>CM051261.1:52882356-53482356 GCA_027921565.1 Artemia sinica
GAGAAATCTGATTACCAATCCAATGAGCTCAATCCGAAGTTTATATAGCCACCCTTTCTATAAAAAACCTTATATGTCCCCAAGGTATAACTTACAACCCTTAGCCTACGCTAAGTCGGGGGGGGGGGGGGGGGTTGTCGTCCCCAAAGACATGCTTTCCGGACCTTTTAACTACAATGAACCGTATGGCTATCTCAAAATTTTGATTGGATGTATTTGGGGAAATGGTGGGCGTGGGAGGGGGGGTTAGTTGCCCTCCAATCACTTTCGACTATTAAAAGGGGCACAAGCCCCTTCAATTTCCAATCGAATGAGTCTTTTTTCGAAGTTCCTTCTACAAAAAATGACCATCTCAAAATTTCTATCAGATGAATTTCAGGAAAATACGAGGTTTGGGGTGGGAGTATCAACCCTCTGATGACTCTGAATCTTAAGGGAGGCACTAAAACTTCTAATTACCAATCCAATGAGCCCCCTCTAAAGTTTTTACGATCGCCCTTTTTTATGTAAACCATATTTGCCCCCAGGGCATAACTTACAACCCTTGCTCTGAGCACTGTGGGGGGGGGGTCATCCTCAAAGACATAATTTCCAAACCTTTCAACTACGTTTGACAAAATGACTATCTCAAAATTTTGATTAGATGTGTCCGGAGGAGTGGTGGGCCTGGTAGGGGGTTAGTTCCCCTCCAATTACTTTCGACTATTAAAAAGGGCACTAGCCGTTTTAATATCCAATTGAATTATCCCTTTTCAAGTTTCTATGGCAAGTCCTTCGATAAGAAGTGCCCTGGTTTAAGAACAAAAAATAATACATTGTGCCCACATCGCTCTTTACTTAGGCATTGCTATTAAGCTGCCTGTGATTTTGTCTTTGTTATTGGTTCTTTGATTTCCCTAATTTCGTTTTTTTTTTTAGGAAATTAATAATGCGGTAAGTTGAAAATCCCTTTTAGGTACCCCTATTCTTGATTTTCTGGGCTCTGTAGGGATTAAGGGTCCCAAATTTAAAAATAAATGAACGTAGATAAAATACCATAGGTAGGGGGTACATAAGTAAACATGGAAATCCAGGATACATCTTGGCATGCAGTAAGTGTTAACATTGATTCCCCTCCCTAAATACCCCCTAAACACATAGGTCTAAATTTCTATAAATGGTCCCAAAACAAGCATATACATGCACATAAGCAAAGAGTATGGGTACCTTACAAGAGTGGGAGCGGACATAGGCGCTAATTTCGACGAAAAAAAAGCCACCGATACGAAAAAAGTAGCCACCGACACGAAAAAAAAGCCACTGACATGAAAAACAGCCACTGACACGAAAAAAAGCCACCGACACAATAAAAGCCGCTGACACGAAACAAAACCACCGACACGAAAAAAAAAAACCTGACAAGAAAAAAAGCCATCGACACGAAAAAAAAAACACGCCGACACAAAAAAAAGCTTTTAAAGTTTCATAGCATTTTAAAGCTTAGTAATTGTTTTTTTCTTTGGAAACTGAGATCAGATATGTATTGTTTCGTTACTATTGCCAATTGTACTAATGAGACTAGTTTTTTACCTTGTTATTGCACTGAAAAATGCCAAGAAACGCCAAAGGCTAGCTAGATGACATTACGATTTTTTTTGTGTGTGTCGTACTAGCACCAGTTTCCACTCTTGAATGTTACTCATACTAATTGATATATATTAAGGATTCTGCTTTTTATGTTGATTCCATAGATGCAATACTATTCAATTTTTGGTTCAGTCATCGACAGTTATTAGCGTAAGAAAATAACCTTAATTTTAGAACAAGTTGAAAACACCCCCAAAAGTAGTGATTATGAAGAAAAATAACACTATGGAATTCATAAAGTCTTTGAACCCAAGAACAGTTTTCAAATTCCTATCTATAAAAATATGACACTTTGCATTTCTTGTTCCTGAAAAGATTGGTGACTTCGACAAATTTAAGCCAATTTTAAGGAGATAAACAGCTACATTTTTTTTCTAATTGGAGCACATTTGTTTCTCTTTTTCAAAACACCTAATTTTTTTTAAATAAATTTGTCAATTTCACCATTATTTGCTTCTTTCTTTTCTTTCTTTAAATTGTAAAGCTTAACTACTAACCAAGAACAAAATTCAATACTTTTCAGTCAATGATATTTTAAGTAATGTAAAAACGCATTTTCCGATTTTTGAATTTACTGTCTTTTTTATCGCAACAGCGAATGACAGCCATGGGAGTTTTCTGGGGAGGGGCGAATTGTCCATGTGGGTTTTCCTTGAATTTCTTTTCTGAGATTGCAGCAAGGCACGGCGGGTAAGCTAGTGTATATATAAAATGAATTGGTACTCGAGAAGTGTATTTATTTAAATAAAGATTTTACATGATGCACAAAACATTGATGAGCTTCCTTTGAGACCGTTGAGCTTCCTCAACGGTCTAAATAATTGAAAATGAGTCTGCAGGTAACTGCAGCATTTCGTTTTTACATTAAACAATGAAGTCGTGTAATTGACTAGTAAAGTTGTAATCAATTCCTCAAAGACTATTTTGCAATGAACGAAATTTTATCAAACTGTTGAGAGCGTCCTTGGGCTCAATTTAAAAAAAAGATGTTGATTTTTTAAAATAAACTTTACAATACATCTCTTTGCAATTTCCAGCCCCCCCCCCCCCCCCCTGATATGTTGCTCTACAACATATATACTTTCGAAACTTTGTTTTCCTTCTTACGTTTCTATCTCTGTTTCCGTATAAAAAGAATCTGAACACCAAAGACTCGCAAAGGGGACGAATAATGGCGTAAATTAAGACGAAATGTTCAAACCAATACCATCACGAATGTTTTTGCCTTTAAAGATACCCAATTCCTATGTTTGACGAAGGAGAAATGCTTTAACCCTAAACTGAATTATATTGCACCCTCCAGCAAGGGACGCTGTTTCGGGAGGGGTGCAGTTGTTAGGAACCCTGGTCCGTTGGGTAGGGTTTTTGCTATGAATAGATCCCGGTTAAGATTTTATGGCAAATTCAATCGATTAATGAAAAGTTACGATCATCAATATGTGAAAATGGAACAAAAGTACATTTTTACGTTGCTTTTTTAGAATTCCCAAAATGTTTAAAAAAAATCAGTAGAAAAAGTATAGTTGGATACATTTATGGTTAGTTACACTCCACATTAACAGCTGCACTAAGAGCACAATAATTTTCCAGCTATATATTTGTTGTTTTTCTCAATTTACTGATTATGCATTTTGAAATCCTAAAAAAATACTAGCCTACATTTACTGATTATTTACTGATAATTTACTGATTATGCATTTCAAAACCTCAAAAAAAGAAGAAGCTAGTTTTGTCACAAATACATTTACTGATACTTTACTAGTTATGTATTTGAAATCTTCAAAAAAAAAGAAGAAACTAGTTTTCTCACAAGTACATTTCCCCTCCCATAACACACGAAAAGACATTGATCTTGTTAATCTGACGCAATGCCTCTGAGAGTTCTTTTTTCTCACAACTAGAAATAGAACGGTCACTAGAATAGAACGGTCACCATCGGTCACATCTTCACTTTTTCATCTTACTTGTCTATTTGAGTAAAAATTTGACCAAATATGTTTATGCTTATTTTGGGACCATTTATATAGATTGATTCCTATGTTATTATGGGTTATTGATGGAAGGGTTATGGGTTATGCATTTCAAAACCTCAAAAAAAGAAGAAGCTAGTTTTGTCACAGATACATTTACTGATACTTTACTAGTTATGTATTTGAAATCTTCAAAAAAAGAAGAAACTAGTTTTCTCACAAGTACATTTCCCCTCCCATAACACACGAAAAGACATTGATCTTGTTAATCTGACGCAATGCCTCTGAGAGTTCTTTTTTCTCACAACTAGAAATAGAACGGTCACTAGAATAGAAAACGGTCACCATCGGTCACTCTTCACTTTTTCAATCTTACTTGTCTATTTGAGTAAAAATTTGACCGAATATGTTTATGCTTATTTTGGACCATTTATATATAGATTGATTCCTATGTATTATGGGTTATTGAGGGAAGAGAGTCAATGGCAATGTTTAGTGGATGCCAAAGATGCGTTCTGAATTTATTGTTGTATTTATGTGACCTACGTGAAATATATTAGCTATGTTCATTTAGTTTTGAATTTTGGACCATTACCCTCCCCCCCCCCCAGATCATAGAAAAGCAAGACTAGGGATCCTTAAAAGTAACATCCAACATACCTCGTTAATAATTTTTTAAACTAAAACAACAAATGAAAACAGGGAAAACGAAGAAGTAATAGCAAAGAGAAAATAGACTAAAACAAATAAAACATACAATTACTGCAAACACTTCCCTCCCGATTAAAACCAGATATAACTGACTCACCCCCTGGAAAGCCAAAAATGAAAAATACCCATTTTTTTTTCTTTCGTTTATTCGTTCTTTGTTTTAAACTTGATTCTGTTCAACTTGATTTTATTATATTTTTTTTTCTTTGAGGTTTTTTTCATATTTTTTTTTTCGACGCTGAAGGCGGACTCCGCCTTCTCAATTTTGTCGGTGTCATGATTAACGAATCGGATCTTGACGATTGTTTAACTGGAATCGGCTCACGATCCGCAGAAAGCAAGCTTATATTACCATTAGCATATTCACCCCCCCCCCTCAGTAGCTATTAATCTGTTAAAGAAGTTGCCAGTACCATTTAGTTGTTGCCACATCTATGAATCGTGTGTGATATTTTTCACATATCTGAGATGATTACCAAAACTGTTTTCAAAATTTCAAGAGAAATTGGAACTACAAATTACTATTTTGTTGAGGTTAAAAAAAAACAATACTATTTCGAAATAGATGTCAATTGGGAAAATAGTTTATTGGACTGTTCCTTTAAAACCCATTTTGAATCAAAGAGGTATTGTGGTACCCTATAAAAATGTACAAAACAGAATAATATGGGAAATAAGAAGTAGTCTACCTTTAAAAGCAATACTAACAGTCATATGGCAAAAACGCAAAAATTAAAGTCAGGCATTTTAGGATGTACTGTCTTTATTCGTCTGTTTCGTAATAATATTTATTTCTTGTTGCAACCAGATTTCAATTATTTTAACGAATGTGATACCCCTGACTAGGATTGGAGGGATGGTATATTGTAGAAATGGCCTTTTAACATATTTTTGAAAATTATTAAATGAAATAAAAGTGAGTGTTTTTGTAAGACATTTACACCTTGGGAATTCCCACCCCACCTTCACCACTACAAATGATGGAAACGTTTTGCTGGAAAAACAAAATGAATATCTAATCCATTGATGTTACAACTTAAACCAGATTTACTGCAAAATCTTTATTGTGAAATGCAGCATTTTGCCAGGAGAGAGCAGTTAATGTCGAATTAAGTTAGTGTCATCAAATAAAAAAAAAATGATAAAACAGGGTTTTTCTACGATAAGTAAATGAGTTCAAAGCCTAAAACGAACAGAGATTGGGCTGTCTAAGATATCAAACTTAAAATGAATGGAAATTACAACAAAAAACAGACCACCCCGTGCAATTCCCGAAGAGGTTGGAGTAGCATTGGTATTTTACTTAAAAATAAATAGATTGCTTAAATTAAAAGTTTACAGTTATTCGAACTGAATTTTGTATATACTGGTAATTGAAAAAAGAAAGACATTAATGAAAATATGTCGCACGTTGGGCTAATAAACCCAAATTGATTTTTACAGATATTCCAGCGTAATGGAATAGAAAATTCTGGAAGCTTGAGCAGCATTCACATTTTGAAAAAATACATTATCTGTGATTGAATTCGTTTTAAACTTTATTTAAAAAAAAATAAAAAAAAAATACACCATTTAATCATTTAACAAGTAGCCTTCACAGAAAAAACAAAGTTTTGAGGATGGACGGCTGCAACAATCAATATCCATAAATTCGATTAAACAACTCTAACAAAAGAATGTAATAACAGTAAATTAAAAAGATATCAAAATCAATGTCCCTCGTCAACAAAAGAAAAAAATTCCACACAACCTATGGTTCCTCATCCACCCCTACCAATAATACTTCTTTAATAATTTTCTTAACTTCAACTTTTTTCAAGACGAGTATTCACAAAATCCAACAGGTACTGCAGGTACAAGGTACTGAATTCAAAATTGTTCCTGAATTCAAATTGTGTTTTGGAAAGAAGTCCTTTTTGTCCAAAAATCATACAACCGACGTTGCACAATTTTCCCTATTATCTTAGAGCATAATGGAAGGATTGAAGTAGGTCTCCAGTTGTCTGTTCGACTTCACACCTCCTTTGTCAGTGGGACAAACGTTCGCTTCTTTTAAGGAGTCCGGGAATATTCCAGTTTGTAGTGAGACGTTTCTGATATGAAGCAGACAGGGTAGAAGAAAAATCATAACTGCTCTGAAGGTGCGAAAATTTTCAATCCTTCAGATTTCCCAGCTCAGTTAGATTTAATTCACTTGATCACCTTTTCTAATTCGTCGTTCGTGCCTGGCTCAAACTGAAAATTCAGACCTTCTCCTCTATTGTCACGTAATTCCTCCTTCTGGAAGTGATCTTCATGTTCTCTACCTACTTGCTATTTAGTTTCGCCAACTTTTTGAAAAATACTCACCAAACTGATCTGCAATTGCATGTTTGTCTGTAATTTTCAAACCATCAATTTTAAGTGCATGTGTAGCTCAGAATCTTACATCCCATCATTTCATTAATAACTCCCCATGTTCATTTGCTATTACCTGACTCTCAAATAATTTTTGCCTATAATACAATTTCTTAGGCTTCCTTCTCGGATAGTTCACTTTATTTCTTGCTAGTCTGAATAACTCAAAGTCCTATCATTTTGTGAATTCAGATATTGTCATGGGCAGCACAAGAGCGCTGCCTAATTAAAGAGGGATGTGGGCACAGTGTATTTTTTTGTTTATTGTTTTTTTTTTTTTTGGTTTTGGACCAGGACACTTCGTATAGAAGAAGTTGTCGTAGAAACTTCGAAAGGGCTCATTTGATTGGAAATTAAAAGAGCAAGTGCCCTTTTCAATAGTTGAAAGAGATTGGAGGGCAAACAGACCTCCTCTTACGCCCTTCATTTCCCCAAGCACATCCAATCAAATTTTTGAGATAGCCATTTTGTCCAGCTTAGTTGAAAGGTCCGAAATCATGTCTTCGAAACTCCTCCACAGCCCTCAGGGTAAAGGCTGTAAGATATTCCCTGGGGTCATATAAGGTTTGTATAGAAAGGGTGGTCGTATAAACTTTGGAAGGGGATTATTGGACGGGTAATCAGGAGTTCCTGTGCCCTTTTTAAGATGCCAAAGTGATCGAAGGATAGCTACCCCTCCTCCTTTTTGGTTTTTTAGACCAGGGTACTTCATATAGAAAGAGTTGTCGTAGAAACTTCGAATCGATCGATTTGAAATTGCGACGTCTAATGCCCTTTTCAATAGTTGAAAGTGATTGGAGGGCAACCAGCCCCCCCCCCCTACTCCCATCATTTCCCCAAACACAACCAGTCAAAATTTTTAGATAAAAATTTTGTTCAGCGTAGTTTAAAAGTCCCAAAATTATGTCTTTGAGGATGACAACCTCCCCCCACAACCCTCAGGGCAAGGGTTGTAAGTTATGCCCTGGGGGTATATAAGGTTTTTATAGAAAGGGGTGGGTGTATAAACTTCGGAGGTTGCTCATTGGATTGGTAATCAGAATTTCTAGTGCCCTTTTTAAGATTCAAAGTGATCGGAGGGTGGATACTCCCCTCCACACTACTTGTTAACACATCCAGTCAAATTTTTGAGATAGGCACTTTGTTCAACGCAGTTTAAAAGTCTAGAAATTATGTCTTTGAGGATGACAATCCCCCCCACAGCCCTCATGGCAAGTATAAGGTTAACTTTTCCTTTTCTGAGGGATAGTTCATCCTTGTTTTACAGAATGTGTTTCTGGCATCATTGATATCAAACTCTTGGGAATACTCATGAACGATTGAATATATTAATTTGAAACTTGCAGGAAATGATAAGGGAGATGATCAAAAAGGGAATAACTGCATGCTACCACTTACAACTACAACTACCACTTTCTACTACCACACTACTCCATTTATAATATTGAGGGAAAATTTGAATCAAAAGACGCTATGTTGATGCTCATTGTCAAAAGAGCAAAAACAAATGACTGTGGATTGTCAGTTTAATATACATATACTGATGTTTATTTTTTAAAGTTTCGAGAACTTTTTTATTAATTAAAGTCAAAGACGTGAAACATTTAAAATGTACTGTGTTTTCCGTAAATTGCAAATTAGATTCTGGTCTTGAGAAGGCATGGGGGTTGTCAGTACTACTCATGTTAATTTTTACTTGTTTTGAGTTTGAATCGGTTATTTATTTTTCCTGAAACTTTCAGGAAATGATAAGGGAGATGATCAAAAAGGGAATAACTGCATGCTACCACTACAACTACTACTACCACACTACTCCATTTATAATATTGAGGAAAAATTTGAACTAAATCAAAAGACGCTATGTTGATGCTCATTGTCAAAAGAGCAAAAACAAATGACCGCTGATTGTCAGTTTTTAATATACATATACTAATGTTTATTCTGTAAAGTTTCGAGAATTTTTCATTAATTTAAAGTCAAAGACGTGAAAAATTTAAAATGTATTGTGTTTTCAGTAAAGTGCAAATTATGTTCTGGTCTTGAGAAGGCATGGGGGTTGTGAGCACTACTCATGTTAATTTTTTACTTGTTTGAGTTTGAATCGGTTATTTATTGTAATTTCTGTTCGTGTTGGGTTTCATTTATTTATCAATAGTTATTTATGGTAGTTTTACCCTTGGAAGATTATTTGACTTTATTTTTACTCTTTTTTGGTTTAATGAAGCTCTTTACTTTTCTCTGAAAAACTTGTTTTGTGGAAAAAGTTTTTTTAAATTAATAAAACTAAAATAAACAAAACATACAATTACTGCAAACACTTTCCTTTCGACTAAAACCGACAAATAACCATTGTGGGAAATTTTTTTTGAATTAGTTCATACAAAGAATTCCGATTCTCGACCTCGTTTAAAATATCTTCATGTATCCATGGTTTATGGGTTCTTGTTTTCTCTGACAGCTCAACTCCTCTGCTCTTTACACAAGTAATCTCTCCAGCAACTAGTAAATGGCCCCGAACCAGGTTAAATTATAACATCAACATAACTATGATTCAGGTACTTTAAACTCACAAAAATATTATCATTTTTAACTATGATTAATATGATTATGATTAAAAAACATAACTATGATTCAGGTACTTTAAACTCACAAAAATATTATCATTTTTAACTATGATTAATATGATTAATATTATTATGATTAAAAAACATAACTATGATTCAGGTACTTTAAACTAACAAAAATATTATCATTTTTAACTATGATCAATATGATTATGATTAAAAAAACATAACTATGATTCAGATACTTTAGACTCACAAAAATATTATCATTTTTAACCATGATTAATATGATTATGATTAAAAACATAACTATGATTCAGGTACTTTAAACTCACTGTTATCAATAAATAAGTAGAATGACTAGAAATCCTCGTGGGTAAACTCACTATAGAGCAAAGATCATATGAAATCATAAGATTAAAAACTCAAAATTATCTGCTCTAAAACCTAAAAGGTTAAAATTAAAATCTCCCATACAAATAAAATTCTAATCTGTAGCTGACACTCTTCTCATCAGTTTCCTCAAGACCATCAAAAAAACTCCAAGCGAGCAATAGGTCCTATACACCACAACAAATAAAACACAACTTCTTATTATTCATTACTAATCCCAATAAAAACAACTTTCCATTTTACCTTCATTCAAAATTACTAAATTTATCCTTACCTTAAAATTCAAATTCATCTTTATCAAAAACCCAAGGCCACCACGGTTCATTGTAGCCCGAGACATTACTTCTAGCTTGTCACCTGGAAAAGAATAAACCGAGAGAGACTGATCCTGACTCAAAATGTTTCACAAATTCTAATTATTTCCAATTCACTATGCGAATCCCCAATCAACCGTAAAACATCCAAGTAACCAGTCGTAAACAGTACAAACACGGAAGATTTTCCCATCTTTATCTGAACTACAACCATTCTTCGATGGCCTGATAAATGTATTTTGCTTTAGAGCAGTAGTGGATCAGTATCTTTTAGGGGGGAGGGGCGCAAAATAGGTTGATCCAGTAAACTTGCGTTAGGAGCAAGTTTAGTTAACGCAAATCCTGCGTTAATTAAGTAAATTACACTACTTTAGACTATTTTAGAGGGGCGCGCGCCCCCCTCCCCCTCTGGATGCACCACTTCTTTAGATTTTGAACCGATTAAGCATAAAATCATCACGTGCAAAAGGAATTTTAATATGATCCTCTGTCAAGAACTTATTTTCTAAATATCTTGCTGATGCTTTATTTGAATCACTATCCAACATGGATTCTAATTACCATTAAACACGCCAACAGAACAAATAATAATAAAAAATACAATAATAATAATAATAATGAAACAACGGCGAAATAATGGTACTAAGGGGGTGGGAATACAAAAACAATTAAAAAATTATATCTATTATAATTAACATACAATAACTCAATTAGTATTTGATAATGTGTCAGCAAGTGACTTCACTCTCTTGGGGTTCATATCACCTTACTGTCACATAAAAATGCGTCCACCATCTGACCAAACATTTTTTATACCATGACGATCACGCGCGCCATCTAGGATTGACTTTTTCATTTTCTTCTGGGATTCGCTAACGAAAATGCCAGATTCAGCTAGCCTCGACTTAGCTCTAAATACACCATAAGCAATTTCTTTATTAGCAAACTTCGCAAACTACAAGGACAGGTGCCACAGTGTTTATAGAATTGCTTGGGACTGTGGGGTTCATAAGCCTGAATCTGGTAGCCTTTAATACTCGAGACTGAGTTATAGTTGACACACCCATCTTGTTTACAATAGTATCAAATACAGCCACATTTAACTCAACTCCTGGTATTTGCTTTAGTCCAGAAAACACTAATGAATCCAGCAGCTGTTCCTGCTCGAAATCATCCAGCTTTTCTTCAAGTTTTTCAATGCGAAATTCGAGAGTTTCAATTTGACCTTTAATTTTTTTTTTTTTTTTTTCAATTTTGGTTCGTTTACACATTGTGGAAATTCATGCGGATTTAGCAATCCGTGCGGAAATTCCGTCCGTTTTCGTGCTAGAAAAAATCTCTAGCTTTCCGCAACGTTTTGTTCAAATCAGGACGGAATCTTGGCAAGATTTTTAAATGAATAAATCATGAGTATGGATTATCATAATCTACGCGATCTTATAACTTTGGTTCAAGGCTACCCCAACTTCTATGATCCTGCGCACCCAGGCTATAAGAAAACTAAGAATAATGGTGTCATTTGGCTCTCGGTTGCTCAACAGCTTTCAGAAGATGGTAAGAAACATAGGTCATGCTGCTGCGATAATTTGAAATCTTTGCCTTAAAACGCAGCGTTATTTTAGCCATAGTTCGAACAGAAACGGACGGATTTCCGCATGGATTTCTGCAATGTGTAAACGAACCATTTCTAGAATTTTTATATTTACCACTGTATTCAAGTGTGATCGGATTGTAGATCTCTGAGATAATAAGCTGAATATTTTGAGTATCTTAGACTGAGTAATTGTAGACGCTCCATCATTTGCCGCACTAAATTTCTCTCTTACTTTTTTCTGAATGTCCTGCATCAGATTCGCTTTAATTTTCTCTACTTCTGCTTGAGTAGAGTCAAGCTGATTACGAATAATTGAATAGTCTAAGCCTACAGAAACTGCAGTTCCTTCTGTATTTCTGCTTTTGTCGTTGCCCTTTTTATAACTTCAATGTAAATATCTGGATGATTTTCGTATTCACGGAAAGCATTCTTTACTCCTTTTTTGTTTATTTATTAGAGATATCGGGATAATTTTCCTTAAAATCCAGCAGGTTCGCCTCGACAACATTCTGTAGGTCATGGGACCCATAGAATAAAACGGTGTATCGAAAAGTTTTTCCAGTTCGGTTCATCATCTTGACCACGCGAACCGGCCATAGCAGGTAATCCTGGAAACGATCAAAGGCCGAGTCCCCTTTTTTGTGTTTTGCCAGATTCCAATGTAAATTCTGAGGCCTCGAACAAAAGATGATAACAGGAGAAAAAGAATTCTCTTTAATGGGACAGACCCACGGATTGCGTTGGTGGTCATCCTTTGGCTTGGTGGCCCAGTGGATCGTGGAACCTGCTTGATTCTCCTTTGTACTCTGACATCCAATTTCCATGCTCATCAAAAGAATATCCAATAATCCAACCAAGTTAAACAGCTAGTTTCAACAGTTCACTTCACCCGAAAATGTTCACTTCGTAAACAACACAATTAATTCAATCCAGCAACGAGCTCAGATCATCAAGATTGTGAAAATATACTCTGATTAGTTTAGATGTTGACACCTTGAAAACTAGTTCAGTACTCAAACCCACCAAGAAAAACTGCCAAAAATATTTAATTTTCAGTAAAGCGTAAAAAACCTGCAAGAGAGGGGGGGGGGGCCAATTTGTTGTAATTTTTTTTTTACCGCATCATTTATTATAATTTCTATTCAGTTAACTTTTCATTTTTCATTCAAACTAATTTCTATCAATTCTCAGTTTTTTATTGACATCTTTTATTTTATATTAAGAGCAGTTCCTTTAGGTCATGAGTTGTATTTATGATAGCAACTAATGAGAAGTCTTAGTATAAACATAGTAAGTACTCGTGATAGGATTAGTCCTGGTCAATACGAGGAATCGTATTGAGAATAGGGGTTAACGTAGTAGTGATAAAAGGAGTCGTGATACGCGTAGTCACAAAGGGTAGTCGTGGTAGGAGAATTTATGGTGACAATCACCGTGCCAGAGTCACAGCAGGAGTAGACAAACAAAGGAAAAGGAGTAGTCCTTGTTCGAATAATAGAAGAAGAAGTAGCAGTACCAGGTACAGCCAGATTAGGAATACTCGTGGTCGAATTGTCATGATGGGATCAGTCGTGGTACGAGCAGTCATAGTAGCAGTAGTAGTAATGCTGGATTCTTTCTTTAAGGCTAAATTTTCTCAAGTCTAATATTGTATTTTGACTTATTAATATAATTAATTTAATCAGTTCATTTTTTTCTGCCGGCCAACCTTTAGCCATGTAAGACCATTACCTAATGAGTCTCTGAATGGCAAAGAAGGTTAGAATTTGGAGGAAAGGGTGGGGGATAAAGGTGGCACGAACTGCAGTGTCTCTGTTATGGAATTCAAATTATCCATAGGCATAAGAAAATCTTTTATAATTGTGCTTTCATCAAGGTGTAACATGATCACCTCTATATAAATTTTGTGTATGTTGTCCTATTTTAATGGGCTATTTGCACAATATAGCCAAAGCTTCACAATCCTTGAGGCTGCACGCACAAATTCTTTTATAGGAATATATTTTCCCTTTTTTATTATTTTTAGATTAAAATTGCTATTTTGACGTGTGGAGCTACTGAGGGAACAATGGGGAGAGAAAAAACAAAGAAAGGATAGTTGGGCGTCCTCTTATCCAGTTCACCACATAAAATGGGGACTAGATTTTAGAACTTGTAATCACATAAGCACTCTACCAGCATAACTTCGTCACTATTTTCTCATTTACTCTTATTTATTACTCTTCTGATTGTTACTTATTGCTCTTCATTGCCGTTGATTTTGAATTAAAGTTATCAAGTATTTTGCAGTAGCATCAAGGTTGCATCAAGACATGGATAATTGTAGACAGAGAAAAGCCTATATATATATATATATATATATATATATATATATATTAACTGACCGGCCGGTACCAGAGATCACGGATTTTGAAGAGAAGGAAGACGAGACCACTTGTGATGTTTCTGATTATTCGAAGATAGCTGTTCTTCCTCCAGAAAAAGATGAGCCTCTTCGTAAGGCAGGTCTTAGAAAAACAAACAAACAAAGGAAAGAAAAGAGGCAGCAGCTCAATCCTCACAAGCACGCCCGTGAAAGAGATAATCAAGGAGCAGCTAGGGAGCAAGAAGAAAAAAAAGGAAAGTAAATACAAAAAAAAACAATGGGGATTCAAAGAAAGTGAAGATACAAGAAATCAAGAAAAAGGGGAAAAAGGCTAAGAGACTGGATCTCGGCAAGACTCAGAACCTAGTGAGGTGTCGTCTGTTGAACATGGTGACAGTTCTGATGAATTGCTCCATGTTGGAAGCAACGAAGAAAAAGAAGACTTTTCAATTAGCATTTTTGATTTTGTCCTTGTCAAGCTTCGATCCAAGATCAGATTGTGTCACATTGTAGAATAAGTAACCGAAGAAGTATGGGAAGAAATTACCATGTAGGACATGAAAAAACTCAATGGAGGGCGAAAATTTGTCTGGACTGAAGAGACTTCTGTAGGACAGAAAAGCTGCGTCGTTCTTAAGCTGAGATCTTAGTTGCATTAGGAGGAACAGACAGAGGTGCCAAGCAATTCTCTTTTCAGGGAGATTTGAGTGAACTCCACAAAAGAGTCTTTCAGCGACGTCTTTTAAGAAATATCTAACTGAATATCGCCGTAGTTTTATGATGTTTTTGAATATTGCTTACTTTTATATGCTTATATTCGAAAGTTCAGTGAAAAAGTAAGAAAATATGCGCCTACACTTGAGATAACATTATGTCCCAGTTTACCCATAATTATGTCCCAGTTATGGAGGGTATCGCAATAACTGGGACAAATTGACTGACTTTCGACTTTTGTAAGTTTCAAAAAAAATCAACAGCGCTAAAAATTGGTTAAAATTTCTGGAGAAACTAGAATGTTTAGGCTATCGGTTGGTCTTTAGAGCGTTTAGATAGCTTCATCAGGACTCGAGCAATACCCAAAAGAAGATTTTTTGTCCCAATTATAGCCGGTATTTTGAAATGAAAGCTAAGCGCAGAGATCAACCCCTCTCTGCTACTGTAAGGTGAACTTCAAGACAGATAAAAGATAATATATATGCAACGGCCGTCACCCCCTTTTACCTTCTCACTCTTCACTCTGAAGTTGGCCTTTTTTCTTATCTCAACAATTGAAGAATTTATGAACTAACACAAGTGCACACACGATGAAATGTTCAGCTTTTTTCTTTCTTTTTTTTTTATCACAGTGCTTCTAGAATAAAAGAGCTCATCCACATGCATTTGTTTTAAACAATAATATTAGGGATAATTTGGTTGCAGTTGTGTTTATATTAGACAATAGCGTTTTTAGTTCAAGGTCAGCTCGGTAGCACAACGTTCAGCGTTAACATAAATTCTAATGATGAACTAATACTTTCATAAAAGCATTTTCGAGCGCAACAAACATAACCAGTTGTTGAGCAAATATATTATTCACGAAGTGCTATTCAAAACATTTTAAAGATAAAATTGTTAAAAGCAAATTTAACTAAACCTAGCACTATGATTCACAAATGATTAACATTAAAGCATTTGGAATTGTGCTCACTTTTGCCGAAAGAGCGGAATCGAGGAGTAAAGTAGCCCTTCATACATATTTGATTACTCCTGCGTGTTATAATTTTAACAATGTTTTTTTACTTATATTTAAAAAAACGCCATTTTTTTTTTTTTTTTTTTTTTTTTTTTTTTTTTTTTTTTTTTTTTTTTTTTTTTTTTTTTTTTTTTTTTTTTTAAATCTTAAACTGATCGATATAGATCATTTAATCCACTCCATATCCGGCAACTTATTTTTTCAGATAATCCATGGTTTTCGTCTCTTTCAAAGAATATGGGTAACTTATTACAAGAGTGGGAACTGGTTTTAGCGTTGACAGAAAAACTATCGAAGCCATCTAGCATGCGGCGACACTCGGCATTTCTTCAAGCTCTGTAATCATTTTCTGTGAGGAAAACAGATCAGATACTTATTGGTACCCTGATTTTTACCAATTGCAATAATTAAATTAAATGTTCTTATTTTTACACGGAAATGAATACTAAGTGTCACCAAGCTCTAGATGGCGTTAATAGCTTTTTTGTCGACACTAGCGCCAGCATCCACTTCCATAAAATACTCATACTCTTTGGTTTCTTTTTTTAATGCGTTACACTTTCCTTTCTCGACTGAAGAGACTTGTAAAATATACTTGACACTCCCATCGTGTCAATGTGCATGAGAAGTCCATGTCCTGAATTAAAAGAGATGAAGCTGACAAAGTTGTTTTTCTGCCGTGTCTTGAAAGCAAAAATGGAGGAAGAAAAAGAAAGTGAGTGAAGGGGGAGGGCGAGAAATAGAAAATTATTAACAGCCATTATTAACAGTCAAATTAGCAGAATATTAGATTTAAGATCATCTCTTCAATATAATTTATTTCCAAGATGTAATATCAGCTTAATTATCATAATCAGAAACGGCAAAAAACTCATTTTAAGAAAAATGAAACTTCCCTTATTGCGCAACATACTGATGGGAGTTCCCTTCCTCGTGAATATTAATGATACTTCAAGTTGGTCTAGCGGAATATTCCCAAAGTTCCCTATATGGAGAGTGAAATATTATTTCCTGAATACCTCTTGCTTTAAAATCTATCTGACTTGGTAACTTTAAGCGATACTTTATTTTTCAAATATATGACTGCAAAAGTGGTATTTTAAAGAGATCCTTTTTAAGTGACCAAAAAAATGGAGGGCAACTAGGCCCCCTCCCACGCTCATTTTTTCCCCAAAGTCATCTGATCAAAATTTTGAGATAGCCATTTTGTTCAGCATGGTTTAAAATATGATAAATATGTCCTTTAGGATGACTTAATCCCCCGAAGTCCCCAGGGGGATGGCTGAAAGTTATGAACTTAGCCCAATGTTAACATATAGTATTGGTTATTAGGAAGTATACAGACGTTTTCAGGGGGATTTTTTCTGGTATTAGGGGGGTGGGTGGGTTGGAGGTTATGTTGGAGGATCTTTCCATGAAGGAAGTTTCATGGGGAAGGGACATTGCTATGAAGGTGGCGCCGGATTTCCCAGCATTATTTTAAAAAAAGATCAGAAATTAAATATGAAAAAAACAAGTTTTCCAACTGAAAATAAGGAGTAACATCAAAACTTAAAACGAACAGAAAATATTACGTGTATGTTTTGGTTCACCCCCTAGTCAGTACCTCGCTCTTTAAGCCAAAGATTTTTTAGTACTTGCATAAGAGCTATTTATTCTAAATGACGGCCTTTGTGATTAAGGGGTCATTTTTAAAGAATTGGAACAAAATTCGAACTTTAGCTTAAAGAGCGAGGTATTGATCAATAGACGAGCCCCCTAATATACGTATTAAAAATATATGAATATAGAAGTTCGTTACGTAAGTTAATTCGTAAGTTACATATATATATTACTAATAAAAACGTTCGTAACAAAATTAAACAAATTTCGAGAAAGCCATTTAACCAAATAAAAGTAAAGTTAATGTGCAAATTTTGTTTTAATTATTCATGTACGATGATCCAAAATCAAAAGGTTTATCAATTCAAAAACGTTCAAAAATTAAATTAAAAAAACAAGTTTTTTTACTGAAAGTAAGGAACGACGTTAAAACTTAAAACGAACAGAAATTATTCCGTATATGAAAGGGGCTGTCCCCTCCTCAACGCCTCGCTCTTTACGCTAAAGTTTGACTTTCTCACAACTCTTATTTTTTTAAACAATAAAAAACTTTAGCGTAAAGAGCGAGGCGTTGAGGAGGGGGCAGCCCCTTTCATATACGGAATAATTTCTGTTCCTTTTAAGTTTTAACGTCGTTCCTTACTTTCAGTTAAAAAAAACTTGTTTTTTTTATTTAATCACGAGAGGAGGCTGCAACTGCTATAACATCAGCTTGTGCGTATTACTTATATCCCATTATAATCTCCAGATCATTTATCTTATATACTACTGTATAATAAGAATAAAAAAAGGGCTTAGGACCCCTCCTTGGAGGAGGTCTGTTCTTTATTGGGCTACAAAAAAAAACAGAGGTGGCTATTCATAAACCTATTTCTATTTCTCTTTGTGTAAGGAAATATTCAATCTATTCCAGCACTTGGGAATTTAAGTTTTTAATTTCACCATCAGACTAGGAATATCTAATCTATCAAAGGCAGCTATCATATCAAGGAAAACAGCTAGAGTTTCTTTTCTTAATTTGAAACCCTGTTTTATTTGGTTTTCAAGTCTTACAAAACATTGTATCGTATTATACGCTCTTATAAATATATACTGTCAATTATCATCAGTAGATAATTTCCTGACAAAATCACCTAGTTGTTCTGCACCTTATCATTAATGTTAAAGAAATTAAAATTCTTTCTTTGGACCTTATTCTAGCGTAAATCGTGATGAGTATCATTATTTTCACAAATCTAGATCAAAGCTAGTCCAAGAAATCCGGAGAGAGGAATGTTTGCCTCTATATTTATTTACTATTACATTTGTTTTAATTATTGGAATTCTCTTTGCAGGGACGTTTTGACTGAGAAGAAGGATGAGTGTATCATATGCTTTGAGGAAATGGAAGAGGGTGAGACTATTGCGCGTCTTCCATGCCTTTGCATTTATCATAAAACGTAAGGCCTTCTTATTTATTTGCTCATTTAACATGTTTTTTTTTCTTAAGACGTTATGCTCTCGCAAGGATTTTACGGTCCAAATTTCCTAATGATTTTTTTTTTTTGGGGGGGGGGGGGGGATTTGAACTCTACATTTATGTTGAATTAGAAAAGACTCTCTGAAACTACAGTGACGGAAGCTAGCAGAAAAGAATTTGTTGAAAGAATTTTGGAATCAATTAATTTTTTTTATCACCCATCAAAACAAGCAGGACCGAAACCCTTGATTTAGTATACAAATATGAAAAAAAGGAACAAGAAGACACTGACAATAACAAGCAATACATAAAATATCCAATACTGAATTATAGACGCCCATGGAGGAGCGAATCCGCAGTTTCATGCTGCAACACGCTTGTCAATGACAACTCTGGCATCTGCTGTACTATAATTTCTATAAAGAAATATGTTCCGGGTTCGAGGAGGTGAACACTGTAGATACTTCGCGAACTTAAAGAAAACTCTACGAATTTGCAGCTTTTTTGACCTGACAAAACGTGCCACAGAGAAGAGAGGCCAATTATGTGGGAACTAGCAAATACTTTGAAAAGCTTGGCTCGATGAGTCGTATTCAGCTCGACTGTTGTAATGGCCAGAGATGCATAAGCTTCGCGGATCTTTTTAGTACAGTGCTCGATACTGAGCTGTTTCATTGATAATAATAATAATAATTACTTTCATTGCCCAATAAAAACATCAAAATGTTAAACATAATATTTCTACCAATAGGCAACCTTAGCTAAATAAGACATTCAGGAAGTTCAATATCGTCATTTCACAGGAACACACTATTGCATTCACCTCGATAATTAAAGCCTATCATAATCGTTTTATAAACATCAGCACCATCTCATTTTACTGCTTATCCTGTCGCTAAAAGTAACTTCAGTTGACGAAAGCGAGCAAGTTAAATTCAGTGTGTCATTAGTAAAGGTAAATAAAGACAGGTCAAGTCCCTTGAAAAGACGAGTAGACTGTGCATTAATCACTAAATTGTTCAGAAAGACTGGTGAGGTCAGCGCACCTAGTTTAAAACCTGTAAGTATTGAATAAATAGATTACCGTTTTCCATTTTGCTCTAAGATAACGATACATATATCTAAATATTCATTTATTTAAACCTTAAATGAATATTTCGGCTCTATATTGAAGAGCGGTCCTGAAAAAAAGTCTATATAAGAATAAAATTAAAATTGTAAGTCTTATTTTATTCATATATGTGCTTTGCTGACGACGGCTCTTGGATATAGAACCGAAATGTTCATTTAAGGTTTAAAAAATTTTTACTGTCTTAGATAAATTCCCTCTTGTTTTACCAGTTGTTGTTTTTTATGATACATATATGGAAAACATCTAATATTTTGGATTAGTACCTCTTAAACTTGCCTTTGATAGAATAGTGGAAAATAGTGGTCCCAATAATAGAGGAGTCATAAATACGGCCTACATCTAGATGGTACTGTATTAGAAAACTACCTCAGTTTTCAACATCTTATAGGACATTCTTAAGGGCAAAAAAATGGATTTTTTTTTCTACTTCAACTTTGCTGTTACCCAAACTCGGGATCCGGAACAAATACTTTTTTCTTATTACTTGAATAATAAGTGATTCAAATAACTTATAAGTTGAAAAAGAAACGGTATTCGAGCATTATGATGAAGACGAATAAAGATTTTTTTTCACTTTTTAAAACGGGGATAATTTGCCCTGGATAAAATTGATTTTGATGGATAATATAGGATGAAACCATTTGGAACACCAGAGTTAAATTCTGAGATACTCTAGGACCAGCCTTTGCAGACCAGTTTTGCAGAACCGAAATTCACACTTATCGGTAGTTTTTTTTTGTATTTTGACATCGAGTTTTTTCTTCTAAAAACTTTTCTTTCGCAGGATTCGTATCTTTAAATTCATTTTTATAATAATGCAACCATGTTTGATAAAAATCTCAATTGGTGCCGAAAATTTTCACAATTTCGCTGGACTATCACGAAACTATCAACGCTCTTTAAATAAGTATAATCTTGTGAGTTGTTAATTCACGATTAAACTTACGCTTTGTCAGAAATCTGATATTATTGATAATACCAGATGAAGCACATGCATCCACAAGTTTGAACTTTCTCAAATGCAATTGGAGGGTTATTCTATATTTCTGAACCCACATTTTTTGTGTTCATCCACATGTTTGAACTTTCATAGTAGCAATTGGAGGAATACCACGTGCTCTTCGATCTACTTGTTTTGTATTCATCCTCATTTCTGAACTGTTTTAATAGCAATTGGAGGGCTATTCCGTACTCTTCGATCTGCATGGTTTGATTTCATCCAGATGTTTGAACTTTCTGAATAATAATTGAAGGGCTATTTCGTACTCTTCGATCTGTATGTTTTGTATTCATCCAGATGTTTGAACTTTCTTCATAGCAATTGGAGGCCTACTGCGTACTCTTCGATCTGCCTGGTTTGTATTCATTCAGATGTTTGAACTTTATTAATAGCAGTTGGAGGGTTATTCCGTACTTTTCGATCTGCATGGCTTGTACTCATCCGCTTGTCTGAACTTTCTTAATAGTAATTGGACGGTTACTCCGTACTCTTCGATCTGCATGGTTTGTATTCATTCAGATGTTTGAACTTTCTTAATTGCAGTTGGAGAGCTATTCCGCAATCTCCGATCTGTATGTTTTGTATTCATCCAGATGTTTGAACTTTCTTCATAGCAATTGGAGGCCTACTGCGCACTCTTCGATCTGCCTGGTTTTGTATTCATTCAGATGTTTGAACTTTATTAATAGCAGTTGGAAGGTTATTCCGTACTTTTCGATCTGCATGGCTTGTACTCATCCGCTTGTCTGAACTTTTCTTAATAGTAATTGGAGGGTTACTCCGTACTCTTCGATCTGCATGGTTTGTATTCATTCAGATGTTTGAACTTTCTTAATTGCAGTTGGAGAGCTATTCCGCAATCTTCGATCTGCATGGCTTGTATTCATCCAGATGTTTGAACTTTCTTAATAGCAATTGGAGGGTTACTCCATACTCTTCGATCTGCATGGTTTGTATTCATTCAGATGTTTGAACTTTCTTAATTGCAGTTGGAGAGCTATTCCGCAATCTCCGATCTGCATGGTTTGTATTCATCCAGATGTTTGAACTTTCTTAATAGCAATTGGATGGATATTCTGTACTCTTCGATCTGCATTTTTTTGTGCTCATCCGCTTGTCTGAACTTTCTTAATAGCAATTGGAGGGTTACTCCGTACTCTTCGATCTGCATGGTTTGTATTCATTCAGATGTTTGAACTTTCTTAATTGCAGTTGGAGAGCTATTCCGCAATCTTCGATCTGCATGGTTTTGTATTCATCCAGATGTTTGAACTTTCTTAATAGCAATTGGAGGGATATTCTGTACTCTTCGATCTGCATTTTTTGTACTCATCCGCTTGTCTGAACTTTCTTAATAGCAATTGGAGGGTTCGATCTGCCTGGTTCGTATTCATCAAGATGTTTGAACTTTCTTAATAACAGTTGGAGGGCTATACTGTACTCTTCGATCTGCATGACTTGTATTCATCCAGATGTTTGAACTTTCTTAATAGCAATTGGAGGGCTACTCTATGCTCATCGATCTCCATGTTTTGTATTCATCCATATTTCTGAAGTTCTTAATAGCAATTTGAGGGATACTCCGTACTCTTCGATCTGCATGGTTCGTATTCATCAAGATGTTTGAACTTTCTTAATAACAGTTGGAGGGCTATACTGTACTCTTCGATCTGCATGACTTGTATTCATCCAGATGTTTGAACTTTCTTAATAGCAATTGGAGGGCTACTCTATGCTCATCGATCTCTATGTTTTGTATTCATCCATATTTCTGAAGTTCTTAATAGCAATTTGAGGGATACTCCGTACTCTTCGATCTGCATGGTTTGTATTCATCCAGATGTTTGAACTTTCTTAATAGCAATTGGAGGGATATGCTGTACTCTTCGATCTGCATTTTTTGTACTCATCCGCTTGTCTGAACTTTCTTAATAACAATTAGAGGGTTACTCCGTACTCTTCGATCTGCATGGTTTGTATTCATTCAGATGTTTGAACTTTCTTAATTGCAGTTGGAGAGCTATTCCGCAATCTTCGATCTGCATGGCTTGTATTCATCCAGATGTTTGAACTTTCTTAATAGCAATTGGAGGGATATTCTGTACTCTTCGATCTGCATTTTTTGTACTCATCCGCTTGTCTGAACTTTCTTAATAGCAATTGGAGGGTTACTCCGTACTCTTCGATCTGCATGGTTTGTATTCATTCAGATGTTTGAACTTTCTTAATTGCAGTTGGAGAGCTATTCCGCAATCTTCGATTTGCATGGCTTGTATTCATCCAGATGTTTGAACTTTCTTAATAGCAATTGGAGGGATATTCTGTACTCTTCGATCTGCATTTTTTGTACTCATCCGCTTGTCTGAACTTTCTTAATAGCAATTGGAGGGTTCGATCTGCCTGGTTCGTATTCATCAAGATGTTTGAACTTTCTTAATAACAGTTGGAGGGCTATACTGTACTCTTCGATCTGCATGACTTGTATTCATCCAGATGTTTGAACTTTCTTAATAGCAATTGGAGGAATATTCTGTACTCTTCGACCTGCATTTTTTGTACTCATCCGCTTGTCTGAACTTTCTTAATAGCAATTAGAGGGTTACTCCGTACTCTTCGATCTGCATGGTTTGTATTCATTCAGATGTTTGAACTTTCTTAATTGCAGTTGGAGAGCTATTCCGCAATCTTCGATCTGCATGGCTTGTATTCATCCAGATGTTTGAACTTTCTTAATAGCAATTGGAGGGATATTCTGTACTCTTCGATCTGCATTTTTTGTACTCATCCGCTTGTCTGAACTTTCTTAATAGCAATTGGAGGGTTACTCCGTACTCTTCGATCTGCATGGTTTGTATTCATTCAGATGTTTGAACTTTCTTAATTGCAGTTGGAGAGCTATTCCGCAATCTTCGATCTGCATGGCTTGTATTCATCCAGAAGTTTGAACTTTCTTAATAGCAATTGGAGGGATATTCTGTACTCTTCGATCTGCATTTTTTGTACTCATCCGCTTGTCTGAACTTTCTTAATAGCAATTGGAGGGTTACTCCGTACTCTTCGATCTGCATGGTTTGTATTCATTCAGATGTTGAACTTTCTTAATTGCAGTTGGAGAGCTATTCCGCAATCTTCGATCTGCATGGCTTGTATTCATCCAGATGTTTGAACTTTCTTAATAGCAGTTGGAGGGATATTCTGTACTCTTCGATCTGCATTTTTTGTACTCATCCGCTTGTCTGAACTTTCTTAATAGCAATTGGAGGGTTCGATCTTCCTGGTTCGTATTCATCAAGATGTTTGAACTTTCTTAATAACAGCTGGAGGGCTATACTCTACTCTTCGATCTGCATGACTTGTATTCATCCAGATGTTTGAACTTTCTTAATAGCAATTGGAGGGCTACTCTATGCTCATCGATCTCTATGTTTTGTATTCATCCATATTTCTGAAGTTCTAAATAGCAGATTTGAGGGATACTCCGTACTCTTGGATCTACATGGTTTGTATTCATCCCGATGTTTGAACTTTCTTAATAGCAATTGGAGGGCTATTCCATACTCTTCGATCTGCATGTTTTGTAATCATTCGCTTGTTTGATAACTTTCGTAATAGCAATTGGAGGGTTCGATCTGCCTGGTTTGTATTCATCCAGATGTTTGAACTTTCTTAATAGCAGTTGGAGGGCTATTCCGTACTCTTCGATCTGCATGGTTTGTATTCATTCAGATGTTTAAACTTTCTTAATAGCAGTTGGAGGGTTATTCCGTACTCTTCGATCTGCATTTTTTGTACTCATCCGCTTGTCTGAACTTTCTTAATAGCAATTGGAGGGTTCGATCTGCCTGGTTCGTATTCATCAAGATGTTTGAACTTTCTTAATAACAGTTGGAGGGCTATACTGTACTCTTCGATCTGCATGACTTGTATTCATCCAGATGTTTGAACTTTCTTAATAGCAATTGGAGGGATATTCTGTACTCTTCGATCTGCATTTTTTGTACTTATCCGCTTGTCTGAACTTTCTTAATAGCAATTAGAGGGTTACTCCGTACTCTTCGATCTGCATGGTTTGTATTCATTCAGATGTTTGAACTTTCTTAATTGCAGTTGGAGAGCTATTCCGCAATCTTCGATCTGCATGGCTTGTATTCATCCAGATGTTTTAACTTTCTTAATAGCAATTGGAGGGATATTCTGTACTCTTCGATCTGCATTTTTTGTACTCATCCGCTTGTCTGAACTTTCTTAATAGCAATTGGAGGGTTCGATCTGCCTGGTTCGTATTCATCAAGATGTTTGAACTTTCTTAATAACAGTTGGAGGGCTATACTGTACTCTTCGATCTGCATGACTTGTATTCATCCAGATGTTTGAACTTTCTTAATAGCAATGGAGGGCTACTCTATGCTCATCGATCTCTATGTTTTGTATTCATCCATGTTTCTGAAGTTCTAAATAGCAATTTGAGGGATACTCCGTACTCTTCGATCTACATGGTTTGTATTCATCCAGATGTTTGAACTTTCTTAATAGCAATTGGAGGGCTATTCCATACTCTTCGATCTGCATGTTTTGTAATCATTCGCTTGTTTGAACTTTCGTAATAGCAATTGGAGGGTTCGATCTGCCTGGTTTGTATTCATCCAGATGTTTGAACTTTCTTAATAGCAATTGGAGGGCTATTCCATGCTCTTCGATCTGCATGTTTTGTAATCATTCCCTTGTTTGAACTTTCGTAATAGCAATTGGAGGGTTCGATCTGCCTGGCTTGTTTTCATCCAGATGTTTGAACTTTCTTAATAGCAGTTGGATGGCTATTCCGTACTCTTCGATCTGCATGGTTTGTATTCATTCAGATGTTTAAACTTTCTTAATAGCAGTTGGAGGGTTATTCCGTACTCTTCGATCTGCATGGGTTGTATTCATCCCTATGTTTGAACTTTCTTAATAGCAATTGGAGGGCTACTGCGTACTCCTCGATCTGCATGGTTTGTATTAATTCACCTGTGTAAACTTTCTTTATAGCAATTGGAGGTTTACTCCGAACTCTTCGGCCTGCATGGTTTGTATTCATCCAGATGTTTGAACTTTCTTAATAGCAGTTGGAGGGCTATTCCGTACTCTTCGATCTGCATGGTTCGTATTCATCCAGAGGTTTTATTAATAGCAATTGGAGGGCTACCCACATGTTTAAAATTCACCTAGATTTCACTGTGTTGTGAAGCTTTGACACTAGAGCATTTTATGAATTGATTTAGGAGTGAGGATGAAGATACCTGAAAAATAACTTTAAAATTTCTCATTTTTTTATAAAGGTTTATAAAAAGTTGGGAAGCAAGATACCAAATAAAGATGTTCTAAGATAGATAAGAATGAATAAAAGAAGAATGAAGTATCTTAAGTATAAGAATAGATACATTCTTGGAACCTTGCCAAAATTCTTATATGTTTTTGAAGATACGTTACGCCAATAGGTTTTAAGTATGCAATTTTTTATCCACAATAATACCCAAGTATTTTACCTCGCTAGTCCCATTTATAGTAGCTGCGCTTAAATTAATAGTATTAATATGAATTGTAGGATTATTTCTAGAACATTACTATAAATCTATTTCTTGGAACCAAACGTATAGAAAAAAACATTGTCGCTTCAAGTAATATCGTGTATTTCTATAATATTGAGCAGACCTTATGGGAATTCTATTTTCTTCAAAAATAATAGCTCTTTTTAAGGAAATTTGCTTGAATAACGCCTTTCTCTATTTGTATATACTAAAGCTTGAGTATTTATCCCATCTACGTTGTTCTCAATCAATACCAAATATGTGCGTTGTTGAGGATTGGCAGTTGAGCTCACAAAGCTAACAGAGAAAAAATAAAGTCATTTGTTTCCTGGGAATTTGATGTTTACTATAGATAACGCTTGTATCATTAATGAAGATTGCAATCGTAGAGCATTTATTTTGCAAGTTGAATTCATATTTGAAAGCATTATCTTACATCCTGTACAAAGGAAAATTTTTAGCTTTGGGGTAGAAAAAACTTCCTAGAGTTATATTGTCTTATCTAGCCTGCTAGATTATATGAGGTGTTTCTTCTTACACTTTTTGCCAAGGAATTCTTGAAAAAAAAAAAAGTTCTTACGCTTTTGCTCTCTGAGAAAAATTTGAGGTTTGAAGAAAAAAAATAATTGCTTCATAATATAGTATTTTCTTGTATACCTTCCTAGATTGTATACTTTTCCTTCTTCTGTGCTTTTTCGTAGGAATTTTGGATATTTGAAAAATGTTTCAACAGTTTCGTTTGTCTTATAATAATTCCTTTTACATTGGTTGCATTTTTCGAAAAATAATGATGCATAACGTCTAAAATATTACCCGCCATATACCATACCCAATGGTACTCAATTTACTCACACCTCTAACACAAATGTGGGCAACCGTTTTTGGGAAAAAGGGCCATTCTCATTATTTTCGGGCCACGTGATTCTAGTTTTGCATTTATTAAATAGGATCTAAAGATAATTCAATTATGTTGTTTTTGTTAGAATAGGCCTATTGATCATGCATTTGGCATGTTATTTTAAAAATTAAATTAAAGAAATTTATGTTTTTTCATGCATAGTCTAGTTCTAAAATCTAAATTGAACAATATAAAAGTATTGTTAACCCTTTTATGTTTAATATAAATTTTTGTTTAAAATATAAATAAAATTGTTGTGTTGTAATAATTGGTTTTTCACCTGTCAATGGGACACTTGGCAATGCTTCTCACGAACAAGGGGTCCGATATCTGCTTTGATTGATGTTGCAGCAACTCGAAGCGAACTCTCGAGGTGACTGTATCTGATTTGCTTTCTCATAGCGCACTTCACATGTTTTATCCTGGAAAATACTTGTTCACATATGTAAGTGCTACCGAGAAGTGATGCAAAACGAAGTGCATATTTTTGACTGCCTGAGTATCTACTATTTTGGGAAAGTAGTTGTGACAGAATTGTAGCAGACACTGTAAAACTTCTTTAGGTCTGTCGTGTATTACAAATCAATGCCCTCCATTTGCAGATCCTCTGGGACCTCGTCTACGTTTAAAGAGGAAGGGAAAGAAAACAAACTGAATCGTATAACATTCTCTTTGAAGTCTTAAAGTCTAACGTGGAATTAGTTTCTTAATTCTGACTAAATTTCCGCGTGATTTTGGGGATTTTTGATTACTAAACGTTCGTTGACCTAGGAAATGCACAAAGTTATTATTTGTTATTTATGACTCCCAAGGTTAGGGGCCTAACACAATCTCGGATACCAGTATGGAGACGGACACCACTGGATCATTCAGTTGAATTTATTGTGGGATTAATTAAAAAAAAAACTTTTCGAAAAAGAGTTTTTTCACAGAAAAGTAAAGGTCAATTTAAAATTATGATCAGCAGATAAAAATACCTGTTAAAATTCAAACTCAAAACGACCAGAAATTACTAATAAAGAATAAATGAAAACCAAAACGGACAGAAATTTAATAAACAATCATAGCAAAAAAACATACAACAAGTAATAATATAAATGAATAAATAGATCTTAAAGCGAGCAATGCTGAAATAGAACATGCAAATCAAGCTTAAAACGAAAAAAAAAAAAATTTTGCTATTGAAGTATAAATGAAACCCAAAACGAACAGAAATTAAAGACTAGATACTAATGTAAATGAATAAATAAATATTAAAACGAGTGAAACTTAAATTGAATTTAATTTATTAGTTCTTTCTAAAACTGTTCAAGACCCCTAAAATTGTCCCCTTCCTTAACTGTAAAAACCTAAAGCCTACCGCGTCATTGGCGCTGCACTGAAAACGAATTATATTACAAATATTTTCTTTTCCAGTTCTTACGGCATTGAAAGTGAAAATAAAATTAGAGTGAAATAAAATCTTGAACAGATGGATCTTTAAAAAATTAATATCATTATATATCGAATATTCAATTTAATTTTGTTTATACTTTTCCAAGACTGTTCAAGACACATATAGTTTTCAGTAAAGCGCCATGACGCAGTAGGTTTTAGACTTTTACACTGAGCGAAGGAGGCGATACCCAAACTCTTGTTTGTAGTGATTTTTGTTCGTTTCAAGCTTGATTGCATATTCAATTTAAGTTTCACTCATTTTAAGATTTATTTATTCATTTACATTAGTATCTATTGTATGTTTGTTTGCATTGATTCTTTATTTAATTTCTGTTCGTTTTGGGTTTCATTTATACTTCAATAGCAAAATATCTTTCCGTTTTAAGCTTGATTTGCACATTCAATTTAATCATTACTTGCTTTAAGATTTATTTATTCATTTATATTATTATTTGTTGTATTATTTTTTTTGCTATGATTGTTTATTAAATTTCTGTTCGTTTTGGTTTTCATTTATTCTTTAATAGTAATTTCGGTCGTTTTGAGTTTGGATTTTAACAGGTATTTGCATCTGTTGATGTTAAGTTTAAAAGGATCTTTACGTTTCTTTGAAAAAACTTCTTTTTCGGAAAGTTTTTTTTTTAATTAATTTTTGTTCGTTCTTGATTGCAAAAAGTTTCAAATTTTATAAAATACTTTATTTCAAGATCAAACTTTCTTTTTCAAAATCAAATGTTCATCAAAGTATCAAAACTAATATCAAAGTAACGATGTCAAAGTAAAATCATGGGTTCGTGTCCACCTTGGAGTTTTTATTGTCTGATGTTTGAACTCTTTTTAACAACATGGCTATCTCAAAATTTTTATCCGATGTTTGGTGGGAAAAGGGCGTGGGGGGGGGGTATTGCCCTTCGATCTCTTTTGACTTTTTAAAAGTGAACTAAAACTTCCCATTTTCAATCAAATGAGCCTTCTCTGAAGTTTATACTAGTATCCCTTCTATAAGAACTATATATGCACCCAGGGCATAACTTACAATGCCTACTTCCCGGGCCCTGGGGGGTTATGTCGACACCGGAGTTTTGTTATCTAATTCTTGAACAATTTAAAAAAAAAAAATGCATATCTCAAAATTTGTAGCGGATGGGTTTTGGAAAAAGGGCGTGGGGTGGGGCTAGTTGCCCTCCGATCTCTTTTAACTCTCAAACATTGAACTAGAACTTTAAATTTGTATTCAAATGAGCCCTATCTGACGTTTATTCGAGCATCCCTTTCATAAGAACCATATACGGCCCCAGGACATAACTTACAACGCCTACCCCCCGGGCCCTGGGGGGTTGTGTCGACACCGGAGTTTTTGTTGAACTATTAAAAAAAAAAATGGCTATCTCAGAACTTCTATCACACGGGTTTGCGGAAAGAAGGGCGTGGTGGTGGGGCTAGTTGCCCTTCCGATCTCTTTTGACTCTTGAAAATTGAACTCGAACTTTGAATTTTCAAACAAATGAGCCCTCTCTGAAGTGTATACGAACATCCCTTTCATAAGAACCATATATGCCCCAGGGCATAACTTGCAACGCCTGCCCCCGGGCCCTGGGGGGTTGTGTCGACGCCTGAACTTTTGTTATCTGGCGTTTGAACAATTTTTTAACAAAATGGCAATCTCAAAACTTTTACCGGATGCATTTGGAGGAAAAGGGGCGTGGGGGGCTAGTTGCCCTCCGATCTCTTTTGATCCTCAAAAATTGAACTAGAACTTCCAATTTCCAATCAAATGAGCCCTCTCTGAAGGTTTTAAGAGCAGCCCTTCCATAAGAACCATATATTCCCCCAGAGAATAACTCACAACGCCTTTTCTTGGGCCCTGGGGGGGGGGGTTGTGTCGACCCTGGAATTTTTTGTTATATGGTCTTTGAACTATTTTCTTAAAAAATGGCTATTTCAAAGTTCTTATCGGATGGGTTTGAGGAAAAAAGGCGTGGAGGGGAGGGGCTAGGTGCCCTCCGATCTCTTTCGACTCTTAAAAAGTGAACTAGAAAATTTCAATTTCCAATCAAATGAGCCCTCTTTGAAGTTTATACTAGTATCCCTTCCATAAGAACCATATACGCCCCCAGGGCATAACTTACAACGCCTGCCTCCGGGCCCTGGGGGGGGGGTCGATACCGTAGTTTTTTTTTTTATATTATCTTTGAACTATTTTCAACAAAATGGCTATCTCAAAATTTTTATCGGATGCATGTGGGAAAAACAGGGCGTGGGGGGCTGGTTACCCTCTGATATCTTTCGAATCTTAAAAAGTTAACTAGAAGTTTCAATTTCAAACCAAATGAGCCGTCTCTGAGTTCTATACGATCATTTCTTCGATAAGATTCATATATGCCCCCAGGACATAACTTACAACGCCTGCCCCCGGGCCTTTGGGGATTGTGTCGACACCGGAGATTTTGTTAGGTAATCGTTGAACTATTTTTAACAAAATGACTATCTCAAAATTTTTATCGGATGCATTTGGGAAAAAAAGGTAAATTGCGCTGTAGTGGGAGTGGAGCAGTCGGATTTATTGATTTAGAGAAACTGTTATTTTGCTCTGGGTCTGTTTTTACCTCTCTACAATCTTTCTATACTTCTAGGTGTTTGCGGATTATATCATTAAAATATTTTTCTAGAGCAGAGATGTCTTTCTTTGTACGTTGCTTCTCTTACCTTTAATTTCTAATTGCATTATACTGTTTTATTTATAATGTGACTCTTAAAGCTACCGCATTTTTGCAAACTCTTTCAAAAATGTGTCCCTTCGGGTGCAACGTCCATAGTCTTCTTCAGGCATACCTGTGATGTGAATGCCCCGTCCTTGAATACCCATGTCCTGTCTTGGGCCCATCAGTATTAAGACCGCTGATTTAATGCTGAAACTGAGTCAGTCCAACGACAGGCAACCAGGATCGTCCTGAGTAGTAGAGACATTTCTCACCACGATGCCTTTGCAGCCCCTGAACTCCAAAGTCTAGTACTTCGGTTAGGTATCCTTACCCTGAGGTTTGGCAATTGCTACCGTCTAACCCTTGCTAACCATAACGTTTTACCCCTAGAAGCCCAGACAAAGAGTCTTACGAGACAGAAGCTAAGACTTGCGGTTGTGTGTGCTCGAACAAATTGCTACCAGAACTCTTTCGTGCACTTTTAAAAAGCAATGTATAATAGTGTATAATGCTGCGTGTTACTGTACCACATAAAATTAGCCATTGAGCAATCATTGTTGGTGCAAATTAAAACTTCTCTCTCTCTTCTCTCTCTCTCTCTCTCTCTCTCTCTCTCTCTCTCTCTCTCTCTCTCTCTCTCTCTCTCTCTCTCTCTCTCTCTCTCTCTCTCTCTCTCTCTCTCTCTCTCTCTCTCTCTCTCTCTCTCTCTCTCTCTCTCTCTCTCTCTCTCTCTCTCTCTCTCTCTCTCTCTCTCTCTCTCTCTCTCTCTCTCTCTCTCTCTCTCTCTCTCTCTCTCTCTATATATATATATATATATATATATATATATATATACAAAGAAGGCGTCTGTATATTTATTTTTTAGGTGTATCGACAAATGGTTTGAAGTCAATCGTAGTTGCCCAGAGCATCCTGAAGAATGAAAATAAAATAGGCTGTGCATTCCAGTGTACCAAATCTTTGGCTTATATGTTGCAATAATAGACCTAGAGATTTTACGAATAACTTGCGAACTATGAAATGAATTTGAACTATGTTCACTGTGTGAATAGTTCACTATTTGTGCTTACTAGTGAACTAATAGTGATGTATATCTAAGTGTAAATAGGCTGTTTTTGGAAATTATTGGCTGTCTTACTTAAATAACACAAGGGAAAAGTATCCAATTGTAATTATAAATATTTGCATTCTATTTATAACACGCTGTAGACATTTAAAAGTATTTCATTTGTACTAGCTAAAACACATATGACACAAAACAAATAGGATGAGCAAATTCCATTTAGCTAGTAGAGATTGCAGAACTAGCAATTTTGTCCTTAACTGTATGCGTAAGTATTCAATTGCTTGTGCTCATCTGTAGTTTTTACAGGTTTTGTTTATGAAATCACTGGAACGTTAAACATTTATATATATATATATATATATATATATATATATATATATATATATATATATATATATATATATATATATATATATATATATATATATATATATATATATATATATATATATATATATATATATATATATATATATATATATATATATATATATATATATATATATATATATATATATATATATATATATATATATATATATATATATATATATATATATATATATATATATATATATATATATATATATATATATATATATATATATATATATATATATATATATATATATATATATAGTTTTGCTGTGCATTGTTTGCTAAACTCTAGAATAGTTTGTCTTAGGCTTATGGTTTAGAATCGGCTTATGGAGCCTTTTGTATGAAAAAAAAACAAAAAAACAACAGTATATTGCTGTCAGGAAAAAAAAGAAAATCTAGTCATAAAATTTTATGAGCAGAATCCGCAAGGCATTAATGTAAATAATTATGTAAGTATTTGGGCGATACAACGGTCAAAACTAATAACAAGGTTTCTGTTCAATTTCACGTGAAAATGTTGCGTGAGAATTTTTTTTACTGCTTAAAAAAAAAAAAAAAAAAAAAAATTTGTTATGTCAACAGTTAATTATAACTTTAGAAAATTAAGATTACAAAGAAAATGCATTCTTCTTTTTGTACCTGCTTTGTTTAATCTAATTCGGTCTCTGACCATCCGAATTTATTAAACTTTATTTAGATCAAACCTAATCAATATAGCCGTCAATTACTTCTTTTGCGTCTTGTTGTCCATAGCTGGAGAAGCGAGGACCACAGAACATTTATAATTTTATGTGAAAAACGGATTACTTTCAGTAATTCCAAACCATGTTGACCTATCTTCTTTTTCTTTTTTCTTTTTTTTTTCTTTTAAATCAAGTCATTTTATTGCAATAAAACCACTTCCAAGGCTATTGTCAAATTACAATTTGTGTCATAAAAACATATCATTAGTCAATATAATAGATAGGTAAAGAAGAAAGCAAAGATACTAACAATTTGTTGAATTTTGTTAATTTAATAAATTGTTTAATGTAATAAAATAACAATTTATTAAATTAATAAAATAAATTTATTAAAGGCACTCGTGCTCGAAACTCAGGACAGAAGGTCTTTCATTCCGTATGTTTCGCGTATATCTCTGTCAGCTCTGGGACTGGCCCCGCGTCATCCTTGGAGATCGCTTGGAAATAAAATCTGAGAGAAAGATGTCACGGTGTTTATTGGTATCTAGGAAATTGTTTTCAAAATTCAGATTCAGCCTTCTTTGCTCCAGCGAAACATAGTCAAATTTAACTAATAATTCAGAATGTGTAATTTCTGAAATATGGAAATTCGGAATATGGAATTTTCTTTCATCATGGTTGTTATCTTGAGTGCTCCATCTTTGAAACCACTTCAACTTCCTTTATTTTATCCGTGTTTACTTGGGTGACAAATCCACGGGTCGACCTGGAAAGTAGTCTCTTGAGAGCAGGGTCCCACTAAGTATTAGATTAACAAATGCTTCTTTCCGGAAATAATCAGTGGAGCTTTTTGTTTAATAATAATTAGAGTTTTCATTGGAATAAGCAATCAACCGCCTGAAGTCGAACTTTATGATGCTGCTCACCCTCTCCAAAAAAAAACGACTTATATTCACACTCATAATCAAACAAATAAGAAGGAAAAGAAATAAATGAAGTGATTAATAATATATATAAGGAAATAGCGTGGCTCAGTCATTTCTTAATATGGTACAAAACGTCAATTTACAACCGTTGATACAGTCTAATTCATCTATCAGAGTTCTCTCATCTTCTTAATTAACAAGAAATCCTTTTGTCTGTGAGGGCATGGGTTCGAGTCCTGGCGTAGCTGGTTATTTGGTTTGGAATGGGGGTCAATATTGTGTCTCTATAAGCTCGGCCAGAGTTGATCCAGCTGTTAAATGAGTATCCGAAGAAATTTGAGAAGGTAAACAGGAAGGGTGTGTGAAATCACTGGTGGCTAGCCCCCAGGCCCCCATTGCACTTCCTGGCTGAAAGGCCATGAAACGGAGATCAGCACCCGGTACGGACTATTAAGTCAAGTGTTGTATCCTTTACTTTTACCATATTGAAGGGTACTTCTATGAAAAGCAGAAGGAAAGTCCATAAACCTTTATTGTATCCACGTAGGTAGAATGTTCTAAGTGTTCAGTGTAAACTGTCTAAATCCAATTATTTATTACTTTCATTTTCTCTTTTTTTTTAGCAATTATTAGTTTTTTTGTTGTCACTTCGTTATTTATTTATTTTATTTTTCTTTTCGAAAAAAAGTTTGGAACTCTAGGAAATATATATAGTGCCAAATTAAAATTTACCTTGTATTAATTTTTTTATGATATGCCTATAAAGTGATAAAGGGCAAGGATCATGTTTTAATGAAGGTAAAGCATTTGTAATTTTAAAATATTGACGAAATTGTATCAATTAGAACTCACTTTTCCATGAAAATGCTTGTTCATCAGAATCAAATGCTAAACAAGAGCAATTTATGTAACGAAATAAATTAGGTCAAGAAAGTAAGAAGAAAACGTGTTAATGTCGATAAAATGCTTGCCAAGTCCGATTCTTTCATGGGATGTTTTCTTTGGAGTCTTTCTTCGTGGTGGTGTTTATCATCAGTTTGCTTTTGTTGGTAATTGTTTATCAATAATTGTGTTTTGTGACCACCAACTGGTTCTTTTAATTAATTAATAATCATTTTATTAATTAATTAATAGTCGTTAAATTAATTAATAATCATTAATAATCGTTGGCGAAAATGGTAAATAGTTGTATGATGATTTTAACTGGTTGATCTTGGGTTAAAATGACAAAATCAAGACTTATGTTGTTTTGGTAAATGGGTGATCTTTCGAACTTCCATTAGATTCTAAAACAGATTTTACCTTGAAAAGCAGTTTTCTCTCGTGAAATCATTGTCTTAGGAAATCTAGTCGATCTGCAAATTGTTTTTCAGCCTTTCTTTATGATTGGCAACATCATCATTTTTTTTTCTTGTGGCCTTGTGGCCAGAAAATGTTTTCTTGTGGCCAGCAACTGGTGCGTTGCCAACAATCGTTAATGAAAATGGTAATTAGCTGTTTGAAAATTTTAACTGGTTTTTCTTAGGTTAAAGTATGAAAAACAAAACTTGTATTTTCTGCTGAATGGGTAGACGGCAGAGGATTTTTTTTTTTGGGGGGGGGGGACTTGCTCAGGATGAAGAAATTTTAGAGTTGCCAAATTTCGAATAAATAACCTAACATTTATAATCATCTTGAGTTTTTTAAATTTTATTAAAATAAAGTAAAGGGCGCAGTTGGCAGTGATTATAAGCAAATTCAATCCTAAATTTTCATTTTTCTCATATCTTTTCTCATATAAAGTAAGAACGGTGAGATTTAAATGGATTAAAAAATCGTTTGACAAATGTAATTTTTTTTAATTTGGAAAATTTTGGGGAGATAGGAATGGGTGCTAATCAAGATCTTGCCCTGGGCGCAAGAGTGGCCAGAACCACCATTGGTAGACTATCGAACTTTCTATGAGGTTAAGGTTAAAAACAGATTTGCCTTAACGTTGTCCTTTGGTTTTGTTTTTTATCATTGCCTTCAGAATTTTTAGTCGGTCTACAAATAGCCTTCTTTTCAGTATTTTTCAAGATTCGTTTTTCTACTCTCGACTTAAGTAGAGCTCCCACTACAGCAATTGCTGGAGCCCTGAGAAAACACTTTCAGTTTTTAAATTCATATCTTTTTTTTCAACCGAGGTATGTTGTATTCGAAGTCTTGTTATTATTTTTCTGTAAACAGATTTGCCGCGTCAATGAAAGTTTATATACTTTTAATTACAACAATTATCATATCGAAATCAACCCACAGTATAAAAAAATTGAAGTCCCTCTTAAAGGCGCTTCTAAATGTTTTTTTGTCTGTTTTATTGGTTATAATTCTTTGCATGACAACTGAAAAAAATGACACTCCCTCAGGCCTTTCTGTAACTGCAGCTTATTACAGTCCTACGTCTTATGATAAATGTTTACGCAAATTTTAATATATAATTGAATTAATGGTGACCGTCAGGAAGAAAAGAAAATACTAAAAACTTTTTTAGAAATTTAGTACAAAAACTGGAAAATTGACTTAAATGGTACGTTTTTTTTTTTTTTTTTTTTTTTTTTTTTTTTTTTTTTTTTTTTTTTTTTTTTTTTTTTTTTTTTTTTTTTTTTTTACCAAACTTCTTCAGAGAGAGCAATTTTTTAATTACAAAAATAACTCAGTGTCTTTTTTAAGTTTCTCTGTAATATTCGATTTTTGTTCTTGTATAATTAGGCTTTTCAAAAAAAAAGTAAAAATACTTTCAAAAAGGAGGATTTGTGGAATAGGCCATCTTTGACCTATTATCAGCGATTTCGCATCCTGCGCTCTTTTTTTTAATATGGTTTTGTACCTTAACCTCCTTTTCCGCGAAAAATAATGGGAACAAAACAAGTTCAACAGAAAGTGGAATAAAAAATAAAAACAGTTAATCAGTTTCCCTTGTATATGTATATAAATCTATATTTTTTTTTTTTTTTTACACAATCTAATATTCTTATGAAATTCTTAACAGTAAAGTAAGTTAATTTAAATAGTCAAATTTTAATTCTTTTTAATTTAACAACTCTGTTTAATATTCAAATAAAGTAAACTAATTTGTATAATTATTGTAGTGTTGCCAATGAAAAATGCCATGCTCTTGGGTCGTACAGCAGCGTTATCATGCAAGTATTTTTTTTCTGCATCATTGACGCATTTTGGGCTTATAGAAATGTCTTCTATGAAGTTGATAGAGTAATTTCTAAAACATTTATAATTTATTAAGAACCTCTTACTGTTCAATTTTTTTCAGCCAGAACGAAAAGGTTTTAACAAATGCATCAGTTCTAAAAAGCTGGGCTGTTCCACTATAAAGCAAGTGTTTTATGTCCATTTGTAAATTCCCCTAGCCTCCTCTGAAAAATCCACCACTAGAAACTTCCCAGCAATGATCATCGCTCTTTGTCAATACCCGCATAAATGTATCCTGTTCTTATAACTTTTCAGTCATTTTCATAACCTCATAAATGAGGTTATGCCCCCCCTCTACATAAGTTTTAAAAAGCTCTTCTTTTATGGGTTATTTTCACTGAAAAAGGCCTTTTTGGTATTTTCAGTGTCAAAATTGAAAAAAAATGTACCTCCCTCCTTCATTTTGGAGGATACGTTTTGCCCCTCCCCTCCCCCCTCTGAATTCATTTCATTGTAATTTTTAGGACTGAAATACCGTACTTTGTTCTTATGCCGTAATTCTTTTGTGACATCGTAAGCACAAGTTTTTTAATTCAAACGGAGGTAGTTCAATCATTATTTATGAAGGTTTTGAGCAATGAACGCAATAAATTCCGCTTTAAAGCAAGTGTCTGATGTCCTTTTGAAAATCCCCATCACCTCCTCTGCGTTATACACCAATAGAAACTTCCCAGCTATGATCCGCGTTCTCTGTTAAAACACGCATAAATATCTTTTGTTATTATAATTTTTCAGTCGCACCAAATGGGGGGGGGGGAGCGCATGTCGACCTCTACCTAAATTTTGAAGCTTTTTTTGGGGGGAGGGGGGCTATTTTCACTGAAAATGGCCTTTGTGTGGTATTTTTAGTGTCGAGATAAAAAATCAAAAATTTGCCCCTCCCCACTTGATTTTGGTGAATCCTTTTTTGAATATGTTACGGTGAAAGACAAAAATCTGGTAAATGTCGACATTCACCGGTGAAGGTCTGAAATTCCTTTTTTTTCTGCTTGGGTTCAGTCAGCTTTATCAGTCTAATGCAAGGTTTGATGGTAAAAGATAGGTTAGGTTATAAATCTCAGAAATGGGTTAAAAACCTAACCTGTCACCATCAAACCTTGCTTAAAACTGAAAAACCTGACTGGCTAAGCTGACTAAATCCAAGGAGAAAAATCAATTTTGGATATTCACCAGTGAAAGTCGACATTTTCTAATTTCGGTCTTTCACGATAACATTTATACGCCACTGTAAATTTTAGCACTTAGATACCGTATTTTGTTCAAAAGCTTAATTATTTTGTGTGAAATCGTAAGCATAAGTGTTTTAATTCAAACGGATACAATTTAGTCATTATTTATGTATGTTTATTGTTTATGTTGGTCTACTTATACTATTTTTTTCTTTTATTTGTCGGGTGACTTAGACGTTGTTTCCACACTTAGATTGTAGTTCTTCAGCTTAGAAGTGTATTAACCTGGAAATCTGTTTATATTCAATAATCAAATTTCATTATTTGTTCTTTCCTATTTATTTCTATTATAAATCGTGTGAAGGGGCGTCTTTCGGTCTTGACACCGTTTAGATCATCTTAGTGCCTGCCAATTTGGAGAAAGATAAACCTGGTTATTTCTCCCTGAGCTTATATCCAGATCATTGTAATTATTATATAAACAACAAAAGGACAAGCAACGAGGAATTATTTTAAGACAGTGAAATCTAGACGAAAGTAAATGAATATTTCGGCTCCGTATCTAAGAGCCATCTTCAGCAAAATAAATAAATAAATGTAAAATTAAACTTACAAAACACCTGAAAATTAAAACTAAAAACAAGAAACAAGGCAATTCATTCAGATAAAATTTTTATTTAAAGAAACAATTTTATTTAACTTGAGTTAAATAATAATAATTCTTTAAACAGTTGTTTAAAAGATCACTCAACAAGTTTAATTAAAAAGGATCTAACATATTATATCCCAAAACCAATAATTAATTCCAATAAACCTACATCAAAAAGACCCATAAGGTTAGCTGCCAAAAAAGCAAGACTTGCATTAAGAATGCAAGCTCCTGATTTTTGCTTTTTTCAGTCCTGGCTGAACTTGCTTTAAGTAATGATGTTCAGAGTTTTGTTGTTGGTTTTAGTTTTTATTTTCACATACTCTGTTGTAAATTTAATTTTATATTTATTTTTTTTTTCTGGATAGACATAAAACCAAATAATTCATTTAGTTTCGTCTAAATTTCAAAGTCGTAAAATAATTTCTCGTTGTATCATCTTCTGTTGTTTTGTTGTGGAAAGGCAGTGTGGTCTTTGCTTATGGCGAGTGTTAATGGCCACAGCCAAAATTTGACGGAGAAGGTGGTTGGAACATTTCCTACAACAGCCAGGAGTCAAACAATAGAGGGTATAAAAATAGTAAGAAATATTCAAAGTCTTAAGAATTTTCCATACTGAAATTCTTATAAAGCCGTTTTTTTGAACAAAATAATAAACATCATGGCTTCCAGTCAAACCAGTCTGATAATTTTCATTTGGAATGCTGATTAAATATCAGTCACACACCATTGAAAAAGAAGTTCACGGTGGGGGGATATCAGTTTTATTTAGAAGGGGCCATCAAATTTAAGGTGGGTATTTTCAAAATCAATATTTTTTAATTTTTCTGGGTGGCGGGGGATTGCTTTGGAGTAATTTGGAAGGAATTTTCTACCAAGTTATTTCCTGTTCTTATTTTTAGTTAAAAAAAAATACTTTGAAACCAAGTGTATAATTAAATCCGTCATTTTTTCTCATTCCTACCAGATTCCTTTGGAAATGATCTAGAAAATAAAAACGATTCAACCAAATGCATCTCCGTCATCTGGTCGCACCTCTATTGGTATATTAATTCACATAGTATGTAAGAGGAGATTGGTGAAACCGACCGTGATCATAGCAAAACTATTTTAGTGTCTCCAGATCTAAGACTACATAGCCGGAGATTGATCCAATGTTTTTCTTTTTTAAACGCTTGGTTACTCATCGAAGCAAACGGCTTGTTCTGTACCATTAATTTCTAAATGCACTTACATTGAACAGCCTCTATCACTAATGCTCATAGGTCTTAGAGCTCATGTCGACCAAAATAAAAGCTTCTCGTATCACCTGGCTCCATGTGGACTAGTAATAGTGTAAGTTGAACTAGGTTATCGTCTATAGAGAGCTATGTCTACAAATTTAGAATTCAAAGTTCTTTTTAAACAGTTCGTCGTAACGAAATATAAGAAAAGAGTGACTCGGTTGAATAGTAACCGAAACGCTAAAAAACGGAATTAATGTTCAATTAAGTTTAATGTTAGCTATCGAAAGCTATGAGCCTGAGAAAATTTGCCTGATTTTAGAAAAAGGAGAAAAACATCCCAAAAAAGGCAAAGAATCTTAATGAAAGTCCCACCGTCATATTTATCGTATCAGAGAACCCTACTGAAGTGGTTTCAAGCTCCCATCTGCAAAAATGTAGATTTTTTTTTTTTTTTTTTTAACTGAGGAAAGATCACGGATGTCTCTATTTGTTGCTTCTTTTTTTTTTTTTTTTTTTTTTTTTTTTTTTTTTTTTTTTTTTTTTTTTTTTTTTTTTTCTTTTTTTTTTTGCTTAGGGGTGATCTTATTGAACTAATGGTCCTAGAAGAATGGGAGAGGTGCCATTCCAACGGAAATTAAAAGTTCTAGTACTCTTCTTAAGTGACCCAAAAGATTCGAGGGCAACTAGCCACCAACCCTCAGCCCCTGGGGAAACGGCTGTAAATTATGAAATTCCCCATTGTTTACATACAGTATTTGTATGTAATATTCCCTATTTTCCCAATAGGGAAGCATGCAGACATTTTTTGGGAAAAGGGAATTTGCCATGAGAGGGAATGATTTTCCACGAGGAGAGTTTCCGTGAGGAGGGAGGTTTCCGAGGATGAATTTTTAAACTTCACACGAGGGAATTTACCAGAATTCCTACATGAAATTATTTTTATTTGCTTTACTTTCTCTTTGATGACTCAATTTTTGCATGTGGAGATGTTCTGGGGAAATTTGCGAAGGAGTTGGAAATGTCTGGGGGATGTTTTCGTGTTCGTGGGGATTTTCGTCGGGAGAAATTCTCCATGGGGAATTTTCCGATGGAGAAATTCTTCATGGGGAATTTTCCGATGGAGAAAATCTCAAAGGGAGAATTTTCGTTGGAACTGGGGGGATGCCCAGCCATTATTTGTAAAACGATTAGATATTAAACAAAAAAAAATAACTAAAAGTTAGGAGTAACATTTAAACTGAAAATAACAGAAATTCCTCCGTATATTAGTGGGATGCCCCCTCCTCAATATCTCACTCTTTACACTAAAGTTTGACAATTTGTCCCAATCCTGTAATAAAGACTCTTAAAACACAAGGGCCATTAAATTAAAATAAGAAGATTTTTTTTAAGTACCAAAAAAAAAATAGCGCGAAGAGCGAGGTATTGAGGAGGGGGCATCTCCTCTCATATAATGTAAAATATACAAACTACAGTAACAATCTGAAGATCACTTGGCTAACCCAAGCAGAATAAATTGTTGAGCTAATTTTATCAGGAATTGTTACATTAAACGGATTAAATGTTTTCAAGCCCTCCAAGAGTTTTATTTTATTCGGTGTGCGTGTAACTGAACCCCAAGCAACTGAACCCCTGTAACTGAACCACCGTGCAACTGAACCCCTGTATAACCGAACCCCCGTGCAATTGAACCACCGGGCAACTGAACCCCATTTAACTAAACCCCCGTGCAACTCAACCCCATTTAACTGAACCCCCAATGTAACTAAACCACCGTCCAACTGAACCTTCGTGTAACTGAACCATCGTGCAACTGAACCACTGAACTCATATTTTCAGTTCTCTAAAAATATTAGGCAATATCATTGGGTAAAACACAAGTTAGAATTTTTACATGTTCAACCTTGTTGAAATTGTTTGTTTCTTTAAATTCATGATATTAACGCCTGTCGAAAGTATTCGCGAAAAAGCTTTGTTTTATTTTTGCAAAAGAAAAAGAAGTTCCGATGTAACAAACCATTAAAGCTAATTTATAACTCTTTTTTTCAAATGAATCAGAACTTTTGGATGTTAAGTAATAAGCATATGTGTTGAAAATATTTGACCTTTGTAAATCTAGATAACAAATTTTGATCAGATGTCCTTGAGGAGATTGCAACTAAAAAGGACATGGGAGGGGGACTGGTTGCGCTCCAGCCTTTTTTTTCAACATTCCTTTGACTTGCCCGGAAAGTTTTAACTTCTTATCCTCAGGTTCATACCCTTAGCTGTTCTCGACACATTGCCAATACAACGTCTTTTAAAACTGGATGCACACATTGTACCTCTTGATTTAGTTGAAGATGCTCCTAAATATTTTCCAAACAATTAGACGGCTGATACCATCAGCCATTGTAAATGTTCCTGGTATTTCCTTTTCACAGCCAATAGAGGAATACATGCTTTTTGATTGTGTTCGGCATTCTTCTTGGTTTTATCCTAAGGTTTGACCTTAATGCTGCATGCTGTTTTTATTTATAGGATCAAACATGCCCTCTTTTCTTGATAAAAAAAAAGCTTAACAATAGGCAACTTGTAAAACTTACAGCCTTTGCACTAGAGGCTGAGGGTTATGAACCATAGGTATTTAACTATGGTAGAGTTATTTAAACTTTGAAATGTTTTAAATAAAATGGCCGTCTCAAAATTTAGATCGGATGTATTTGGGGAAAAAATAGGGTGGGAGGGAAGCCCTCCGATCACTTTTAACTCTGATAAAGTGCACTGGAATTTTGATTTCCAATCGAATGAGCCCCCCCCCAAAGTTGACACAATTTTTTTTCTACAAAAACCTTATTTGTTAGCAATGAGCAACTAGCTTAACTTATAGCCCTTGCCCCAGATGCTGCTGGTGGGGTTGTTAACCCCAAAGGCATGGTTATTTGACCTTTAGACTATTTTGAACAAAATGTTTATTTTTATTTTGATCGGATCTATTTGGGGGGGGGGGGGTGTCGGTTAAGAGGGAAAGGCTGATTGTCCTCTGCTTACCTTTGATTCTTTAAAATTGAACTTTCAATTTCCAATCGAGTGACCCTCCTTCAAAGTTTTTACGACCATCCCTTCTATAAAAACCTTAAATTTTAACCATGGGGAACTTGCAATAACATACAGATTGCTGAAACAGGTGTATCAGCAATTTCTTTTGGAATAGCTTAGCGTATCAAGATGAAACTTTTGGGGCATCTACTTGCTACTACTGCTATTAATACTGCTGCTACTAATGTTGCTACTACTACTTATTCAACACTATTATTACTACTACTGCTCCTACTACGACCTCTGCTACTATTAAACTAGCACTATTAAGGCTACGCATATCAAGTTGAAAATTGGACAGAATGGAGTATTTGAGGTGTGAACTTTAACTAAATCAAAAGACACTATGTGCATGCAGATTTTCAAAATGGCGTAGGCCTATCTCGAAAGGGATTTGTGTATTAAGTCGGAACTTTCAAAGAGTCTCAAAGGGGAAGTCAATTCACCAAAAGGAAATATGTGCATGCTCAGGCTGGGATTTACCGCTAGGTCCCTAGGCCCGGACCAGGGGCGCATAATGCCAGGGGGAGCAATAAATCATCACTGAGTATTTTTTTTCCTGACAAAAACTGGACTGATGTGATTTATCGTCGCCAGGTGCACTCTGCCGCCACGCTGCCTATTCACAGAAAAGTGACTTTAAAACAACACAGGAATTCGATGGTCACTTATAAACCGTCAGATGTCTCCCAAGAATGATAGTTGAGAGTTCGGTATTACCCCTCTCTTTCATCACTTTTCGCTCATCAGTTGTGTTCTGTTAATTGCTTCCAAGAGCCCCGAATTTTTGGGAATAACCCCGAAAATCTTGCAAAAACGCTTGGTTCTTAAGCGTCAAAGCTTTAAATCCGGCCCTGTGCACGCTACTGCTAATGCTATTACTATTTTAATTACATTTACTACTACTGCTACTACAACAACTACTACTACTAGTTCGACTGCTACTTCTATTGCAACCACTCGTAAGCTAAAAGTATTAAGATGAAAATTAAGCAACTACATGAACATATAGGTTATCAAAAGGATATATCGGCAATGGGATAGCAACAGCTAATTGTATTAAGTTGAAACTTCTAGAACTTGATGAGAGGAATCTTCAGCTGACCAAAAGCCAATATGTTAATACTACTGCTGCTACTAGCACTAGTGCTATTACTATTAATAATACTACTATTACCGGGAATACCATTACAGCTGTACTTGACGGTAATGAACGGTGTGAAGGTGGAATTTTCAGGGAATATTGAGGGTGGAAGGTGAACTGAATCACATCACGCCATCTGTATACAGGTTGCCAAAGGGCGCATCAGCAATATATTAGGGACAGTTTGGTGTGTTGAAGAAAATAAAAGGTGCATGTGCAAACTGCTACTAATTCTACAACTGCTAATACGCAAGCTAAGGGTATTAAGGTGAAGCTGTGAAGGAATATTTCGGCGGATATTGAACTGAATCAAATTGACTATGATTATGCACATTCTCAAAAGGGTTACACACCAATATCTCAAGAACGGCTTCCATTAATAAGTTAGACCTTTCAGGATAAGTTGTGGGTGGGTGGGGACTTTGAACTAGCCAGAAGGCTCCATGTATATGCTACTAATATTACTACTACGACGATTACTGTAGCTATTGACGCTAAGAGTATTAAAGTGAAACTTTTAAGGAAAGTTTAGAGGATGTTTTAATTAAACAAAATATTATTTGCACGCAGGTTTTCGAAAGGGCATATAAGCGATGTCGGTACTTATCAATTAGCTGGAACCCACACGATATATTATATAAGGAAGATGCTTAAGAAACTAGTCAAACGGGTTTCTTTTAATAGAGAATTGGATTGCAGACCGTGGTTTGTCACTGCGTTTACAATATTTAAACTTTTGTTTTTTGGGGTTTAGGGGGAAAAAGATACCTAGGTTAGGTTGCGTATTTAATATATGCTATGCTTTACCCCCCCCCCCCCCCCCCCCCCCCAACCCCCCCCCCCCCCCCCCCCCCCCCCCCCCCCCCCCCCCCCCCCCCCCCCCCCCCCCCCCCCCCCCACCCTAATGTGCAAATATATAGCCGAAATTTGTTTCAAAACTATTATATTTTCATCGTATTTTGTTTTATTTCATTAGCATTAACCAAACTTCACTTCTTGCGTGGGTTCCAGCTAATTGGCATGTACTGCTATATCCTATATATCAGTGCCCACGCTATACCGTTGCCTATAATAAAGGCCATACGGCTCCAATGTTTCATTATTTATTATATTTTTTCCCCAGAGGCACTTCATATGGAAGGGGGTCGTCGTAGAAACTTCAAAGGGGGCTCATTCGATTGGAAATCGAGAGTTCTAGTGCCCTTTTTAAGGGTCAAAAGTGATTGGAAGGCAACTAACACCCCTTCCACGCCCACCAGTTCCCCAAACACGTCCAATAAAAATTTTGAGATAGCCATTTTGTTCAGCGTAGTTGATTTCCACAAAGAAATTATGTTTTTGAGGAGGACACTCCCCCACAGCCCTCAGGGCAAGGGTTGTAAGTTATGCCCTGGGGGTATATAAATTTTATAGGAGTTTTCATCGTAGAAGCTTTAAAAATGGACTCATTCGATTGGAAATTCAAAGGACTAGTGCCCTTTTTAATAGTCGAAAGCGATTGGAGGGCAACTAACCCCCCTCTTACGCCCACCTTTCCCCAAACACATCCAATCAAAATTTTGAGATAGCCATTTTGTTCAATGTAGTTGAAAATTCAGGAAATTAGGTCTTTGAGGAAAACAACCCCCCCCCCCAGCCATATGGGTCTTATGGAAGGGATGCTCGTATTAAATTCAAAGAGGGCTCATTTGAATGGAAATTGAAAGTTCTAGTTCACTTTTTAAGATTCAAAAGAGATTGATGGGCACCTAGTCCCTCCCCCTCCATGCCCTTTTTCCTCGAATCCATCCGATAAGAACTTTGAGATAGCCTTTTATGTAAAAAAAAAAATATTTCAAATACCATATAACAAAAACTCCTGGGTCGACACAGCCCCCCAGGGCCCGAAGGCAGGCGTTGTAAGTTATTCCCTGGGGGAATATATGGTTCTTATTGAAAGGATGCTTTTTTTGTAGTAGTTTCTTATCATTTTGGGTTTGAATTATTATAGGAATATATTATGCTAGTCTTTGGTTTAATATGGCTCTTTATTTTTATTTGAAAAATTCTTTTTCGAAAGAATCTTTTTAATTAATTTAAAGAAAGCGCAACAAAAAGTGATTTTTTTTTTTTGTTATCTAAATTCTCAAAGTTCCGATATTTTTTAGCACAGATTTTTATTACTCATCGTTCAAGAAAGGCCTGATTTCATCTACGCAAGAAAAAAATCATACCAAAAGTTTCCAAACACAAAGAGAAAGTAGCTTTTGTGTCGGCTTCACCGAAGCAGGTAATTAACCTTTTTCCAACCAAACGATAAGGAACTACGAGCGTAGAAAATACCAAAAATGAAAATTAACAAAATAAGCAAGTGGTAAAAAAAATTTACAGTATGTAGACGGTGAGGGCCGCCGTTTAAAAATAACACGACTCAAAGAAGATTTTTAAATTTTGAAAACCATAATTTCCGCCAAGGGGGTATTTTTCAGGTGATGGGGTTTCCTTTTGTGGAGGAGGGGGGAAATTTTCCGTGGGGGAGGGGGTAAACGCTTGACCCGTAGAAAATGACGGGGTGAAGGGAACCCCCATTAACAGACATAAAAAAGAGAAATAAATCTGGATTTAAGAGTTTATGACGTCTGATTTTCTTTGTTTTCGTGACAACAAAACAGATCATTTTTACAAATCATCTTGACAGTAATTTATATAAAGACTTAAAAAAGCAAACAATTCCAACAAGGTTGAACAAGTAAAGATTCTAACTTGTGTTTTACCCAATGTAAGTCCGGTGGTTGAGTTGCACGACGGTTCAGTTACACGAGGGTTCAGTTGCACGGTGGTTCAGTTGCACGGTGGTTCAGTTGCACGGTGGTTCGGTTGCACGGTGGTTCAGTTGCACGGTGGTTCAGTTGCACGATGGTTCAGTTGTACGTTGGTTCACTTGCACGGGGGTTCAGTTACATTGTGGTTCGGTTACACGGGGGTTTAGTTAAGTGGGGTTGAGTTGCACGGGGGTTGAGTTGCACGGGGTTGAGTTGCACGAGGGTTCAGTTGCATGAGGGTTCAGTAGCACGAGGGTTCAGTTGCACGGGGGTTCAGTTGCACGGGGGTTCAGTTGCACGGTGGTTCAATTGCATGGTGGTTCAGTTGTACGGTGGTTCACTTGCACAGTGGTTCAGTTGCACGGTCGTTCAGTAACACGGGTTCAGTTACACGGTGGTTCAGTTACAATGGAACTTTTTTATTCGATTGTTGCTTAAACTCAACACATTTATTTTCTTTAATTAGTTTGCTCTTTTGAAATTTAAATCATTACTAAGATTGCCTCTTATTACTCTAGCTGTCAGTTTCTACGGATCAGTTTTTTTCCAATACAAAAGTTTTCATGAAATTATCTGTTGTGTCTGGTTTGCAAAACGACTGTAATTACTGAACAAGATAAAGGTAAATATTCTGTCATATTTTCATCGATGTGAGTATTCTTATCCTATTATATAATCTATTCATATTCTATTCATACATATTCTATAGAATGTAAAATATACAAAACTACAGCTGAAGTCTCGAGATCACTTCTCCAGCCCAAGTGGAATAAATTGTCGAGATAATCTTATCAGGAATTGCTACATCAAACGAACTGCGGAACAGTTCCTTTCAAATACTGAAGTTTTAATGACATTGTCTGTTGTGTCGGGCTGGCGAAACAATTGTAATTACTGAACAAGATAGTGGTAAATATTCAGTCATTTTTTCATCTACTTGACCAGTCTTATCCTTTTATTTATTGAATTTACATTATTATCTAATTTTAAAAATTGAGTTGCTATTATAATTGAATATACCGATTGAAAACGAGATGTCAGCTGATTTAAGATTTCACTGACGGTCTTGTTTGTGTGCTTGTTTATCATTGAATTTACCGACTGAAAACGATATGTCAACTGATTAAGATTTCACTGGCAGTCTTGTTTGTGTGCTTGTTTATCATTGAATTTACCGACTGAAAACGAGATGTCAGCTGATTTAAGATTTCACTGACGGTCTTGTTTGTGTGCTTGTTTATCATTGAATTTACCGACTGAAAACGATATGGTCAACTGATTAAGATTTCACTGGCAGTCTTGTTTGTGTGCTTGTTTATCATTGAATTTACCGACTGAAAACGATATGTCAACTGATTAAGTTTTCACTGGCAGTATTGTATGTGTGCTTGTTTATCACTGAATTTGCCGACTGAAAACGAGATGTCAACTGATTAAGATTTCACTGGCAGTCTTGTTTGTGAGCTTGTTTATCATTGAATTTACCGACTGAAAACGAGATGTCAACTGATTAAGATTTTACTGGCAGTCTTGTTTGTGTGCTTGTTTATCATTGAATTTACCGACTGAAAACGAGATGACAACTGCTTAAAATTTCACTGGCAGTCTTGTTTGTGTTCTTGCTTGTCATTGAACTTACCGACTGAAAACGAGATGTCAACGGATTAAGATTTCACTGGCAGTCTTGTTTTTGTGCTTGTTTATCATTGAATTTACCGACTGAAAACGAGATGTCAACTGATTAAGATTTCACTGGCAGTCTTGTTTCTGTGTTTGTTTATCATTGAACTTACCGACTGAAAACGAGATGTCAACTGATTAAGATTCCACTGGCAGTCTTGTTTGTGTGCTTGTTTATCATTTAATTTACCGACTGAAAACGAGATGTCAACTGATAAAGATTTCACTGGCAGTCTTTTTGTGTGCTTGTTTATCATTGAACTTACCGACTGAAAACGAGATGTCAACTGATTAAGATTTCACTGGCAGTCTTGTTTGTGTGCTTGTTTATCATTGAATTTACCGACTGAAAACGAGATGTCAACTGATTAAAATTTCACTGGCAGTCTTGTTTGTGCGCTAGTTTATCATTGAACTTACCGACTGAAAATGAGATGTCAACTGATTAAGATTCCACTGGCAGTCTTTTTGTGTGTGCTTGTTTATCATTGAATTTACCGACTGAAAAAGAGATGTCAACTGATAAAGATTTCACTGGCAGTCTTGTTTGTGTGCTTGTTTATCAATGAACTTACCGACTGAAAACGAGATGTAAACTGATTAAGATTTCACTGTCAGTCTTGTTTGTGTGCTTGTTTATCATTGAATTTACTGACTGAAAACGAGATGTCAACTGATTAAGATTTCACTGGCAGTCTTGTTTGTGTGCGTGTTTATCATTGAATTTACCGACTGAAAACGAGATGTCAACGGATTAAGATTTCACTGGCAGTCTTATTTGTGTGCTTGTCTTCTTTCATTTGTCTTATAAAGGTTTTTTTCGCAGTCTTTAATGAGTGGCAGTATCCTGCTGCATCGCGGATATCGTCTTTGTTGACCAACAGATTTGGTGAAACCAAAAATCGTGGAAACGGTAGTTTGCATGAAAAACCAAGCAGAAGCTATAAATTGTCATACACCCAATATAGTCTTTGTATATAAATATAGTCGATAAATAAATGAAACCCAAAACGAACAGAAATTACAATAAATAACCGAGTCAAACTCAAAACGAGCAGAAATTAACATAAGTTGGGTTCAAACCCCCTATGCCTTCCCAAGACCAGAGCATAATTTGCACTTGACTGAAAAAATATAAATGTTTTTACTTTTATAACTTTAATAAATCAAACAATATTAACATTTTGATTACTAAATATCAATATATGTATATTAAACTGACAATGTACATTCATTTGTATTTATTTCAGTAAAATGCAAATTATGTTCTGGCCTTGGGAGAGCATAGGGGTTTTGAGCCCAACCAATGTTAATTTCTGCCCATTTTGAGTTTGACTTGGTTATTTATATTAATTTCTGTTCGTTTTGGGTTTCATTTATTTATCGATGCTGATTTGTGGTAGTTTCATGGTTGGTAGATTATTTGATTTTATTTTTGCTCATTTTTTGTTTAATGGAGTTCTTTACTTTACTTTGAAAAACTTCTTTTGTGAAAAATTTTTTTAATTAATTTCTGTTCGTTTTATATTGACATAGTCTTTTTAGAGAAAAAAAAAATAATACTTTAAATCTTTTGGTTTTTTAAAGAATTTATATTTTGGCCTGCTATTTGTATGCTGGAGAGAAAATTTTCAGCAATTTTTAACAACTTAAACCCTCTTAAAAATCTGGATACGAATAGTAGTGTTTAATTTAGTTTCATACCTCCTCTAGTTGACCTCGATAATTTGATACCATTCGCAAAAAAATCTTTTTTCTATCTTTGATACCTTGGATACGCTTACAGTGTTTTGATTTGGTTAAATTTTAAGAGCAGAATCAGCCCCATAAGTTTGAACATAATACCCTCAGTCGTTCTTGGGATACTGCTGAGATGCCTTACTGGGAATTAGCATTAATACAGTGCATGCTGGTTTAATCTTATGCCAACATTTAGTTTTTAAACATAAAGTCAAACGCGAAGGTGGGCGTGGGAGGGGTTTAGTTTTCCTCCAATCACTTTCGACTATTAAAAAGGGCATAAGCCCTTTCTATTTTCAATCGAATGAGCCCTTTTCGAAGTTCCTACGACAACTCCTTCGATACAAAGTGCCCTGGTCTAAACAACAACAACAACAAAAAATAATACATTGTACCCACATCGATCTTTACTATAAAAATGTCAAGCCTTCCAATCATTTTTGACTTTTAATAAGGGCAATAGGTCATTCGATTTCCAATCGAATGAGCCCTTTTTTAGTTTCTACGACAACACTTCCTGTAAACACCATATATACCACCAGGGCATAAATTACAACCTTACCCTAAGGACTGTGAGGGTGGTTGTCATCCTCTAAGACCTAATTTCGAGAACTTTCAGCTTCGTTAAACAAAATGGCTATCTCAAAATTTTGATTGGACGTGTTTGGGAAAATGGTGGGCATGAGAGAGGCGTTAGTCTTTCTCCAACCACTTTCAACTATTAAAAAAGGCACTAGCCCTTTTAATTTCCAATCAAATGAGCCTTTTTGAAGTTTCTACGACAGCGCTTTCAACAAAAAACCTTATATGTCCCCAGGGGATAGCTTACAAACCCTCGCCCTGAGGGGCTGGGGGGGGAGTTATCATCCTCAAAGACCTAATTTCCAGAACTTTATACTACGTTGAACAAAATGGCTATCTGAAAATTTCGATTAGATGTTAGGGGGAATGGTGGGCGTGAGAGGGGGGTTAGTTACCCTCCAATCACTTTCAACTATTAAAAAGGGCACTAGCCCTCTCAATTTCCAATTGAATGAGCCCCTTTTGAAGTTTTTACGACAACTCTATCATTAAAAACCTTAGCCCCTGGGACTCTGGGGGGGGGGTTTGTCATCCTTAAATACATAATTTCCAGAACTTTCAACTACGTTGAACAAAATGGCTATCTCTAAACTTTGATTGAATGTGTTTGGGGAAATGGTGGGCATAAAAGGGGGATTAATTACTCTCCACTCACTTTCAACTATTAAAAAGGGCAATTTCAATTTCCAATCAAATGAGCCCCTTTTGGAATTTCTAACACAACTTTCTATATAAACCTTATATGCCTCCAGGGCTTAACTTACAACCCTTGCACTGAGGGCTCTAATGGGGTTATCATCCTAAAAGACCTAATTTCCAGAATTTTCGACTACGTTGAACAAAATGGATATCTCAAAATTTTGATTGGATGTGTTTGGGGAAATGGTGGGCGTGAGAAGTGGGTTAGTTGCCCTTCAATCACTTTCGACCATTAAAAGGGCACTAGCCCTTTCCATTTTCAATTGAATGAGCCCTTTTTGATGTTTTTACAACATCGCTTTTTAAAAACCTTACATGCTCTCTGGGCATATCTTACAACCCTTACCCTGAGGGTTGTGGGGGGATGGGTTGTCATCCTTAAAGACCTAATTTCCAAAACTTTCAACTACGTTGAATAAAATGACTATCTAAAAATTTTGATTGGATGTGTTTTGGGAAAAGGTGGGCGTGAGAGGGGGTTTAGTTGCCCTCAAATCACTTTCGACTATTAAAAAGGGCACTAGCCCTTTGAATTCCCAATCGAATGAGCCATTTTTTTCAAGTTTCTACGACAAAGATTTCAATAAAAACCTTATATGCCCCCAGGACATAACTTGTTATAACCCATACCCTAAAGACTCTGGGGGGAGTGTCCTGCTCAATGGTATAATTTCCTGAACTTTAAACCGCGTGGAACAAAATGGCTATCTAAGACTTTCGATTGAATATGTTTGGGGAAATGGTGGGCGTGGAAGGGGGATTAGTTGCCTTCCAATCCCTTTCGACTATTAAAAAGGGCACTAGCCATTTCAATTTCCAATCGAGTGAGCCCTTTTTGAACTTTCTACGACGACGTGTTCTATAAAAACCTTATATGCCCCCAGGGCATAACTTACAACCCTTGCCCTAAGGGGTGTGGGTGAGTGTCCTCCTCAAAAACATAATTTCTATCTGCAAATCCACAACACTGAACAAAATGGATATCTAAAAATTTTGATTGGATGTGTTTGGGGAAAAGGTGGGCGAGAAAGGGGGGCTAGTTGCCCTAAAATCCCTTTCGACTATTAAAAAGGACACTAGACCTTTGAATTTCCAGTTGAACGAGTCCTTTTTTGAAGTTTCTATGACAAAGATTTCAATAAAAACTTATATGCCCCCAGGGCATAACTTATAACCCTTGCCCTGAAGACTTGGGGGGGGGGGGTGTCCTGCTCCAAGGTATAATTTCTTGAACTTTAACTGCGTGGAACAAAATGACTATCTCAAAATTTTGATTGGATGTGTTTGGGGAAATGGTGGGCGTGGAAGGGGTGTTAGTTGCCTTCCAATTACTTTTGACTTTTAAAAAGGGCACTAGCCATTTCAATTTCTAATCGAATGAGCCCTTTTTGAAGTTTTTTACGACAACGCGTTCTATAAAAACTTTATATGTCCTGAGGGCTGTGAGGGGGTTGTCGTCCTCAAAGACCTAATTTACAGAACTTAAAACTACTTTGAATATAATGGCTATCTCAAAATTTTGATTGGATGTGTTTGGGGGAAAGGTGGGCGTGAGAGGAGGGTTAGTTGCCCTCCAATCACTTTCAACTATTAAAAAGGGCACTAGCCCTTTGAATTTCCAATCGAATGAGCCTTTTTTGAAGTTTCTATGACAACGCCTTCTATGAAAACCTTATATGCCCCCAGGGCATAACTTACAACCCTTGGCCTGAACGCTGTGGGGGAGTGTCCTCCTCAGAAAAAATACTTTCTATGTGGAAATCAACTACGCTGAACAAAATGGCTATATCAAAATTTTGATTGGATGTGTTTGGGGGAATACTAGACGTGGGGGGGGGGGGGGGGGGGGGGCTAGTTGCCCTCCAATCACTTTCGACTACTAAAAAGGGCACTAGCCCTTTGAATTTTCAATCGAATGAGCCTTTTTTTGAAGTTTCTACGACAACGCCTTCTATAAAAACCTTAAATTCCCCCAGGGCATAACTTACAACCCTCGCTCTGAAGGCTGTGGGGGAGTGTCCTCCTCAAAAACATAATTTCTATCTGGAAATCAACTACGCTGAACAAAATGGCTATCTAAAAATGTTGATTGGATGTGTTTCGGGAAATGGTGGGCGTGGAAGGGATGTTAGTTGCCATCCAATCACTTTCGACTATTAAAAGGGGCACAAGCCACTCCAATTTCTAATTGTACGAGCCCTATTCGAAGTTTCTACGACAAACTTCTTCGATACGAATTGCCCTGCTCTAAAGGAAATAAAAATAATAAATGATAAATTGTGCCAACATCGTTCTTATATACCCTAAGGGCATAACTTAAAACCCTTGCCCCGAGGGTTGTGGGGGAGTGTCCTCCTCAAAGACATATTTTCTATCAGGAAATCAACTACGCTGAACAAAATGGCTATCTCAAAATTTTGATTGGATGTGTTTAGGGGAATGATGGGCTGGGGGGGGCTAGTTGCCCTCCAATCCCTTTTGACTATTAAAAATGGCACTAGCCCTTTGAATTTCCAATCTAATGAACCTTTTTTGAAGTTTCTATGACAACGCCTTCTATAAAAACCTTATATGCCCCCAGGGCATAACTTAAAACCCTTGCCCCGAGGGTTGTGGGGGAGTGTCCTCCTCAAAAACATATTTCTATCTGGAAATCGCACTTCCATCTCTAAGAACGGCTCTGTATCTACTGAACACAGCGAGAAACTGGAACGTAAGAGGGTTTGAAGAAAGTGATGAAAATTAGTTTTTTTTTTTTTATTTTTTTTTTTTTTCATAAATTAATGTCTTTTGGCCTTAGTTTATCAATAACAGGTAATAATTTTTCTCTACTTACATGACTTCTAGTTTAATTTGACCGTAAATTTTTATTCATAGATTCAATCACCTTCTTCTTCTTCTGTGATTCAATTTAACCAGCAATTGTTGATCATTAGATTTTTGTTGGATCACCAAAACGCTTAGCAGAGGAAAATGTAGATTTGTAAAGGTCGTGAAAACGACTGGCGGATTAACAGTCTTGAAACAAAATTCTCTGTTGGACGACAGAACATCACATGTAATCTCGTTAATTTCATTGTTCTTACAGTCGTTAACTTAAATATTTGTCCTGCTAAGCCAGCAAGGGCTTCGACTGGGAGAGGGGATTTTGAAAACACCTTGTTTAAATTTACATTTAAAAAATTGAAACAAATAATATCCCACAGATTCTGAAGAAAATAGCCGTTTTTTGCATCATCATGAAAAAGATCTTTGCCCCCCTCAAAGTATTTTTTGTGAATTGGATCCACTGAAAACTCAGCCGACTCACACATTGAAATTATTGAAGGGATGCTGCATCTCCTAGCATTTGATGTTTCTGCTTATACTAAGTTATCGCAGTCCGAGGCCTAGACAATGTCTATATCTTGTTCACTACCTCTTTTAATTCCAAAAGTGCTTGAAAGGTCAATTCATACTAGAAAAAAGCTGCTAAATATTTTTTATATTCTATTCAAGAGCCATGGGCACCGGCAGGGGATGGCAGGGGGGCATGCCCCCCCCCCCTGGAAATTTGGGACTATAAAGTAATTATAAAGAAACCCAAGAAAAGAGAGCAGAATAGGGGGAAACCATGGGGAAAATGTATGTTTGCCCCATTGTTGGCTGCCTGCTAATAGATTTTGACCCTTAATAAGGAAAATACAAGTTGTAATTTGTTACTGAGTGACCCCTTTCTAGTTTTCGAGAAATATTTTTTGCTATATGATTTGGTTCAAGCAATAGAAAAAATCAAATACTTCATAGTAACGAATGGTACGTAAATAAAGATCCTTTTTAGTAGCGAAAATATAAGAGCTTAACTATTGATAACATTAAATTTAAGAATCAGCTTTATGGTGATCCTAAATATGTATTTGTTAATAAGCTATTAGTGCACAAAAAAGTTCGTATGATTACAGACAACAACTTAATAAAAGGCAATTTGGGTAAAAATATGCCGTCAACTTTTGGTTGCATTGCAAGAGTACCCATGAGCTGATATATCAAGTCACCATAATCAGAAATGTTTCCCCTGACTGTAATGCTGGAAATTTTCCCCTCTGAACGGATACGTTTTCTGTCTTTTATTATCATTTATGTTTTCCCAGGAGTTATTGTATTTACCTAGTTGTCACTTTGAAAAAGATTTAATTTTTTACAGTTATAAAGTATAAAGTGCCAAATAAATTGGTTTTTGATCTTCAAAATTAAATTAAAAATACTGAAAAAAATTGTTTTATTTTATTTTCTTAATATTGGTTTTAAGGTTTACTTTGAACAAACTACTTTGATAATGCGTTACTGTTTACAAACATCGTGTAGTCTAAAGGCATTATATATTTTGGGTGTTTGATAACAAGTTCAAAAACTGTCGATATTCGTTAAAAATATCCGTCCAACGTTTTGGCATTGTTCAACAAAACTGACTGCTGGGAGTTTATATCTTAGTTTTTTGTAAGTAGGCTATTGTTTTTTGTATTTTTTTATGTAATTACTTACTTTCTTTTCGTTTTTTTTAAACTTTTACTTTAATTGATATACTTTTTCCATGGCCTTTAGAAAAAAAATTTGTCTCTAAGCATCATTAAATAAAAAAACTAGATTTTTTCAACTGAAAGTAAGAAGCAACATTAAAAACTTAAAACGAACAGAAATTATTATGCATATGAGTGGGTGGGGGTTACCCTTCTGCAACACCTCGATCCTCACGTCGCAGTTTTTCGGCACTTTAAAAAAAGTTACGTATTGTTCTTATTAAACGAAAACCTTGTTTTTCAGGAGTCGTTTTAAAGAATTGGGACACAAATTAAAGAGAGAGGTGGTGAGGAGGGGGCAGCCCCCTCATATACGTAATAATTTCTCCTTACTTACAGTTTGTTTCCACGAACTGTTTGATTACCCATCAAAACCCAAACAGAGATCATTGAAATATTGATCTTTATTCTGCGTTACCAAAAGTAATTGAAAATTCTTTACAGTTTCATGAAATGTAATTAAACAAATAGAAAAGGTTTTCAGCTAAAGTAAGGAGCAAGTTGAAAACTTAAAAAACAAATTGAAACTACTTTGTATAGAGGGGGGACTGTCCCTTTCTCAACACCGTGCTCATTTAACAAAAACTTTTTAGTGCTTTAAAAAATCTTTTAAAAAAGCTTTAAAAATTTGGACAAAAGCCAAACTTCACACTAAAGAGTTAGGAGCTAAGGAGGAGACAGACTTTTCTATATAACTGAAGCCATCACAACCTCTACGATAGGATTTTCTTATCGATAAATACATTACACACATTTGTTTAAATACATTGAAGTACTTCATGTAAATAGAAAAAGAGAAAAATATTACCCTTTGAAATTGCTGAAAACTAAGTGTCTAGCAGTATTTACCACCCCAGAGAAATTTCCCTGGCGGGGTTGATGATGGTCTGTCTTGATTGTTTTTTCCACCTCTATGCCGGTAGATATGGGAATATTAATATTTTAGATGTATTAAGAAACTTTTTAATTAATTCCAACTTCCGAATTTTTTATCCCAAACTATTCGATAAGATTCTCCTGTGAAGAATTTTTTTGACCTGTTCATTTTATTTAGTCGAATAGGCTAATAAAAAAAGGATCAATTTTGACAGCTGGATAGTAAGTTTAAATTTTGTTTTTCTTTCGCTATTCTGTAATTTTTTTAAATGTCCGAATATATAAGGGATTTAAGTTTTAGGTGGAGATTTGTCCTGTTATGAAAGAGGTACATTTTACATGGCCGGTATAAATCAAGACGTGGTATCTATGCAGGCAGGATGATTTTTGAGTTTCTCTACTCTTTCTGCAAACTATTCTAAGGAAGAGGAAATTGCATAAGACAAGTCTACATCTGTTATAATCTACGTCAGCAATAAATCGTTCTGGAATTCTGGTTTGAATACAATTGATTAAATAAAGTGATCTCTTTGCCAGGAATCCTTGTTGTTAAAATTTACTGTATTTTGTTTCATTTTGCATGCAATTTAATTGTTATTTTATTTGAGAGTTTTTCCTAAGAATATTTAAAAATAAATTTATTCCTACAAAAATATCCTGGAACATATTCCCTATCACCCCAATCACCACTACTATTTTGGCATCTGCCCCCCCCCCCCTGGATAACTTTATACCTGCTTTTATCAAGAGCCAAGCAGTAAATAGCACATAAAAAATTACCTGAATTGGCATTTTCTATTTGATTTTTCAGAATAGATGGCATACAAAAAGTTAAATTCAAAAGTCTATGGCAATGTTTGTCAGTTTGTGTGAAGTACAAATTTAAAATGAGTAGTGCATGAGAAAAAGTATGCAAATTCTAAGCTCTTGAGGTGGATTGGATCAGCACCGTTAATAGCATAATCACTATAATGTATGCAAATGATGAAAATATAGAGGCTTTACTCTAGCTTTAAAAGTTTTTATCTGTTTTATTATGCCTCTCAAAGTGGCTCTTAAAGCTGAAATTTTTTTCTGGGGAAGCTCATTCAGATTTAATGCAGTAATGGGCTAAAAATTTTGCTGCCTCTGATGAGCTGGAAACTGTGCTATACAAGAGGAGGCTGGTACAGAAAATTTCTAGGTTAGTGGTCCCCTAAAAGTGGGACCCCCAAAGGGCCAGGCAATTACTTTTCTTCTGATTAGGTCAAAACATATATCCATTGCACTAAGAAAAGTAAAAAAAGCATGGTAAAAGGTACAATTGTATGTTTGGTCCACTCAAAATAGAAACATTGTGAAATTCTGAAAATAACTTTAAAAACTTTAATATAATTACTGGTATCATTCCTTAAAGTACTTCACTTTATTTTACCTCCTCCTTTTTTAATGTACAAATAAATAGGCAAGATTGTATGTTCCATGAATTTTACCATATGTCACCCTTTTCTTCAAATAGATATAGGCTAATGGTAAAGAACCAACATCAATGAAACCAAGAAACAGAAGACAGCATAGAAAATATATAATTTGGGCTACATATTTGCCCAATATGTTTAGGGAGGGGGGGGGGGTAATAAAGTAAAGTGAAGTGTTTTTAGAATTATATAACTAAACATTTAAATTTGTTTCAGAATTTTATTGTATTTCCTTTTTAGTAGGCCTAACTCCTTGCTAATGTCAAGTAAAATTCTAGTTTAGGGGCTTTTTGATATCTTGGAAGTAGTTGAGTTTGGGGAGTAAAAACTCCCAGGAAAGCATTCAGAGCATTAATGATCTCTTGGGAAGATGTTTTGAAGCATTTAGCTCTACCTCTTCTCTCTCCTGAGGGCACCAACCTTTGATAACCTCTAACAGTTTTCATTTTATAAAATCAAACTGTTACAAAACAGAGCCTCTACTCATATCAGACACAAGAAAAGTGTTTGGGCCTCCCACCTTTGCTCAATCCCAATAAGATTTTAGAGATCTGTATATTTATTTATCAAATTTAGGGAAAAGTAAAAACATGATATTGCTTAAAATTTGACTCAGATTCAAGGAATTCCATTCTAAGAATAGTAGAATTTATGAAAGGTGACTGAATTTCCCAAATCAGGGAAAAATATATGCTGTCAAATTTAAGATAGGTAATAGGCATGTCATGTGTGGATTCTTGTAAGCCCTAGAAATAAGAAACAGGTAGAGATTGTTGCTTGATAACACCTTCCCCCAGGGTATATTTTAGGCCCAAGATTCAGTCTTGAAAATTGATTCCCCACTGCAAGGGAAAGTTTCATTTCTCCCTTAAAAAGGGCTGAATTTTTTTCTCTTAACAGATTGAAATTTAAAGCTTTTAAGTCCCTAGACTAGGTGGGCCCTAATGGACAACAACTTTCTGGTCAGGGGCATTGTCCCTTCCAAACTTTTTGGCCCAGTTGGCCTAAAAATTTAAAGCTTTCATGGCTGACACAGGGGACAACACACATCTCTTGAGAGGTAGGAGGAAGTTTAAGCAGAAATCAAGAATTTTTCACTATCTCAATAAAAGATTCTACTGTTTTGTTATTATTTTGAAAAAGAGCATTAGAACTTTCAATCCCCTGTTGAATAAGGAACTTCAATTTCATCCAAAATTACCTTCAGCTGTATCTGGAATATTGCTGATACACTATTTTCACAACCTGCATGCACATAGTGTGTTTTGATTTTGTTCAACATCCCATCAACATGTCCTAAGAGTTTCACACTTTTACCCTAAGTCTTTTTGGAGACCTGGGGTCAAACATACCCTATACTCATCTTTCCCAATAACAAACCTGATTAGTAAACAAGGGGCAAATTAAATAACTTACAGTCCTTACCCCATGGGCTGTAATGGGTCATGTCATCTCCAGAGTTGGTGTAGAAATGGTAGAAAATTACCCTTCCCTGTTACCCCTGTGTGCATATATGTATCCATATTATATAATGTCAATGAGCTAAAAAAAAATAGATAAATGAAATATATTTTGTAAATATGAGAGAAGTCTTAAGGAAATCCTGATGTTGTTGCTGATAAGAGAGTGTATGCAAGCAATATAACATGCTCTTGATGCACATGGTCCTTATTCCTTTGTTTACCTTAAATTGTAGCTTAGAACAATCTAAGGATTACACCATGTGAAGCACCAGAGTTGACCATTGAGGTTGTTTTCTATATTATTTACACTATACTTTTATACATGGGGGTTTGATAGACGACTTTTTACAGCGAGGATATGTAATTTTTCCACTGTTATTTTCATTCACTTCTACATTCACCAAATATAGCTGTGTCTCTTGACTACATTATTTCCACACCAACACTTTTTCACTTACTAGTATCAACTTTGTCAGTATCTAAAAATTACAAAATAAAAATACATCTAAAATCAGTAAAGACATGCCATCTTTCATCATTATTTTTTTTCCTTTTTCTCTTTAATAAGGTCTTTTTTTCCATACTCTTTTTCTTTTCTCTGCTTTTCCTTTTCTTTTCATTTTTATTTCATTATTTCTTTCAATCAAATTTACATATGTCACAAAATCCTTCTTAAGCTTTGTCATTATGTAATTATGTTTTGTACATAAATTATAAATTCATGGTTAATAAATTATAATTTGAAGATCTACAAAGTCTTTAAGAAAATTCTGTTAATAATGACAAAGACCACACTGCATTTCCATAAAAAAAAAAACAAGTAAGGTAATAGGAAATTTCTAAGACAGTGAAACTTGCTCAAACCTCAAATCAGTATTTTTGAGCCTATATCTAAGGGCTGTTTCATTTGAGGTTTTTGCAAGTTTCACTGTCTTAGAAATTCCCTATTATTGTACAGTTGTACCTATTGTTTTTTTTAAAATTCTGGTTATTTTAAAAGTTGTTCAACTTCAAGAAGGGTTACCCCAACTTTCAGTTCCAGCTTGCTAACTAGGGATTTAAGTTTATTAGAAATTCCTAGCAGCATGGCTATTTACTCCAAAAACGGATTGTAGAGGCAAAAATAAGCAGAGTGGAAGGGAAACAGTTCAAAGAAAAGTCAATGAATTAGCTGCAGCTAATTCAGGGTATTAATATGGCCTTAAAAATATTCAGTTCTTAACTTTTTTATTAATAGACTGATTTCCTAGATTACGGGTTCCTTACAGTTCATCTTGAGTCTTGCTCTTGCCAGGGATTTATGGCAGAAGTTACAGATCAAAACAGTAGATAAAAAAAATCTGTTCACAAGATAACATGTTTTTATAATCAGATTTAGGGAAAGTACCATACCATGCAAAATTGCAGTAATAAGTGACCTGAAAAAGTTTTTAAGAGGTTAGAGTTGTCAAGGTTCAACAAGACACTTTTCAGATGTCCAACTTTCATATATATAACTAGCCCATACACATAATAGGACAAGATAGACAGGACACTAGCCAAGCTTTTGTAGATGAACACTAGTTGGCAATAGAAGTTTCAAAGTATCAAAAACTACCATCTGTGATAACATATTCTGCTGAAGATACTACTCCAATTTCTTATCTCTTTTAGAAAATTACATATCACAGAAGAAAACACTTTCTTCTTTTTCTTCATTAGATTATATAAATAACAAACCAAAGGGTTTGTTGTTAGTTTCAGTAATCCTCATCATTATGATAATGGTACTTGATACTTTGTCTTTCTCTGTCGATTTTCGCTTCTTGATAGCCCTGGTCTGTTAAGTATGTCAGGTTTTCTCTGCCACTATTTACTTCCTTAAAATCTGGATCAAAAGACAACTTAGTAACCATCCTTAGGTGTTCTAGAATACTTTTCTTTCAGTGACCTTTTTGTCTCTCTTTAAATCCTTTTTTCACAATTTCTAGGATTCTATCTCTATTTTTGCTGTAGTGCTGTTTTCATCCAGCAGATACTTTGGTTGCTTGGCTTTGATACTTTTCTTGTTTTTTTCATCTGTTTAGCTTGCTCTCTTGAAATCATTTTGTTTATAAGTGTTAGGTGACTTGATCTGTCACCAGTGGTGGATTTAGGATTTCTGTTTGGGGGGGGGGGGGGGGGCACCAGCCAAAAGCTACTGGAAGTCCAGAAACTTACCATCAACTAAGTACATTACTGTCATAGACCCCTTTTGAACTTTTTTATTGCTATTCTACTAAAAAAAAAATAAAATAATGAGTTTAATTAACGAAATTGAAGAGCTCTAATCTAACTAATCCTTGAATCAGATACAAAACGACATAAGCACTGTAAATAATTTGTATATTTTAATCCATCTTGATTTCCCTGTGAAGTTGCTTAAAGCATCATCAATATCCACGTTGGCATTGTAATTGATAGACATGTGTGCAAGACTATTCACCTCCCCCTCCTGTCTGATTTTGGAGATATGTTTTTAGCTGCTTTAGTATGCTAAATGAATGCTCTGCTGAGGTCGGGGTAAAAGGGAGAATACAATAAAGAGTGAATGTGGAAATGTTGGAAAAAAGAGGTTGTCACATGCACCAAGTGTTTTATTCAAACTCTCATTTCCAACAAGAATCGGAAGGAAAATGAAGGTGAACTTGTTAATGGCTGCTACTAAGGAGTTGTCTTTCACCGTAGAATGAGCCCTGCTAGCAGTGAAGGAAAAAAACGAGGGACACATCATTGGTTAGACTGTTTTGTCCTGGGTAATTGGATAGATGTGTAAGGTTAAGACCTCATTCAAGTGCTCAGTTGTCTCAATTGCTGGATTAGGAAGACAGTTCTTTTCTTCTTTTCTCTCTCTTCTTCTTTTTTTTTAGCCAAGTTGTTGTTGTTTTTTGTTTGATGCACTTCTGGGCAGGCTGCCCACTGTGCATGTCTCCTCAATTTCATCAGAGCCTTTAGGGGTGAAAGGTTTTCCACGTCACAATTCAGCTGTCCAGTTGTTGTTCTGTCATGAGCAAGGGTCAAATAATTTAAATAGCCATCAGGCTTTTGTCACTGTGGATAGAGAGGCGTTTTGAAGAGTCTCAAGGCAAAATTCAGCTGTCCAGTTGTTGTTCTGTCATGAGCAAGGGTCAAATAATTTAAATAGCCATCTGGATTTTGTAACTTTGGATAGAAAGGGGTTTTGAAGAGTCTCAAGGCAAAATCCATTAATTCAATGGCAAGCTATATTCAACTCCATCTAATGATGTTACATTTGAACCTCCATTTTTACAATTCAAACACAACTGGGCTGATATGACAATTTAAACTGATGAGCTTGGCTTGCAATGTATGCACATACTCATACATATACATACCAGTAATTTACCTGTACAATATTAAAACAATGTGCAATAATAATAATATATGCAATTATTAATACATATTACAGCACTAAGTGTAGCTTAGTATCTACAATAAAACGGCCTAATACTCCCACATATTTTTTCCTAGCCCATGGTGGTGCCTGGTGGTACCCAGGATACTTCTGAGTGTGAATGCACTAAAATACTTTAGCACAAGCTTTTTTTCAGTTGCAATCTCTGTGTCCCATACTTTTTACAATACATTAAAATATGCCTAACATCCTCTTCCACATTGCAGACTTGACATAATGGAGAATCTACTGACATCCATTTAAACAAAACACTCCTAATTTGAGGATGGCCTGTTCTGAGCCTGAATATACCGATAGCCAGGTGTCTAACTGGGTGGCATAGATCAGGAGATGGGGTACCATAATCATACAAATCAAGAATATGTTCTGAGACCTTTGACCAAAAACCTTGTTCTCCTTCTCCTTTAGACACTTATCTCAATAACATAAGAAATCATTCACTGAATACTGACATACTAAATTCTCCCCATACCTAGCACCCTATTTTGCCAGCTTATCTGCCTGTTCATTTCCCCTAAATTCCGACATGTGCTGGTACCCATGTTGCTTCGATCTCATACTTGGCTGTTATCAGTTTTAGTAGTATCTTTTCTAAAAGCAGCTCTGATTTTCTTCCTTGCCTATGACCATACATCAAATAATTCAGTATTGGAAGTGAGTCACTACATATCAAATATTTACCTACTGGCAAAACACTTGCAATAAATTCAAAACGCTTTCAATAATGCATACAACTCAAGTAAAAAGATTGACAACTTCTCTGTTACTTTAAAAGACAGTACATGACTTAGCCCAAGGACCACAACTGCAGCACCCCACCCCCTGTGGCAAAGCATGATCCATCAGTGAATACCATATGTCCAGTCTGTGTCCACTGGTATACCCATTCATGCCAAATAGCTCTTGCCATCTCTGGTGGTTCCTCTGGACTACCCCGTGAGAATGGGGGTAATGCTATATTTGACTTTATACCTGTACTAGAAGCCGAACCTACCTCATCAATGACATCAGGAGTTGGGATAGGAGCAGGTGTTTCAGAGATGTGTTTCACAATTTGACAGTATGGTGGGGTTGATTTTGATTGTAATCTTTGGTTCTGATCATATGTTTCAATAAATTCTTTGTAGATAATGTCATTTGGGATCAACATCTTCCGTGTAAAATATTGTGCTTCTAATTTCTTCATTCTACTTTCGAATGTTGTCAGTCCTAGTTCACAGTATATTGCAGGTAGGGGGGTTGATTTTAGGCATCCAAGAATTTTCCTCAGTATGCAATGCAGGGCTGTATCCAGTTTTTTCAGGAGTTGGGCAGATGCTTCTTGGTATAGGAGGCAGACATAATCCAGCTTGCTTATTACAGCTGCTCTCACAAGCTGGGTGGCAACAGAGAAAGGGGCTCCTCTCTTGGATAAGCAAATAGCATTGACAAAGTTGGCTCTACTCTTGAGGTTTCCAATCAAATAATTGACATGTTGAGTCCATGAGAGTGAAGTGTCAAGAATCACCCCAAGGTAGCAGAACTGTTCAACTGCTGGGACAGAGGTGCCATTGATTGAAAGCCTTGGCATTGAATGAATCTTTGTCCTTGTGAAGAGGAGCACTGCTGAATTAGCAGGAGAGAATTCCATGTTGTTGACACTTGCCCATAAACTAAGATAATCAATACCCTTCTGGACAGCAGTTTGCATGACATGCTTATCTCTTAATGTTGCAAGAAGTGCAATATTATTAGCATATATATACAGATTGAATCCCAGAATATGTTCAAAACTAGTATCACTGTAATAAACAAGGAAGAAGAGTTTGCTTAGTACCCCCCCCCCCTTGAGGTACTTCCTCATCTGGATTAGTTCTTGATGGAGATTCACTCTCCCCCATACGGATCTCCAGTTCCTGGCTTCTCAAGTAATCTTCAATCCACATCCTCAGCTCTAGCCAGATTCGGAAATACTGTAACTTTCCCATCAGTTTATCCACACTAACCCTATCAAAAGCAGCCCTCATATCCAAGAAGGCTGCTAGTGAGTCCTTACCTGCTTGAAACCAGATTTTATCTGGTGTTCTAGCCTTAGAAGTGCATCTGTGGTTCCTCTATTAGGGAGAAAACCAAATTGTTCATGCTGGAGTGAATTTGATAGTTCTGGGATGATTCTTAACTAAACAAGGTGGTCCATAAGTTTGCAAAGGGCATGATTTGAGGGCTATAGGTCTGTAGGAGGCTGGGAGTTTTGGATCCTTTCCTGTCTTCAATACAGGAATTACTGTGGCTTTCTTCCGCTGCTTTGGGACTGTTGATGTTGCTGCAGACTTGTTGAACAAAGCTATAATGATGTCTACTGTTTGGGGCTAAGGTTTCTTAACATTTGATTGTGTAACAAGTCATGTCCCATTGCACCTGATTTCAGTCTCCTACTTTGCTGAATAATTTCTGATGCAGCAAAAGGCTCAAAAGGTATGTTGTATTTAGCAGAGTGAGTTTTTGGTGTTGTCTTGCACTTTCAGGTACTTGTTCAGTGAACTGGTCCAGAAGAACATTGAATTTTTCTTGGGTTGAGGTAACTGGGATGCTGTTTCTCAGGAGAGGGGTTCCTTCCTTGTTTTCTTTTTCCACAAAATGCTTGGAATTTTTGCTACAGATCTGTAATGGAAGTTGACTTTTTGAACTTTGTCTCAATTAGAGAGGTCCAGCTTGCATTTGTTTCTTGGATTATGGTCTGGCGGAATTTTGCTAACTTTTTATTCAGTTCAATACCGTACGCTTTTCAGTGCTAGGGTTCTGCTTGACCTTGTTCTCAGCTTCTTTCTTCTCAGTGTGGGATTTTTGGCATGTTGAATTCCATCCAGGGATTGAGCTGAGCTTTTTTTCCTTAATTTTCTTAAAACAAATACCCTCTGACCTGCACTGATTATGGTGTTGGTGATTGTTTTCTGTCAGTTCATCTGTAGTCATGGCAACTGTATCTTAGATTGTGTTAAGCTGCTGGTCAATAATACTAATACTAATAATAAATATAATGCAAAACAAATAGGCCACAAGGCCTATTTATATTCACTTTCACCATAGTATTTGTCCATTTCCTGCTTGAACGAGTTTAATGAGCTGGCAGTGATGACTTCGAAGGGGAGCTTGTTCCAGTGTTGTGTTACTCGGTTCTTGAACGCCCATCGGCCAATATTCTTTTGGAACATCTGCTCTTGAAGCTTGAGGTTGTGACCATGAAGGTTTGTGAAATTGAGAATATGGTAGCCTGGATGTTTTCGTAGGCGTCGTAGCAAAGTTTGTATACCTCAAGGGGGTCTCTTCGGTGCAGTCGATAAGCTAGTGAAGGAAGCTTGAGCTTGCGGAGCCTTTCTTCGTAAGGTAAGTTTTCTCAGAGTCGGACAGAACTTTGTTATTCGGCTTTGAAATTTTTTGAGAGCTCTGATGTCTTTGTTGTAAAAGGGACGTGTAGTGCAATGACCGTATTCAAGAATTGGCCGTACTAGAGCTTTGTAGAGAAGGCAAAGGGTCTTATCATTTCCAGAAGTGAAGTTGCGCCTTAAAAATCCTGCAACACGATTTGCTTTCCCAATAATGCTGTTACAGAGAGCTGGAAGTCGAGGTTGCTGTCAATGACAACTCCCCAGTCGCGCTCCTCCTGGCATGATGTGATCAGTAAGTCTCCTAGTCTACATTCGTAGTGGATAGTAGGTTTCCCTATCGTTAGCTTATGGCTTTTGTCGATATTGATTTCCATCAGCCAGTGGACAACCATCTATTGAGCTTGTCATGGTCCTCTTGTAGAGATTGTGAATTGCCAGCTGTTTTGATTACTTTATACAGCTTGGTGTTGTCTGCCATACAGTAGAATCTCTGAGTTGATGCCTTCTACTAGATCGTTAAGATACAGAGGGTCAAGGACCGAGGCCTGGGGAACATCGCTGATTACCTTGACTTCGAGTGTGCTCGGAACTCCGTCTACTGATACTGTTTGAGACCTTCCAATTAGAAACTGTTCCATCCAATCAACTGAGGTTCCCAGACCAAGGTTGTGGAGTTTGTATAAGAAGCGACGATGAGGTACTTTGTCAAAGACCTTTTTAAGGTCTATGAAAACTATTAAAGCTAGTGATTATCTTTCTTTTGCGCATGTGCTCAAGGATGTGGTCAAATATGATAGATTCCAGTATTTTGCAGGTTATGCAGGTTAGACTGATTGGGCGGTAGTTTAGTGGATCCAGGCGGTTTCCCATTTTGTGCAATGGTATCATCGTTGCCATTCCAGATACTAGGAAGTTCATTCTACCGTAGGGATTTTTGAAAAGTCATCGATAGGGGCTCTGCAATTAGATCTGTGGTTTCTTTTAACACTCTGGGGTGAAGTCCGTCCGGACCTGGCGATTTGCTTATCCTTAGCTTTTTGAGTTTCTTCAGGACCACGTGTGGAGCTCTCTCGACCCTTAGTGTTTGGTTAGAGATTATGGTTTGCAGGGTTAGTAGTGATGACTGAATAGGCTCCTGGGTGAAGACGGCAGTGTAATACGTGTTGAGTAAATCTGCTTTTTCTTCAGATCTTTCAATCAGGAGACCAGTCGTACGGTCCTTTAAGCTTGGAATACCTGGCTTCGCAATGCGTTTAGAATTTATGTGGTTCCAAAACATTCTGAGGTTGGCCTTGACAGATTCTGCAAGGTTTTGCTCTTGCCTGTTAGCTGCTTGCCTGGTTTGTCACCTTTCGGTATGCTCTTGCTTTGAGAGGACTCGACTTGTCAGCTACGTAATTTTTCCAAATGGCTTGCTTTTCCTTGATAAGGTCCAAAACAAAGCGCGGTAGGGTTTGGTCTTTTATATTGTTTGGCAACTGATACGTGTTTCTCCTCAGCCTGAAGTATGACGGAGAAAAAATTGGAGTACATTTCGTCACAACTTTCAGTTGAACTGAACTATTTTTCCCAATCCACTGTGCTGAGGTCATTGCGCATCGCAGCGAAGTCTGGTCTGTTGTAATTTTTTCTTGGTGTTTTTTTTTTTCTTTGCTGCCACTGGGCAAAATCTGGAAGCCTACGATACAGTGATCAGACTTTGCCACCAGTGCTAGTAGGCGGATATCCTCTATCAGTTCAGAATCGTTTATCAGCAGCAGATCCAATATGCTTGGTTTGTCCGTACCTCTGGTTCGTGTGGGCTCTAAGATCAATTAGTTCAGATGAGTTATTCACTATTGGAGTGTAAGTATCGCTGGCACCACTTATTGGATGTTTAACGTGCGGGGGTCATCACTTTTAAAGGCAAAAAATGGCGCATAGAGTTGCTATGCCACTTACTGGAGGGGGGATCCCTCGTCGGCCCCAAATTAGTGGGATCTCCGCGGTTACTCCAACGGTTCCGTATATATTAACGTGATCGGATGGTCTATGGCCATATTTAAAGCCAATGTTTACCGATAAGATTTCTAACTATCTCTTTTAGAAGCGACCTAAGCTGAAAAGTTAAAAGAGTACATAAAAACAAATCTTACTGTATTCACTCCACGTTGTATAAAAGAACTGATTTCAAAAAGACTCTTTCTCCCAGCCCGCTCTGCTAGCCGCGTGCTGCGGCAGGGGTTACGAGGGTGGTAAATGAAGCTTTCCAGCCAATACTAGGACTTACTAATTTACTGTTCAACCTCCCTAACTGCGCAATTCTTTACCTCGTGGTCTATTAAGCACGTACGCAGTTTAAGAGGACCCAAAATGGCGTCACAAAATAAAAGGAAAATTAATATTTATAACTCGGGGAAGGAAAATAATTAAGGGGCCAAAAGAAAGGAATCTGGGAGGGATATTTATCTAAACAAACTGGGACCAAGGGTTCCAACACCTCCCTCCTAAGATAAATGGCCCGCATCTCCGGTGGATTGGCTGGAAACTCAGACATAACATAAATATCACCAAACTTAAAATCACTACACTTGTTTATCTTCTCTTCTACTAATGCCTGTGCTTCCTCCGCTTTGCTCTGGATCGGTCGTCCTCGACAAATCTTCTACTGTAGGACACCATAGTCTAGATCGTCTAACATCCGAATTTGGTTTTCAAAGTTGACGTCCCCAAGATTCGTAGAAATTCATTGTGCACAGCACAATCAAAAACAAAAATTTTCTTGCTCTCACGAATTTACATTTGAGAGGAGCAGAGAACCAGTTTCTGGCACATATGATGATGCCAGCCATCGTGAACAATTTGGCTGTACTAGCCTCTTAATTTCCATCTGTGGAAGCAACCCCATATTTCAATCAAAAAGTAAATTGCATAATTTCAAATAATTTAAGGCCGAAAATGCAAAGGCCTGTGAAAACAATAAGGGTACTGGGAATGTAGTAAAATTTTGAGCTAACCATGAATCGCCTTTTTTTCTCTGGGTTCCCTCCCCTGGGATAATTAATGAAGAATATGCGTTGATGCTAATTGAAAGTGAAATTTGGGCACATCTCCCACTGAATACAATTTGCTGGAAATAATTGTCGATTCCTATGAAGAATAATAACTATGAATAGGGTTACTGGACAAAGGTTTGGGTGAAGTATGAAGTGACTGGGAGAGAGTATCCCCCAAGGACTCCAGATCAGAAAGGCAAAATCCCGGTAAAGGGATCACAACTTGCCCCCGCCAGTTGTGCATTGAGGAAAAAGGGCTATCTTTCGCGACTTTCCGCAGGGGATCTTCCCCAAGGGATTCCTCCCCCTCATAAAGGATCGATATATATTTGGAATTGATAATACTAATCTCAGATTCATTTCCAAATTTTTCCAATCCGACTTGACATTTAATATCTCCCGACTTTCCCCCAACCCGTTGTAGGTCTTTCGTCTCTATTTTGTAACCATCTTGTTTTATTCCCCATGGGTCTTTTCCCTCTTTTTCCCCTCTTATTATATATGTTTTCAAGGCACAGCCCATCCAACATTTTATTTTTCTCCCTATTATTTATATATCTCTTGATTCCAATCGGGACATGCCGTCAGCGTTCCCGTTATCTGTCCCTGGTCTTTACTTATTTCGAAGTCGTATTCTTGTAGGCACAGGGCCCACCGTGCTAATCGTCGGTTATCTGGCTTCATTATGTTTAGCCATTTTAATGGGTTGTGATCTGTCACTATTGTAAATTTTCGTTCATATACATAATAGTCCAGTTTTTTGACCTCATAAATTATCGCAAGGCATTCTTTTTCAATTGTGCTATAATTTAATTCTGCTTTTGATAATTTTTCTGGATATAAATGTGATTGGATGTTCCCCATATTCAAAATTTTGGGATAAAACTGCCTCTAATCCATAATCTGAACTGTCAGTTTGTAGCACAAATGGTAAGGGAAAAATCTGGATTTTAAGTATCCTCTCGCTACAAAGAGCATCTTTCAGTGTATCAAATGCATTTTGTTCAATTTGTGACCATTTAACGGGGTCTACGGCCCCCTTCCTTGTTAACTCCGTCAAAGGTGTAGCAATCGTTGCAAAATTTGGTATGAATTTTTGATAATATCCTGCCAACCCCAAAAATGACCGAACTTTTTTCTTTGTGGTCGGAGCTGCTACGTTTCTAATTTTTTCTGTTTTTTTCCCTTAATGGGGCTATTATACCGTTTCCTATTTTGTGTCCCAGGTATTCTGTTTGTGTCTGTACTAATTTACATTTTTCTACATTCAAAGTTAGTCCTGCCCTCCTCAGCCTGGTTAATACTTGTTCCATATGGATTAGATGTTCGTTGAACGAGTTCGAAAATACTATAATATCATCCAAGTAGGCTCTTGTATATGGTAAGGAATTTAAAATATAATCTACTAGCCTTTGGAATGTTGCTGGTGCTCCTTTTAGTCCGAATGGCATGTATCTAAATTGGTACAACCCAAATGGAGTAATAAAGGCAGTTTTGGCTGAATCATCTGGGTCCATTTTTACTTGCCAATATCCCCTTCTCAAGTCTAAAATTGATATAAATTTTGCGGAGCCAACTGACTCTAGAACTTCATCCATTCTTGGTATTGGGTACGCGTCTGATTCGGATATATTATTCAGTTTTCTGTAGTCTACGCAAAATCTAATGGAGCCGTCTTGCTTCGGGACTAATACGACTGGTGCTGCATATTCTGAATTTGATGGTTCTTCACCCCTAACTCGAGCATTTCGGTCGATCTCTTTTTTCTTTTCTTTCCTTTTTGCTTCCGGTATTCGGTACGGGTATTGTTTTATTGGTTTCTTGTCCTTTAATAGTATCTTATGCACTACATTTTCTGTTTTTCCGATTTGGTCTGTTAATGCGTCTGCAAATTCCGTGAATAACTTATTTATTTGGGATTTCTGAGCCTGGCTCAGATATGTTTCTGCCGAAACCCTTTTCAATGGCGTTTATATGTGTTTCTGCCGGGTCTATTGTACCTAAAGGGGCACTTTCCTCGTCATGTTCTGAGGTCGAAATCATGAGACAGCGCTTTTGCGGATCCTTGAGGTTTTCTTTTTCATTTTCCTTGTTAAATTCCTCAGTAAATTCACATGGTAAACTTCTTCCTTTTTTCTTGCTCCATTAAATTCTATCATATAATTTACATCATTCATTTTCTTTTTCACCTTAAACGGTCCCTTCCATCTTACTTCCAATTTATTATTTCCGTCCGGTAATAGAATGAGGATTTCCTCCCCTTCCTTGAATTCGCGCATTCGGGCGGATTTATTGTACCATGTTTTTGTTTTCTCTGCATATTCCCCTGTGCTTGCCTTGCAATTTCATGGTATTTATGCAGTTTTTCTCGGAGTGATAGCAAGTGGGTTATCACTGTTTCTTCATTTTTATCCCCATTCTCGCATGATTCCTTTAAAATGTCTAACACCCCCTTGGGTTTGTCCCATATAGTAATTCAAATGACGAGAACCCTGTAGCTTGGTGTGGAGTTTCTCTGTGTGCAAAAAGGACATAAGGAAGCATTTTGTCCTATTGGTTCACATCATCTCTTACAAAACGTCTCAACACATACTAATTAGGGTTCCGTTAAATCTTTCTGTCACTCCATTTGTCTGCGGATGGAATGGAGTAGTTAATACTTGCCTAATACCGAGAATTTCGTATAATTTTCGGATGTATGTCGATATAAAATTGGTTCCATTATCTGTTAACATTTCTTTCGGGATTCCGTGACGCGAGACATATTTCGCTAATTCTTCTGCGATTTTTTGGTGATTTTACTGTTCGCATTGGAATAGCTTCTGGGTATCTCGTAGCCAGATCATTAATAACTAAAATGAATCTGTTTCCCGCGCTAGACTTCGGAAGTGGACCTACAATGTCCATTAAAATTCTCTCAAATGGTTTGCCGAAAATGGGCGTTTTTTTCATTGGAACTCTTTCATTTGGTTTTTTGTATGCAACTAATTGACAATCTTTGCATCTTTTACAAAAGTTGATATCTTTTTTTTAATCATTTCCACCAAAAACGCTGCAAGACTCTATCTCTTGTTCTTTGGGATCCCATGTGTCCCCCCGTTGGGCTTGAGTGATCCAACTTTATTACCGCTTTCCTTAATTCATTTGGTACCATAAGTTGTAGTTTTCTAGCGTTTTCCCCTGTCTCCATTATTTTGTAAAGTAGGTTTCCATTACTGGAAAACTGTTTAGATCGTGGATTCTTTGGATTCGTTAGTGTTACTTTTATTTTTTTTGCAATCTCTATCATTTGTTTGTAATTCTGCGAATTTTTCGGAAGTTATTCTGAGTGTTTCGGTTAGTTCCTCTTTGGTCTTTTCTGGTTCTTTTTCTACCGTCAATAATTTCTCTTGTTTTTGGTTATATTTCGTTTTATCCGCCCTTCTTTTGCTTTTAGGTTTTCTCGGTTTTGTATTTTTTATGAGTATCTCGTCGTTAAACTGAAATGGGTTTTGTATATTCTGATCATCATTTTCATTAGTGGGCGGCACAGCCTCCCTTTTATTTTTTCTTTGACTTCGTGTCACCGCATTTACTCTTTTTATCATGGAGGTTGCCTTTAGTGCAAGAAAGTTTTCGATATTTCCGAAATCTCCCCCTAATAAAACGTCTACTGCAAGAGTAGGTACAACCCCTACTTTTAATTCTTTTTTAACCGTATTTCCCTCTTTATTGGCTAATTCTATTATGACCTGAGCTGTCGGACATTTATGTTCTGCTCCATAGTAGCATAGCGATGCCACTTCATTTTTGTAGTTTATGTCGGTTTTCTTTATCAAGTCTTCCCGTACATAGGTTTGGTCGCTGCAGGAATCAATAGCTATTTCTACCGATTTTCCATTTAGTTCGCCACATACTTTGTGTGATTCTGCAAATGCGCAAGTTTTCATATTCTCAGGGCTTTTAACCCATGCGGTTCTCTTATACGTTTGAGACTTTTTCCAATTATCTCGGGATCGATCATTTCTCGGATTGTCTTGTCTTCCGTTTGCCCCATCTTCCCTTGTTCTGTAATTATTGTCGTAATTTTTTTTCGCGCTTCGGCAATCTGAAGCATAATGTCCTCGTTTATTACAGTTATAACAGGTAACGTCATACTGTTCCTGTTTTTGGCCGTATTTTCTACCTTATTTATTTGGGCAATTGGTGCTATAGTGGCCGCCCAAGTTACAGTGGTAGCATGCTACTTCTCCTTGTGTTTGCCATATTTGGCTAGTATTCTTTTTATTTTCTGTGTACGGGTATTCTTTTCTACCATTTCCTCCTAACCTTGTTCCTTGTGGGAATGCCTCCCTCCTAATTTCAGTGTGCCTGTCTGCTAATTCGGACATTTCTTCAATTGTTTGTGGTTTTTTCTCTTTAAGTACATTCTCATATTTGGATGGGTATTTTCTAAGAATTGTTCCATCGCTGTTTTATTCACTATTCCCGTTATCTTTATCTTTTATTTCTTCCGGGTCTTCTAATATTGTATAATTTTCTATATCTAGCCATTTTAAACACATATCTTTCAATTTGTATCCGTGTTCTTTATAAGTTTCGTTGTCTCGCTTTCTTTCGCTTCTAAACCTTCTTTGAAAGTGCTCGGGGAAGAGTTGAAAATTTTTCAAAAATGGCTTGTTTTAGTCTTTCAAAATCTTTTGAGCATTCCATTGGTAATGCTTTATATGCAAGTTGTGCTTTGTAGTTAAGGAGGGGCTGTATTCTTGTCACCCATTTTTCTCTCGGCAACCCGCTTAATTCCGCGTTTTTTCAAAATTGTATATGTATAAATGTACATCTTCATTTTCTTTCATTGGTTGTAGGTTTATTGCCTGCATTACCTCTATTGTAGACGCTTTCTGAGGCTCTTGGGAATTTCTCCCTGCAATCATTTCCATTATGTATTTTCTTTCCTCTCTGTCTGCCTCCTCCTTTTTTTTCTCTGGCTATCCTATCAGCCTCTTCCTTTTTTTCTTTGGCTACTCTATCTCTTTCTCTTTGTTCTCTATCTTCCTTTTCTTTTCGTACTCTGTCTAATCTTTCATTCTCTATGAAATTTAAAAGTTGCTGCGTCATATCTATTTGAGTGCTTTTTTCGTGAGCTCCTGCTGGAAATTGAACTTCTACTACTCCTGCTACTTGGCCTACTTTGAATGTCACTGTTTTTATATTCTCTTAACTCGTTTTCTGAGTCTAATCGTTGTATAATATTTTATTCTCCCCGCAAGTCCCCTACTTTTTGTACCTTCTCTGAAGGGTGAGTTTGTTTTGTTATACCCGTTCTTTCATGCAATGATTTTTCTCCATGTATTATCGCCACTGTTTCCTTTCTTCGGGTTTCTCTATCTGCGAGTATTCTTTCTGCATTTGTCTTAGACTTTTTCTCTTCTTCTCTGGTTCGTACCGGAGTTCGCTCTATTACTGATTTTGTTTTGAAGATTTCCTCTTCACACGTCCAAGAAATGTCTATTTCACCTGTTGAGTGATATATGGTTCTATTTGATGGTGTTTTTCTTATGGTATTTCCAGCGGGAGTCGCATACAATTGTGTGTTGTCTGAATCCGATTTTTGTTTTACCGCGGTAGATCTTGTCTGAGTTCTTCGTTTGTCCGCCATTATTTCACGCTTTGTTTAACGTCTTTTGTTCAAATGAAATTTTTTTTTATCAATGTCTCTTTTTATCCTTTCGTGAAAAATTATTTCCTTTTAATTTGTCGATTATCTGTCGGTGGCGCAGCCTCCCTTGTCTCACCAGTTATTTTTTCGCGTGATTTATTGATTCTTAAATTTATTACTTATTATTATCCGACTAGGCACAGCTCAGATAAAAATTTACTCGTTGCGATTTTTATACATGTACCCACAATAGGCTACTTTCTAAGCCAAATTAACCCGTCTCTTCGAAAACGCGGAATTCTTTTATTATCAGATTTACTGATAGGACCTTAAATTGCTGCCACCACTTGGAGTGTAAGTACCGCTGGCACCACTATTGGATGTTTAACGTGCGGGGGTCACCATTTTTAAAGGCAAAAAATGGCGCAGAGAGTTGCTATGCCACTAACTGGAGGGTGAGATCCCTCGTCGGCCCCAAATTAGTGGGATCTCCGCGGTTACTCCAGCGGTTCCGTATATACTAACGTGATCGGATGGTCTATGGCCACATTTAAAGCCAAAGTTTACCGATAAGATTTCTAACTATCTCTTTTAGACTCGACCTAAGCTGAAAAGTTAAAAGAGTACATAAAAACAAATCTTACTGTATTCACTCCACGTTGTATAAAAGAACTGATTTCAAAAAGACTCTTTCTCCCAGCCCGCTCTGCTAGCCGCGTGCTGCGGCAGGGGTTACGAGGGTGGTAAATGAATCTTTCCATCCAATCCTAGGACTTACTAATTTACTGTTCAACCTCCCTAACTGCGCAATTATTTACCTCGTGGTCTATTAAGCACGTACGCAGTTAAGAGGACCCAAAATGGCGTCACAAAATAAAAGGAAAATTAATATTTATAACTCGGGGAAGGAAAATAATTAAGGGGCCAAAAGAAAGGAATATGGGAGGGACATTTATCTAAACAAACTGGGACCAAGTGTTCCAACATTCACCACTTCTAAGAATTTCGTCTCGGGTGATGTTGGGTTGTGCAAGTGCATGTGCTGTCTTCATCAGTTTATTTTCGGTAGGTTGAAATCGCCCACGATGACTACATTTGATAAGTTTTCACTGCAGATCTCAGTAATTTCTGCAAGCAAGTGCGAGTCATTTTCAAGACTGCTATTGGGAATTTTGTAGTAGATTGAGAGTTTGATATTTACTCCATCAGCTGCTGTTATTGTTAATCAGATACTTTCTTGGGATAGTTCATTTCCTCTGGGACTTACTGGGGTAGCTTTGACGTCCTGTCTGTAATAGCAGAGGATTCCCTTTCCAGTTCGCTGTTCAATGTTTCTCTCTAGGACCTTGTAATTTGGAATCTGTAGCTCTGGGAGTGTAGGCAGGTATCTGCTATTTTTCGGTTTCATCTCAGCTATTTCGACTATATGGGGATTTTCAGCGCTTGCAATCTGTCTCACTTCATCCATCTTGTTTGGCAGGGAATCAGATTTAAAATAAAGGCATTAAATTCCATTCAAGGCCTTTTTCTGGAACCTGCGGCCTACGCCATGTCACTGACGACGTGGGCTGGGATAGCGTCGACCAGCAGCTGAAGAGCCGGCATCCGGTCGGTTGTCGGAGGACTGTAATCTCTTTGCTTGGGGTCTAGCAGCTTGTTCAGTTCGTTTACGTAGACGTATTGTCGGACATGGTTGTCAGTGGATCTTCACAGATTTGGCGCACCCTTCAAGATTTTTTATCGCTTTCTTCGGGTTTCTTCGCAGTCCTTGCGCAGCTTCACGAGTAGGCACCTTGGACCTCGTACGTTGTCTGTGTCTGAGAGGGGGGTGGCCCAGTCTTGCTGTTTCTAGGATTTCTGTCTGTTGTAGTTGAGCACCAAGGTCATTGCTAGAGACCAGCCGCACAACTTTCTCAGCATCAGACTCGTCGTCGGATTCTAGAATGCCAGATATTACAATGTTCATACTTTTCTCCTCTTGTAGTTTCTTCTCTTTTTCGGCTTGCAGTAGAACGCTAACTGTGACAGTGCTTGAGTTTTGAATTCTGTTAGTTGCTGGTGACTGAGATGGGACGATGTTAATGTCGGTAATTACCTTGGCAAGAAACATGTTCATACTCGCTGGTCAACTTCATATCTCCAGGCTGGCCGCATCTCTTCTTTAAAACTCAATAGTTCCATTTCTTGTACTTGGTATTTGTGCCTATACTCCTCAAGCGTGTGAAAGGTAGTTAACACTGGATATTCATCTGATGAGAAAGCGTATGGGATTTTAATGATTAAGTCAGTTGATACGTTTGGGGAAGCCAAGGTCAAGTCAATTGTATATGTTCTTCCAGTTGTTTTATCAAGTCTTGTACCAAGATCCAGGGGGGTGAGTAAGCATGTCAAGAATGCAGGATCAATAATAATGTTGGTCAGTTCATTTGACTTGTAATCTTGAGGTGATACTGTATCCCACATGGGATTGTGGAGGTTTAAATCTCCAGCCAATATTTTTGAATCTTCACAACTATTCAGAACCTCCTTTAGTTGTTTCACATCAAAATTTCCTGTAGAACTGTTATAATAGTTGACAATGCTTACCCAATTTTCCTTGAACTTTACTTTAATTGATCCGATTTCATTTCTTCCTGGTACACGAGGCTGCACAATATGGGCAAGGCAATCTTTAACCAAGGTTTTGAGCCCAGCCCCAGTTCCTTGGTCCCTGTCCCACCTTTCTGTAGTATATCCTTGGGACTTAGGTGTAGATTTTTCTGCAGTAAGGAATGTTTCTTGTAGCAAAACCAAATGTGGTTGTAGCCTGAGGATGAGATTACGGAGCTCAATTACCTTTGTCCTTCCCAAACCCGGTGTATTTAGCTGTAGGACCTTCATATTGCATGGGTGTTTTTTCCTCTTTTCCTTTGATCATTTTTTTTTTCAACATCTTCTCTTTTCCTTTACCGTTGTTTCCTAGTTTTGCCCTCTTGGAGGCATTTCCTACTCCTTTTTGTCTTCGGATGTACTCATGACAACGTCTGAGGGGTCTTCATCAGAACTGAGCTCATCAGCCGTGTCCCTAATGAGTTCTTTGTTTGTTTCATCTGAATTTTTTGTTGTAGGCTAGGAGGATCGAGCAGAGGGAGGTTACCAGCTTTATTAACTTCTCAACAGATTTTTCTCAACTTAAGGATCTCTTCTTCATGGTTACATATTAGAGGGTGGGAATGCATTATAGGATATTTGTGGGTTTGCCAATCCTGTAGGTCTTGTGGCTTGGGTTGTTTGGCCAGTGGTGACCTGGCTAAAACTCCTTCCATTAAATTACTGATGATCTTAATTTATTGGCCTTCTCTTTGTAGAGCTTGCAGTCTCTGCTATTGGCTGTATGAGCCTCATTACAGTTGCTGCATTTTTTTTGTGAGGGGGGGGGGGGTTGATTCATCTTTTGTGGGGTATATTCTGAAATTATGGGCTTCTGCACAAATCAAGCATCTCTCTTTTCCCCAGCAGTTTACAGCTATAAGGCCAAATTTCAAACATTTGTAGCATTGCCTTGGGTTTCGTACATATGTTCATGAACATGTATCTGGGCACCCCATACAGCAATTCTTGCTGGGATTGGTACATCATTATGGAAGTTAATTAAGATCATATATGACTCTTGGCTTTTACCACTCTTTGATATATCCTCTTCATTTGCAATTTTGGCATTGTTTATTGGTTGAGCCTTTACTTCTTCCAAGACCTCTTCTTTTAGCCCAACTGCTCAGGGAAGGAAACATTTTCTTCCATATTTTTCCATGAACTCTCTCTTTGAAGACTACTTCAGTATTGTTAACTTTTAGTCCTCTAAGCAGCATAATCTTAGAAGCAATTTCCTTGTTCTTGGCAAGTACCTCCACATCACCACTAAGTGTTATATTAGGGTGAACCACCCCAAAATCCCTGCATATATTTTGTGACAGTAGCTTTCCTATGTATCCTATGCATGTCCTGGGTAAAGGTCCATTGTCTTTATTGTCAGCAGTCTAACCACACACCAGGACACTGTTAGCCTGACCGCCAGTCCCAGCTCCAGGGGCCCCATCACACTAGTGGGTGAGCAGAAGGCTCACCCATGTCAATAGAGAAATTGTCAATAACCTATATAGGAAATAGCCTAAAAAGCAAATAAATAAGCACAACAAAGCAAGCACTAAAGCAATAAATAGCAATAAAACAAGCATTAAAGCACTACGTAATAAGAAGCAAGCCAGCAAAAACACTTATTCCGAAGCATGCAACACTCAACTTCACTATACCTATTATACACCAATATGGAGCTCCTAAGGAGTACAATCACGAGAAACCTTTTTTTTTTTTTTTTAGGTTTTCTTTGGTATTGATCCACAAGTTTGCGAAATATTAAATATTTAATTCAGAAGAGCCTTTCAAGAGATTGTCCTATAGCCAAGTAATTACCTCTAAAACATTATAAGAAAAAAACGAATAAGCTCTGCTTGGATTCAGTCAGCTTTGTCGGTCTTTATGCAAAGTTTGTGTCAGTCTTATGCAAAGTTTGATGGTGACAGGAACTTTTTGTTAATTTTTTTCCAATACCCTGATTTATACAGAATGGATGCTGCAATGAATCGTGTTTTTTTTTGAAAAATGCTTTTATTTTTCTCAAGAAAAGTGCTCAAAAATACTTTCTGAAGTGGTTTCTGCCAAAATTAAGTGCAACCCACCTTTGGACTCCAGAGGATTTAAACTTTTTGACGTTACGAATGTTGCTATCAGATCTGTTAAACGTTTGACGTTATAATATTGTAATCAGATAATGGTAGAGAATACAGTAATCAGGTCATATCCAAAATTTGTGCTATGTCAAATTTTTGATTAATATTGTTTTCTTTTCTTCTCATTAAAAATGTACTTTGTGTTTTACGTTCTTAGTCATTCCTCCCAGAAAGAGCGGCGAAAAATCTATCGCGACTGAATTACAGAAACTACTACTACTAACAACTCGCTGCACCACCAAGCCGCCTGAGGCCAATACAGCCACATACGCTCCTCCTCTATCCCAGTTAACTCAAATCCTCCCTCTTCGCCCTCCCAGGAAGTTCCTGTTTCCTTTAAATCTTTCTTTATGACATCCTTCCACCCCAATCGCGGAAAACCTGCTTTTTGTTTAGCCCTAGACGGTTGGCCAAAAAGGACAATCTTTGGCAATTTGTCATCTTTCATTTGCAGAATGTGAACTAGCCATCTCAACCTTTCTCTCATTATTCGTACAGCCTACTGTTTGAAATACGTTCAGTCAGCCGGGTACCCAGAACAATCCGCAGGCAGTTTCTCTGGAAAACATCTAGCAAATCTTCATCCGCTTTTCGGAGCGCCCACGCTTCAGAGCTATATTTGACATATTTGACTGCTGTCATCACTGTAGCTTCAAATATTCTAATTTTGGTTTGCAGACTTATCTTCCTGTTCTTATAAACTTTTTTTAACTGTGAAAAACACCCTGAGCCTTGGTTATTCTACTTTTAACATTTTCACTGCTCCCACCGTCTTTACTAATAATTCTACTAAGGTAAGTGAAGCTGTCCACCTGATCAATCCTTTCGTTACACAACGTCACCTTTTCAACTTCACTTATTCCTAGCCTTCGTGACTTAGGCTTCTTAACATCTATTTTCATGCCTATTCTAACACCCTGAATTCACAAAACCTCTAAAAGTTCATTCATTTGGCTCACACTTTTATGTAGGATGATTAAATCATCAGCATAATCTAAGTCCGGAAAGTTCTCCTCCCAATTTGATTCCATCGTCTCCCATTGCTTTCCTGTGCTTCTTAAGACAAAATCCATCAAAATGATCCATATAAAAGGGGATAGAACACAACCCTGCAGAACTCCTGATTTAATACAAAACCAGCTGCTAACCTCATTTCCTACCTTAACCGTAGCAGTGTTATATTCGTATATAGCACTAATCACTTAAATGTATTTGTCTGGTATACCATACAAGGATAAGACCTTTGCTAAAGTTTTTCTCTCAACAGAATTGAATGCTTGCTCATAATCCATAAAAACTGAGGACCAAAGGTGTTTGATAACTCAGGTACTTCTCAATTATTAACCTAAGAGTGAAGATTTGGTCGACACATCCTCTATCTTTTCTAAAACCGCACTTTTCCTCTCTTAAAACTTCATCCACAGCATCTCTCAGTCTAAAAAGTATCATATTACTAAGTAAGTTGCTACCTACAGAGACCAAACTAATGCCTCGATAATTATTACACTCACTCTTATCACCTACAGTGGTTCCATTATGGTTTTCCTGAAATCGGTAGGTACTTCGCGTTTTTCAAAAATCATATTCATAATCTTCAGCAACTTATTTCTAACCTCAGAGCCGCCATTAAAAAAAAAACTCATTTACCACACTGTCAGCACCTAGAGCCTTATTATTTTTTAATCCTTTTAGTACTGTCACTAATTCTTCCTCACAAAAAAATCTTCCTTCACATCTAAAGTACCACAAAATTTTTCATTTTCCTCTATATCTTTTCCTGCAACTCTATCTCGGTTTAGTATATTCTCAAAAATATTCTGCCCATCTCTCTTCAACTCTTTCATTATCACTAATTGTGGCCCCGTTCTTATCTTTAACTGGACATGTCCAGACTGACTACTCCCTCTAAATTTATAAACATGCCAGTACAATATTTTACTATTATGCCGTCTAGCTGCATCTTCTAGATCCGCGGCAATTTTATCCATAACCTCCACTTCACCCCTCCTTAGTTCATATTTTAATGCTTTCTCCACTTTCTTTACATTCCTTTTGTCATTGTATGATCTATCACTAAGATAATTCTTGTACAAGCCGCTTCTTTTACAGAAAAGAAAAGGAAATATAAATCTCAGAAATGCCCAACATTCACTATTAGTGTATGATGAATGTCGACATTTCCTGGTGAAAGTCAGAAATAATAATATTTAACAAATATTTTGGAAATACACCAAAGGACTATGTTTTTGTTGAAATTCACCTGTGAATGTCGATAGTCACCAGATTTCGGACATTCACAGTAACATATATATACATAAATATATTTTGGTCACACGCATACACTTTATATTATGCACTCTGTAATCATATTTATTTTTTTAGTGTCTTCAGATTTGGCATGTAACATCACATCTCTTCACAAAAGTGTTGACTGACAAAACTGATTCTATGATGGAACAATTACTAACCCAAATCATGTTCAATGTTCTGATGCTAATATTGTAGAATAGGACGGTAATACATGAGATGGTAGTCAGGTGTCGAAAGAAACGAGCATTACTCATCCTTGCACTGTGTTCCATTGCTTGGATATGTTTAAGATTTCAGTCGCTTTACTGTAGTGAAAGGAAAGGAATGGAGATTTTGCGTGTGCTGGTAATATTTGTACTCATATATTTAAAGTTGGCCTATATTATAAAATGTTTGAGTTTGAAAATCTTTGAGTCACAACGTTTTTCTTTTTACAAGTAGAAGTAGTGTTTTTGTGTCGTAGGGAAATTTTTTAAGGGGGGGTCCTACCGATTGACTTCGTTTTTGCCAAAACTGTAATTGGAAAATTCCTGGGCTTGGGAAGAGGAGTTGAAAAAAGAAGTAACAAAAAATGTTATGTCCCCTTCCCTAACTGCAAAAGTCTACGCCTGCTGCGTCATTGGTGCTATACTGAAAACTATTTGTGTATAGGAAAAAACTCATATAATCAAACTGAATGTTTAATATATAATGATATTAATTGATGAAAGCTCGTCAGCTCAAGATTTCATTTAATAATATTAATAATATACTGCGATAAAAAGTCTTTCGCTTCTATTTCACTCCAGTTTTATTTTTAATTTCAATGTTATAATAACTACAAAAGAAAGTATTTGCAATATAATTCGTTCTTAGTAAAGTACTTTTTATAATTAGGCTTTAAACTTTAAACTCTTGTTTGTAGTGATTTTCGTTCGTTTTAATCTTGATTTTCAGTTTCAATTTAAGTTTTCCTTGTTTTAAGATTTATTTATTCATTTATATAGTATTTGTTGTATGTTTTTTTTCGATGATTGCTTATTCAATTTCTGTACGTTTCGGGTTTCATTTATTCTTTAATAGTAATTTATGGTTGTTTTGGATTTGAATTATTATAGGAATTTATTTCTTCTGATTTTAAGTTTAATATGGCCTTTACTTTTTGTATAAAAAACCTTTTTTTAAAACTTTTAAAACCTTTTTTTCCGTAATTGTTTTTTAAAGTAATATCTAGTATATGAACAAGGTTGCTAGCGTGACATTACCCTAGTTTGCCCTATTACATTACCATAGTGACATTAACCTAATTTAAAGTTGTAATACAAAAATACTAGGTTGTAATTATCATTGCAGCTGATATCCAACTAGTTATAATACAAAAATAGTTATAATAGGAAAATACTAGGTTGTAATCATCATTGCAGTTGGTATCAAAATACTTATAATACAAAAATACTAGGTTGTGATTATCATTGCAGCTGATATCCAAATAGTTATAATACAAAAATAGAAAAATACTAGGTTGTGATTATCATTGCAGCTGGTATCCAAATAGTTATAATACAAAAATACTAGGTTGTAAATATCATTGCAGCTGATATCCGAATAGTTATAGTACAAAAATAGTTATAATAGAAAAATACTAGGTTGTAATCATCATTGCAGCTGGTATCAAAATACTTATAATACAAAAATACTAGGTTGTAATTATCATTGCAGCTGATATCCGAATAGTTATAATACAAAAATAGTTATAGTAGAAAAATACTAGGTTGTAATCATCATTGCAGTTGGTATCAAAATACTTATAATACAAAAATACTAGGTTGTAATTGTCATTGCAGCTGATATCCAACTAGTTATAATACAAAAATAGTTATAATAGAAAAATACTAGGTTGTAATCATCATTGCAGTTGGTATCAAAATACTTATAATAAAAAAATACTAGGTTGTGTTTATCATTGCAGCTGATATCCAAATAGTTATAATACAAAAATAGAAAAATACTAGGTTGTGATTATCATTGCAGCTGGTATCCAAATAGTTATAATACAAAAATAATAGGTTGTAATTATCATTGCAGCTGATATCCGAATAATTATAATACAAAAATAGTTATAATAGAAAAATACTAGGTTGTAATCATCATTGCAGCTGGTATCAAAATACTTATAATACAAAAATACTAGGTTGTAATTATCATTGCAGCTGATATCCGAATAGTTATAATACAAAAATAGTTGTAATAGAAAAATACTAGGTTGTAATCATCATTGCAGTTGGTATCAAAATACTTATAATACAAAAATACTAGGTTGTGATTATCATTGCAGCTGATATCCAAATAGTTATTATACAAAAATAGAATAATACTGGTTGTGATTATCATTGCAGCTGGTATCCAAATAGTTATAATACAAAAATACTAGGTTGTAAATATCATTGCAGCTGATATCCGAATAGTTATAATACAAAAATAGTTGTAATAGAAAAATACTAGGTTGTAATCATCATTGCAGTTGGTATCAAAATACTTATAATACAAAAAATACTAGGTTGTGATTATCATTGCAGCTGATATCCAGTCAGTTATAATACAAAAATAAAAAAATACTAGGTTGTGATTATCATTGCAGCTGGTAACCAAATAGTTATAATACAAAAATACTAGGTTGTAATTATCAGTGCAGCTGATATCCGAATAGTTATAATACAAAAATAGTTATAATAGAAAAATACTAGGTTGTGATTATCATTGCAGCTGATGTCCAAATAGTTATAATACAAAAATAGTTATAATACAAAAATACTAGGCTGTAATTGTCATTACAGCTGATATCCAAATAGTTATAATACAAAAATACTGGGATATAATTATCATTGCAGCTGATATCCAAATTATGTAATTCTGGCTTGAATATGGCTCAAGAAAAAACACAAAATTAACTGTCAAGATTAATTAATTATCTAGTTAGTAAGTGCGTCTTAAAAGTAAGACTCTTCAGTAAGATAAGCAAGACTTGTCAATACCCTTCCTCGGAGTTTCTGCTATAGTCATTTTTTTTTTTCCTAAAGATTCAGAAAGTAGGCCTATTTCCTAATTATTTTTTATTTTTCTAATTTATCAACTGGCTGATTTTATATCACTTAATACATCATGCTTATGTTTCTCCTCGCTCATTGCTTAAAAAAAAATACATCACTGACAGCACAGAATGAGATAAGGATTTACCATCCACCTTATCTATTTGACCAATTCAAACAGACCAAATTAGAAAGCCAGGTGCAGTTGTTTTTTTGTAGAATCTTTGAGGAAATGAAGTTGATGTCTATTTCGCTTAGCTAATTGCAAGTGCACTTCTTTCGTGTTGGATTTGTTTTTATGCCTTTAATTTAAGTGATACAAGGGTATCAATTCACGGAAAAATAGGGAAAAATATATTTTTCAGTATCAACGGGCGGGGCAAAATGTCTTTTTTGCTATTTTTTAATGACATTTCTTCTATGCATGCTCTTTAAAGCTCAAACTCCAAAGTCCGACTCCTATATAGTAATGTCCTCTCTGTACTAATGTATAGATGCAAAACATGAGCATTGACAAAATAGCTTGAAAAATGAATACAAGGTTTCGAAAACAATTGCCTCTGGGGTATTCTGGGTATGCGCTGCTCTGACAGGATTACAAACACCTTCTTATGTGAAAAAAAACGAAGCGACATTGATATCTCAGAGAATTCGAGGTAGTACATGGCGGTATTGGGGCCAAACGGGCGATGGCGGGGTCCCTAATGATATTTGGTGTTGGTTTTCCCCTGGCATTAGAATACATGGACGGCCAAAAGCGTCGCTTGGCGGATGCCTAGAGAGGGAGGCTTAACTGGTGGGTAGATCTATGCTTCACCTGTGGCCGCTCTTCAGAGGTCGTCGTGTAGAGGCACCGTTGTCGCCTCATGCGCCAACTGGCATGAGAGGAACTAAGTCTAAGTAAGAAGTAAGTCTTTAATTAAAATTCCCAAAAGGCCCTTTTTAATGAAAATATCCCTAAAGAAGGTATTTTTCAAAATCTAGGGGGATCTAAGGGGCGTAAATTCCCTACCCTCTTCCTAATCGACGCCACTGCTTGTATAATAAGGGTAATTTATGACAGTTGGTGTCTGAATCAAGGCATTTTCGTAGTTGGGTAGGATCTTTGCTTTAAGAATACGTTCGAGCACCGCAAATCCGACTTGTCTGGCTAAGTGCCAGATGTATTAGTAAAAGATAGCAAAAAAAAAAAAATATCCGGCAACCTGTTAATTGAAATGCTATGGACAAACAGGCGAATTTCAGCAATAACAACATGTTCTTCACTGTAAACATAGCTTGTTTACAAATCCCCTAAGGTGTGCCACATTTCGCAATTACTGTCCTTTCGTATTGTCTTCATATAATCCCATAATTTTTTTTTCCATTTTTGAAAAAGTTGAAATTCTTGTTTGCATATGGTATGACTTATCCTCGCTTATCTTGCATTTTCTTGAGTTATGAGGAGTAGAATATCCGACAGCTCTTTACCATTTACCATTTCATCAAAATTTTTCAAAATCTCAAATTTTGAAAAATTACGATTTACCATTTAATTCTTACCATTTCAAGTGGTAACCCTCCTAACGTTTAACGTCATAACGTCTTGTGAAACACTAGGGATAAGTAATCGGGCTTGTCGGATAAGTATTCGTGGAATGCCTGGTCGCGCTGTAGATGATTTTTTTTATTTAGGAGTTCTGATAATTAGATATTAAAAAATAATCAAAACAAGGTAATTAAGCTGTTAATGAGAATATAAAATTGCAGTTTACCGGATGGTGTATTTGCCTTGCCAGGAGAAAACGCCAAGCTCTTTCTAAAAAAAAAAAAAAAAAAAAAAAAAAAAAAATCATTTAGCAGTATTATACTGGCGAAAGGTAATACTGAATAGGTAATACTGAATAGGTAGGTAATCTTGTCTACCTATTCAGTATTATATTGTACATTACTACGCAAAGGTCCAATCATAAGAAGGGAAGATGGAATTAGAATGTTTTGAAACAAGGGGATGGAAACCAGATTTTATGGCCACTTTCTTAAAGGCAGGGGAGAGCCGTGAGGCAATGTTTGGTGGGCGAGTTTGCTTGGAACTGTATTTTGTTTTCGGTGTTTTGACCTCTCTTCTTCCCCTATTACACTAAGATAATAATCTGATTCCCTAACTGTCATGCCTAATTATCATCTCGCATACGGTAAGATTGTCGAAAATTCACATAGACTTCCATAGGATTTTTCATTAGAACTTGAAACATTTGGAAATATCTGACAAAAAAGGAGTTATTCCCCCTCCTCCTTCTGCTCTCTATCCTGCTGGTTGAGCCAATGAAATATTATTCACAATACAATAAAATCGATTCATGAAGGCATTTTGAAGAAAATTTACCAACGAAATCCCACAATCGACTATTATATGATACTTGTTTTTTCTAGTGCTCAGAATATCAGAAAAACCGGACATCTGGAAACATGTGTGAAGTCATTTGCCAAGAAGATATACATTTAACCTGCAATGGCTTTCATGGTGGAAAATCAGTAGTACTAAAGGCCAAAACAGGCTCGAATATTTTTATCATAAAATCATCTACTTCTTCTCTACATGATGTTGAAGCTTGGAATCCTGATTTTGATCAATATGATCTACTTGCTACTCTAGAAGCAAAATTACGAATTGATTTTCCAGGTAGCTCTACAGAACAAATATTTGATTATTTTCACGCATATGATCTCACTTCTCCTGTGATACGTAACGATCTGTGGAATCTAGCTAATGATCATGAATTTGTTTTGTCGTTAATGCTTGAAACATTAGAATTATTTCCACGTATATTAGGTCATTGTGGGACCCTTTTTTGTTGTAGAATATGTAGATACGCTCAATAATTTTAAATACATTAATTCTAGTATAGCAATAGCTAAGAAAATTGCAGAATTTTTGATACATGTTAGAGATGATACTGAAAAATTGTATTTGTGCGATGTAAAACCTAGTCATTTGGGGAATCTCTAAATGGAATATGGAAATATGTTGATTTAGATGCAGTCTTGTCCTATGACATGTTAGCCCGAAATGTAAAACTTCGCTCAGGCTGTAGTACAGACTTAGATTGCAGTTATTTTGACTGTGTTTTTTTTATGCAATAAAAATACAAAGCAGTGTGGTAAGAGTTTGATTACCACAAATGTACAAGTTATTTGTAAAAATATTTTTATAGGTGGTTTTTGGTTTGGGGGAGGTTTGCTGGAAATGCATAAATCTAAGTCAACAAGGGATATATTGTTGCGGTGCATAAATGATAGCACTTTTACTGAAGAAGATCTTATTAATGCTTTAAGTATGGTTGAAGGTTGAGATTATAAACTTACCATCTTTTTTTATTATTTTAATCGCCTGAATCGAAGAATACGGGTAACCTAATAGAGTGGGAACTGGCGCTAGTGTTGAAGAAAAAAACTATCAACGCCATCTAATGTTGGCAATACTAGGACATTTTTTCTAGTATAAATCAATGAGAATAAGTACCGTAATTTAATTAGTTTAATTGGTAAAATTGGGGTGGCAAGAAGTGTCAGTTCCTGACAAAAAACTATTACAAAGTTTGAAAACTATCAAATATTGCCTAATAGTTGATGGCGAGGATACTCTGGTCTGAATCATGAAAGAATGATTACTTTTTCACATGTGCGTTATTAATTCTGTATGAACTGGAGAATATTAATAAATCGAACCTGTCACAAGTTATAAGGATGTAAATCACAACATCACTTATCGCTTAAATCCAATTGTGACGAATGGCTTCCAAAAATAGACAAGAAGAAAGCATTCAAAGCTGGTGAATACTGTAAAGTGAACTGCCAAACCTCTGGTCCTATAACAGTGCGTTGCGAAATAACTATTATAATAAAATATATAATATTATAATATATAATAATATATGTATAAAATTGTAATAAAATTTCTAACAAAATTTAAAATCTTAGTTCGTCGTGGTGTAGCTAGTCTTTCTGCTCTTAGAATGCACCCTTTTAATTTTATTTTTACGTTTCTTTTTATTTTTATTTTTCTTTTATTTTTACGTTTCTTTTGTTTATTTTAATTAATGTTTTTGGATTGGCAAGGAGTTGGGACATGATATTTTTATTTTATTGTCAAAAGTATGTCCTAGTTTTACGCATGAAATTGCTTTACTTGGGTTGAATTAGAGGTACTATTTTTGATGGTCTTATAATTTAGAAAGGTGGAAAGATATTTTGTATCTGTATTGATCATTAATTAGCTGGCAACTGGAGGAAATAAACTAAAGATTAATAAGCTGTTTATATACTGCGGTAATTTTGCCTAAGGAGTTTTTTCATTATGGGCATTCAAATTGAATATTTTTGAATTTTTGTGTAGTAAAATATGCCGAAACTATTAAGTACCAAATAACAACAATGATTGAGTATATATATTTTTTGCTTTAAGTAATCCCCATGATTGTTTCCTTTTTTTTTCTATAAATTTTTAATTTGAACTTGTTTTGTCTCGGTATGGTTATTGATTAAGTATTGTGATAGTGAAAGCCATCACGTTCATAGTATGAAAATAGATAAAGAATAACAGAAAATGGTAATAGAAAAATAGGTGAAACGTTTACAGATATGCATTAATAATAGGTCAAATATAAAATGGTAATAGAAAAATAGCTGAAACATTTACAGATATGCATTAATAATAGGTCAAAAATAATTAAATTTAGATAGAATAAAAACTCAAAATAGATAAAAAAATAACAGAAAAATGGTAATAGAAAAATAGCTGAAACATTTACAGATATGCATTAATAATAGGTCAAATATAAATAAATTTAGATAGAATAAAAATCAAAATAGATAAAAAATAACAGAAAAATGGTAGTAGAAAAATAGGTGAAATATTTACAGATATGCATTAATAATAGGTCAAAAATAAATAAATTTAGATAGAATAAAAAATCAAAATAGATACAAAAATAACAGAAAAATGGTAATAGAAAAATAGGTGAAACATTTACAGATATGCATTAAATGCATTAATAATAACAGAAAAATAACAGAAAAATGGTAATAGAAAAAATAGGTGAAACATTTATAGATATGCATTAATAATAGGTAAAAAATAAATAAATTTAGATAGAATAAAAAATCAAAAATAGATAAAAAATAACAGAAAAATGGTAATAGAAAAATAGTTGAAACATTTACAGATATGCATTAATAATAGGTAAAAAAAATAAATAAATTTAGAAAGAAAAAAAATAAAATAGATAAAACATAACGGTAGCTCCGCTTGTTTACTATTTCTGCTTTACTGATGTTAATGCAAATCTTGAACATACTAGCGAAATTTTTAAAGATTAAGAATCATATATTTTCTCAATGAATGCATCGTGGGGCTAGTGTGGGGCTATCGTCACTGTTGAAATGTTATTCCGGTAATTTGAAAAGGATTGACAGATTCGGTTATGATGAAATTTTTCTCAAATATAATGCAATTCACTTATTACCAGGATGCTACCTTTTCACCGGCATTCTAATTGCCATGCTCCTTACGACCGAAACTAAGAATTCATTTTTAGCACTTTTTGCCGAAACGCTATAGTTTTTGGTGATTTTTCGGGGTCTTGCTGTGGATTCACCAGTGGAAGCATCTTTGGGACGACTAAAAATTTGATTGCAATATGGTTTTTATGGAAGTTATTCATTTTCAAAATTTTCAGTGCATGCATATTTATGGTCAAAACTATTCTTTTAGGTGTCGTTAACTGGTATGTGACGTTATGTTGTCATGATCACAATATTTTTTATTCATAAATTGTATTTAGAAAAGTATCACAGTAACTTGTCCTGTTCATATTTGTATTTCTAGTTTTGAAAAAAATGGGTATTAATGCTCGGCTCTTGGAAAGGAAACATGTTAAGGAAACAATTATTGCTTCAGAATATGCATAAAAATATAGTTGGCACATTTTGAAGTTGTTTTCAACTATGTTTTACTCCTCCCCCCCCCTAATTGCAAATATATATAGCCCAAATTATATATTTCCCATTTGTTTTTCCTATCCGTTGATTCAATTTATGGCTGTTAAGTTGAAACGAGAACGATTCTTGGCAAATGCATGAGAAATATATAATTTAGGCTATATATTTGCACGTTAGGGGCGGGGATGAGGGGTGGATAATAGTGAAAGTGGCTTCAAAATGTGTTAACTTCAATTTTTCTGCATAGTATGAACTAAGAATTGTTTTCTCAGGATGTTTCCTCCTCAAGAGGCCCAGTTGTGCATTATTGTGCTTCTTTTTTTCAAAACTATTGTACTTTTTGTGTGTTAGAAATGATGTAATCTTATATTAGTTCCTGAAATAGTTTTGTTTTGATTTTCTTATGAATCTCAACCAGGTTTTGCGTCCATTGTTTTTTAGTAACATGCTTGGACGTGAGGGATTCCGCTCCCCAGTAAAGTCGGAAGATATTCTTCTTCTAATATCTTGAACAAAATCTCAAAACACAAAAAAAAACTAATATGGGGCCAAAAATTCCTGTTTCAGATAGATCCCGTCCACATATAAGGTTGCCCCCCCCACACACCCCCTCGAAGTTTCTGCCCTGTTTAGTACCCACACCAGTTGCTATTTGTAGTTATACGTTGTTGCATTAATTTTAAAACAAGGATTTGTTTTCAGCTATATTTAGAAAACACCTTTTCCTTTCCAATAGCCCCCCTTTCTCTCTCGAAGTTGTAGGTCTGTGAACCTAATGTGTTTATAATCGGCTCCTAATTTTAGAAATACCAGTTATCATTTATTTCTAAATATCCGGGTTTTAACGATGTTTTTTATTCCATTTTATTTCTTGTTAATTAGAAAGTTTCATTGTATGAATTGCCCTTATTGCTTTTGTGTTTTTATTTTGTGTATTTTAGTCTGAAAATAAGGCATTCCGAAAAAAAATCTCGTCCATCTGTCTTCCATCAAATATAGCTGTATTCCATCGTTTAAGCTAGAGGTCATTCGTTCCAAAATATACCCCATTTTTTCACCTTTTTATTACTTCCTTTTTTTTACACCTTTTATTACAATCTTTTCTGTTCGTTATTCAATTTTTTATAAAGTCATTTTGTAACGTGTTACTTCATTAACTCGGTGTACTGCTGTTCGAATAATTTATTTTTAAATAGTTTACTTTATAAACAGGTTTACAGACTCTTATAGTGGGTATAGATAATATAAGGCTAGGGCTTCTGACCTGGTACGTGTTATGAGTAGTCTCTACGATAGGGAAAAGAGTAAGTAATAATGCGGAATGAGAGGTTTTTTTCTGAAGACAGATATAAAGACAGTAGAGTCAAAAGTGACTGGAGGGCAACCAAGCCTCTCTAACGTCCCATTTTCCACACGGGCATCCAATACAAATTTGAGACAGCGGTTTTGTTCTGCAGAGCAGAAAGGTCCAATGACTATGCCTATGGGGAAACAATTTATCCTTGTTTAAAGTACCAAGGACACCAAAATGAAAACATATTTAGCCCTCTTGATCTGTTTTAGGTCTATTCATACCTGAAAATCCGGGTTTCCTACGAGTTTTCGTTTAGCTGCTATAAGCAGCTCATAGCAGCAAGCATAGCTCAAGCAGTTCATGGTATTTGTATCATAGGTAAAACAATAGTAAAGAGCGAGGCTGGCACAATGTTAATTAATTTATTCTTCCTAACCGAGGTACTTCGTATTGAAGAAGTTGTAGAAACTTCGAAAGGAGTTCATTCGATTGAAAATTGAAAGTTGTAGTGCCCTTTTTAAGATTCAAAAGTGATTGGAGGGCAACCGGCCGCCTCCCACGCCGATCAATTCCCCAAACACATTCAATCAAAATTTCAAAATAGGAATTTTGCTCGGCATTGTTGAAAAGTCCAATATAAATAGGTCTTTTGGGATGTCAACCCCCCTTCCCCCCACAGCTGTCGGGGCAAGGTATATAAGCTATGCATTTCGCCCAATGTTTACATATAGTATTTGCTATTGAGCTTTAACCTTTATTGTTTGACCTTTAGTGTCCAAATAAGCAAAGGGCATTCAGGTAAACCTTTCAGACAATATAGAGAGGAGTGTTGAAACTAAATCAAAACACGTTATGTACATACGGGTTGTCAAAAGGGCGTAACTCAAGAATGACTGAGTATATTAATTTGGAATTTTCAGGAAATAATAACGATGATGAGCAATTATCCAAAAGCAATATTTGCACGATGCTGCTACTGCCACTACAATGACTGTAGCGAGTACTACCAAGGCTGGGGACATTCAAGTGAAAATTTGAGGAAATGTTGAGGGGAAAGTTGAACTAAATCAGAACATACTATGTGCATACGGATTGTCAAAAGGGTGTATCGGTATTGCTTTTGGAACAGCTTAGCGTATAAAGTTGAAACTTCCAGGGCATCATAAGAGGGATGTTCAAGTGGCCAAAAGGCAACGTGTGCATACTACTACTACTATTAATATGGCTGCTACTAATAAACCTCTACTAATACTAGTACTATTACCACCGCTTCTATGATACTAGTACTCTGAAGACTAAGGGTATTATTGTGAAAACTTTAGAAAATACAGAGGGGAAAATTCAACTAAATCAAAAAACACCATGCGCATGCAGATTGTCAAAAGGTCGCATCTCTGGAATGAATATTGGACTTAAGTTTGAAATTTCAGGAAATATCTAAAGGAGAAGATCAATTGACTAAAAGGTGATATATGTACTCCACTACTAACTCTACTACCACTGCTGCTGCTACAACTACTCTAACCACAGCTTCTTTTGCGACTACTACTAATGCTAAGAGTATTAAAAGGAAAATTTCAGGAAGTGTCAAGAGGGAAGTTCAACTAAAAAAAACACCCTATGGATATACAGGTTATCAAAAGGGCATATCGGCAATATCATTGCAATGGCTAATTGTGTTAAGTTGAAACCTCCAGGGCTTGATGAGGGGGGTGTTCAACTGACCAAAAGTCACCATTTTAATGCTACTGTTACTAGATCTTGTACTGTTAACACCACTAGTAGTCCTACATCTAGTTTTACAACTACTACTGTGACTATTTATGTAACTATGGCTAAGTACTCGAAGGTAAAATTAACAGGGAATATTAAGGAGGGAAGTTGAAAAATCACATAAGGCAGCGTGCGTGTAGGTTGTCAAACGGGCATATCAGCAATATCTTAGGAACGGCTTTGTGCATGAAGTTAAAACTTGCATGGCTTGTTATTGGGGATGTTGGACTAACCAAGAGGCAATATTTGCATCCTGCTACTACAACTTTTACTACTATTACTACTACTACAAAAGATATGGCTACCACTAATTCTATTGCTACTACTATTATTAATGGTACTACTACTGCTTCTAAAGCTAAAGGTATTAAGGCGAAATTTTTGTGGAATGCTGAACTTAATCAAAACACACTATACGCATACAGGTTGTATGCCCCAGGAACGGTTTATGGTATTAAGTTGAAACTTTGAGCTTGTATTGAGGGGCATGTTAAAAAAAAAAAGAAAAACTGAAAGTTGCTTTATGTATACTGCTACTAATGCTTGTGCTACTACTACAACTGTTGCTACTACTGAATATAAGGGTACTAAAGTGAAGCTTTCAAAGAATTTTAGTGGATGTTGAACTAAATCGAAACGAACTGTGAGCATGTAGTCTGTCCAAAGGGTTTAACGGTAATATTCTGGAATAGCTCACATTATTAAGTTGGAGCTTTCAGGGTATGTGTGGCAGACTTTGAACTAACTAAAAGGCACTATATGTATACTACTAACACTGCTACTACGATTGCTGTAGCTAATGAGGCTAAGTTTATTAAGGTTCAATCAGACGTTGTGGATTTTCTCGAAATCCTTAAGGGGTGAAAGGATTTCCTATGAGGTTTTCCTGAAAGGATGATAGGATTTTTGAGTTGAAATTTTTCAACTCGACCCTAACTTGTAAAAACCATGTCTGAACGAAATTCCTTTCAATCTTTGAGGATTTCCTTTCAACCTTATAGGAAATTCATATGCGTCTGATTGAACATTTCAGATGAAACTCTTAGGGAACTTCAGCGTAAAGAGGGAGGCGTTGAGGAGGGGAAAGCCTTATAGGAAAATAATATGCGTCTGATTGAACATTTAAGATGAAACTTTTAGGGAATATTTCTGGTGGCGGTGGTGGTGGGGGGGGGGCGGGTCAATTAAACAAGAAAAACTGTATAATTATATGTTTTTAAAAAGGCATATAAGTAATATCATAGGCAGCACAACGCTATCGTAGAAACTTTCAAAGGAGCTCATTCGATTAGTTTTGAAAAGTTCTAGTGCCCTTTTTAAGATGCAAAAGAAACTGGAAAGCAAGAAACCCCTTCTCAAGCACACTAGTTCTCCAAAGACATCCAATACAAATTTTGAGATAGCCGTTTTGTTCAGTATAGTTGAAAGGTTCAGTAACTATGTTTTTGGGGATACTGTGGATTTTGCCCCCCCCCACAACCCTCAGAGAAAGGGCTGTAAGTTATACAATTTGCCACTTGTTTGTATATAACATCGGTTTCAAACACTTCGTGGTAACGAACTGTAAGGAGCGACCCGGCTCGATAGTAACCGAAACTCTAAAAAAAGGAATTTTGATACCAATAGACACATCAAAAGAATCAGATTTTTATGCGGATTTCAAGTATTTAAGTTTTGTTAAGTTTAGTTTTACTCATCAGAAGTTACACACCTGAGAGTATTGGCCTTTTTTTCGAAAAAAAAGTGGGAAACACCCTCTAAAAGTGATATAACCTTAATGAAAATCACACCATCAGATTCAGCATATCAGAGAACCCTGCTGTAGGCGTTTCCAGCTCTTATCTGCAAAAATGTGGAATTTTGTATTTTTTACCAGAAGAAAGATCACGGATGCGTGTTTATTTGTTTTTTTTTGTTGTTTTTTTTTTTTTTCGTTTTTCCCAGGGGTGATCGTATCAACCCAGTAGTCCTAGAATATCATGGGAGGGCTCATCTGAATGGAAATTAAAAGTTCTAGTGCCCTTTTTAAGTGTAAAAAAATGGAGGGCAACTAGGCCCCCTCCCATGCTAATTTTTTCCCCAAAGTTACCTGGTAAAAATTTTGAGATAGCCATTTTGTTCAGCATGGTTGAAAAATATAAAAACTGTGTCTTTGAGGATGACTTAATCCCCACAGTCCCGGGGGAAGGTTATGAACTTTCATAGTTCATAACTATGAAAGTTATGAACTTTACCCAGTGTTTACATATAATATTGGATATTGGGAAGTATACAGACGTTTTCAGGGTGATATTTTTTTCTGGTAGTGGGGGGGGGGGTATGGATCGGGGGTAGTGTGAGAGGGTCTTTCCATGGGGGAAGGGACATTGCAATGAAGGGTGCTTCATTGCAAAAAGTTTTCGAACTGAAAACTTTTCAACATCAAAAATTTTCAAACGAACAGAAACTATAACTCATGTTATCGGGTTCGCCCCGTAGTCAATACCCCACTCTCTACGCTAAATTTGTTTAAGTACTTTCATACAAGGCCGTACCCAGAGGAGGGGGGGGGGTAGGAGGGTTTTATCCCCCCCCCCGAAATGCTTTTTGACACGTGAAAAAGTAGCAAAAATGAATATAAACAAATTTTGTATGTTTTTTTTTAGGTTTTTGTGTGTAAAGCCCCCCCCCCCCCCGAAAAAAATCTTTGAGTAAAACCCCCTCCGAAAAAAAAAATCCTCGGTACGGCCTTGCTTTCATAAGAGCTATTTATTCTAATTAACGGCCTTTGTGATTAAGGGGTCATTCTTAAAGAATTGGAAAAAATTGGAACTTTAGCGTAAAGAGCGAGGTATTGACTAGGGGGGAGGGGTGAACCCCCTAATATACGTAATAAAAATATAAGAATACAGAAGTTCATTACGTAATTTAATTCGTAAGTTACGTATATTTATTACTTATGAAAAACGTTCGTCAATTAAATTAAACAACTTTTGAGAAAGCCTTTTAGCCAAAAAAAAACAAAATTAATATGCAAGTTTCGTTTTAATTATTCATGTACGGTGAGCCAAAATCAAAACCTGCATTAATTTAAAACGTTCAGAAATTAATAAAAAAAAAACAAGTTTTTTATAACTGAAAGTAAGGAGCGACATTAAAACTTAAAACCAACAGAAATTATTTCGTATTTGAAAGGGACTGTCCCCTCCTAAACGCCTCGCTCTTTACGCTGAAGTTTGACTCTTTTTCACTACTCTATTTTTTAAAACAATAAAAAAATTTAGCTTAAAGAGCGAGGCGTTGAGGAGGGAGCCCCTTTCAAATACGGAATGATTTCTGTTCGTTTTAAGTTTTAATGTCGCTCCTAACTTTAAGTTAGAAAAACTTGTTTTTCTTATTCAATTTGGGAAAGACGGCGTGTTTAACCTTTAATGTTCAAAAAGAGAAAGTGCATTCAAGTAAAGCTTACAGAGGATGTTGAGGAAAGTTGAACTGAATCAAAACATGTTATGTGCATACTTTCATTTCATTTTCGTTACATTTATCTTATTTAAAAACAAAATACATAACTGACATAACATTCCTGCCAGGAAAGCACACAAAAAATATGCTTGCCTAAGACAGGACATTAACTAATATTAGTTAAAATCAAACAGAAACAACAAATTAACTGAACGTATCTTTAAGAAAAAAAAGAGGAGAAAAGTAAACCAGTAAATAAATCAACCTATGGTTTCACTTTAAAGTTAAAAAAAAGACAAAGAGAGAGAGAGAGAGAGCAATAGGGAACGAGAAGAAAAGGTAAAATAAAAATGGGGAGAAAACAAACCTAGAGGAGGACAGCACTGAACACTTTTTCTGTAATGAATCTTCGCTGCTCCTTAAAGGATATTATATTTTGTGAATTCCGGATGTCTAAGGGGAGTGAATTCCAAATCGTCGGTGCAAAAAATCTAATTAAAAAGAAGCTCTTTTCGTAGAGGGCGCTTCTCGGACTATGTCACAAGAATGTCATGTATCGTAAGTGTCCAAATCTTAATTTTAATGTAAACAGATTTTGAAATGAAGGTGGAAGGAGGCTATTGAAATACTTGAAATCAAAATTTGCAATCTGGAAATATCGAGTCTTGGATACATCAAATATCTTGGTAAATTTGAAATGAAGACTGATGTCATCTGTGTGTTGAACAGCTGATATAATTTGAACTACCTTATTTTGGATGATTCGAACTCTTTTATAACAAGAAATGAAGTTAATTTCCCATATGGAGTGCCCGTAAGACAGATGGGGATGAAAAATAGAATAATAAATAATTTTAAGGAATTTTGTTGGGAAACGAAATTTAAGACGGCGGATGACTCCAAGGGACCTTGAAAATTTATTACCTACTAATTTTGCATGTTCTTTCCACGAAAGATTCTTGTCAAATAGAAATTCAAGATATCAACTGGATTTTACTCTATTTATAATATTATTAGCTACTTTTAATTTTAGATCAGTTTGAATTGACGATATTCTAGAAAATAATACATAATTTGTCTTACTGTAATTCAGTGTTAAATAGTCCGAATCAGCCCATGAGACAAATTCAGTTAGAGCTGTTTTCATTTTTGTAAACAAAAAAGGTAGGTCTTCACATACATCAAAAAGAAGTGTATCTTCTGCAAAAAGTATTAGGTTGGCTTCAGACAAATAATATTTTACTTGGTCAACATAAATAAGAAAAAGTAGGGGTTCCAGTATTAACCTTTGTGGCACTCCACAGGGTATAAAATAGCACTCCGATGTTAGGTTTACAGTAGTATAGCTACTCTGCTACACTACTGTATCCATGGAGGGATACATTGACAATGGGAGTGGGTTTGTAATTTTATTTATTGAAAAATTAGAGGTTAACATTACTAAATTTAAAAGTGAATTTGCTTTAAGAGGCGGGCTGGGGAAGGGTAACTTTAAAATATATAATAGTAATTTAAAAGCTACTAAAGGTGTACAACGATTTCGTTTTGACAAAGGCTTGGAGTGTTTCAAATATTCCTTCCTTGTGCCAGGACATAAGCCCGAGGCAAATCAAGGAGTTAGTAAGAAAATGTTAGACGATTGGGCATTCAATGGTGAGGAGGGTTCTGATTATCCAAAAGTAAATTTTAATTGTTCAAAGGGACATTACCTAGTTACGCTTAAGGGGATGGATATTTTTGAAATGGCAAATGAACATTTAAAAGTGGGATTACAGTTTTACAATTTGAGGAAGAGTATGAAGATGGGGGACTAAGTGATAAGAAAGGAGTAACCTATTCCGTAAGGTCGCTGTCCATTGACTCAGTGAAGCACTGGGTATGACTTCTCTAGGAACCTGCCAAAGATCCTGAATCAATTGGACACTTTTCCAATTCCACATATTAGCAGGGTTTTAAATGAGGGTAACAATTGTAATCAAGGGAAGACTTGTCATTACTGCCCAATGTGTCTGCCTAGGTTTTATTCAGAGTTAAAATTAAAAAATCATTTGAGACACTGCAAGTGTCATGGATACCAGTCTGTGGAAACAGTTTCAGGGGACAATACCACCTTGCGATTCAAAAGCTTTCAGAACGCACTGTTGCAGATCAACAAGGTGACATTGGACATTGAGGCTGCTCTCATGGATGTGTCGGAACCGTCAAATTTGAATCATGCGAAAAAAACATGAAGACCATTGCGATCTCTTTTGCGCAAGCGCGGAGAGATTCATGTAATACCATGCAGTTGGTAGATTTTGTGAGCCGTTGGGTGGAAAAGATTGTGTTGGCACAGCTATGGTTGCTCTTATTAAAAAAAGCAAATGAGACAATTTCACGGCTCCGCCCTTCACATTATCCAATGAATCTATCACCAGAGGACGAGTTGGCTATTTAAAATAAAATAATTTGTTGGGTTTGCAAGAAAAAACTTAACGAGGGGGATGCGAAAACCCGTGTTAACGATAATTTATGCCAAGAGATTTCGTCAAGGGGAAGTAACTTTCGGGGGATTGCGCATAAATTGCGTAATTTAAATGTTAAGCAACAATAGTTTTTACCGGTTTACATGAAGACCATTGCGATCTCTTTTGCGCAAGCGCGGAGAGATTCATGTAACACCATGCAGTTGGTAGATTTTTGTGAGCCGTTGGGTGGAAATGATTGTGTTGGCACAGCTATGGTTGCTCTCATTAAAACAGCAAATGAGAAAATTTCACGGCTGCGCCCTTCACATTATCCAATGAATCTATCACCAGAGGACGAGTTGGCTATTAAAAATAAAAAAAATTGTTGGGTTTGCAAGAAAAAACTTAATGAGGGGGATGCGAAAACCCGTGATAACGATCATTTATGCCAAGAGATTTCGTCAAGGGGAAGTAACTTTCGGGAGATTGCGCATAAATTGTGTAATTTAAATGTTAAGCAACAATAGTTTTTACCGGTTTATATGCACAAATCAAACTATGATTTGAAATTCCTATTACCAGCGTTGGCACGCTTGCAGAAAGGTGAAGTTATTGATGGGTAGATGGTTCTTTTTCATATAACATTATACCGAAATCATCTGAAAAGTTGCCAGTCTTAGAATTTAAATAGAAAACAGTTGAGAATGGTAATACGTACTTGAAAAAAAATGTTTTCCCTTGGCTCCTTTAGTTTTTTCCCTAAATATCTAAGTCAATTGATTCAAGTACAAAAAAGCGATGATTTTAATATTTTGTCCCTCCTCAAACAGCACTTTCCAGATGAGGAACTGCATGATTTATTAACTTGTAGGGCGTATACCTGTACGAGTACTACAGCTCCACCTCGAAGCTAAGTGAGGAAAAATTATTGCCCATCGCAGTTTTATGAGTCATTTCTCGATCGTTAATGCATCACTGCCGATTTTGAATTTGCCAAGAGGGTTTGGACAAAGGGAGGGTGTAAAAATGGGTAGGATTATTGTAAAATGTATCTGGCAAGTGATGTATTGACGTTGTTGGATATTGTATGTAAAAGCACGGACAAAATTCATGAAGAATTGGGGTTGGATTTGGGGCATTATTTTTCCACTCCTCATTTGGTGATGGATTTAATTCTTAAAGTAAGTGGAGTAGAAATAGATCTGATCGACATGGACAAGCACCTCTTTGTAGAGAGATCCATGCGGGGAGGGTATATTTTTCATGAGAACCGTATTCTTGAAACTGACCCGACTGGACAACGCACCAGTGAAAAGTCGGATTCTGTTTTCTTGGATATAAATTCCCTTTATCCGTTGGCAATGTCTCACTTTTACTTTCCGTGTGAGAATTACCAATGGCTTGACATTGGTAATTGTCAAGTCAAACTGTTGAGGAAAATGGACCACAAGGATGGTTTTTTGAAATTGATGGTGAAATATCTCTGAAACTTCATGGCTCTGTAAAGGACTTTTGTTTTCCCCTGCATCAATAGACTGCCTAGGGACTCTTTGAATTCCTACAATTTATCATTAGTAGAAAACAAAGGCATGCTTTGGACACCTTCAAAACAAAAGCTTATTGCTCACCTGGAGCCAAAATGGAATATTGTTGTATACCACGTTCTTTTGCGGTGGATGATTGCCAATGGTTATAATGTAACAAAGATTCCTAGAATCCTCCAATTTGATCAGAAACCATACATGAAGACATTTGTTGACACTTTTGTCAACAAAAGCTCTCAAGCGAAAACAAAGGTCGAAAAAGAGATCTTTAAACTCATTTTAAATTCGGCCTTTTGTAAGATGTGTGAGAGTGTGCGTAACAGGAGTGGTTGGGACGTTGTGACTGGCCCAAAAAAATGTGCCCGAATCATTGCAGATCCAAACTTCACATCATTCACGATCATAGACTCAAATATGTGCCTACTAAATAGAAAGGAAAGAAACGTAATTTTAATTAAAAGTATTGCCGCTGGCAGTTCCATTTTAAAAATTTCGAAAAAACTCATGTTAGAGTTTTATTACAATGTTTGTAAGCGCTAATGGCCGAGGGGGACAAGTTCAAGTTTATTATGGGGATACAGATTCATTGTCGTTAAAAGTTAAAACAGATAATTTATTGGAAGATTTGGAAAATAGAGAGTACATTAGCTCTCGGAAGGATTAAACAAGCTGGGATGAGTCTCGTAATCCGGAGCTGGTGAAACACCAGGCCCCAAATCAGTTGTTAAAATTAAAATCCGAAATGAGAAGTGACTTGGTATTGCATGGTGTATCCCGGTCTGAAAGTGTACTTTCAAAAAGTTTACCGTTTTTTCGTCAGTAGCTAAAAAAACTACCTTTTTTATCTAGTCGTTTATGTTTTATAATTTTTCCGTCAGAAGCTCAAAACTGAATTTTTCTATCTAGTTATTTTATGTTTTATAATTTTTCCGTCACAAGCCCGGCATTGTTCATTTTTTTATCTAGTCATTTATATTTACTGTTTTTCATTGCGCAAAGTGGTAATTTAAAATGTTTATAAGTATTTATTTATTTATTGTCACTGGCTGCCGTACCGCCCGCTCGCTGCCCTTGGCTCCTCTTGACCGCTCCTGCCGCCCGCTGGCCGCTGGGGCTCCCCCAGTGCCTATTTAAATGTAAATGTGTATTCATGTGTTTATTTGGTAATGTTGTAAATATAAACAGTGTTTTTTTTTTAATTGTTTGTATATATATATATATATATATATATATATATATATATATATATATATATATATATATATATATATATATATATATATATATATATATATATATATATATATATATATATATATATATATATATATATATATATATATATATATATATATATATATATATATATATATATATATATATATATATATATATATATATATATATATATATATATATATATATATATATATATATATATATATATATATATATATATATATATATATATATATATATATGTGTGTGTGTGTGTGTGTGTGTGTGTGTCAATTAAAGAAACCATGTATTTTATTTTTGGAGCATTTATTCAACAGATTGAGGTTAGGTTAGGTTAGTTGCATTTTGACATTGGAAGAGTATGTATCAATCTAAAACACCCTTCAGATCATTTCTTTGCCGACCATCCATGTCTGGAAAAACGACACTTTTGACGAAAGTAATTCAAAACCGAGATAAAATGTTTTTAGAGAACCCGAAAAATATATATTATTGCTATAGTATATAGCAAGAATTTTGTGATAAAATAAAGAAGATTGATCCATCCATATAACTTATACAAGGAATTGACTTGTTTGATATTATTGCACCAAACTCTTGGCTTGTAGCGATAAAAAAAGGACTGTGTTAATTGTGGTAATAAAGATTGACCTCGTCAAATATAATATTATGATTTAAAGCGGTGTACCGATCGCGCCACCCACTGAAAGCGAAAACAAAATGCGTAGCTATAGTAGGCTAGAAATTCTCCAACTATCAATTTGGGAGCGTAACCTCGATTCCTCGGGTTATCTCCGTGTCGATTACCTCTAATGTTAAGTAGAAATCAGATCCCTGGGAGCGCTACCGATGGAGACCTACGAACAAGTTACCTGCTGTGCGGTTAGATACAGATATATAAATAAAACAAACACAAGTAGAAAAGCAATAGATTTATTAAGTCTTACATTTTAGGCTTACAACAATGATTCACTTCAGCTGACGACAATAGTGGCAGAGATAACAATAATGACCAAATCTCTACAATGACTGCATAATAATAATTTGAATAGCAATGCCTGAATGCCAATAATAATGATTCTGATCTACGATTGCGTCATCATAATGCCTCCAAAATAACTCTGACAAAACGAATGCCTCGAAAAACACTTTTTTCACTATATCACACAAATACAGCTTCTGCGCTCTACTAGCTTTTTCACGATTGGCCCAAGTTCTGTGGAGGGGGCCGCTACCCTGTAATTATGTTCGCAAACTCACTTCATTATGCTAACCGTTCATCCAATAATTTGTTTTAAATATTTTCGATGATTTAAACATTGATAATGCTTTTATACTTAAACTTCCTGAGAAACTTTGTACCTAGCATTTTTTTTATTACCAAATATATTAGCGAAATTCAAAACCGAATAGCGTCGTTGTTTTGCTGAGGCCAAAACGCAGTTTCTCTTTTTGCTGATTAAGAATTTAGACTCTTGGAAACGGGATTTGAAATTAATTAGGGGAAGTTTAATTTATGTCGGAATTATCTTTTAGAAAGAAAGAATTTGGTTTTTTCGTATTTTAAACATATCACATATTACTCACGGTACATCTTACCCTTCCCATTATTTAATCACGTCCCGTCATTAGGACTTCCTTTCCCTTGGGTTTTTGAAATATTCGCTGTTTATTAACTATTGGTCCTACGTAATTTTAATTGACATTGTATTATTTTATACTTTTATATAAGCTTAATCAGGAGTGCTAAAAAATTTCTCTATTACTTTTCTTATTTTATTATACATCCCTATCTAAGGTTTATCTACCGATTATCTATGGTTCTAGGCTAGTTACTATATTAAAGATTTTTTTTTTCTACATCTAACACTGATGACTTAAACATTTTCAACAAGGTTGAGGCTATTCTACTTTTACTATGAGGTTTTTTTTCTGAAAATTCACCTTTTACAAGTTTTTATCCTTTGCTAACTATACGATAATTGTGCTTCCTATCTACGCTAAATTAAATGAATAGTACGACAACGCTACACATAACTCTATCTGAGCATCTAACACTACATATAAGAACGATTTAAAACACACAATATTATGTTTTCCACGTTCACTGGTAAACCTTAGAACACTTTCACTGGGAATGTTTGCTATGTAATATTACTGATGGGATATTGGAATTTTTAAGTTATCGAAGTTATTAAAATGTAACATATGCAAATTCACACCTATTTCATCACCATTCATGTCTTTTAGCGTACTCAATACTTCTGTTGTAAATTATGGTCCTTCACTCCTTTCGTCTTTGCAAAATTTTAAAACACTTACAATATAGTTTCTTCACAGAACAGTTCGAGCATGATTATGTTCATCTTGCACGAAAAGCTTTCTTTAATTGTCAAACGGGAAATGATACTCCCAGGTACAGGCGTGTGAAATTTTCATATCAGAGTTCATTCTCACCTGCTGTTTTTTGGATAGTTCATAGGGTGCCTTATCATTAAGGGTTTAACACTGGGACTGCGTTCGTTTTCTTCTCACCATATCATTTTTGGGTATATTTTAAAGCACATAGAGAATGTATTTCTCGTATAAAATTGCTCGTTTGTGCACTTAGAGATTACAGTTCTCTTATGAATTGTTCGTGCCTGGCTTGCGTCTATTAACTTTTGCGGTGATTCCTTGGTTAATCACAGGGGAATTGATGTTTGGATTTGGAATGGGTCGACATCAAATTTTAGTGACTCCTTCAACATATTGTCTTTAACTTGTGGGAGGGGTATATTGTCACTTAGGTGTTAGTCACTGGGGTTAATTTTGGTTTCTGTAATTCAATGGTTGGTTTCCAGGTCCATTTCTCAGAAATTATCTCGTGACGTTTATGGGATAACAGAGATATTTACTTTTTGCATTTGATAGAGGTGATAGGATGGATTCCTAGAAATAGTCGAAAGGGATTCGATGCGTGAATCTGCGACACATAAATAATTTTTGGGATCATCAAATATTATAACTATACAGTCGTATGGTACATGGGTCTATAATGATTATCAAGGGTGATATTTATGTACTTATATCTTGTACTGGTCGATGGGGTTCTCAGGATTTATGTGATATATAGTTCGATAATGCACTGGATACTGAGATACAAATATAGTGTTACCTGATACGTAATATGGTTCGTGGTCGACGAAACGACGATCAAAGGTAACTATAATTTTCGTAAACGAATATGGGATGAAATTGCCTGAAGTCTATGGTGAGTACTCTTCGTTGGTTGAGGTATAATGAAAATAGATGCTACTAGGTTGTATCTGCACTGGACTACGCATTGTAATGATTGATTTCCACTATGTCAATCTACTTCCTGTAATAAAAAATAACTAGGCAGAATCACACGATCTTTAAAGCAAATTGTTATAACACATGATAAGCAATATGATTGGTTACAATAAATGGTTAACATTATACTACAAGGCAATATCAAGCAAATGCCAATATTAATATGCATATATTGTTTTTAACAAATTGGCATTGTTATTTCTCTTATAAGAGATTACTTCTCTTAACTTCAAGTAATGTCCCTTATTATTTTCCTTGGTATACTTTATTACACACAATTTACGTACCGTGAGTTGTGTACCGTGAGTAATATGTGATGTGTTTAAAATGCAAAAAAATTAAAATTCTTTCTTTCTAAAAGATAATTCCGACATAAATTAAACTTCCCCTAATTAAGTTCAAATCCCGTTTCCAAGAGTCTAAATTCTTAATCAGCAAAAAGAGAAACTGCGTTTGGGCCTCAGCCAAACAACGACGCTATTCGGTTTTGAATTTCGCTAAGATATTTGTTAATAAAAAAATGCTAGGTACAAAGTTTCTCAGGAAGTTTAAGTATAAGAGCAGTATCAATGTTTAAATCATCGAAAATATTTAAAACAAATTATTGGATGAACGGTTAGCATAATGAAGTGAGTTTGCGAATATAATTACAAAGTAGCGGCCCCCTCCACAGAACTTGGGCCAATCGTGAGAAAGCTAGTAGAGCGCAGAAGCTGTATATGTGTGATATAGTGAAAAAAGTGTTTTTCGAGGCATTCATTTTGTCAGAGTTATTATGGAGGCATTATGATGACGCATTCGTAGATCAGAATCATTATTATTGGCATTCAGGCATTGCTGTTCAAATTATTATTATGCAGTCATTGTAGAGATTTGGTCATTATTGTTATCTCTGCCACTATTGTCGTCAGCTGAAGTGAAGCATTGTTCTAAGCCTAAAATGGAAGTCTTAATAAATCTATTGCTTTTCTACTTGTGTTTGTTTTATTTATATATCTGTATCTAACCGCACAGCAGGTAACTAGTTCGTAGGTCTCCATCGGTAGCGCTTCCAGGAATCTGATTTCTACTTAACATTAGAGGTAATCGACATGGAGATAACTCGAGGAAGCAATGTTACGCTCCCACGTTCATAGTTGAAGAGTTTCTAACCTATTATAGCTACGCATGTCGTTTTTCTCGCTTTCAGCGAGTGGCGCGATCGGTACACCGCTTTAAATCATAATATTATATTTGACGCGGTCAATTTTTATTACCACAATTAACACAGTCCTTTGTTTGATTTCTATTTATATTTTCTAAAGACAAGGGACAATATTTATCCTTATTTTCTTTTACTGAGTCTTTGACTTTGTTCTTCTTACATTTATGTTTGCTCTTAGTATTGATAGCGTTAACTTCATTTTTTCAGTGTCTGGCGGCATAATTTCTGGGTATCTACTCAAAAAGGCACAAGCTGCATTTTGTTTACCTTTTAAATATTCAAATTCGTAATCTAGGTCTTGGATTTTCATAATACATCTAGCTAGAATTCCTGTGGGGTTTTTAAATGTTCGCAGGTACTGCAAGCTTTTATGGTCTGATCGTAGTATAAATTTTCTACCGATTAAATAGTGTCTAAATTTTTCCAAGTGGTGGATTATAGATAATAATTCTAAGTTTCTGGCGGAATAACTACTTTCGCCTTTTGATAAAGTTCTACTCGAATAGCATATAACTTTTTCTATTTTTTTTATTGGAAGGTCCTTCTAAAGGATCAGGGTTTCCTATGGGAATTATTTGCGAAAGAATAGCACCAATGCCTTTTGAACTAGCATAGGTTGTGACCACAAATTGTCCGTTTTCGAAATCAGGCAGTGATAATATTGGTTCAGAAGTGAGTGCCTGTTTGAGACGGTCTAAGGAAGTTTGAGCTTCCTGGGACCAGGTAACATTTGGGAGTTCCCTTTAATTAATTCCGAGAGGGGTTTCGCAATTTGGGCGTAATTGCGCACGATTTTCTAAAGTAGCCAGTAAGTCCTAAAATTCCTCTTAATTCTTTCATAGTTCTTGCGGGTTTGAGGTTTTCAACACATTTTATTTTGTCAGGGTCTGCAGATATCTCTCCTTGCGTCACCACTACTCCTAAAATTTTAATTTTAGGTTGAAATAAATTTACTTTTTCAGGCAGGCATTTTAAATTGCCCTGTCTGAATTTCTCAAACACATTAGCTAATGTTGCTAAGTGTTGTACAGAGTTTTCTCCCACGCATATTACATCATCAACAAAATGAATTATATTCTTTAATCCTCTTAACAGGTGTAATAAGGGTCTACATAGTGCGCTTGAACTTGTCTTAAGTCCAAAAGGTACTCTTAAGTATTCATATGAACCACATTCAGTCTTAGAAAACGCAGTTTTATAGACATCTTTTTCGGCTATTTTCACTTGGTGGTAGCCTTGGGTACGGTCTAAAGAAGTAAAAATTTAGTTTTTGCTTGAAATAGAGTCAAGAATTTCATCTATTCTTGGTAAAGGAAATTTATCACTAACTACTCGTTTTTTAAGGGCTCTATAATCTACTACAAATCCTAGATCACCATTCTTCTTTGGTACTAAGACCACTGGTGCAGAATACGGACTTATACTGGGGCGTATAATTTCATTTTTTTCTAACTCATGAATTTTATTTTTTAACCACTCTTTGTGCTTATACGGCACACGATATGGCTGTTTCGCTACAGGATTACCAGTCATTAAAATTGAATGTTCATAAAATGGTATCAGTCCGATGTCATCTTCAGATGCTTAAAATACATCTTTAAAATTCCATAATAATTCGCATAATTTTTTCTTAAGTTCTATGTCCGTAATATGATCCATATTTAAATTGTGTTTAAGAATTGCGATTTAGTTAGAGGATATTATTTAATTGATGTTTTAATGCCATTTACTAGGTTTCTTTTGGAATTTTCCCATCTATCTAAATCATTCTCCGAGATAACTTGGATTTGAACTAAACACGTCCCCTTTTTTATTGTAATTGTAACATTTTCGTGGTTATTAGTTACCCAAATGAAACTTTGTCCCTTGTCGTAAGCTATAATATGTTCTTTGCATAGCAGATTGTCAGGAATTTCATTTGACGGGATCGCAAACCATATTTCAGATTTGCTATCTACTGGTTCAATCATCTGTGATATTTGAATTCTTTGTATTGTTTTGGGAGGGATCTTTGTTTTCCGTATCGCGAACCCGTACAATTTCTCTTCATTATTATTGTCTATTAGATTCATACTGGCGCTATGCTGCGTCACTGCGGCATCTTGCGGCGTCACATTGGGTATTACTATGTTTTTCCATAATTCCGCTATTTTCTTGATTTCGTTTGACCTATACTGTCGCATATCTCCTATTTTTATTTTTGCAGATTCAATACACTTATTATTTAAATTTGCTTCATTTCTGCAATGTCTCTCAGAATAATTGAACAAATTTCTGATTATGCCATGTGCTCCTTGCGAGACATGAGGTTCAAAAGATTGCGACATTATACCGCCAGAAATTTTATCTACTGTTACGTTCTCTTCGTAACCTCTGTTACAATTTCTTAAGGTAGAAATTCCTTCCCCTACCTTAGCCGGGTAGACAAGTCTTTCGTTTGCCACGTCTAATAGTACTCTATTAGACCTTTAAAAATTTGCACCGATACTGGCTTCATACTGAAAGTTATCGTATATTATAAAATTTGTCGGAAAGATTCTATTATCCCTTTTTACGCCTAGGCGAATTGAATGTTTTGCATCCAATTGATGCCCTGTCACGCTAGTTAAATTGGGATTATCAAAATTTCTTTGTTGCCTAATATGTGGAGTATTGTTTGTAAAATATTAAATACGCATGAGTTTATGATGTTCGCGGTAGCACCAGATTCAATTAAAGCCTTAAAGTCAACATTTGCCACACAAAAATCATTAAATATAGGTAACTTATTATTACTATCACTACAAGACGGTACTATTATTGGTTTGGACCTATAAAACATTCTAGGCGCCCTCTGGGTCCAATTTATTCTTCTGAGGGGCCTGAAACGTTTTCTTGCGGATTTATTTCATGCGTCGGTGTCTGCAATAGAGATTCGGACATGTGAGATTCCGTAGGCATATCTAATTGATTTACATTTGTCTGCCTTCGCCATGTATTGTTACGGTAGTTTGGATTTCAGACGTCAGTGCCAGCTGCTGGCGCTGACTGCCAATGCCGTTGGCTTGAAAAATTTTCATTTCCCGTCGGCAAACTTTCGGGATTTCTATATGCCATTCTCGCATTAAATTGGCTTTGGCGAGGATTTGGGTTTTCAAATCAGTAATTAATTTGTCTATTGGGGGCAGGGTTATACGCATTTGGTTGGTACGCGTTGTAAGGTATTGATTGACGCAATCTTCCCTGGCTATCAAGGAGGCACACTTGTGCCTCTATAAAGAGGCGACCCACCACAATGTTAAGCGATTTCAGGTCCTAGAGGTCGCAGAGAGACGGCGGTAATTGCATTTTGTAGCCCAAGCTCAAACTAAGAAACTTGCAAAATTTCATCCTCCTCCGACTTTATCTTCATGGGGTAAACTGGGCCGGAAGTTTGGACCCTCCCACCACAGCCCCCTTTAACGTTGTCCGATTGGGCTGAAATTTAGAGGTTAAGCTTTCCTAGGGCCCGGGAGCTTATCCTCGAAATTTCAGCTCAATCCGATCACTCCTTCCCTGTTTTCAAAAAACCAAATATAGCCACTTAAAATTCATCTCTTTTTTTTTTGTTAGCCACGCCTACAGGCCACAGTTGGCAACGGATCCGGTTGAATGAGGACTCATTCGAAGCAGAATTCGACCTGTTAGGGCCTTTTGATATTTTCAGACCGAAAAAATTATCCCCCGAATTTACATTTACGAAAAACCTCGTTTTCCTATATTAGCCCATGTTAATTTTTCCCTCCACAACCCCCCCTTTAACGTTGTCTGATCGGGCTGAAATTTAGAGGATAAGCTTTCCTGGGACCTGGGAGCTTATCGTCGAAATTTCAGCTCAATCTGATCACTCCTTCCCTGTTTTCCAAAAACCACATATCAAGATTTTTGGGAATTTGCTTGCGTCGAAAATACCTTCTATTTGCTAAACAACAATTACTATTGTGTTTGTATAGTCCAGCGGCTGAGACTTCAGACTTTCACGCGGAAAACTCGGGTTCGATTCACCATCAGAGCAACTTTTTTATATACTTTGAAAAGAAACTCAGTTTCTTTTTTAAATTATTTGAAAAAAATTACGTTTTCTAAAGAGTTAAAGAGGCTGAGTTACAAGGTCGACCCTTAAAACGTACAGGGATTAGGAGGCACAGTTGGGGGGCTGTTAAAGAGGCTGAGTCACAAGTTCGAACCTTAAAACGTACAGGGATTAGGAGGCACCCTGTACGACGTGATTTGAGTATTCAGGAATTAAAAGCCTTAACACAAGAATGTTCAAGAGCGGGGGGTTTGGGGGGCGGAAGCCCCCCAACTTTAACTCCTGACACGATCAGCTAACAGTTAGTCAAGCAATAATAAGTAATAAACTGTACAAAAACGTGCAGAAATTATTTGAAAAAAACTACGTTTTCTAAAGAGTTAAAGAGGCTGAGTTACAAGGTCGAACCTTAAAACGTACAGGGATTAGGAGGCACAGTTGGGGGGCTACCACCCCCCAAACCCCCGCTTTCGCAGCCTTTAAAATAAAAAAAAATTTCTTTAAACTGAAAGTAAGGAGCGACATTAAAACTTAAAAAGAACAGAAATTATTCCGTATATGAAAGAGGCTGTGCCCTCCTCAACGCCTCGCTCTTTACGCTAAAGTTTTTATATTGTTTAAAAAAAGAGTTGTGAGAAAGTCAAACTTTAGCGTAAAGAGCGAGGCGTTGAGGAGGGCACAGCCTCTTTCATATACGGAATAATTTCTGTTCTTTTTAAGTTTTAATGTCGCTCCTTACTTTCAGTTTAAAGAATTTTTTTTTTATATTTAAAGGCTGCGAAAGCGGGGGGTTTGGGGGGTGGTAGCCCCCCAACTGTGCCTCCTAATCCCTGTACGTTTTAAGGTTCGACCTTGTAACTCAGCCTCTTTAACTCTTTAGAAAACGTAGTTTTTTTCAAATAATAGCCTAATGCACCATTGGTGCTAAAATTTGTTTTGCCGAACAAATGGTTGCCGTAATTTTGCGTTTCTCCGATAGCAATTCTTGGTGTGCGATTGGGGACATAACAGCACTCTTTCGCGATATGCCCAACACGATTACAAATATAGCATCTTATTATTGTCGGGTCATTTTCATAACTAATTTGTTTGACGGGCTGAAAACGTACTGTTTTCTGCCTAGCGGGTTCTTGCGTTCTATTTCTTTGTGGCACTGGGGAATTATCCTTGAAAAGAAATTGGGAGACGCCTGATCGCCCTTGAAGGTCAGGCTTGCGTTTGATTCGCCTAGGCTATTTATTTTTGTTTTACTGTGATTTGCCACCATCATATCGACTTCGATCAATCGCCCTACCTCCTGAACTGCAAGATCTAACGTCTGAATATTTTTGGATATTACCATTCTATATAGTTTTGGGGGGTAGCCCTTGCAAAAAGGTATTTAGTATCACTTTTTCATACAGTTCTCCTGAACCTTTTCCGTATTTTGCTTCTACTGAAATCCGTATATTATTAAGATATTCTGTTACGTTTTTTGAATGGTCAAAGCATACCATTCCGTGTTTTAATTTATTTGTGGAACTGGTTTCGATAAATCTATCTTTAAATGCCGTTAAAAATTTGTCCAACGTGTTTATTGGCAAGCTAGTGTCATAATCTATAGTATGTTCAATTTGCTTTAGGAAGGTTAAGGCCTGCCCTTTTAATCTTAATAAGAACATGCCGACTAACGTTTCTAGCTCTGTTTTTGTTAATTCTGCAAACTGGGCCAATTGGATATTAAATTCATTGATATCTGTTTGTCCATCGTATTGTGGAATAGACTTTGCTATTTCCACACTTTTCGCGACCAACTTTTGCGCCATTAGTTGTTCGCTTAATTCTTCTGACATTTTTTTTTGTGTTTGAATTAACTCAAAATAAATTTATTATTTCTCTTAACCTATTTGGGGGAGGCTATTATCTCCTATGAGATATTTTAAAAGGGTTTCCTATCATAGCTTAGCGATTATAGGCCTAATTACTTTTTCTTATATGTCTGTATCTCTCCAATGATTAAATTTAAATTACAAAGGTTATATCATAACTAGTTCGCATGTTTCCTCCAATTTCCGACCGTGCCATATGTAGCGATAAAAAAAGGACTGTTTTTAATAAAGAGTGACTGCGTCAAATATAATATTATGATTTAAAGCGGTGTACCGATCGTGCCACTCGCTGAAAGCGAGAAAACCACATGCGTAGCTATAGCAGGTTAGAAATTCTCCAACTATCAATTTGGGAGCGTAACCTCACTTCCTCGGGTTATCTTCGTGTCGATTACCTCTAATGTTAAGTAGAAATCAGATTCCTGGGAGCGCTACCGATGGAGACCTACGATCTAGTTACCTGCTGGGCGGTTAGATACAGTTATATAAATAAAAAAAAACACAAGTAGAAAAGCAATAGATTTATTAAGACTTACATTTTAGGCTTACAACAATGCTTCACTTCAGCTGACGACAATAAATTTTTACTTTTCACATACAATCAAGCAACTAATAAACCATATTGTTACATATTATTGGACCTGAATCAAAACACACCAGATGAGGTGCATGTAGTCACTGATTTTTTTGATAGTGCAATTACTGTGTATCTACCCATGCATAGTAAGAAAGGTCATTACTGGCCATCATGACATTGAAGAAGCTACATGAAAACCGACATTTATTTTCCGTTCTAGTCAATGCAAAACCACGACTTAAAAATGCAATACTCAAGCATGGTGTTGACAAGGAATTTATTAATCTCTTGTCTGAACTTTATTTAAATTTAACGGAAGGTAATGTTAAACTGTCAGATCGTGTTAAGCAACAGACAAAGCAACATCGATAACTTGTACGTGCTCAGGCTTGCAAAAATAAAACAAATTGTAAAACAAAACGTCTTATTCAAGCGGGTGGTAACTTCTTTTAATTGTTGCTAACGATAATCGCCGGACTTGTAAACACTATTCTCTAGAAATAGTTAGACCCTATAAATAGACACCAATTGAACTTGCTCTTCACCCAAAGAGCAGTTTGTAGATAATCTTGATAAATTTATAAAAACGAAACAATTGCCGATGATGAAAAATCAATTTTGCTTCAGAATGCCCTTCTAATTGTCAACAAGCGTAAACCTTATCGTGATTAACCGCTCAAAGTCAATGCCATTGATCAACCTTCTCAAAATAGTGAGACCCCAAAAAATGAAGATTTATTAAGAAGTGTTGTAGACTTGTTGCCTTAATCCTATCGTGAACAAGGTAAAAGATTATTGACGTGTCTCGCTGAAAATGAACAAATTGATGAGAAAAAGAATGAAGTTATAATCCAGGGCAAGCCTTACATTTAACTGATTTTTTTCGGATCTGACTGCAAATCGTAAAAGAGTAGAATCTTTTGATAGTCATCTATATAATTTTTTAAAGTCGTCAAATTTTCCCAAGAGTCTTATTAGCAATAAGCAAAGTCTAAAGAAACAAAAGGAACGTAGTCCACTAGAGTTAGAAGATGATGATTTTAAATCTTTCTTGGAAAGCATACCTAGTAGCAATTTGACACCGGTAGTTAGACAAGAGCAAAGACGTATTGATTCACTCGGTAGTAAACGAAGGGGTAGCGGACGGTTACGATCAAAATGGATCAAGTTTTGAACGGTGTTTATGAAAATATTGGAGAACCAGGAAGTTTAAGTTCTCCCACTACACTTTCTCAAGTTACCGGAATTAAGAAGAAGCTAGCAAAAGAGTATTTAGAAAAGGAACCCAGTTATACTTTATATCGAAATCATAAGACTAGAAGCCGAGGCTATTGATAAACTAAAACCTTTTATCCTCTGCATACATTACAAACAGATCTTTTAACTCGAGACGCGACTCAAAGACGTCATAATGAACCGTACAAGCATATTTTACTCGCAATAAGTGTTTTTAGTCGGTATGCATATGCAGTTCCATTGGATTCAAAGAGAGGCATTGAAGTTGCTAAAGTCCTTGAATCCATCTTTGAACAAGATTCATATAAAAAATTCAAACAGACCGTGGCAGTGAATTTGTTAATCCACATGTAAATAAAGTTTTATTGAAATATAATACAATACTCTATCATAGTCATAGTCCTATAAAGGTGGCATTGGCTGAACGTTTAATACTAACCATTCGACTTTTAATTTCAAGATATTGCACTTTGAAAAGTACAGCTGCATTTATTCATGATTTAGATAAAATTGTGATGATTTATAACCAACGTCCTCATCGATCCTTGTGCAATGCGAGTCCTATTAAAGTTCATCATAGTGACAATGCACATTTCCTTAAACAATATTCAAATGAAAAAACAGGGAAGAAAGAATTTAACGTTGGTGATACTGTTCGAATCAATCGTACAAGAAATATTTTTGAAAAAGGAAATCACTTGTGGGTCACTGAACTTTTTAAAGTGTCAATAATGCTAGACACTAAACCTATAACGTATCGGCTTCGTGACATGAAAGATGAAGAGATTCTTGGCGGTTTTTATAATTATGAATTACAAAAAGTTGGAAATAGTGAAATTCATCAAATTGAAAAGGTATTAAAGACTTGTACTCGCAAGGGTAAGCAACAATTGCTTGTTCGCTAGCTTGGCGATCGATTTTACAACTCTGATTTTGATTCGTGAATACACTGTGAAAACGTTCATGATATTTGAAGGTTTTAATGTGGCATTCATGTCCAATGTTTCTGATCCTCTTTATGACGATTTGAATAAAACGAGCAATTTTGGGACAAAACTTTCCCCTGCCATTAAATTTAAAGGAAGGTATGATGCTGCTCTTGTAGATTGTATTCTTAAAATTACATATTTTATTCTAAGAAATGATCAAGTATACAGTATAAAAATTAGACCCATAATTGGCCAATTGTTAACGATCAAAATATAATGGAAAATTTGAATTCATTTGAATACCCTTTGCCACATTACCATATAAGGAGTTTGGGACTATGATTTAATTGTATCGTGCAATCAAAAAAAGAGTTTCCGCTCATCGAAATGGAGCCTTTCAATTCAATTATTCATAGGAAGAGGGTAAAATCTACATTAGTTCACCCGTTGGCAATGAAAAGGTTATCCTCAATGATAATCTAAGAGAAGTGCTTGGTTTTTAAACATAATGTAACCAACGGCAAAAGTGCAGGAAGCGCTAGTGGCATGAATCGTGTCATTTTTGCAAAGTATCCACTTGGTTTCTCTCCTTGGCCAGTTGTATATTTCTTAATGCATCCTTTGTTGAGACATCAAGAGTTCGTAATACCATTGTCCCACTCCTACGTGTTCTTGAACCAAAACCTCTAATAACCATATTGATCACTACAATATAAAGCACCTTCAATACGTTCCAGTCAACGCTTCGTATTTGGAGCTCTGTCAGTTAATATTAAGAAGCGAATTGGGTGATTCACTAGCAATAACAAAAAGGTTTGGCTTTAAATACGTGTCGTTTTTGACCCATTCAGTGAAATGGCTAATAGAACTCATTTTGTATATCCTGATATTGATTGCTATGTTGCTACTCTTGGGCCACGGCAGTTGGGCTGTGGAATGGACTATTATAGGGGTCGTTCGTCAATATCCGGGTACGGTCTCGAGAGTTGGTTTGCTAAGCTGTTTCGTCTTGCAGTACTCCTGGCAAAAAAATATATTGCAACGGTTGCAGGGGATTTTGCGTCCTCTACATTATACGATTGGGGCTCTGGGAAAGATATTAAAGAAAGTGTTTCACAAAATCTCAGGTCGAGCGTGCGATCCCTCGGTGAACAATTGAAATAGAGTGGAAAAGGCTTAATAAGGAGGAGAAAGGCCCCATTACTCATCAGTCTCTATCCAGCCTGGAAGCGTAAAGCATCAAAGAATATAAAAAGATCCAAAAAGGATTTCTTTTCCTAGAAAAAATGGCATATCTACCCCATAAGAATTCTCACCCTTCAGTCACCTTATCTCTAATTCTTTTCAATGCGGAAAATGTAGATGTCAGTGTAAAAGATGGATACTATGAACAATTTTATCCGCAACAAGTGGTCTCTGAAAATGTCCATTTTCAAATTTTTTCCAATGAAGACTACTTTATCGATTTGAATTCGACATTTATAGATTTAAATGTCATTGTTAAAAAATCAGACAATGAAAAACCAAGTGCCATCGAGGGGTTATCCTACGAAAATCCTTTACTACACAATTTATTTCGACAAATAAGTGTCTATATAAATGGTATATTGGTCAACACGAGCATAATATTTCAATCTATACTAGTTATATGCAATTCATGTTGATAACTCCAATGTCCTATAAGCAGTGAGAGGTATGGCCATTGGATATGAATATACAACAAATATTGATACTGCCAATATTCTTAGAGAGGCGACAACTGAAGATTTGCATTTAGTGGGAAACCTAAATCATGAGATATTTAATATACCTCAATGGCTACATCCTAATGTAAAGATTGATATAAAACTAAAACTCACATCGTCCAATTATATATGCGAAAAGTACTGGACGCTGCACCCCATGTAACAGTCTCTCTTACCTCGGAAATACTTCGTTTACGGAAACAACAAGTTATGAGTTCCGTGGCTGTGGCAATTGAAAAATTAAGAGCCTCTCGAAATAATATCAAATTGCTTGTGCCTTCTACAACCACGAATCAACGCCATATTGCTACAGGTACGCGTTCGTATACCAATTCGTCATTTATCAATTGTGAAGTCCCGGCATAAATTTGAACCGTTTGGGCTTTCATCTCTTGTATGTAAAGTAAATGGAATACCGATCTACAATTTATCCTTTGATAAATCCTTCAGGACCCTCTATTAATTGATAATGAAATCCTTAGATCGAGATTCACAATTATTTGAAAATTGAATAAGTGAAGAAATGTTTGTGAAAACGCATGACATCATTGTATTGGATTTGTCCGGTACTCAAAATATGAGTATTGTCCGGACGGGAAATGGGCGAATAGAGTGTACCTTTGCCAAACTATTGGAGGAAAGTATTGCATTAATTTCGCTAAATAAATTTGAAACCTATTAGAAAATTAGTCTTGACGGCAGCGTTTTACTAGACTTGGCACCATGAACACGAATCAAATAATCGATGTATTTAACATGGACGCCTACATGTCCAAATATAAATCCTATTTCATACCTTCAGATTTCCTAGAGCATATTCAAAATGTTGGCAATACCCTTATTATTTTTAAAAGCAGTCCTTCCAATGTAAAGACGGGACATTGGTTATGCATCTTTCAAACAAGAAGCAATATAGAATTTTTTGATCCGCTTAGCCTACCGTATAAATTCTACACGCCTCATATTAAAAATTTTCTTCAGCAGAAGGGAAAATGTATAATTCAAAATTGGAAGCGGGTACAAGATCTATCAACGAAAAGCTGTGGTTTTCATGCCCTATTATATTTTATTTTTCGAGGTCGTGGACACACTTTCATCTTGGAATTCCTCAAGATTTATGGCGACAATACTTGATTGAACGACTTTCTAGTTGAAAATACTCTAACCTACCTCTATAATATAAATTTCGGTGCCCTAAAAGTGAAATGCTATAAGAATGTATGTAAATTTGTTTATTAATGAAATTTTGTACAAAAAAACTGTGTCCTTTAGATTTCTTCTTCTATGTATAGGTAATCATCAGAAATGATAAGTGGTACCACCTCGTTAGGATTCAACTTGTTGTTCGTCTTGACGTGCAAATTCGGAGTCACATTTTATACAATATAGTGTAACTTCACTTTTATTAAATCCCTTTGTAAAATCAATAATACTACTCTGATTCATATTATAAAATTCACGTGTTTCAATTTGCTTATTTGAAGCAATTTCACATACCAAATTCTCATATGAAGAATCAATTTCTGTAACAGCCAAATATAAGTCTGTAGGTTTATAATCATATAGCCAGTATCTTACAGCGATGTCGCAAAAACCAGACTCTTTTATTATTCCAGCAATTGAAGCATAGACCAGGCTCTTCTTCTCAAAAGAATTTAAAGCCTCGACGATATTAGTCTGTTCAAAATAAACTGAACTCACGTTTTGGGTTTTTTGCGATCATTCCAGGATAAGTATTTTCCCATTGATTGTATTAATCATAGTGACAATTGGAGCATAAGAATCCTCTATAATAAGAGTTACAAATCTCTTCAAGACAAGAATTACTGTCTCTACTTTGCACTGCATACCCTCTATGCAATTTACATGGATTGCATAATTTATACTTTTCATTATATTCATCAGTGGTAGTACAATTCTCACAGGACGACCAGCTGCCCGAAGTATACATGCATAATGGGCAAGTGTAAAACATATTTCGATGTTGAGGCTCTCACTTCCAGAAAAAAAACTGATTCACAAACCACAAAAAATGTCTCCTAGGAGCGTTACAAACTGACTGTTTATGTAGTGGTTAAGAGCAAAACCACAATATCATTTTGTTTTGTCTCAATCAATATATCTATAAATTGAGTAAAAACCTTGAGACCACGATGACAAAGTTTCATACAATAGTCCAAACATGGGGAATCACTTCCCTTTGTATCGTTAAGCATATCTCGGAAAAATATCTTTCTTTGAAGAGATAATTCCAGAAAGTCATTATCTAAAACTAAACAGTTTTCCAATTTTACTAGATTACGTAAGATTTTCTGATTCTCAAATCTATCCATTTTAACACTCTCACTACCAAATATAGACTGTTTTCTATAAATTTTTCTCTTCAATATATTTCACCAGCGCATTTAATCCATCTTGTAGTATCTGTATATGCGCTATATTCACCTTAGCCGCGAAGCCCATTTGTTCTTCCGACTTGAATTTGCTTAATGTTATAACATATCCATTATACATCTTGTCCTATTCTAGGGTTTATCGTGATTTCCTTTTAATTTCCACCACCACCTTAGGCACTCTAGGTCCCGTTTCATCGACACTTTCAATATTCAATAATGTATAAAAGTATCCATGTCGAGTGTCCCGCTTCCAGAAATAAACTGATTGTAAAAGAATGACTTCTATCACCTGGAGATTCATTTTTGGATACGATTTTGCCTAGAAACAATGCATGCTCAGAAAAAGGGGTGTTTCACATGACGTAACAGTTCATGACAAAAATCTACCAGACCACTTCCAGCGGAACCAGAAATTTACATTAATCAGATGACGTCAGAGGGCCTGTCACAGAAATCCATTGCTTTTTTTTTCCTATGCTAACTTTCCTGTGTAGTTTCCCTAGGGATGTCACAGAAGGCAGAGTAGCTACACTACTACTATGTGCGTTATGCAGAGCTTGAGCTCTATTACTAAAATACGAATGAAACCATTTTAAAGGTACGTTATGTATCCTTATTGATTTGAGAATCTGAGGTAATTTGTCATGATCAATAGTATCAAATGCTTTTTAAAACGTCTAACAATTATGCTGCCGGTATTAGGCCATTATCAAATGCATCATTCACCCAATCGACCAATTTTAAACTGGCAAGATCCGTTCCAAGTCCTTTCCGAAACCGAACTGCCTTTTGCAAAGTATATCCTGCTCCTGATATATTTTTTTTATGAACCACTTTCTCTTAAATCTTGGAAAAAGGCAGAATGTATATGGGCCGGTAATTGCTCGAGTCATATTTTTACTTTCCCTTATGAAGGGGTAATAGACGTGCCACTTTAAGCCTTACTGGGAAAGTTCCCTTTTCAAGTGACAAATTTATTAAGGAAGCTAAAATAGGGATGACAACTTTTTTTAGTTGCTTTATCGATTTTTAATGACACCATCAATTCCACAAGATCGTAATTACTTCATTTATTTCATTTTCGTTGCTTTCCGTAAACAGAAATTCAGAAGTTACGTTTCGAGGTGGGAGTTTGGGGACAGGGGGGCTTAATGATCTTTTAGCAGCTTCATGGCCCAGTTTTGAACCTTCCTCTGAAAAATACTTGCATAAATTTTCCGTAATTTCTTTCGGATAATTAATAATTTCATCACCAAAAGTCAGCTTTTTTATTTGCTCCTTTTCTTTTTTATGGCCCAGTACTTCATTTATTTTTGTCCAGGTCTTCTTCATATTTACTTTAATTTTATCAAATTCCCTTTCAATATATGATTTTTCAGCATACCTTTTTATTTAATTCAGTTGATTTCGGTGTTCTTTGAAAATCTGTAGGTTTTGATCCGTGGGGTCTTTTATTGTGGGGTCGATTATCTTTATACGAATTATTCTTCATTTTCACAGAAGCAAGAATACCAGTCGACATCCAATCCTTCCTTGGAATATTTTTTTTCTTTCTTATTTCTTTTCCAATCCTTCCTTGATTGGATTGAATATTTCTTTTCCAATCCTTCCTTGAAATATTTCTTTTCTTTCTTACCCGTTCAATTGGACAGCACTTATCAAACTCTTTAAGAAATTTATCCAGAAACAAATTATAAGCCTCATTGCGCGCTTACTTTTAAAAACATCCAAAAAATCAACATAGTCTAAATTTTCAGCTAGTTTTCTCAACCACCATTTTCTGATAATTCTCGATGTTTAAGCTTATTTCCTTCGAGCCCCGAAGGAGGAAGCGTGCTCAAGTTATCACGGACTTTCTGTTCAATTTCATTGCGCTTTTGTTCAAAAAAATTGTTCAATTTTCGCTTTTGTTAAGTTTCAGCCCCTTCGGAGATGTCCTAGTTTATTTGTGCTCTATCCACGACGGAGGCAAGAGAAACCCCATCCAAGTTTAACTTTTCCAAGTAGATATCTGGAAAAGTACCAAGTTCACTGAATGCACTTGCTACTCCTTTGTTTTTTAAACAAAACTGGTTGTCAAAAGGGGGAAATTAAAGAGAATAACTGAGGTATTAAGTTGGAACTTTAAGGGAATAATGAGGGGGATGATCAATTGACCATGGGCATTTTCAGGGAAATGTTGAGCTAACCAAAAGGCAGTTTGTCCTTCAGGGAATACTCTGTGCACACTTCTACTACATTTACTTTTACTACTGCGACTACTGCTACTACAGAGGCTAAAGGTAGAAAGTTGAAACTTTCAGTGAATATTTTGGTGGATGTTGAACGAAAAAAAACAACACCCTGTAGAAGCAGGTTATCAAAGGGGCCTATAAGCAGTACCCCAGGAATAGTCTAGGGCATTAAATTGAAATTTTCAGGACATGTTAAGGGGGATGTTGAACTAAGCAAATGCAAAATGTGCATGCGCGACTACTACTACAACTACTGACACTATTACTACTACCGCTACTACAACTACTGTTACAACTGTTACTACTCCTACGGCTGCTACTACTACAACTATTATGGCGACGACTACTACTAGTGTTACTGAAGCTAAGGCTACTACAATGAAACTTTCAGGAACGTTTAAGAGGATACTGAGCTAAATTGAAACACATTGCGGGGATGATGGTTTCTAAAAGGCCTTAGCGGCTATATCTCAGGGACAGCTTAGGGTATTATATTGAAACTTCCAGGTTGCGTTAAAGGAGATTCTGAACCAACCAAAAAGTACTAACTCTATTACTCCTACTGCTATTACTACAAATAGGATTCTACTATTAAAGCTTAGGGTAATAAGGAGACTTTTCAAACAATGTTAGGGGTATGTAAAATTAAATTGAAACACGCTGTATGTATGCAAGCTGTCAAATAGCCGTATCAACAGTATATCAACAACAGCTTAGAGTAATAGACTGAAACTTTCAGAGCATACTGAGGGGTAGGTTGATCTAATAAAAAATACATTATGTGTACATTATTGCTGTTAGTAATAGCACTACTTCTACTACTGGTAGTACTAATATTAGTAAGACTTCTGGTAATACTAATGTGGAACTTTCAGGGACTGTTGAGGGAGATGTTTGGCTAAATCAAAACATAGTTTAAGCGCATTCAGCCTGACAAAATAACACAATAGCACATATACAATTTTCTGAGAATGTAAGTTTTATTTTTCAGGAATATGTAAAAACAAATCAAAGGATGCTATATGTGTCCAGATTCTCAAAAGGACGTATGTTGTTAGATATTGTTGAAAAATTTTCTCCAGCATAAAAAGAGTAAACCAAACTATGGATTCTTTTAGAAATCATAGGCAGCGCAATAGCGCTGCCTAAGTGAAGAACTATGTGGGCACAATATATTATTCTTTTTTTCTTTTTTTTGGTTTCTTGGTCTTAGACCAGGGCACTTCATATCGAAGGAGTTGTCGTAGAAACTTTGAAAAGGGTTCATTCGATTGGAAATTGCAAAGGCTAGTGCCCTTCTATATAGTCGAAAGGGATTGAGAGTCAACTAATACCCCTTCCACGCCCACCATTCCACGCCATCCCCAAACATATCCAATCAAAATTTTGATATAGCTATTTTGTTCAGTGTAGTTGATTTTCAAATAGAAATTATGTTTTTGAGGAGGACACTCCCCCAGAGCCCATAGGGCAAGGGTTGTAAGTTATGCCATGGGGGTATATAAGATTTGTATAGAAAGCTTTGTCGTAAAAACTTCAAAAAGGACTCGTTCGATTGGAAATTCAAAGGGCTAGTGCCCTTTTTATAAGTCAAAAGTGATTGGAGGGCAACTAACCCCCTCTGGCACCCACCTTTTCCCCAAACAAATACAATCAAAATTTTGAGATACCTATTTTGTTCAACGTAGTTGAAAGTTCTGGGTCTTTGAGGACGACAACTCCCCACAGTCCTCAGGGTAAGGGTTGTAAGTTATGCCCTGGGGGCATATAAGGCTCTTATAGAAAGTGTTGTCGTAGAAACTTACAAAAAGGGCTCATTTGATTGGAAATTGAAATGGCTAGTACCCTTTTTAATAGTCGAAAGTCATTGGAAGGCAGCTAACACCCCTTCCACGCCCATCATTTATCCAAACATATCCAATCAAAATTTTGTGATAGCCATTTTTGTTCGAAGTAGTTGAAAGGTACGGAAATTATATCTTTGAGGATGACCCCCCCCCCCCCCCCACACAGTTCTCAGGGTAAGAGTTTTAAGTTATGCCCTGGGGGAATATAAGGTTTTCATTGAAAGTTTTTTCGTAGAAACTTCAGAAAAGCTCATTCGACTGGAAATTCAAAGGGCTAGCGCCCGTTTTAATAGTCGAAAGTGATTGAAAAGCAACTAAACCCCCTCAAACAAAAAATTTTCCCAGACACATCCAATCAAAAATTTTTAGATAGACATTTTGTTCCAAGTAGCTAAAAGTTTTAGAAATTAGGTCTTTGAGGATGATAAACCCCTCGAAGCCCCCAGGACAAGGGTTTTAACTAAAGCGCAAATTATATTCTGGCCTTGGGAAGGCATGGGTTTTGAGCTACTACTACTACTACTACTAACAACTCACCACAGCACCAAGCTGCCTAAGGCCAACACAGCTACGCACGCTCCTCCTCCACCCCAATCTATTCAAAGCCTCTCTTTTTACACCTGCCCATAGTAGTTCAAATTTCCTTTAAATCTTTCTTTATGACATCCTCCCACCCCAGACGGGGACGACCTGCTTTCCGTTTAAGTAGAATTGACTCTATTGATATGAAACGAACACATTTGCTGCAATCTACAATTTGGTCTAACGCTGACGGTACATAATTTATTCAAGGATTATTGATCCACGAACGGGCCAATGACCTTTTTTTCAAGGTTGATTTATTTGTTGCTGTTGTTATTTGGCCAGTGTAATGACACGAGGGGTGATTTAAATAATCAGTGTGGAATGTATTGATCTAGGGGAGAGAATTTCCAAGGTCAATTGATTTGTTGTTGTTGTTCGTCCAGGTGTACGCCAGGGGGAATGTTTTGATCCAGGAATGGGAAACAGGAAGTATGTTGGTATTCGTCCAGGATAATTGTCTCCGGGCGAAGTTTATTAATGTCTGACGGATGATGTCAAGGTTGATTGATTTGTTAGTGTTCGTCCAGGACAATTGTCTCCAGGCGAAGTATATTAATGTCTGACGGATGATGTCAAGGTTGATTGATTTGTTGGTGTTCGTCCAGGAGAATTGTCTCCGGGCGAATGTTTTGATCTTAGAGATGAAGAGATTAACGCGGGAAAGGGTTTCCTAGGAATTTCAAATGTGAAATCGCAGGGATGTCAAAACAAAAGGAACACGCAGAAATTACGTTTAGGGATTGTTTGGGCGAAACCGTTTTGAGACATTTTAGAAGATGATTTAAGCGAACCGTTTGAGGTATTTTAGAAGATGATTTTAGAAGATGATTTAGAAGATGATTTGAGGGTGAAACTCTGTGGTCGTTATAATACACAAGTTTCATTTGAACAGTGTTGTGAGGTCCCCTACCCCAACAACCCCCCTACCCCAACCCCAAAAGGCTCCGACCCCCCTAACCCAACCCCGAAGGAACCCCCCGATCCCCAAAGGCCCCCGGTCCCCAAGTGGCCACCGAGCCCTCAAAGGCCCCCCGGGCCCCCAAATCTCCCCCGGGCCCCAAAAGAGCCCCCGTGCCCCCAAAGGCCCCCCGGACCCCCAAAGGGCCCCCGGGCCCCCAAAGAGCCCCCAGGTTTACCTTGTCACAGTTACATTCTCTTTTCAAAGTTCATTTTGAATTTCTTTCGTTGAAATGCAAGAGTTGGAATATTTCAGTAGTGTTTTGTTGTGGTTTACCTTGTCACAGTTACATTTTCTTAATTTTTCAAAGTTCATTTTGAATTTCTTTCATTGAAATGCAAGAGTTGGAATATTTCAGTAGTGTTTTGTCGATGTCTACCTTGTCACAGTTACATTCTCTTAATTTTTCAAAGTTCATTTTGAATTTCTATCGTTGAAATGCAAGAGTTGGAATATTTCAGTAGTGTTTTGTTGTGGTTTACCTTTTCACAGTTACATTTTCTTGATTTTTTTCAAATTTCATTTTGTATTTCTTTCGTTGAAATGCAAGAGTTGGAATATTTCAGTAGTGTTTTGTTGTGGTTTACCTTGTCACACTTACATTCTCTTGATTTTTCAAAGTTCATTTTGAATTTCTTTCGTGAAATGCAAGAGTTGGAATATTTCAGTAGTGTTTTGTCGTGGTTTACCATTTCACAGTTACATTCTCTTGATTTTTCAAAGTTCATTTTCGATTTCTTTCGTAAAATGCAAGAGTTGGAATATTTCAGTAGTGTTTTGTCGTAGTTTACTTTGTCACAGTTACATTCTCTTGATTTTTCAAAGTTCATTTTGGATTTCTTTCGTTGAAATGCAAGAGTTGGGATATTTCAGTAGTGTTTTGTCGTGGTTTACCGTGTAACAGTTACATTCTCTTGATTTTCAAAGTTCATTGTGGATTTCTTTCGTTGAAATGTGTTTTGTTGTGCTTTACATTGACACACTTACATTTCTTGATTTTTCAAAGTTCATTTGGATTTCTTTCGTTGAAATGCAAGAGTTGGAATATTTCAGTAGTGTTTTGTCGTGGTTACCATTTCACAGTTACATTCTCTTGATTTTTCAAGGTTTATTTTCGATTTCTTTCGTTGAAATACAAGAGTTGGAATATTTCAGTAGTGTTTTGTTGTGCTTTACCTTGTCACAGTTACATTCTCTCGATTTTTCAAAGTTCATTTTGGATTTCTTTCATTGAAATGCAAGAGTTTGGAATATTTCAGTAGTGTTTTGTCGTGGTTTACCTTGTCACAGTTACATTCTCTTGATTTTTCAAAGTTCATTTTGGATTTCTTTCATTGAAATGCAAGAGTTGGAATATTTCGGTAGTGTTTTGTCGTGGTTTACCTTGTAACAGTTACATTCTCTTGATTTTTCAAAGTTCATTTTGGATTTCTTTCACTGAAATGCAAGAGTTGGAATATTTCAGTAGTGTTTTGTTGTGGTTTACCTTGTCACAGTTACAATCTCTTGATTTTTTCAAAGTTCATTTTGGATTTCTTTCATTGAAATGCAAGAGTTGGAATATTTCAGTAGTGTTTTGTTGTGCTTTACCATGTCACAGTTAGATTTCTCTTGATTTTTCAAAGTTCATTTTGGATTTCTTTCATTGAAATGCAAGAGTTGGAATATTTCAGTAGTGTTTTGTTGTGCTTTACCTTGTCGCAGTTACCTTCTCATGATTTTTCAAAGTTCTGTTTGGATTTCTTTCATTGAAATGCAAGAGTTGGAATGTTTCAGTAGTGTTTTGTTGTGCTTTACCTTGTCACACTTACATTTTCTTGATTTTTCAAAGTTCATTTTGAATTTCTTTCATTGAAATGCAAGAGTTGGAATATTTCAGTAGTGTTTTGTTGTGCTTTACCATGTCACAGTTACATTCTCTTGATTTTTCAAAGTTCATTTTGAATTTCTTTCATTGAAATGCAAGAGTTGGATTATTTCAGCAGTATTTTGTCGTGGTTTACCTTGGCACAGTTACATTCTCTTGATTTTTCAAAGTTCATTTTGGATTTCTTTCGTTGAACTGCAAGAGTTGGAATATTTCAGTAATGTTTTGTTGCGGTTTACCTTGTCGCAGTTACATTCTCTTGTTTTTCAAAGTTCATTTTGAATTTCTTTCATTGAAATGCAAGAGTTGGGATATTTCAGTAGTGTTTTGTCGTGGTTTACCGTGTCACAGTTACATTCTCTTGATTTTCAAAGTTCATTGTGGATTTCTTTCGTTGAAATGTGTTTTGTTGTGCTTTACATTGACACACTTACATTTCTTGATTTTTCAAAGTTCATTTGGATTTCTTTCGTTGAAATGCAAGAGTTGGAATATTTCAGTAGTGTTTTGTCGTGGTTACCATTTCACAGTTACATTCTCTTGATTTTTCAAGGTTTATTTTCGATTTCTTTCGTTGAAATACAAGAGTTGGAATATTTCAGTAGTGTTTTGTTGTGCTTTACCTTGTCACAGTTACATTCTCTCGATTTTTCAAAGTTCATTTTGGATTTCTTTCATTGAAATGCAAGAGTTTGGAATATTTCAGTAGTGTTTTGTCGTGGTTTACCTTGTCACAGTTACATTCTCTTGATTTTTCAAAGTTCATTTTGGATTTCTTTCATTGATATGCAAGAGTTGGAATTTTTCGGTAGTGTTTTGTCGTGGTTTACCTTGTAACAGTTACATTCTCTTGATTTTTCAAAGTTCATTTTGGATTTCTTTCACTGAAATGCAAGAGTTGGAATATTTCAGTAGTGTTTTGTTGTGCTTTACCATGTCACAGTTAGATTCTCTTGATTTTTCAAAGTTCATTTTGGATTTCTTTCATTGAAATGCAAGAGTTGGAATATTTCAGTAGTGTTTTGTTGTGCTTTACCTTGTCAAAGTTACATTCTCATGATTTTTCAAAGTTCTGTTTGGATTTCTTTCATTGAAATGCAAGAGTTGGAATATTTCAGTAGTGTTTTGTTGTGCTTTACCTTGTCACACTTACATTTTCTTGATTTTTCAAAGTTCATTTTGAATTTCTTTCATTGAAATGCAAGAGTTGGAATATTTCAGTAGTGTTTTGTTGTGCTTTAACATGTCACAGTTAGATTCTCTTGATTTTTCAAAGTTCATTTTGGATTTCTTTCATTGAAATGCAAGAGTTGGAATATTTCAGTAGTGTTTTGTTGTGCTTTACCTTGTCAAAGTTACATTCTCATGATTTTTCAAAGTTTTGTTTGGATTTCTTTCATTGAAATGCAAGAGTTGGAATATTTCAGTAGTATTTTGTCGTGGTTTACCTTGGCACAGTTACATTCTCTTGATTTTTCAAAGTTCATTTTGGATTTCTTTCGTTGAACTGCAAGAGTTGGAATATTTCAGTAATGTTTTGTTGCGGTTTACCTTGTCGCAGTTACATTCTCTTGATTTTTCAAAGTTCATTTTGAATTTCTTTCATTGAAATGCAAGAGTTGGATTATTTCAATAGTGTTTGGTCGTGGTTTACCTTGTCACAGTTACATTCTCTTGATTTTTCAAAGTTCATTTTGGATTTCTTTCGTTGAACTGCGAGAGTTGGAATATTTCAGTAGTGTTTTGTCGTGGTTTACCTTGTCACAGTTACATTCTTTTAATTTTTCAAAGTTTATTTTGAATTTCTTTCATTGAAATGCAAGAGTTGGAATATTTCAGTAGTGTTTTGTTGTGCTTTACCATGTCACAGTTACATTCTCTTGATTTTTCAAAGTTCATTTTGAATTTCTTTCATTGAAATGCAAGAGTTGGATTATTTCAGTAGTATTTTGTCGTGGTTTACCTTGGCACAGTTACCTTCTCTTGATTTTTCAAAGTTCATTTTGGATTTCTTTCGTTGAACTGCAAGAGTTGGAATATTTTAGTAATGTTTTGTTGCGGTTTACCTTGTCGCAGTTACATTCTCTTGATTTTTCAAAGTTCATTTTGAATTTCTTTCATTGAAATGCAAGAGTTGGAATATTTCAGTAGTGTTTTGTCGTGGTTTACCTTGTCGCAGTTACATTCTCTTGATTTTTCAAAGTTCATTTTGAATTTCTTTCATTGAATGCAAGAGTTGGATTATTTCAGTAGTGTTTGGTCGTGGTTTACCTTGTCACAGTTACATTCTCTTGATTTTAGAAGTTCATTTTGGATTTCTTTCGTTGAAATGCGAGAGTTGGAATATTTCAGTAGTGTTTTGTCGTAGTTTACCTTGTCACAGTTACATTCTTTTAATTTTTCAAAGTTTATTTTGAATTTCTTTCGTTGAAATGCAAGAGTTGGATTATTTCAGTAGTGTTTTGTCGTGGTTTACCATGTCACAGTTACATTCTCTTGATTTTTCAAAGTTCATTTTCAATTTCTTTCGTTGAAATGCAAGAGTTGGAATATTTCAGTAGTGTTTTGTCATGGTTTACCTTGTCACAGTTACATTCTCTTAATTTTTCAAAGTTCATTTTGAATTTCTGTCGTTGAAATGCAAGAGTTGGAATATTTCAGTAGTGTTTTGTTGTGGTTTACCTTGTCACAGTTACATTCTCTTGATTTTTCAAAGTTCATTTTGAATTTTTTTCATTGAAATGCAAGAGTTGGAATATTTCAGTAGTGTTTTATCATGGTTTACCTTGTCACACTTACATGTTCTTGATTTTTCAAAGTTCATTTTGGATTTCTTTCCTTGAAATGCAAGAGTTGGAATATTTCAGTAGTGTTTTGTCGTGGTTTACCTTGTCACAGTTACAATCTCTTGATTTTTCAAAGTTCATTTTGAATTTCTTTCATTGAAATGCAAGAGTTGGAATATTTCAGTAGTGTTTTGTTGTGCTTTACCTTGTCACAGTTACATTCTCTTGATTTTTCAAAGTTCGTTTTGGATTTCTTTCGTTGAAATGTAAGAGTTGGAATATTTCACTAGTGTTTTGTCGTGGTTTACTTTGTCACAGTTACATTCTCTTGATTTTTCAAAGTTCATTATGGATTTGTTTCATTGAAATGCAAGAGTTGGAATATTTCAGTAGTGTTTTGTTGTGGTTTACCTTGTCACACTTACATTTTTCTTGATTTTTCAAAGTTCATTTTGGATTTCTTTCGTTGAAATGCAAGAGTTGGAATATTTCAGTAGTGTTTTGATGTGGTTTACCTAGTCACAGTTACATTCTCTCTATATTTCAAAGTTCATTTTGGATTTCTTTCTTTGAAATGCAAGAGTTGGAATATTTCAGTAGTGTTTTGTTGTGGTTTACCTTGTCACACTTACATTATCTTGATTTTTCAAAGTTCATTTTGAATTTCGTTCATTGAAATGCAAGAGTTGGATTATTTAACTAGTGTTTTGTCGTGGTTTACTTTGTCACAGTTACATTCTCTTGATTTTTCAAAGTTCATTATGGATTTCTTTCATTGAAATGCAAGAGTTGGAATATTTCAGTAGTGTTTTGTTGTGGTTTACCTTGTCACACTTACATTCTCTTGATTTTTCAAAGTTCATTTTGAATTTCTTTCATTGAAGTGCAAGAGTTGGAATATTTCAGTAGTGTTTTGTTGTGCTTTACCTTTTCAAAGTTACATTCTCTTGATTTTTCAAAGTTCATTTTGGATTTCTTTCATTGAAATGCAAGAGCTGGAATATTTCACTAGTGTTTTGTCGTGGTTTACTTTGTCACAGTTACATTCTCTTGATTTTTCAAAGTTCATTATGGATTTCTTTCATTGAAATGCAAGAGTTGGAATATTTCAATAGTGTTTTGTTGTGGTTTACCTTGTCACACTTGAATTTCCTTGATTTTTCAAAGTTTATTTTGGATTTCTTTCGTTGAAATGCAAGAGTTGGAATATTTCAGTAGTGTTTTGATGTGGTTTACCTAGTCACAGTTACATTCTCTTGACATTTCAAAGTTCATTTTGGATTTCTTTCGTTGAAATGCAAGAGTTGGAATATTTCAGTAGTGTTTTGTCGTGGTTTACCTTGTCACAGTTACATTCTCTTGATTTTTTGAAGTTCATTGTCATGGTTTACCTTGTCACACTTACATTTCCTTGATTTTTCGAAGTTCATTTTGGATTTCTTTCGTTGAGATGCAAGAGTTGGAATATTTCAGTAGGGTTTTGATGTGGTTTACCTAGTCACAGTTACATTCTCTTGATATTTCAAATTTCATTTTGGATTTCTTTCGTTGAAATGCAAGAGTTGGAATACTTCAGTAGTGTTTTCATGTGGTTTACCTTGTCACACTTACATTCTCTTGATTTTTCAAAGTTCATTTTGAATTTCGTTCATTGAAATGCAAGAGTTGGAATATTTCACTAGTGTTTTGTCGTGGTTTACTTTGTCACAGTTACATTCTCTTGATTTTCCAAAGTTCATTATGGATTTCTTTCATTGAAATGCAAGAGTTGGAATATTTCAGTAGTATTTTGATGTGGCTTACCTAGTCACAGTTACATTCTCTTGATATTTCAAAGTTCATTTTGGATTTCTTTCGTTGAAATGCAAGAGTTGGAATATTTCAGTAGTGTTTTGTCGTGGTTTACTGTGTCACAGTTACATTCTCTTGATTTTTCAAAGTTCATCATGGATTTCTTTCGTTGAAATGCAAGAGTTGGAATATTTAAGTAGTATTTTGATGTGGCTTACCTAGTCACAGTTACATTCTCTTGATTTTTCAAAGTTCATTATGGATTTCTTTCATTGAAATGCAAGAGTCTGAATATTTCAGTAGTATTTTGATGTGGTTTACCTTGTCACAGTTACATTCTCTTGATTTTTCAAAGTTCATTGTCATGGTTTACCTTGTCACACTTACATTTTCTTGATTTTTCAAAGTTCATTTTGAATTTCTTTCGTTGAAATGCAAGAGATGGGATATTTCAGTAGTGTTTTGTCGTGGTTTACTTTGTCACAGTTACATTCTCTTGATTTTTCAAAGTTCATTATGGTTTTCTATCATTGAAATGCAAGAGTTGTAATATTTCAGTAGTGTTTTGTTGTGGTGTTTACCTTGGCACACTTACATTCTCTTGATTTTTCAAAGTTCATTTTTGATTTCTCTCGTTGAAATGCAAGAGTTGGAATATTTCAGTAATGTTTTGTTGTGCTTTACCTTGTCACAGTTACATTCTCTCGATTTTTCAAAGTTAATTTTGGATTTCTTTCATTGAAATGCAAGGGTTTGGAATATTTCAGTATTGTTTTGTCGTGGTTGGCCTTGTCACAGTTACATTCTCTTGATTTTTCAAAGTTCATTTTGGATTTCTTTCATTGAAATGCAAGAGTTGGAATATTTTGGTAGGGTTTTGTCGTGGTTTACCTTGTCAAAGTTACATTCTCTTGATTTTTCAAAGTTCATTTTGGATTTCTTTCGTTGAGCAGCAAGAGTTGGAATATTTCAGTTGTTTTTTTGTTGCGGTTTACCTTGTCGCAGTTAAATTCTCTTGATTTTTTAAAGTTCATTTTGAATTTCTTTCATTGAAATGCAAGAGTTGGAATATTGTAGTAGTGTTTTGTCGTGGTTTACCTTGTCGCAGTTACATTCTCTTGATTTTTCAAAGGTTCATTTTGAATTTCTTTCATTGAAATGAAAGAGTGGGATTATTTCAGTAGTGTTTTGTCGTGGTTTACCTTGTCGCAATTACATTCTCTTGATTTTTCAATGTTCATTTGGATTTCTTTCGTTGAAATGCAAGAGTTGGAATATTTTCAGTAGTGTTTTGTCGTGGTTTACCTTGTCACAGTTATATTCTCTTGATTTTTCAAAATTCATTTTGAATTTCTTTCGTTGAAATGCGAGAGTTGGATTATTTCAGTAGTGTTTTGTCGTGGTTTACCATGTCACAGTTACATTCTCTTGATTTTTCAAAGTTCATTTTCAATTTCCTTCGTTGAAATGCAAGAGTTGGAATATTTCAGTAGTGTTTTGTCATGGTTTACCTTGTCACAGTTACATTCTCTTAATTTTTCAAAGTTCATTTTGAATTTCTATCGTTGAAATGCAAGAGTTGGAATATTTCAGTAGTGTTTTGTTGTGGTTTACCTTGTCACAGTTACATTCTCTTGATTTTTTAAAGTTTATTTTGGATTTCTTTCGTTGAAATGCAAGAGTTGGAATATTTCACTAGTGTTTTGTCGTGGTTTACTTTGTCACATTTACATTCTCTTGATTTTTCAAAGTTCATTATGGATTTCTTTCATTGAAATACAAGAGTGGGAATATTTCAGTAGTGTTTTTTTTGTGGTTTACCTTGTCACACTTACATTTTCTTGATTTTTCAAAGTTCATTTTGGATTTCTTTCGTTGAAATGCAAGAGTTGGAATATTTCAGTAGTGTTTTGATGTGGTTTACCTAGTCACAGTTATATTCTCTTGATATTTCAAGGTTCATTTTGGATTTCTTTCGTTGAAATGCAAGAGTTGGAATATTTCAGTAGTGTTTTGTCGTGGTTTACCTTGTCACAGTTACATTCTCTTGATTTTTCAAAGTTCTTTGTCATGGTTTACCTTGTCACACTTACATTTTCTTGATTTTTAAAAGTTCAGTTTGAATTTCTTTCGTTGAAATGCAAGAGTTGGAATATTTCAGTAGTGTTTTCCCGTGGTTTACTTTGTCACAGTTACATTCTCTTGATTTTTCAAAGTTCATTATGGTTTTCTTTCATTGAAATGCAAGAGTTGGAATATTTCAGTAGTGTTTTGTTGTGGTTTACCTTGGCACACTTACATTCTCTTGATTTTTCAAAGTTCAATTTCGATTTCTTTCGTTGAAATGCAAGAGTTGGAATATTTCAGTAGTGTTTTGTTGTGCTTTACCTTGTCACAGTTACATTCTCTCGATTTTTCAAAGTTCATTTTGGATTTCTTTCATTGAAATGCAAGAGTTTGGAATATTTCAGTATTGTTTTGTCGTGGTTTACCTTGTCACAGTTACGTTATCTTGATTTTTCAAAGTTAATTTTGGATTTCTTTCATTGAAATGAAAGAGTTGAAATATTTCGGTAGTGTTTTGTCGTGGTTTACCTTGTCACAGTTACATTCTCTTTATTTTTCAAAGTTCATTTTGGATTTCTTTCACTGAAATGCAAGAGTTGGAATATTTCAGTAGTGTTTTGTTGTGGTTTACCTTGTCACAGTTACATTCTCTTGATTTTTCAAAGTTCAATTTGGATTTCTTTCATTGAAATGCAAGAGTTGGAATATTTCAGTAGTATTTTGTTGTGCTTTACCTTGTCACAGTTACATTCTCTTGATTTTGTTCATTTTGGATTTCTTTCATTGAAATGCAAGAGTTGGAATATTTCAGTAGTGTTTTGTTGTGCTTTACCTTGTCAAAGTTACATTCTCATGATTTTTCAAAGTTCATTATGGATTTCTTTCATTGAAATGCAAGAGTTGGAATATTTCAGTAGTGTTTTGTTGTGGTTTACCTTGTCACACTTAAATTTTCTTGATTTTTCAAAGTTCATTTTGGATTTCTTTTGTTGAAATGCAAGAGTTGGAATATTTCAGTAGTGTTTTGATGTGGTTTACCTAGTCACAGTTACATTCTCTTGATATTTCAAAGTTCATTTTGGATTCCTCTCGTTGAAATGCAAGAGTTGGAATATTTCAGTAGTGTTTTGTCGTGGTTTACCTTGTCACAGTTACATTCTCTTGATTTTTCAAAGTTCATTGTCGTGGTTTACCTTGTCACACTTACATTTTCTTGATTTTTCAAAGTTCATATTGAATTTCTTTCGTTGAAATGCAAGAGTTGGAATATTTCAGCAGTGTTTTGTCGTGGTTTACTTTGTCACAGTTACATTCTCTTGATTTTTCAAAGTTCATTATGGTTTTCTTTCATTGAATGCAAGAGTTGGAATATTTCAGTAGTGTTTTTCGTCCCGTGGTATATCTTGTCACACTTACATTCTCTTGATTTTTAAAAGTTCATTTTGGATTTCTTTCGTTGAAATACAAGAGTTGGAATATTTCAATAGTGTTTTGTCGTGGTTTACTTTGTCACAGTTACATTCTCTTGATTTTTCAAAGTTCATTATGGATTTCTTTCATTGTAATGCAAGAGTTGGAATATTTCAGTAGTTTTTTGTTGTGGTTTACCTTGGCACACTTACATTTTCTTGATTTTTCAAAGTTCATTTTGGATTTCTTTTGTTGAAATGCAAGAGTTAGAATATTTCAGTAGTGTTTTGATGTGGTTTACCTAGTCACAGTTACATTCTCTTGATTTTTCAAAGTTCATTTTGGATTTCGTTCGTTGAAATGCAAGAGTTGGAATATTTCAGTAGTGTTTTGTCGTGGTTTACCTTGTCACAGTTACATTCTCTTGATCTTTCAAAGTTCATTGTCATCGTTTACCTTGTCACACTTACATTTTCTTGATTTTTCAAAGTTCAGTTTGAATTTCTTTCGTTGAAATGCAAGAGTTTGAATATATTTCAGTAGTGTTTTGTCGCGGTTTACTTTGTCACAGTTACATTCTCTTGATTTTTCAAAGTTCATTATGGTTTTCTTTCATTGAAATACAAGAGTTGGAATATTTCAGTAGTGTTTTGTTGTGGTTTACCTTGGCACACTTACATTCTCTTAATTTTTCAAAGTTCATTTTCGATTTCTGTCGTTGAAATGCAAGAGTTAGAATATTTCAGTAGTGTTTTGTTGTGCTTTACCTTGTCACAGTTACATTCTCTCGATTTTTCAAAGTTCATTTTGGATTTCTTTCATTGAAATGCAAGAGTTTGGAATATTTCAGTATTGTTTTGTCGTGGTTTACCTTGTCACAGTTACGTTCTCTTGATTTTTCAAAGTTAATTTTGGATTTCTTTCACTGAAATGAAAGAGTTGAAATATTTCGGTAGTGTTTTGTCGTGGTTTACCTTGTCACAGTTACATTCTCTTTATTTTTCAAAGTTCATTATGGATTTCTTTCATTGACATGCAAGAGTTGGAATATTTCAGTAGTGTTTTGTTGTGGTTTACCTTGTCACACTTAAATTTTCTTGATTTTTCAAAGTTCATTTTGGATTTCTTTCGTTGAAATGCAAGAGTTGGAATATTTCAGTAGTGTTTTGATGTGGTTTACCTAGTCACAGTTACATTCTCTGGATATTTCAAAGTTCATTTTGGATTCCTCTCGTTGAAATGCAAGAGTTGGAATATTTCAGTAGTGTTTTGTCGTGGTTTACCTTGTCACAGTTACATTCTCTTGATTTTTCAAAGTTCATTGTCGTGGTTTACCTTGTCACACTTACATTTTCTTGATTTTTCAAAGTTCATATTGAATTTCTTTCGTTGAAATGCAAGAGTTGGAATAATTCAGCAGTGTTTTGTCGTCGTTTACTTTGTCACAGTTATATTCTCTTGATTTTTCAAAGTTCATTATGGTTTTCTTTCATTGATGCAAGAGTTGGAATATTTCAGTAGTGTTTTCTCGTGGTATACCTTGTCACACTTACATTCTCTTGATTTTTAAAAGTTCATTTTGGATTTCTTTCGTTGAAATACAAGAGTTGGAATATTTCAGTAGTGTTTTGTCGTGGTTTACTTTGTCACAGTTACATTCTCTTGATTTTTCAAAGTTCATTATGGATTTCTTTCATTGTAATGCAAGAGTTGGAATATTTCAGTAGTTTTTTGTTGTGGTTTACCTTGGCACACTTACATTTTCTTGATTTTTCAAAGTTCATTTTGGATTTCTTTTGTTGAAATGAAAGAGTTGGAATATTTCAGTAGTGTTTTGATGTGGTTTACCTAGTCACAGTTACATTCTCTTGATTTTTCAAAGTTCATTTTGGATTTCGTTCGTTGAAATGCAAGAGTTGGAATATTTCAGTAGTGTTTTGTCGTGGTTTTACCTTGTCACAGTTACATTCTCTTGATTTTTCAAAGTTCATTGTCATGGTTTACCTTGTCACACTTACATTTTCTTGATTTTTCAAAGTTCAGTTTGAATTTCTTTCGTTGAAATGCAAGAGTTGGAATTTTTCAGTAGTGTTTTGTCGTGGTTTACTTTGTCACAGTTACATTCTCTTGATTTTTCAAAGTTCATTATTGTTTTCTTTCATTGAAATACAAGAGTTGGAATATTTCAGTAGTTTTTTGTTGTGGTTTACCTTGGCACACTTACATTCTCTTGATTTTTCAAAGTTCATTTTCGATTTCTTTCGTTGAAATGCAAGAGTTGGAATATTTCAGTAGTGTTTTGTTGTGCTTTACCTTGTCACAGTTACATTCTCTCGATTTTTCAAAGTTCATTTTGGATTTCTTTCATTGAAATGGAAGAGTTTGGAATATTTCAGTATTGTTTTATCGTGGTTTACCTTGTCACAGTTACGTTCTCTTGATTTTTCAAAGTTAATTTTGGATTTCTTTCACTGAAATGAAAAAGTTGAAATATTTCGGTAGTGTTTTGTCGTGGTTTACCTTGTCACAGTTACATTCTCTTTATTTTTCAAAGTTCATTTTGGATTTCTTTCACTGAAATGCAAGAGTTGGAATATTTCAGTAGTGTTTTGTTGTGGTTTACCTTGTCACAGTTACATTCTCTTGATTTTTCAAAGTTCAGTTTTGATTTCTTTCATTGAAATGCAAGAGTTGGAATATTTCAGTAGTATTTTGTTGTGCTTTACCTTGTCACAGTTACATTCTCTTGATTTTGTTCATTTTGGATTTCTTTCATTGAAATGCAAGAGTTGGAATATTTCAGTAGTGTTTTGTTGTGCTTTACCTTGTCACAGTTACATTCTCATGATTTTTCAAAGTTCATTATGGAATTCTTTCATTGAAATGCAAGAGTTGGGATATTTCAGTAGTGTTTTGTTGTGGTTTTACCTTGTCACACTTAAATTATCTTGGTTTTTTCAAAGTTCATTTTGGATTTCTTTCGTTGAAATGCAAGAGTTGGAATATTTCAGTAGTGTTTTGATGTGGTTTACCTAGTCACAGTTACATTCTCTTGATATTTCAAAGTTCATTTTGGATTCCTCTCGTTGAAATGCAAGAGTTGGAATATTTCAGTAGTGTTTTTTGTCGTGGTTTACCTTGTCACAGTTACATTCTCTTGATTTTTCAAAGTTCATTGTCGTGGTTTACCTTGTCACACTTACATTTTCTTGATTTTTCAAAGTTCATTTTGAATTTCTTTCGTTTAAATGCAAGAGTTGGAATATTTCAGCAGTGTTTTGTCGTGGTTTACTTTGTCACAGTTACATTCTCTTGATTTTTCAAAGTTCATTATGGTTTTCTTTCATTGAAATGCAAGAGTTGGAATATTTCAGTAGTTTTTTCTCGTGGTATATCTTGTCACACTTACAATCTCTTGATTTTTAAAAGTTCATTTTGGATTTCTTTCGTTGAAATACAAGAGTTGGAATATTTCAGTAGTGTTTTATCGTGGTTTACTTTGTCACAGTTACATTCTCTTGATTTTTCAAAGTTCATTATGGATTTCTTTCATTGTAATGCAAGAGTTGGAATATTTCAGTAGTTTTTTGTGGCGGTTTACCTTGTCGCAGTTAAATTCTCTTGATTTTTCAAAATTCATTTTGAATTTCTTTCATTGAAATGCAAGAGTTGGAATATTTCAGTAGTGTTTTGTCGTGGTTTACCTTGTCGCAGTTACATTCTCTTGATTTTTCAAAGTTCATTTTGAATTTCTTTCATTGAAATGAAAGAGTGGGATTATTTCAGTAGTGTTTCGTCGTGGTTTACCTTGTCGCAGTTACATTCTCTTGATTTTTCAATGTTCATTTTGGATTTCTTTCGTTGAAATGCAAGAGTTGGAATATTTCAGTAGTGTTTTGTCGTGGTTTACCTTGTCACAGTTACATTCTCTTGATTTTTCAAAGTTCATTTTGAATTTCTTTCGTTGAAATGCGAGAGTTGGATTATTTCAGTAGTGTTTTGTCGTGGTTTACCATGTCAGAGTTACATTCTCTTGATTTTTCAAAGTTCATTTTCAATTTCCTTCGTTGAAATGCAAGAGTTGGAATATTTCAGTAGTGTTTTGTCATGGTTTACCTTGTCACAGTTACATTCTCTTAATTTTTCAAAGTTCATTTTGATTTCTATCGTTGAAATGCAAGAGTTGGAATATTTCAGTAGTGTTTTGTTGTGGTTTACCTTGTCACAGTTACATTCTCTTGATTTTTTAAAGTTCATTTTGGATTTCTTTCGTTGAAATGCAAGAGTTGGAATATTTCACTAGTGTTTTGTCGTGGTTTACTTTGTCACAGTTACATTCTCTTGATTTTTCAAAGTTCATTATGGATTTCTTTCATTGAAATACAAGAGTTGGAATATTTCAGTACTGTTTTGTTGTGGTTTACCTTGTCACACTTACATTTTCTTGATTTTTGAAAGTTCATTTTGGATTTCTTTCGTTGAAATGCAAGAGTTGTAATATTTCAGTAGTGTTTTGATGTGGTTTACCTAGTCACAGTTATATTCTCTTGATATTTCAAAGTTCATTTTGGATTTCTTTCGTTGAAATGCAAGAGTTGGAATATTTCAGTAGTGTTTTGTCGTGGTTTACCTTGTCACAGTTACATTCTCTTGATTTTTCAAAGTTCATTGTCATGGTTTACCTTGTCACACTTACATTGTCTTGATTTTTAAAAGTTCAGTTTGAATTTCTTTCGTTGAAATGCAAGAGTTGGAATATTTCAGTAGTGTTTTGTCGTGGTTTACTTTGTCACAGTTACATTCTCTTGATTTTTCAAAGTTCATTATGGTTTTCTTTCATTGAAATGCAAGAGTTGGAATATTTCAGTAGTGTTTTGTTGTGGTTTACCTTGGCACACTTACATCTCTCTTGATTTTTCAAAGTTCAATTTCGATTTCTTTCGTTGAAATGCAAGAGTTGGAATATTTCAGTAGTGTTTTGTTGTGCTTTACCTTGTCACAGTTACATTCTCTCGATTTTTCAAAGTTCATTTTGGATTTCTTTCACTGAAATGCAAGAGTTGGAATATTTCAGTAGTGTTTTGTTGTGGTTTACCTTGTCACAGTTACATTCTCTTGATTTTTCAAAGTTCAATTTGGATTTCTTTCATTGAAATGCAAGAGTTGGAATATTTTAGTAGTATTTTGTTGTGCTTTACCTTGTCACAGTTACATTCTCTTGATTTTGTTCATTTTGGATTTCTTTCATTGAAATGCAAGAGTTGGAATATTTCAGTAGTGTTTTGTTGTGCTTTACCTTGTCACAGTTACATTTCCTTGATTTTTCAAAGGTCAGTTTTGAATTTCTTTCATTGAAATGCAAGAGTTTGAATATTTCAGTAGTGTTTTGTTGTGGTTTACCTTGTCACACTTAAATTTTCTTGATTTTTCAAAGTTCATTATGGTTTTCTTTCGTTGAAATGCAAGAGTTGGAATATTTCAGTAGTGTTTTGTTGTGGTTTACCTTGGCACACTTACATTCTCTTGATTTTTCAAAGTTCATTTTCGATTTCTTTCGTTGAAATGCAAGAGTTAGAATATTTCAGTAGTGTTTTGTTGTGCTTTACCTTGTCACAGTTACATTCTCTCGATTTTTCAACGTTCATTTTGGATTTCTTTCATTGAAATGCAAGAGTTTGGAATATTTCAGTATTGTTTTGTCGTGGTTTACCTTGTCACAGTTACGTTCTCTTGATTTTTCAAAGTTAATTTTGGATTTCTTTACTGAAATGAAAGAGTTGAAATATTTCGGTAGTGTTTTGTCGTGGTTTACCTTGTCACAGTTACATTCTCTTTATTTTTCAAAGTTCATTATGGATTTCTTTCATTGAAATGCAAGAGTTGGAATATTTCAGTAGTGTTTTGTTGCTGTTTACCTTGTCACACTTAATTTTCTTGATTTTTCAAAGTTCATTTTGGATTTCTTTCGTTGAAATGCAAGAGTTGGAATATTTCAGTAGTGTTTTGATGTGGTTTACCTAGTCACAGTTACATTCTCTTGATATTTCAAAGTTCATTTTGGATTCCTCTCGTTGAAATGCGAGAGTTGGAATATTTCAGTAGTGTTTTGTCGTGGTTTACCTTGTCACAGTTACATTCTCTTGATTTTTCAAAGTTCATTGTCGTGGTTTACCTTGTCACACTTACATTTTCTTGATTTTTCAAAGTTCATATTGAATTTCTTTCGTTGAAATGCAAGAGTTGGAATATTTCAGCAGTGTTTTGTCGTCGTTTACTTTGTCACAGTTACATTCTCTTGATTTTTCAAAGTTCATTATGGTTTTCTTTCATTGAATGCAAGAGTTGGAATATTTCAGTAGTGTTTTCTCGTGGTATACCTTGTCACACTTACATTCTCTTGATTTTTAAAAGTTCATTTTGGATTTCTTTCGTTGAAATACAAGAGTTGGAATATTTCAGTAATGTTTTGTCATGGTTTACTTTGTCACAGTTACATTCTCTTGATTTTTCAAAGTTCATTATGGATTTCTTTCATTGTAATGCAAGAGTTGGAATATTTCAGTAGTTTTTTGTTGTGGTTTACCTTGGCACACTTACATTTTCTTGATTTTTCAAAGTTCATTTTGGATTTCTTTTGTTGAAATGCAAGAGTTGGAATATTTTAGTAGTGTTTTGATGTGGTTTACCTAGTCACAGTTACATTCTCTTGATTTTTCAAAGTTCATTTTGGATTTCGTTCGTTGAAATGCAAGAGTTGGAATATTTCAGTAATGTTTTGTCGTGGTTTACCTTGTCACAGTTACATTCTCTTGATTTTTTCAAAGTTCATTGTCATGGTTTACTTTGTCACACTTACATTTTCTTGATTTTTCAAAGTTCAGTTTGAATTTCTTTCGTTGAAATGCAAGAGTTGGAATTTTTCAGTAGTGTTTTGTCGTGGTTTACTTTGTCACAGTTACATTCTCTTGATTTTTCAAAGTTCATTATGGTTTTCTTTCATTGAAATACAAGAGTTGGAATATTTCAGTAGTGTTTTGTCGTGGTTTACCTTGTCACAGTTACATTCTCTTTTTTTTTTCAAAGTTCATTTTGGATTTCTTTCACTGAAATGCAAGAGTTGGAATATTTCAGTAGTGTTTTGTTGTGGTTTACCTTGTCACAGTTACATTCTCTTGATTTTTCAAAGTTCAGTTTGGATTTCTTTCATTGAAATGCAAGAGTTGGAATATTTCAGTAGTATTTTGTTTTGCTTTACCTTGTCACAGTTACATTCTCTTGATTTTGTTCATTTTGGATTTCTTTCATTGAAATGCAAGAGTGGAATATTTCAGTAGTGTTTTGTTGTGCTTTACCTTGTCACAGTTACATTCTCATGATTTTTCAAAGTTCACTATGGATTTCTTTCATTGAAATGCAAGAGTTGGGATATTTCAGTAGTGTTTTTTGTTGTGGTTTACCTTGTCACACTTAAATTATCTTGGTGTTTCAAAGTTCATTTTGGATTTCTTTCGTTGAAATGCAAGAGTTGGAATATTTCAGTAGTGTTTTTGATGTGGTTTACCTAGTCACAGTTACATTCTCTTGATATTTCAAAGTTCATTTTGGATTCCTCTCGTTGAAATGCAAGAGTTGGAATATTTCAGTAGTGTTTTGTCGTGGTTTACCTTGTCACAGTTACATTCTCTTGATTTTTCAAAGTTCATTGTCGTGGTTTACCTTGTCACAGTTACATTCTCTTGATTTTTCAAAGTTCAGTTTGGATTTCTTTCATTGAAATGCAAGAGTTGGAATATTTCAGTAGTATTTTGTTGTGCTTTACCTTGTCACAGTTACATTCTCTTGATTTTTGTTCATTTTGGATTTCTTTCATTGAAATGCAAGAGTTGGAATATTTCAGTAGTGTTTTGTTGTGCTTTACCTTGTCACAGTTACATTCTCATGATTTTTCAAAGTTCACTATGGATTTCTTTCATTGAAATGCAAGAGTTGGGATATTTCAGTAGTGTTTTGTTGTGGTTTACCTTGTCACACTTAAATTATCTTGGTTTTTCAAAGTTCATTTTGGATTTCTTTCGTTGAAATACAAGAGTTGGAATATTTCAGTAGTGTTTTATCGTGGTTTACTTTGTCACAGTTACATTCTCTTGATTTTTCAAAGTTCATTATGGATTTCTTTCATTGTAATGCAAGAGTTGGAATATTTCAGTAGTTTTTTGTTGCGGTTTACCTTGTCGCAGTTAAATTCTCTTGATTTTTCAAAGTTCATTTTGAATTTCTTTCATTGAAATGCAAGAGTTGGAATATTTCAGTAGTGTTTTGTCGGTTTACCTTGTCGCAGTTACATTCTCTTGATTTTTCAAAGTTCATTTTGAATTTCTTTCATTGAAATGAAAGAGTGGGATTATTTCAGTAGTGTTTTGTCGTGGTTTACCTTGTCGCAGTTACATTCTCTTGATTTTTCAATGTTCATTTTGGATTTCTTTCGTTGAAATGCAAGAGTTGGAATATTTCAGTAGTGTTTTGTCGTGGTTTACCTTGTCACAGTTACATTCTCTTGATTTTTCAAAGTTCATTTTCAATTTCCTTCGTTGAAATGCAAGAGTTGGAATATTTCAGTAGTGTTTTGTCATGGTTTACCTTGTCACAGTTACATTCTCTTAATTTTTCAAAGTTCATTTTGAATTTCTATCGTTGAAATGCAAGAGTTGGAATATTTCAGTAGTGTTTTGTTGTGGTTTACCTTGTCACAGTTACATTCTCTTGATTTTTTAAAGTTCATTTTGGATTTCTTTCGTTGAAATGCAAGAGTTGGAATATTTCACTAGTGTTTTGTCGTGGTTTACTTTGTCAGAGTTACATTCTCTTGATTTTTCAAAGTTCATTATGGATTTCTTTCATTGAAATACAAGAGTTGGAATATTTCAGTAGTGTTTTGTTGTGGTTTACCTTGTCACACTTACATTTTCTTGATTTTTCAAAGTTCATTTTGGATTTCTTTCGTTGAAATGCAAGAGTTGTAATATTCAGTAGTGTTTTGATGTGGTTTACCTAGTCACAGTTATATTCTCTTGATATTTCAAAGTTCATTTTGGATTTCTTTCGTTGAAATGCAAGAGTTGGAATATTTCAGTAGTGTTTTGTCGTGGTTTACTTTGTCACAGTTACATTCTCTTGATATTTCAAAGTTCATTTTGGATTTCTTTCATTGAAATGCAAGAGTTGGGATATTTCAGTAGTGTTTTGTTGTGGTTTACCTTGTCACACTTAAATTATCTTGGTTTTTCAAAGTTCATTTTGGATTTCTTTCGTTGAAATACAAGAGTTGGAATATTTCAGTAGTGTTTTGTCGTGGTTTACTTTGTCACAGTTACATTCTCTTGATTTTTCAAAGTTCATTATGGGTTTTCTTTCATTGAAATGCAAGAGTTGGAATATTTCAGTAGTGTTTTGTTGTGGTTTACCTTGGCACACTTACATTCTCTTGATTTTTCAAAGTTCAATTTCGATTTCTTTCGTTGAAATGCAAGAGTTGGAATATTTCAGTAGTGTTTTGTTGTGCTTTACCTTGTCACAGTTACATTCTCTCGATTTTTCAAAGTTCATTTTGGATTTCTTTCATTGAAATGCAAGAGTTTGGAATATTTCAGTATTGTTTTGTCGTGGTTTACCTTGTCACAGTTACGTTATCTTGATTTTTCAAAGTTAATTTTGGATTTGTTTCATTGAAATGAAAGAGTTGAAATATTTCGGTAGTGTTTTGTCGTGGTTTACCTTGTCACAGTTATATTCTCTTTATTTTTCAAAGTTCATTTTGGATTTCTTTCACTGAAATGCAAGAGTTGGAATATTTCAGTAGTGTGTTTTGTTGTGGTTTACCTTGTCACAGTTACATTCTCTTGATTTTTCAAAGTTCAATTTGGATTTCTTTCATTGAAATGCAAGAGTTGGAATATTTCAGTAGTATTTTGTTGTGCTTTACCTTGTCACAGTTACATTCTCTTGATTTTGTTCATTTTGGATTTCTTTCATTGAAATGCAAGAGTTGGAATATTTCAGTAGTGTTTTGTTGTGCTTTACCTTGTCACAGTTACATTCTCATGATTTTTCAAAGTTCATTATGGATTTCTTTCATTGAAATGCAAGAGTTGGAATATTTCAGTAGTGTTTTGTTGTGGTTTACCTTGTCACACTTAAATTTTCTTGATTTTTCAAAGTTCATTTTGGATTTCTTTCGTTGAAATGCAAGAGTTGGAATATTTCAGTAGTGTTTTGATGTGGTTTACCTAGTCACGGGCATGGGAGACCCGTGACTAGTATGGGAGACCACGGAATCAAATGGGGAGGAAAAAGTCTCCTAGACTTGGATTATGCTGATGATTTAAGCATCCTAGATGAAAGTGTGAGCAAAATGAATGAAGTTTTAGAGGTTTTGCGAGTTCAGGGTGCTAGTATTGGTTTGAAAATTAATGTTAGGAAGACTAAGTCACTAAGGCTAGGAATAAGTGAAGATGAAAATTTGACGTTGGGTAATGAAAATATTGATCAGGTGGGCAGTTTCACTTACCTTGGTAGTATTATTAGTAAAAATGGTGGGAGCAGTGAAGATGTTAAAAATAGAATAGCCAAGGCTCAGGGTGTTTTTTCACAGTTTAAAAAAGTCTGGAAGAATAGGAAGATAAGTCTGCAAACCAAGATTAGAATCTTAGAAGCTACAGTGTTGACAGTGGTCAAATATGGCTCTGAAGCATGGACGCTTCGAAAAGCGGATGAAGATTTGCTAGATGTTTTCCAGAGAAATTGCTTAAGGATTGTTCTGGGTACCCGGCTGACTGACCGTATTTCAAACAATAGGCTATACGAAAAATGTGGTTCAATACCGCTTTCTAGGTCTATAATGAAAGAAAGGTTGAGGTGGTTAGGGCATGTTGTGCGGATGAAGGATGACAGATTGCCAAAGATTGTTCTTTTCGGCCAACCATCTAGGGCTAAACGGAAAGCAGGTCGTCCCCGTCTGGGGTGGGAGGACGTCAAAAAGAAAGATTTAAAGGAAATTGGAACTTCGCGGGCGGTTGTAAAAAGGGAGGCTTAGAATAGATTGGGGTGGAGGAGGAGCGTGCGTAGTAGCTGTGTTGGCCTCAGGCGGCTTGGTGCTGTGATGAGTTGTTAGTAGTAGTAGTAGTACCTAGTCACAGTTACATTCTCTTGATATTTCAAAGTTCATTTTGGATTCCTCTCGTTGAAATGCAAGAGTTGGAATATTTCAGTAGTGTTTTTGTCGTGGTTTACCTTGTCACAGTTACATTCTCTTGATTTTTCAAAGTTCATTGTCGTGGTTTACCTTGTCACACTTACATTTTCTTGATTTTTCAAAGTTCATATTGAATTTCTTTCGTTGAAATGCAAGAGTTGGAATATTTCAGCAGTGTTTTGTCGTGGTTCACTTTGTCACAGTTACATTCTCTTGATTTTTCATAGTTCATTATGGTTTTCTTTCATTGAATGCAAGAGTTGGAATATTTCAGTAGTGTTTTCTCGTGGTATACCTTGTCACACTTACATTCTCTTGATTTTTAAAAGTTCATTTTGGATTTCTTTCGTTGAAATACAAGAGTTGGAATATTTCAGTAGTGTTTTGTCGTGGTTTACTTTGACACAGTTACATTCTCTTGATTTTTCAAAGTTCATTATGGATTTCTTTCATTGTAATGCAAGAGTTGGAATATTTCAGTAGTTTTTTTGTTGTGGTTTACCTTGGCACACTTACATTTTCTTGATTTTTCAAAGTTCATTTTGGATTTCTTTTGTTGAAATGCAAGAGTTGGAATATTTCAGTAGTGTTTTGATGTGGTTTACCTAGTCACAGTTACATTCTCTTGATTTTTCAAAGTTCATTTTGGATTTCGTTCGTTGAAATGCAAGAGTTGGAATATTTCAGTAGTGTTTTGTCGTGGTTTACCTTGTCACAGTTACATTCTCTTGATTTTTCAAAGTTCATTGTCATGGTTTACCTTGTCACACTTACATTTTCTTGATTTTTCAAAGTTCAGTTTGAATTTCTTTCGTTGAAATGCAAGAGTTGGAATATTTCAGTAGTGTTTTGTCGTGGTTTACTTTGTCACAGTTACATTCTCTTGATTTTTCAAAGTTCATTATGGTTTTCTTTCATTGAAATACAAGAGTTGGAATATTTCAGTTGTGTTTTGTTGTGGTTTACCTTGGCACACTTACATTCTCTTGATTTTTCAAAGTTCATTTTCGATTTCTTTCGTTGAAATGCAAGAGTTGGAATATTTCAGCAGTATTTTGTTGTGCTTTACCTTGTCACAGTTACATTCTCTCGATTTTTCAAAGTTCATTTTGGATTTCTTTCATTGAAATGCAAGAGTTTGGAATATTTCAGTATTGTTTTGTCGTGGTTTACCTTGTCACAGTTACGTTCTCTTGATTTTTCAAAGTTAATTTTGGATTTCTTTCATTGAAATGAAAGAGTTGAAATATTTCGGTAGTGTTTTGTCGTGGTTTACCTTCTCACAGTTACATTCTCTTTATTTTTCAAAGTTCATTATGGATTTCTTTCATTGAAATGCAAGAGTTGGAATATTTCAGTAGTGTTTTGTTGTTGTTTATCTTGTCACACTTAAATTTTCTTGATTTTTCAAAGTTCATTTTGGATTTCTTTCGTTGAAATGCAAGAGTTTGGAATATTTCAGTAGTGTTTTGATGTGGTTTACCTAGTCACAGTTACATTCTCTTGATATTTCAAAGTTCATTTTGGATTCCTCTCGTTGAAATGCAAGAGTTGGAATATTTCAGTAGTGTTTTGTCGTGGTTTACCTTGTCACAGTTACATTCTCTTGATTTTTCAAAGTTCATTGTCGTGGTTTACCTTGTCACACTTACATTTTCTTGATTTTTCAAAGTTCATATTGAATTTCTTTCGTTGAAATGCAAGAGTTGGAATATTTCAGCAGTGTTTTGTCGTGGTTTACTTTGTCACAGTTACATTCTCTTGATTTTTCAAAGTTCATTATGGTTTTCTTTCATTGAATGCAAGAGTTGGAATATTTCAGTAGTGTTTTCTCGTGGTATACCTTGTCACACTTACATTCTCTTGATTTTTGAAAGTTCATTTTGGATTTCTTTCGTTGAAATTTACAAGAGTTGGAATATTTCAGTAGTGTTTTGTCGTGGTTTACTTTGTCACAGTTACATTCTCTTGATTTTTCAAAGTTCATTATGGATTTCTTTCATTGTAATGCAAGAGTTGGAATATTTCAGTAGTTTTTTGTTGTGGTTTACCTTGGCACACTTACATTTTCTTGATTTTTCAAAGTTCATTTTGGATTTTTTTGTTGAAATGCAAGAGTTGGAATATTTCAGTAGTGTTTTGATGTGGTTTACCTAGTCACAGTTACATTCTCTTGATTTTTCAAAGTTCATTTTGGATTTCGTTCGTTGAAATGCAAGAGTTGGAATATTTCAGTAGTGTTTTGTCGTGGTTTACCTTGTCACAGTTACATTCTCTTGATTTTTCAAAGTTCATTGTCATGGTTTACCTTGTCACACTTACTTTTTCTTGATTTTTCAAAGTTCAGTTTGAATTTCTTTCGTTGAAATGCAAGACTTGGAATATTTCAGTAGTGTTTTGTCGTGGTTTACTTTGTCACAGTTACATTCTCTTGATTTTTCAAAGTTCATTATGGTTTTCTTTCATTGAAATACAAGAGTTGGAATATTTCAGTAGTGTTTTGTAGTGGTTTACCTTGGCGCACTTACATTCTCTTGATTTTTCAAAGTTCATTTTCGATTTCTTTCGTTGAAATGCAAGAGTTGGAATATTTCAGTAGTGTTTTGTTGTGCTTTACCTTGTCACAGTTACATTCTCTCGATTTTTCAAAGTTCATTTTGGATTTCTTTCATTGAAATGCAAGAGTTTGGAATATTTCAGTATTGTTTTGTCGTGGTTTACCTTGTCACAGTTACGTTCTCTTGATTTTTCAAAGTTAATTTTGGATTTCTTTCACTGAAATGAAAGAGTTGAAATATTTCGGTAGTGTTTTGTCGTGGTTTACCTTGTCACAGTTACATTCTCTTTATTTTTCAAAGTTCATTTTGGATTTCTTTCACTGAAATGCAAGAGTTGGAATATTTCAGTAGTGTTTTGTTGTGGTTTACCTTGTCACAGTTACATTCTCTTGATTTTTCAAAGTTCAGTTTGGATTTCTTTCATTGAAATGCAAGAGTTGGAATATTTCAGTAGTATTTTGTTGTGCTTTACCTTGTCACAGTTACATTTTCTTGATTTTGTTCATTTTGGATTTCTTTCATTGAAATGCAAGAGTTGGAATATTTCAGTAGTGTTTTGTTTTGCTTTACCTTGTCACAGTTACATTCTCATGATTTTTCAAAGTTAATTATGGATTTCTTTCATTGAAATGCAAGAGTTGGGATATTTCAGTAGTGTTTTGTTGTCGTTTACCTTGTCACACTTAAATTATCTGGGTTTTTCAAAGTTCATTTTGGATTTCTTTCGTTGAAATGCAAGAGTTGGAATATTTCAGTAGTGTTTTGATTTGGTTTACCTAGTCACAGTTACATTCTCTTGATATTTCAAAGTTCATTTTGGATTCCTCTCGTTGAAATGCAAGAGTTGGAATATTTCAGTAGTGTTTTGTCGTGGTTTACCTTGTCACAGTTACATTCTCTTGATTTTTCAAAGTTCATTGTCGTGGTTTACCTTGTCACACTTACATTTTCTTGATTTTTCAAAGTTCATTTTGGATTCCTCTCGTTGAAATGCAAGAGTTGGAATATTTCAGTAGTGTTTTGTCGTGGTTTACCTTGTCACACTAACATTTTCTTGATTTTTCAAAGTTCATTTTGAATTTCTTTCGTTTAAATGCAAGAGTTGGAATATTTCAGCAGTGTTTTGTCGCGGTTTACTTTGTCACAGTTACATTCTCTTGATTTTTCAAAGTTCATTATGGTTTTCTTTCATTGAAATGCAAGAGTTGGAATATTTCAGTAGTGTTTTTCTCGTGGTATACCTTGTCACACTTACATTCTCTTGATTTTTAAAAGTTCATTTTGGATTTCTTTCGTTGAAATACAAGAGTTGGAATATTTCAGTAGTGTTTTATCGTGGTTTACTTTGTCACAGTTACATTTTCTTGATTTGTCAAAGTTCATTTTGGATTTCTTTATTGAAATGCAAGAGTTGGAATATTTCAGTAGTGTTTTGATGTGGTTTACCTAGTCACAGTTACATTCTCTTGATTTTTCAAAGTTCATTTGGATTTCGTTCGTTGAAATGCAAGAGTTGGAATATTTCAGTAGTGTTTTGTCTTGGTTTACCTTGTCACAGTTACATTCTCTTGATTTTTCCAAGTTCATTTTGAAAATCTTTCGTTGAAATATAAGAGTTTTGGATTTCTTTCGTTGAAATGCAAGAGTTGGAATATTTCAGTACTGTTTTGATGTGGTTTAACTAGTCACAGTTACATTCTTTTGATATTTCAAAGTTCATTTTGGATTTCTTTCGTTGAAATGCAAGACTTGGAATATTTCAGTAGTGTTTTGTCGTGGTTTACCTTGTCACAGTTACATTCTCTTGATTTTTCAATGTTCATTGTCATGGTTTACCTTGTCACACTTACATTTTCTTGATTTTTCAAAGTTCAGTTTGAATTTCTTTCGTTGAAATGCAAAAGTTGGAATATTTCAGTAGTGTTTTGTCGTGGTTTACCTTGTCACAGTTACATTCTCTTGATTTTTCAATCTTCATTATGGTTTTCTTCCATTGAAATGCAAGAGTTGGAATATTTCAGTAGTGTGTTGTTGTGGTTTACCTTGGCACACTTACATTCTCTTGATTTTTCAAAGTTCATTCTCGATTTCTTTCGTTGAAATGCAAGAGTTGGAATATTTTCAGTAGTGTTTTGTTGTGCTTTACCTTGTCACAGTTACATTCTCTCGATTTTTCAAAGTTCATTTTGGATTTCTTTCATTGAAATGAAAGAGTTTGGAATATTTCAGTATTGTTTTGTCGTGGTTTACCTTGTCACAGTTACGTTCTCTTGATTTTTCAAAGTTAATTTTGGATTTCTTTCACTGAAATGAAAGAGTTGAAATATTTCGGTAGTGTTTTGTCGTGGTTTACCTTGTCACAGTTACATTCTCTTTAATTTTTAAAGTTCATTTTGGATTTCTTTCACTGAAATGCAAGAGTTGGAATGTTTCAGTAGTGTTTTGTTGTGGTTTACCTTGTCACAGTTACATTCTCTTGATTTTTCAAAGTTCAGTTTGGATTTCTTTCATTGAAATGCAAGAGTTGGAATATTTCAGTAGTATTTTGTTGTGCTTTACCTTGTCACAGTTACATTCTCTTGATTTTGTTCATTTTGGATTTCTTTCATTGAAATGCAAGAGTTGGAATATTTCAGTAGTGTTTTGTTGTGCTTTACCTTGTCACAGTTACATTCTCATGATTTTTCAAAGTTCATTATGGATTTCTTTCATTGAAATGCAAGAGTTGGAATATTTCAGTAGTGTTTTGTTGTGGTTTACCTTGTCACACTTAAATTTTCTTGATTTTTCAAAGTTTATTTTGGATTTCTTTCGTTGAAATGCAAGAGTTGGAATATTTCAGTAGTGTTTTGATGTGGTTTACCTAGTCACAGTTACATTCTCTTGATATTTCAAAGTTTATTTTGGATTCCTCTCGTTGAAATGCAAGAGTTGGAATATTTCAGTAGTGTTTTGTCGTGGTTTACCTTGTCACAGTTACATTTTCTTGATTTTTCAAAGTTCATTGTCGTGGTTTACCTTGTCACACTTACATTTTCGTGATTTTTCAAAGTTCATTTTGAATTTCTTTCGTTTAAATGCAAGAGTTGGAATATTTCAGCAGTGTTTTGTCGTGGTTTACTTTGTCACAGTTACATTCTCTTAATTTTTCAAAGTTCATTATGGTTTTCTTTCATTGAAATGCCAGAGTTGGAATATTTCAGTAGTGTTTTCTCGTGGTATACCTTGCCACGCTTACATTCTCTTGAATTTTAAAAGTTCATTTTGGATTTCTTTCGTTGAAATTCAAGAGTTGGAATATTTCAGTAGTGTTTTGTCGTGGTTTACTTTGTCACAGTTACATTCTCTTGATTTTTCAAAGTTCATTATGGATTTCTTTCATTGTAATGCAAGAGTTGGAATATTTCAGTAGTGTTTTGTTGTGGTTTACCTTGGCACACTTACATTTTCTTGATTTTTCAAAGTTCATTTTGGATTTCTTTCGTTGAAATGCAAGAGTTGGAATATTTCAGTAGTGTTTTGATGTGGTTTACCTAGTCACAGTTACATTCTCTTGATTTTTCAAAGTTCATTTTGGATTTCGTTCGTTGAAATGCAAGAGTTGGAATATTTCAGTAGTGTTTTGTCGTGGTTTACCTTGTCACAGTTACATTCTCTTGATTTTTCAAAGTTCATTGTCGTGGTTTACCTTGTCACACATACATTTTCTTGATTTTTCAAAGTTCATTTTGAATTTCTTTCCTTGAAATGCAAGAGTTGGAATATTTCAGTAGTGTTTTGTTGTGGTTTACCTTGTCACAGTTACATTCTCTTGATTTTGTCAAAGTTCATTTCGGTTTCTTTCATTGAAATGCAAGAGTTGGAATATTTCAGTAGTGTTCTCTCGTGGTTTACCTTGTCACACTTACATTCTCTTGATTTTTCAAAGTTCATTTTGGATTTCTTTCGTTGAAATGCAAGAGTTGGAATATTTCACTAGTGCTTTGTCGTGGTTTACCTTGTCACACTTACATTCTCTTGATTTTTCAAAGATCATTTTGAATTTCTTTCGTTGAAATGCAAGAGTTGGAATATTTCAGTAGTGTTTTGATTTGGTTTACCTAGTCACAGTTACATTCTATTGATTTTTCAAAGTTTATTTTGGATTTCTTTCGTTGAAATGCAAGAGTTGGAATATTTCAGTAGTGTTTTGTTGTGGTTTACCTTGTCACTGTTACATTCTCTTGATTTTTCAAAGTTCATTTTGAAAATCTTTCGTTGAAATGTAAGAGTTGGAAATATTTCAATAGTGTTTTGTCGTGGTTTACCTTGTCACTGTTACATTCTCTTGATTTTTCAAAGTTCATCTTGGATTTCTATCGTTTAAATGCAAGAGTTGGAATATTTCACTAATGTTTTGTGTCTGTATTGGTTTCTTACAAGACCAAGAATTTGTCTTTGTTGGTTTGAATGTCTAAAGTGCATGTCTTTATCTGTTTCTATGTCTGAATCTATTTGTTTACAAATCTGGGTTGGTGTTTGATTAGGTTAGGCTAGGTTAGCTAAGTTAGGTTAGGATAGCTAGTAAAAATTTTTCCATGTTTAAGTTAGGTTAGGTTAACTTATCATGAGCGCTCGTGATAAGCTAATCTAACCTAACTAAAGCATGGTACAAAGTCGACATGGGAGGATTTTCGGGCGAGTATGGTTAGGTTGGGTTAGGCTAGATCAAGTTAGAATAGGTTAGGTTAAGTTAGGTTAGGTTAGCCTACGTACGCGCGCGTACATAGGCTACCTAACCTGACCTAACTTGATCTAGCCTAACCTCCTAACCATACTCGCCGGAAAATCCTCCCATGTCGACTTTGTACCATGCTTTATTTAGGTTAGGTTAGCTTATCATGAGCGCTCATGATAAGTTAACCTAACCTAACCTAACTTAAACATGCAGAAATTTTTACTAGCTAGCCTAACCTAACCTAACTTAGCTTACCTAACCTAACCAAACACCAACCCAGACATGTAAACAAATAGATTCAGACATAGAAACAGATAAAGACATGCACTTTAGACATTTAAACCAACAAAGACAAATTCTTGGACTTGTAAAAAACCAATCTAGATACAAAACATTAGTGAAATATTCCAACTCTTGCATTTAAACGAAAGAAATCCAAGATGAACTTTGAAAAATCAGGAGAATGTAACAATAACAAGGTAAACCACGACAGAACCCTATTGAAATATTTCCAACTCTTACATTTCAACGAAATATTTTCAAAATGAACTTTGAAAAATCAAGAGAATGTAACAGTGACAAGATAAACCACAACAAAACACTACTGAAATATTCCAACTTTTGCATTTCAACGAAAGAAATCCAAAATAAACTTTGAAAAATCAAGAGAATGTAACTGTGACAAGGTAAACTACATCAAAACACTACTGAAATATTCCAACTCTTTCATTTTAACGAAAGAAATTCAAAATGATCTTTAAAAAATCAAGAGAATGTAAGCGTGACAAGGTAAACCACGACAAAACACTAGTGAAATATTCCAACTCTTGCATTTCAACAATCGAACTCCAAAATGAACTTTGAAAAATCAAGAGAATGTAAGTGTGACAAGGTAAACCACGACAAAACACTACTTAAATATTCCAACTCTTGCATTTCAAGGAAAGAAATTCAAAATGAACTTTGAAAAATCAAGAAAATGTATGTGTGACAAGGTAAACCACGACAATGAACTTTGAAAAATCAAGAGAATGTAACTGTGACAAGGTAAACCACGACAAAACACTACTGAAATATTCCAACTCTTGCATTTCAACGAAAGAAATCCAAAATGAACTTTGAAATATCAAGAGAATGTAACTGTGACTAGGTAAATCACATCAAAACACTACTGAAATATTCCATCTCTTGCTTTTCAACGAAAGAAATCCAAAACTCTTACATTTCAACGAAAGATTTTCAAAATGAACTTTGAAAAATCAAGAGAAATGTAACTGTGACAAGGTAAACCGCGACAAAACACAACTGAAATATTCTAACTCTTGCATTTCAACGAACGAAATCCAAAATGAACTTTGAAAAATCAAGAGAATGTAACTGTGACTAGGTAAACCACATCAAAACACTACTGAAATTTTCCAACTCTTGCATTTCAACGAAAGAAGTCCAAAATGAACTTTGAAAAATCAAGAGAATGTAACTGTGACAAATTAAACCACGAAAAAACACTACTGAAATATTACAACTCTTGCATTTCAACGAAACAAATCCAAAATGAACTTTTAAAAATCAAGAGAATGTAAGTGTGACAAGGTAAACCACGGAAAAACACTACTGAAATATTCCAACTCTTGCATTTCAATGAAAAAGAAAACCATAATGAACTTTGAAAAATCAAGAGAATGTAACTGTGACAAAGTAAACCACGAAAAAAAACACTACTGAAATATTCCATCTCTTGCATTTCAACGAAAGAAATTCATAATGAACTTTGAAAAATCAAGAAAATGTAAGTGTGACAAGGTAAACCACGACAATGAACTTCGAAAAATCAAGAGAATGTAACTGTGACAAGGTAAGCCACGACAAAACACTACTGAAAAATTCCAACTCTTGCATTACAACGAAAGAAATCCAAAATGAACCTTGAAAAATCAAGAAAATGTAACTGTGACAAGGTAAGCCACGACAAAACACTACTGAAATATTCCATCTCTTGCATTTCAACGAAAGAAATTCATAATGAACTTTGAAAAATCAAGAAAAAGTAAGTTTGACAAGGTAAACCAAGACAAAACACTACTGAAATATTCCAACTCTTGCATTTCAATGAACGAAATTCAAAATGAACTTTGAAAAATCAAGAGAATGTAAGTTTGACAAGGTAAACCACAACAAAACACTACTGATATATTCCAACTCTTGCATTTCAATGAAAGAAATCCATAATGAACTTTGAAAAATCAAGAGAATGTAACTGCGACAAAGTAAACAACGACAAAACACTAGTGAAATATACCAACTATTGCATTTCAAGGAAAGAAATCCAAAATGAACTTTGAAAAATCAAGAAAATGTAAGTGTGACAAGGTAAACCCCGACAAAACACTACTGAAATATTCCAACTCTTGCATTTCAATGAACGAAATTCAAAATGAACTTTGAAAAATCAAGAGAATGTAAGTTTGACAAGGTAAACCACAAAAACACTACTGAAATATTCCAGCTCTTGCATTTCAATGAAAGAAATCCACAATGAACTTTGAAAATCAAGAGAATGTAACTGTGACAAAGTAAACCACGACAAAACACTAGTGAAATATTCCAACTCTTGCATTTCAACGAAAGAAATCCAAAATGAACTTTGAAAAATCAAGAGAAGGTAACTGTTTCAAGGTAAAGCACAACAAAACACTACTGAAATATTCCAACTCTTGCATTTCAAGGAAAGAAATCCAAAATGAACTTTGAAAAATCAAGAAAATGCAAGTGTGACAAGGTAAACCCCGACAAAACACTACTGAAATATTCCAACTCTTGCATTTCAATGAACGAAATTCAAAATGAACTTTGAAAAATCAAGAGAATATAAGTTTGACAAGGTAAACCACAACAAAACACTACTGAAATATTCCAACTCTTGCATTTCAATGAAAGAAATCCATAATGAACTTTGAAAAATCAAGAGAATGTAACTGTGACAAAGCAAACCACGACAAAACACTAGTGAAATATTCCAACTCTTGCATTTCAACGAAAGAAATCCAAAATGAACTTTGAAAAATCAAGAGAAATGTAACTGTTTCAAGGTAAAGCACAACAAAAAACTACTGAAATATTCCAACTCTTGAAAAATCAAGAGAATGTAACTGTGACAAGGTAAACCACGACAAAACACTACTGAAATATTCCAACTCTTGCATTTCAAGGAAAGAAATCCAAAATGAACTTTGAAAAATCAAGAAAATGTAAGTGTGACAAGGTAAACAAAGACAAAACACTACTGGAATATTCCAACTCTTGCATTTCAATGAAAGGAATTCAAAATGAACTTTGAAAAAATCAAGAGAATGTAACTGTGACAATGTAAACCACAACAAAACACTACTGAAATATTCCAACTCTTGCATTTCAACGATAGAAATTCAAAATGAACTTTGAAAAATTAAGAGAATGTAACTGTGACAAGGTAAACCATGACAAAACACTACTGAAATATTCCAACTCTTGCATTTCAACGAAAGAAATTGAAAATGAACTTTGAAAAATCAAGAGAATGTAACTGTGACATGGTAAACCACGACAAAACACTACTGAAATAATCCAACTCTTGCATTTCAACGAAAGAAATTCAAAATGAACTTTGAAAAATCAAGAGAATGTAACTTTGACAAGGTAAACCACGACAAGACACTACTGAAATATTCCAACTCTTGCATTTCAACGAAAGAAATCCAAAATGTATTTTGAAAAATCAGAGAATGTAACTGTGACAAGGTAAACCACGACAAAACACTACTTAAATAATCCAACTCTTGCATTTCAATGAAAGAAATTCAAAATGAACTTTGAAAAATCAAGAGAATGTAACTGCGACAAGGTAAAACCACGACAAAACACCACTAAAATATTCCAACTCTTGCATTTGAATGAAAGAAATTCAAAATGAACTTTGAAAAATCAAGAGAATGCAACTGCGACAAGGTAAACCGCAACAAAACACTACTGAAATATTCCAACTCTTGCAGTTCAACGAAAGAAATCCAAAATGAACTTTGAAAAATCAAGAGAATGTAACTGTGACAAGGTAAACCAGAACAAAACACTAGTGAAATATTCCAACTCTTGCAGTTCAACGAAAGAAATCCAAAATAAACTTTGAAAAATGAAGAGAATGTAACTGTGACAAGGTAAACCACGACAAAATACTACTGAAATTTTTCAACTCTTGCATTTCAACGAAAGAAATTCAAAATGAACTTTTAAAAATCAAGAAAATGTAAGTGTGAAATGGTAAACCACAACAAAACACTACTGAAATATTCCAACTCTTGCATTTCAATGAAAGAAATTCAAATTGAACTTTGAAAAATCATGAGAATGTAACTGTGACAAGGTAAAGCACAACAAAACACTACTGAAATATTCCAACTCTTGCATTTCAATGAAAGAAATCCAAAATGAACTTTGAAAAATCAAGAGAATGTAACTGTGACATGGTAAAGCACAACAAAACACTACTGAAATATTCCAACTCTTGCATTTCAATGAAAGAAATCAAAAATGAACTTTGAAAAATCAAGAGAATGTAACTGTGACAAAGTAAACCACAACAAAACACTACTGAAATATTCCAACTCTTGCATTTCAGTGAAAGAAATCCAAAATGAACTTTGAAAAATCAAGAGAATGTAACTGTGACAAGGTAAACCACGACAAAACGCTACCGAAATATTCCAACTCTTGCATTTCAATGAAATAAATCCAAAATGAACTTTGAAAAATCAAGAGAATGTAACTGTGACAAGGTAAACCACGACAAAACACTACCGAAATATTCCAAACTCTTGCATTTCAATGAAAGAAATCCAAAATGAACTTTGAAAAATCGAGAGAATGTAACTGTGACAAGTCAAAGCACAACAAAACACTACTGAAATATTCCAACTCTTGCATTTCAACGAAAGAAATCGAAAATGAACTTTGAAAAATCAAGAGAATGTAACTGTGAAATGGTAAACCACGACAAAACACTACTGAAATATTCCAACTCTTGCATTTCAACGAAAGAAATCCAAATGAACTTTGAAAAATCAAGAAATGTAAGTGTGTCAATGTAAAGCACAACAAAACACATTTCAACAAAAGAAATCCACAATGAACTTTGAAAATCAAGAGAATATAACTCTGAGACGGTAAACCACGACAAAACACTACTGAAATATTCCAACTCTTGCATTTCAACGAAAGAAATCCAAAATGAACTTTGAAAAATCAAGAGAATGTAACTGTGACAAGGTAAACCACATGAAAACACTAACTACGACAAAACACTACTGAAATATTCCAACTCTTGCGTTTCAATGAAAGAAATCCAAAATGAACTTTGAAAAATCATGAGAATGTAACTGTGACAAGGTAAAGCATAACAAAACACTACTGAAATATTCCAACTCTTGCATTTCAATGAAAGAAATCCAAAATGAACTTTGAAAAATCAAGAGAATGTAACTGTGACATGGTAAAGCACAACAAAACACTACTGAAATATTCCAACTCTTAAATTTTAATGAAAGAAATCCAAAATGAACTTTGAAAAATCAAGAGAATGTAACTGTGACAAGGTAAACCACAACAAAACACTACTGAAATATTCCAACTCTTGCATTTCAGTGAAAGAAATCCAAAATGAACTTTGAAAAATCAAGAGAATGTAACTGTGACAAGGTAAACCACGACAAAACGCTACCGAAATATTCCAACTCTTGCATTTCAATGAAAGAAATCCAAATGAACTTTGAAAAATCAAGAGAATGTAACTGTGACAAGGTAAACCACGACAAAACACTACTGAAATATTCCAAACTCTTGCATTTCAATGAAAGAAATCCAAAATGAACTTTGAAAAATCGAGAGAATGTAACTGTGACAAGTTAAAGCGCACACAAAACACTACTGAAATATTACAACTCTTGCATTTCAACGAAAGAAATCGAAAATGAACTTTGAAAAATCAAGAGAATGTAACTGTGAAATGGTAAACCACGACAAAACACTACTGAAATATTCCAACTCTTGCATTTCAACGAAAGAAATCCAAATGAACTTTGAAAAATCAAGAATTGTAAGTGCGTCAATGTAAAGCACAACAAAGCACATTTCAACAAAAGAAATCCACAATGAACTTTGAAAATCAAGAGAATTAACTGTGACACGGTAAACCACGACAAAACACTACTGAAATATTCAACTCTTGCATTTCAACGAAAGAAATCCAAAATGAACTTTGAAAAATCAAGAGAATGTAACTGTGACAAAGTAAACTACGACAAACCACTACTGGAATATTACAACTCTTGTGTTTCACGACAGAAATCGAAAATGAACTTTGAAAAATCAAAGGAATGTAACTGTGAAATGGTAAACCACGACAAAACACTACTGAAATATCTAACTCTTGCATTTAAACGAAAGAAATACAAAATGAACTTTGAAAAAAAATCAAGAAAATGTAACTGTGACAAGGTAAACCACAACAAAACACTACTGAAATATTCCAACTCTTGCATTTCAACGATAGAAATTCAAAATGAACTTTGAAAAATTAAGAGAATGTAACTGTGACAAGGTAAACCACAACAAAACACTACTGAAATATTCCAACTCTTGCATTTCAACGAAAGAAACTGAAAATGAACTTTTAAAAGAGAATGTAACTGTGACAAGGTAAACCTGGGGGCTCTTTGGGGGCCCCGGGGGCCCTTTGGGGGTCCAGGGGCTCTTTGAGGGCCCGGGGGTCGTTTGGGGGCCCGGGGGCTCTTTGGGGGCCCGAGGGCCCCTTGAGGGCTCGGGGGTCATTGGGGGACCGGGGTCCTTTGGGGGTCGGGGGGCTCCGTCGGTGTTGGGGTAGGGGGGTCGGAGACCTTTGGGGTTGGGTATAGGGGGGTTGTTGGGGTAGGAGACCTCACAACACTGTTCAATTGGAACTTGTGTATTATAACGATCACAGAGTTTCACCCTCAAATCATCTTCTAAATCATCTTTTAAAATCATCTTCTAAAATACCTCAAACGGTTTCGCTTAAATCATCTTCTAAAATGTCTCAAAACGGTTTTGCCCAAATAATCCCTAAACGTAATTTCTGTCTGTTCCTTTTGTTTTGTCATCCCTGCGCTGTCACATTTGAAATTCCTAGGAAACTCTTTCCCGCGTTAATCTCTTCATCTCTAAGATCAAAACATTCGCCCGGAGACAATTCTCCTGGACGAACACCAACAAATCAATCAACCTTGACATCATCCGTCAGACATTAATAAACTTCGCCCGGAGACAATTCTCCTGGACGAACACCAACAAATCAATCAACCTTGACATCATCCGTCAGACATTAATAAACTTCGCCCGGAGACAATTCTCCAGGACGAATACCAACATACTTCCTCTTTCCCATTCCTCAATCAAAACATTCCCCCTAGCGTACACCTGGACGAACAACCACAACAAATAAATTGACCTTGGAAATTTTCTCCCCTAGATCAATACATTCCACACTGATTATTTAATTCACCCCTCGTGTCATTACACTTGGCCAAACAACAACAAAAACAAATAAATCGACCTTGAAAAAAGGGTCATTGACCCGTTCATGGATCAATAACCCTTGAATAAATTATGTACCGTCAGCGTTAGACCAAATTGTAGATGGCAGCATATGTTTTCGTTTCATATCAGTAGGGTCATTTCTACTCGTTTAGCCCTAGACAGTTGGCCAACAAGAACAATCTTCGGCAATCTGTCATCCTTCATCCTCGTAACGTGTCCTAGCCACCTCAACCTTTCTTTGACTATAGCCCTAGAGAGCGGTATTGAACCACATTTTTCGTATAGCCTATTGTTTGAAATATTGAAATACTGTCAGTCAGCCGGGTACCCAGAACGATCCTTAAGCAATTTCTCTGGAAAACATCTAGTAAATCTTCATCCACCTTTCGAAGCGTCCATGCTTCAGAGCCATATTTAACCACTGTCGTCGCTGTAGCTTCTAATATTCTAATCTTGGTTTTCAGACTTATCTTCCTATTCTTCAATTTTATTCTTCCTATTCTAACTGTGAAAAAAACACCCTGAGCCTTGGCTATTCTACTTTTAATATATTCACTGCTCCCACCATCTTTACTAATAATACTACCAAGGTAAGTGAAGCCGCCCAACTGATCAATCTTTTGAATACCCAACGTTACCTTTTCATCTTCCCTTATTCCTAGCCTTAGTAACTAAGTCTTCTTAACATTAATTTTCAAACCTATTCTAGCACTCTGAACTCGCAAAACCTCTAAAACTTCATTCATTTTGCATTTTTGCCCACACTTTCATCTAAGATGCTTAAACCATCAGCACAATCTAAGTCCAGGAGATTTTTCCCTCCCCATTTGATTCCGTGGTCTCCCATTGCCTTTCCTGTGCTCCTTAAAACAAAGTCCAGCGAAATAATCCATATAAAGGGGGATAGAACAAAACCCTGCTTAACTCCTGATTTAATACAAAACCAGCTGCTAACCTCATTTCCTACCTTAACCGCAGCAGTGTTATTCTCGAACATAGCACTAATCACTTTAATATATTTATCTGTTATACCATACAAGGATAAAACCTTTACTAAAGCTCTTCTATCAACAGAATCGGACGCTTGCTCATAATCTATAAATTGAGAACCAAAGGTGTTTGAAAACTCAGGCACTTCTCAGTTATTAGCCTAAGAGTGAAAATTTGGTCGAAACATCCTCTACCTTTTCTAAAACCGCACTGTTCATCTCTTTAAACTCTGTCTACGGCATTTCTCAGTCTGAAAAGCATCATATTACTAAGTAATTTACTAACTACAGAGACCAGACTAGTGCCTCGATAATTACCACACTCACTTTTATCACCTTTCTTTTAAAGTGGCTTAATTAAACTTTTCCTAAAATTGTTAGGTACTTCCCGTTTTTCAAAAATCATATTCATAATCCTCAATAACTTATAACCTCAGAGCCACCATGTTAAAGAAACTCATTTACCACCATATCAGCACCTCGAGCCTTATTATTTTTTAATCCTTTTAGTACTGTTGCTTATTCCTCCTCAGAAAACAAATCTTTCTTCACATCCGAGGTATCACAAACTTTTTCCTTTTCCTCTATATCTTTTCCTGCAACTCTATCTCGGTTAAGTGTATTTTCAAAATGTTCAGCCCAACTCTCTTAGTTTAGTTTTATCCCATATCGCTAATTGCGGCCCCATTTCTATCTTTAACTGGGCCAAGTCCGGATTGACTACTCCCTCTCAATTAGTTAACATGCCAGTACAATATTTTACTATTTTGCCACCTAGCTGCATCTTCCACATCCTTGGCAATTTTATACATGGCCTCCATTTAATGGAGTTCTTTACTTTTCTTTGAAAAACTATTTTGTGGAATTTTTTTCTTAATTAATTTTCTGTTCGTTTTATATTGACATAGTCTTTTCAGGGAAAAAGAAAATAATGCTTTAAGTCTTTTCGTTTTTTAAGACTTTATAGTTTGGCCTGCTATTTGTATGGTAGAGAAATATTTTAAGCAATTTTTAACAACATACACCCTTTTAAAATCTGTACACAAATAGTAGTGTTTAATTTAGATTCATACCTCCTCTAGTTGACCTGAAATAGAAAACTTGATACCATTCGCAAAAAAACAAAAAAGTCTGTTTACTCTCTTTGATAGCTTGGATACACTTACGCTATTTTTATTTGATTAAATTTTAAGAGCAGAAGTAGCCCGGAAAGTTTGAACATAATAACCTCAGTCGTTCTTGGGCTATTGCTGAGATGCCTTTTTGGGAATTAGCATTAACACAGTGTATTTTGAGTTAATCTTAAGGCAGCATTTAGTTATTAAATATAAGCCCTTTATGAGGGATTTGGAGGGAATTGAAGGGAGAGGGATTAGTTGTCCTCCAATCACTTTCGATCACTAAAAAGGGCATTAGCCCTTTTTATTTTCAATCGAATGAGCCCTTTTCGAAGTTCCTACGACAATTCCTTCGTTACGAAGTGCCCTGGTCTAAGCAAAAACAAAAAAAAGTTAATACGTTATACTCACATCGACCTTTGGTATACACATTTAAAGCCTTCTAATCACTTTCGACTATTAAAAAGGGTACTAGGCCTTTCGATTTGCAATCGAATAAGCCCCTTTTTAATTTCTACAACAACGCTTTCTATAAACACCTTAAATGCCCCCAGGGTATAAATCACAACCCTTACCTTATGGGCTGTTATGGTGGTTGTCATTCTCTAAGACCTAATTTCCAGAACTTTCAGCTACGTTAAAAAAAAAATTGCTATATCAAAATTTTGATTGGATGTGTTTGGGGAAATGGTGGGCGTGAGAGGGGCGTTAGTCGCTCTCCAATCACTTTCAACTATTAAAAAGGCACTACCCTTTCGATTTCCAATCAAATGAACCTTTTTGAAGTTTCTACAACAACGCTTTCAATAAAAACCTTATGTGCCTCCAGGCCATAACTTGCAATCCTTGCCCTGAGGGCTAGGGGAGTGGCTGTCATCCTTAAAGACCTGATTTCCAGAACTATCCACTACGTTGAACAAATTGGCTATCTGAAAATTTTGAAAATTTGTGTTTGGGGAAATTTTGAGTGTGAGAGAGCGGCTAGTTAGCCTCCAATCCCTTTTGATTATTGAAAACGGCACTAGCCCTCTCAATTTCCAATTGCTAAGCCCCTTTTGAAGTTTTCACGACAACTCTATCTATAAAAACCTTATATGCCCCAAGGGCATAACTTAAAACCTTTGCCCTGGGGGCTCTTGGGGATTTGTCATCCTTATATACATAATTTCCAGAACTTTCAACTACATTGAACAAAATGGTTAACTCTAATTTTTGATTGAATGTTTTTGGGGAATGGGGGCGGGAGAGGGGGGTTAATTACTCTCCACTCACTTTCGAATATTAAAAAGGAAATTTCAATTTCCAATCAAATGAGCCCTTTCTGAAATTTCTGCAACATTTTTCTATATAAAACCTTATATGCCCCCAGGGCATAACTTACAACCCTTGCACTGAAGGCTCTGAGGGGGTTATCATCCTAAAACACCTAATTTACAGAACTTTCAACTATGTTGAACAAAACGGCTATCTCAAAATTTTGATTGGATGTGTTTGGGAAAATGGTGGGCGTGAGAGGGGGGTCAGTTGCCCTTTAATCACTTTCTACCATTAAAAAGGTTACTAGTCCTTTCTATTTCCAATTAAATGAGCCCTTTTAAAAAATTCTACAACATCGCTTTCTATAAAAAACCTTATATACCCCTAGGGCATAACTTACAACCCTTGCCCTGAGGGCTGTGGGGAGGAAGGGTTGTCATCCTTAAAGACCTAATTTCCAAAACTTTCAACTATGTTGATTAAAATGGCTATCTAAAAATTTTCATTGGATGTGTTTGGGGAAAAGGTGGTGGTGAGAGGGGGGTTAGTTGCCCTCAAATGAATTTCGACTATTAAAAGGGCCCTAACTCTTTGATTTTCCAATAGAATGAACCCTTTTTCTAGTTTCTACGACAATGATTTTAATAAGAACCTTATATGCCCCCATGGCATAACCTATAACCCTTGCCCTGAAGACTGTGGGGGGAGTGTCCTGCTCAAAGGTCAAAAATTTCTGATTTTTAAATTGCGTGGAACAAAATGGCTATTTCAAACTTTTGATTGGATTTGTTTGGGGAAATTGTGGTTTGTGGAAGGGGTGTTAGTTGCCTTCCAATCACTTTAGACTATTAAAAAGGGCACTATCCATTTAAATTTCCAATCAAATGAGCCCCTTTTGAAGTTTCTACGACAACGCGTTCTATAAAAGCCTTATATGCCCCCAAGGCATAACTTAGCTTCCTTGCTCTGAGGGCTGTGGGGGGGGGGGGGTTGCCATTCTCAAAGACCTTGGTTCCAGAACTTAAAACTACGCCGAACAAAATGACTATCCCAAAATTTTGATCGGATGTTTTGGGGGAAAAGTGGGCGTGAGAGGGGGTTAGTTGCCCTCCAATCACTTTCGACTATTAAAACGGGCACTAGCACTTTAAATTTTCAATCGAATGAGCCTTTTTTGAAGTTTTTATGTCAACGCTTTCTATAAAAACCTTATATGCTTCCAGGGCAAAACTTACAACCCTTGCCCTGAGGACTGTAGGGGAGTGTCCTCCTCAAAAGCTTGATTTTAATTTGGAATCAACCACGCTGAACAAATGGCTATCCCAAAATATTGATTGGATGTGTTTTGGGAACTGGTGGGTGTCGAAGGGACGTTAGTTGCAATCCAATCAGTTTTGACTATTAAAAAGTGCACAAGCCACTCCAATTTCCAATTGAATGAGCCCTTTTTGAAGTTTCTATGACAACTTCTTCGATACGAAGTGCCCTGGTCTAAAGGAAAAAAAACAATTAACGCGTTCTATAAAAGCCTTATATGCCCCCAAGGCATAACTTAGCTTCCTTGCTCTGAGGGCTGTGGGGGGGGGGGGTTGCCATTCTCAAAGACCTTGGTTCCAGAACTTAAAACTACGCCGAACAAAATGACTATCCCAAAATTTTGATCGGATGTGTTTGGGGGAAAAGTGGGCGTGAGAGGGGGTTAGTTGCCCTCCAATCACTTTCGACTATTAAAACGGGCACTAGCACTTTAAATTTTCAATCGAATGAGCCTTTTTTGAAGTTTTTATGTCAACGCTTTCTATAAAAACCTTATATGCTTCCAGGGCAAAACTTACAACCCTTGCCCTGAGGACTGTAGGGGAGTGTCCTCCTCAAAAGCTTGATTTTAATTTGGAATCAACCACGCTGAACAAAATGGCTATCCCAAAATATTGATTGGATGTGTTTTGGGAACTGGTGGGTGTCGAAGGGACGTTAGTTGCAATCCAATCAGTTTTGACTATTAAAAAGTGCACAAGCCACTCCAATTTCCAATTGAATGAGCCCTTTTTGAAGTTTCTATGACAACTTCTTCGATACGAAGTGCCCTGGTCTAAAGGAAAAAAAAAACAATTAACAATTCATTGTGCCAACATGGTTCTTATAAGTAGAAAGGCCCCTATTGACACGGTACGAACACCGTGCTGCCATCTACAATTTAGTCTAACGCCAAGCTAACATAATTTATTCAAGGATTATCGATCGAGTCTAATGAGGTCAAGGTCAATTGATTTGTTGTTGTTTCTAAGTGTATTGACTCCAGGACGAAGTTTGCACATGTGCATTGACGGTGGGGAATGTATTGATCTAGGACAAGTGAATTTCCGGGAACTTGATTTACATAATCAGCGGGGAATGTATTGATCTAGGACTCGAGGGGGGAAGTGAATTTCCGAGAAATTGATTGCGTAATCGAAGGGGAGAGGATTTCCGAGAAATTGATTGCGTAACCGACTAGGACAAATGGATTTCCGAGAAATCGATTTACATAATCGGTGGGGAGAATGTATTGACCCGATAACGGGAAACAGGATCACGTGTCTCCTTCTAAGCCAATCAGGGAGTCGGTTACATCTCGTTCTAAGCTAATTAGAGACTCGGTTACATATGGTTTCCCATTACATCACAATTCGCCCTTGAGATTTCGTATATAACGGACATGCGTTGTGATTAAACATTCAGAAAGTTCCAAGACACAATGGATAAAACATTGGAATATATTGATGAGCTGGAAGCATTGGCTACAATGATTTATAATGTGAGTTCTGTTTTAGTAAATTTTCATAGTTTATTTTCAAATAAAATCATTTTACATAGTAGCCCCTCCAGTAAATTCAAATTCAGGTAATCCCCCCCCACAATACAAATTCCACTATATATTGATTATACTCGCTAGAAGCTTAAAATATGTTCTTTTTTACCAAATAAACCTCCCCTCTCCTCCCTCTATGTTTATGACTTTAATTCTTCCAATAGAAATAACTTTGTTTTTGAACTCTCCTTTTGACAGCCAACTTTTCTGTCAATCCCTTAGCTATTAATATACCGTTTCCATTTAAGCCGTCGAAAACTTGACATAAGCATTTCCGCAAAGTTTTAAATAGCTGATAATTAGCTGTCACCCTATTAAAGTACATCCGGTTTCTCAATCCTTACGTTAACGGCTTAACCAAAAGGTTTCATTGATCAAAAAGGATGATTTTGATCAAATTAACATATAGCTTCTTCATCGTAAATTTGACCTTAGCTCTACTGAAAAGGGTCCAGGATTTCTAAGATAAAGAATACATAATTTTATTATGCGTAAATTGAATAGCATTTGATTTCTGAGTTTAGTATATTTCTCGCAAATTTTTACTTTTTACTTTACTGAAAATGGGAGAGGGGACTTCTTTGTGATAAATGCTTTCTAGACAAAATTATGGTTAGGGGGTTGGAGGGTACTAATTTTTCTTCTGTGAAAAAGGGAATCATTTTTTCAATACTAACTTTTTTCTCTTCTTTAAGGACAATTATGAAGAATGTATGTCCCCTCCAAGAAAGAGGGCAAGGATTAATGATGCTACTCCTTTAAGACCATCAGTTATCAAATACACTGGCCCATTCAACCCACATATCGGCTATTCAAGACCGACGCTGCCAGCACAAGCCGCAGCCCAATCTACACAAGAACGTAACGCCGCCGGCCCGTCCACCATCCATCATGCGTTGCCTGAGCCTTCAAGAGCTGCCCCACCTACACAAGGTCAGGAGGTGGCCCTCCTGCATGCTATGCCAGGGCCTTCAGGCACACAACTGCAGCCGAAATATAAAAATGTGAGCATTTTTTACCTGATTATAGAAATATCTAAACAGACCCATTTTTCATCACTGTAAAAGTGTGTGTCAGAGATATTAAAAATGTTATTTTCTCAATAATCCCCGACCCCCTGTTTTAAATTTATCTGCTCCCCCCTCCCTCAGTGATATCTAAATATAATATAATTTTTTTTTTGCTTCTCAAAGAAACTGCTTTTTTTTAATCTTTCCTGTTTTCTCTGCCCACTGTAGACATCTTCGCTATTTTTCACCCTCATAATAATATTTTTAGCTAATTTCTAGTTTACTGTTAGAGAGTCTTTTTATCTCCAACTGCTATTTTTCGCTAGAGTATTATAGTTTTAAGGGGCCTTCCAACAATCGATTCATTTCATCACAGTAAAAGCGTGTCAAAGATATTAAAAGAAATTGTTCCCCCTTTTAAATCAGGTCAATTATCGTATACATTCAGTCTGCTGAATTCTCATAGTGAAGCCAAAAAGGCACTATATACCGATCATATTTCCTCATAGCAAATTCATTACGTTATAAACTGCTTTTATTTAAAAACCATTTTCTATCGGAAAGAGTTAGGCTATCAAGTAAAGACCGCGGTTGTTTTCAAAGCAGATAAAGAGTATTAATATGAATTATTTTTTGAGGAGTTGTTTGAACAAAATCAAAACCTTCTATGTCATCTTTTAGATTGTATTAAGTTGGAACTTTCAGAATATATATAGAGTAGAGAACTAAATGCTACAGCTAAGCGAGTTTTTAAATAATAATCCAATTTTAAAAATAGGGGTGATTTAGACACTTTGAAAATAAGCTATTTTTCTTTTATAGGTTGTTCTGGTTCCTTATTCACAATCTCCTTCCTGCTCGTCAGTTGGAGAAGGAGAAGACATGCCTGTGGAGTTTTATGACAATGAAATTTCACAGCAAGGCATCATAAACGTATTCCAAATAACATTGATGAGTTTTTAGCTGATTTTTTAAATGTTGGTTATGGCACAGTTGAGCAGGGGGACTTACCTTCGCTAAGTCCAAATACCTTACAATTTTTAGAGGATTTTACCCGGTAATTAACAGGGAACCCTCCCCCAACTGATAACATACTTCCACTTCAAATAAATGAAGTGGCTTCCCATAGCCCTATTATTGAACAATGAGGGGGGGGGGGAGGGGTGGTGATAATTTACAAGAGGAAGAGGTGGGAGAGGGGGTAATATCCAATTTACTTCATTCCCTGAGTTTCAACTCACAAACACAATTTTAAATACAATAGTTGTCTACACTGCAACTTTTGGAGACCCATTTAATTCGCTTTTGGGTGGTAATTTTTGTGTTTGACCCTGTAGAAATTGTTCATGAATATGTAGATAGAATTCGTGCACTGCTAGAAAACCAAAATCAGTTGTGGGGAGGGGGTAGGGATTCAATTAAGGTTTCTATTGTTTTTAAAGGTGTTTTATCTAAATGAGGGACAAAGTAAGGTTTATCATCATTATGTAAACACCGAGATGCGAGTGGTCTATCCAAATTTAGAGAATTTTGAGGGTGTTTTTTCCGAGTGGATAGGCCATATTATTACGCATCTCGAAAATTATAACGAAAATGGGAGCGGGTCTGCAGTTCTTATGTTGAAAATTTAAGCGTTAATATTTGTAAATTTAAAAAAGAATTATTTTAAGAGGGGGTCAAGTGGGGCGTCTGAGGGGTCAATAGTTTTAAAATATAATCCGATTTAGTAGGTTGTAAAGGTGTCCAGCGAATCTGTTTTGAAACAGGTCAAAAATGTTTCAAGTACGCTTTCCTCATATCAGCATTCGAGCCTCTAGCACGTGACGCTACCAAGACGAACTTAGACGATTGGGCTGTACATGGGAAGGAGGGTCCGATTTTCCCATTGTAGATTTCACTTGTTTAGAGGGAAAATTCCCAGTAACGCTCAGGTCTATTGATATTTTTGAAAGGGCCAATGCCCATTTAAATATCGGTGTTACTGTGGTTCAGTATGAAACTGAACTTGAAGATGGGGTTCGTTCTAAAAAGAAGAGGGTGGTGTTCCCAGTAAGAGGCCGTTGATTGAATTGGTGAAACACTGGGTATGGCTGTTGTACACACCACCTAGTGACCCAAATTCAATTGGCCATTTAAACCCAATTACAGAAATTAGTAGAGTTTTGGGGGAGGGTAAGAAACAGAGTGCACGTTTCTACTGTCCGACATGCCTGTCTCGATTTTGGACTGAATTAAAGTTGCAAAATCATATGAAGCATTGTAGACGGCATGGCTACCAGTCAGTGGAAACGGTTTCAGGGGATAGGGCCATTTTACGCTTTAAAAATTTTCAAAAAACACCCTCCTCCAGAGCAATAAAATATCGTTGGATTGTAAAGAGAAGTTAGTGGAAGTGAACGATCTTCGATTTCAAAACCGAATCAAATAACATCATCTATTGCAGTCTCCTACGCCCACGCGCAAAGAGACAGTTCTAACGCTATGCAGTTGTTAGAAATAGTTGAAAAATTGGATGAGGGAGAGTGTATGGTCAAGGCACTGACTAAATTAATTGGCATCGCTAATGGCGCTATTTCTCGTTTGAGAAATACGCATTACCCGATGGTGTTGTCTGCAGAGGATTGTCTTGCAATTAAAAATCCAAAAATATGCTGGGTTTGTAAGGGGGAGTTCAAAGAGGAGGATAAGGGGAAAGGGACTATAGGGGGGGAAGGGGAAAGTCAGAGATCACAATCACTTGTGGCAGGAAATATCCTCTGGGGGTAGTAATTTTAGAGGGGTAGCGCATCAATCGTGTAACTTAAACGTTAGCCAGCAGTTTTTTATTCCAGTTTTTATTCATAATTCATATTATGATTTAAAATTTATTTTACCTGCACTGGCGCGTATGCACAGGGAGGGAGGGGGAGTAGATACTCCATGGGTAAATAATTCATTTACCTATAACATCATTCCCAAATCGGCCGAGAAGCAAGTGCTTCTCGAGTTGAAATGGCAGGTAGTAAATAATGGGCATACGTGCTGGAATAAAATCAGGTTTTTAGATTCTTTTAGTTTTTTTCCCAAGGCATTGAGTCAATTGATTCAAGTGCAGAAAAGCGACAATTTTGATAGTTTTCCTTTGCTTAAACAGCACTTTCCAGACAGTGAAATGTATGACCTTTTGACCTGTAAAGGTGTATATGCATACGACTATTACTGTTCTGGTGCTCGCTTAAGCGAGGTGAAACTACCTCAAATTGAAGCTTTCTATAATTCACTCACCAACAGTGAATGCACAGCCGAGGAGTATGAATTTGCCAAGAAGGTGTGGTCTAAGGGGAATTGTTAAAATGGGTGGGAATATTGTAGACTGTACTTGGCCAGTGACGTTTTAACTCTGTTAGATATTGTCTACAAGGACACAGGCCAAATCTATTCAGAATTTGGACTAGATATAGGCTATTATTTTTCCACACCACATTTGGTGATGGACTTGATTTTAAAAATTAGTAGGGAGGAAATAGGCTTAATAACTGATGTGGATCAACACCTTTTTGTAGAAAAATCAATGAGGGGTGGGTTTGTTTTTCATGGGGATCACGTCTTGACAACCGATCCAAGCGGACAAAACAGCACCGGCGCAAAGTCAAATGCAGTGTTATTGGACATGAACTCATTGCACCCCTCGGCAGTGTCTCACTACTCTTTGCCGTGTTGGAACTATAAATGGCATGAGAATCCTTGTGAGTTCCCCGACATTAACACCGTCGAGGACAATGGGCCACAAGGATGGTTCTTTGAAATTGACGGACACATTCCATTGGCGCTTCATGATTCAGTCAGAGATTTTTTTTTTTCCCTGTATCAATCGACCAGTGACCAGGGACTCACTGAGCCCCTACAATCGATCATTGGTTGAGGATATGGGGATGCACTGGACCCCCTCTAAGCAAAAACTGATTGCAGATCTGGACCCTAAGGAGAATATCGTTGTTAATCATGTGCTTTTGCACTGGATGGTGAACAATGGTTTCAAGATCACCAAAATGCATAGAGTCCTGCAATTCAGTCAAAAACCCTACTTAAAGACGTTTATCGACACTTTTGTTGATAAACGCTCTTGGGAAAATACCAAAGTAGAGAAGGAAATGTACAAACTCATTCTAAATTCGGCGTTTGGCAAATTGTGTGAAAGCGTACGGAACAGATCATTGTTGCGACGTCGTGACTGACTCTCAAGAGTTTGCACGGATTATTGCCGACCCCAATTTTACAACGTTCACGAGCATAGAGGCTGGCATGGTTCTTCTACACAGGAAAAAGAGAAATGTGGTACTGAACAAGAATATAGCAGGAGGTAGTTCAGTACTTGAAATTTCCAAAAAGCTCATGTTGTCGTTTTTTTACAATGTGTGCAACGTGCAATGGCCACGGGAGGGGGAGGTTCAAGTTTACAATGGGGATACAGATTCTCTGCTGTTAAAAGTTAAAACCGGGGATTTATTGGGGGATTTAGAAAATGGGGAACACATCAGCTCGCGGATGGATTTCACCAACTGGAATCCGTCCCTTTACCCCGAGTTTGTGAAACGTCAAGCCCCCAACCAACTACTAATGTTAAAATCAGAGACGGGGAGTGATTTGATATCCAGGGGGTGTTCACGGGTCCTAAAGTTTATTGCGTGGAAACTCATAATAGGGATGTAAAGCAGGCGTGTAAAGGGGTGCCTACACATTTTGTAAAGAGCAAATTCAACATGAGTGTCTACAGAGACTGTGTAGAAAGTAGCCAAGTGCCGAGAGCACAAGTGCTTGCAATTCGCTCTCTACAGTATAAAAATTATACTGTAAGAGTGGAAAAGAATGCAATGTCGTGTATATCTGACAAAGTCTTTGTGCTCGAGAATGGTGTAAGTGTACTGCCACATGGCCACTACCGTATTTCAGACCGGGTTGAATGCATAGACTATCGCAATCAACTTGGTCTGGATAAATTAACCTGAATGCTCTAACCACTAACCCTAACCCATCCATAAATTAACTAACCCAACCTAACCTGTAGCAGCAGTGACGACGACTATTGTATAAATTTTTCCCCTGGGGGTGGGGGGCCCCGCCCGCGGCCGGCTTTCGGCCCCCCCCCCCCGGCCCCAGGGGGGGGGGGGGGGGGTCCCGCCCGTGGCCGGACTTCGACCCTGCGGATCCCCGGAGGGTGGGGGGTCCCTTTAAATTCATGATGTTAAACTGTGCTACTTTTTAAAGTTCATGTTCATGTTCATGTTGTACAAATAGTGTGTGTTTGTACAAAAATGTGTGTGTTCTTGCTTAACAATAAGTGTTTTTTTTATGACAATAAGTGTTAGTGTTGTACAAATAGTGTTATTGTTGATGGACTAAAAGTTTTTTTTTTATGACAATAAGTGTTAGTGTTGTACAAATAGTGTTATTGTAGATGGACAAAAAGTGTGTTTTTTTTTATATCAAAATTGTTTGAACAAATAGAGTTTTTTGTTCTTGTTGAACAAGTGTTTTTTTTTTATGCTGTTCATGCTGAACAAATAGAGTTTTCATGTCAAATAAATGAATGAAATATTGTTTTTGTTGTTCTTGTTAACGTAGATAGATCTATGGGAAAATTATTACTACTACTTATTCATTGGACAAGTATGATTTACGGTTAGTTGTAGTCCGACTGTTGTCAACAGCAGCAGCATGTATCATTTTTAAAACACCCTTCAGATCGTTTCTCTGTGGTCCATCAATGTCGGGGAAAACGACACTTTTAGCTAAAATAATTCGAAATTGTAATAAAATGTTTTTGGAAAAACCAAAGAAAATTTATTATCGCTGTAGTATTAGGCAGGAGTCCTATGATCAAATAAAAGCCATTGCCACACCCATACCACTACAATTCATACGGGGACTTGATGTTGTCAATAGTATTGAAACAAACTCGTGGCTGATTATTGATGATTTGGCTGAATCCATTGAACAGTTCTCACAGGAAATGCTACAGCTGTTCACCGTTCGCTCTCATCATGAACAGATTTCCATAACCCTAGTTCTACACAATCTGTTTCATCGGAGCAAATGTATGCGAACCCTTGCTTTGAATTGCACCATCTATATTATCTATCGAGTTGTTCGTGATTCTAGCTCACTAATAACTCTCAATAAGCAAATATATCCAGGTGCCCCTAAATTTCTGCTGTCAGCGTACACTCAGGCGACAAATAAGCCCTACGGCTACATTTTGCTAGATCTTAATCAGAGTACACCCGAGGATCTACGTGTAGTCACCGACATTTTCGACAAAGAAATTACCGTATATCTTCCAGTGAACAGTAGAAAAAGCTATTAGTTGCCATTATGATACTGAAGAAACTACACGAACAACGTCATTTATTTTCCATTTTAGGCACTCAAAACCTTCACTCAGGAAGGCTATACTCAAACATGGTGTTGACAATGATTTCATTAATCTAATATCTGAACTTTGTTTAAATTTAACTGAGGGCAATGTACACTTGCCAGAAGGTGCTAGACAACAGACAAAGCAACATCGTTCCACTGTACGCGCCTTGGCTTGCAAAAACAAGGGAAAATTTTTTAAAAGAAAACGTCTCCTTCAAGCGGGCGGTAGCTTTTTTACACTTTTACTGCCAATAATTGCAGGACTTGTAAACAGTTTTCTCTAGAGAATGGCTAAACTCTATAAATTGACACCATTTGAACTTGTCCTCTCGCCCGTCGAACATTTTGAAGACAATCTAAGCATATTCATTAATGATGTGAATATTGCTGATGATAAAAACTGCTTTTACTTCAAGATGCATTGCGACGGTTGGACAAACATAGACCATATCGTGAGCGATCCGCCGTCGCCGTCACAGATCCCTCTAAACAGGAAACATCTCCTCAAGATTCTGCCGCAGCAGTGCAATCAAAGGAGAAGGAATTGAATTCTATAGTGACAACAATTGGAAACCTATTGCCAGTGACCTATCGAGAACAGAGTAAAAGAGTATTATCATATCTCATGTTGGGAACTGGTGGTGATCATCAAGTTCAAGTCGATAGTGCAGGGCATCGAATTATAATTCAGGGAATAAGTTATAATCTATTTGATTTTATTTGTGATGTGGTTACGAATCGTAAAGGACTTTTATCTTTTGACAATAATCTATTCACCTTTCTAAATACATCAAACTTTCCCAAAAGTCTTATTGGCAATAAGCAAATTCTAAAGAAACTAAGAGAATATAGTCCTCCAACAACGCCAACACCAACACCATTTAAAAAGGAAGAAGATTCAATATTGGAAAAAAACTAGCAGCAGCAGCAGCAGCAGCAATGATTTTATAACACCTGTATTTGCTAGTCAAAAGCGAAGACGGATTGATTCACCCTCCAATGTGCAAAAGGGGAGTGGACATTACACTATGTGTTTGCGTTCAAAATGGTTGAAGTTCTGAAACATGTCTATGACAATAGTGGTGAAGCGGGAAGTCTAAGTTCCCCCGAAACGCTTTCTAAAGTTGCCTCTGGCATAGACGGCGGCAGCACATTAAAAAAAAGCAAAAGAGTATCTACAGAATGAACCGAGTTACACACTGCATCGGAGTCGCAGGCTTCGTGCAAACAATATCGACAAACTAAAGCGTTCTTCCCTCTGCATATAATGCAAACGGATCTTTTAATTTTAGATGCGATTCAACGGCGTCACAATGCACCCTACAAATATATTCTAGTGGCAATCAGTGTCTTTACTCCCTATGCCTATGCCATTCCATTGCGGTCAAAGAGAGGTGTTGAAGTTGCTCAGGCCATTGAAAGTATTCTTGAACAGGATTGCTACAGAAAAATTCAATCGGATCGTGGTAGCGAATTTGTTAATCCCCATGTGCAAAAGGTTCTATTGAAATATAATACAACACTTTATCATAGTCTCAGCCCGATAAAGGCTGCATTGGCTGAACGACTGATAAGAACGATTCGTCTATTAATTTCAAGATATTGTACACTGAAAAATACACTGCTTTTATTCATGATTTAGATAAAATCATGTGGATATACAACCATCGATCTCTGTCCAACTCAAGCCCTCGGGATGTTCATTACAGTGAAAATACATTTGATGCTTTTCTAAAGCAATATTCCAATGGTGGTAATGAGAAGAAGAGGAAAAAGAAGAAATTCAATGTTGGTGATACTGTTCGAATTAATAGAACCACCAATATTTTTTGAAAAGGGGAATTATTTATGAAGCATTGAACTTTTTAAAGTGTCCAAAATCCTGGACACTGAACCCACGACATATCGACTGCGAGACACCAAAGATGTGAGATTCTCGGCGGTTTTTTATGAATATGAAGTGCAAAAAGTTAGAAACACTAGTGAAATTTATCAAATTGAAAAGATTTTAAAGAGTCGTAATCGTAGGGGCCGCAGACAGTTGCTTGTTCTCTGGCTAGGATACAACTCTGATTTTGATTCTTGGGTCAGTGCTGAAGATATTAACAATGCCCAATGATTTCTATGTGACTTTCATGTCCAATGTTTCTGATCCTCTCTACAATGACTTGAATAGAACAAGTGATTTTTGGACAAAACTCTCTCCCACCATCAAATTCGACGGAAAGTATGAAGTGGCTCTTGTCCACTGTATTCTCAAAAATACCTACGACATCCTGGGAAAAGATCGTAAATATGATATAAAAATTAGATCCTATGATTGGCCAACACCCTCAGGTGATCAAGAACAAAATTCAAAAAAATCAATTGGATGAATTATCCATATATTGAATTACCCTATGAAGAACTCACCTGTATGAATGATTTATGTCGTTCTATTAATAAAAGAATTTCCGCTCGTAAAAAAGGAGCTTTTCATTTCAACTATTCAAAGGATGAGGGCAAGATCTATATTAGTTCACCTATTGCCGATGAAAAGGTTATTCTCAATGATAATCTAAAGGACGTTCTTGGCTTTAAGCTCAATATAATCAATGGTAAAACTGCCGGAAACACTAATTTCATTTTTGCTGACTACCCACCTCCCTTCTCCACTGACACTTGTATATTTCTCTACGCTTCATTTGTGGAAACATCTCAGGCTGGCAATACCAATGTTCCCCTCCTACGAGTTCTTGAACGAAAAACCAATCAAGAACCTATTCACCACTACAATATAAAGCATCTTCAGTATATTCCCGTAAACACTTCCTATTTGGAACTCTGTCAGTTAACACTACGAACTGAATTAGGTGACCCTCTAGCAATATCAAAAGGTTTGGCTGTGGTTACATGCCATTTTCGACCCATCGTTCAACAACAACAAGATGTCTAATAGAAAAGTGGTATTCATTTGTCCTGATATTGACTGCTATGTTAATACTCTTGGCCCAAGACAACAGGGCAATGGAATGGATTATTACAAAGGTCGCTCGTCAATGTCTGGCTACGGTCTTGGAAGTTGGTTTGCTAAGCTGTTTCGCTCTGCAATACCTCTGGCTAAAAAATATATTGTACCAGCTGCGACAGATTTTGCATCCTCTACACTATACGATTGGGGCTCTGGCAAGGATTTTTAAAAAACGTGCTTCGGAAAATCTCAGGTCCAGTGCGCGAACCCTTGGCGAGAGATTAAAACAAAACGGAAAAGGTTTAAAAAGGTCGAGAAACAATGCATCACTCATCAGTCTCTACTCAGGTCAGAAACGAAAGACATCACCCCTTTCAAAGCAAAGAAGGAAAAAGCCGACACGTGCAATAAGCACTAGTAGAAGAAGAAGCCCCAGGAAGAGAATTGTTAGATCGAAACTAGATTTCTTTTCCTAAGATGTCCTACCTACCGCATAAGGATTCCCAACCTTCAATTACCTCATCATTGAATCTAGTCAATGCAGAAAATGTTGATTTGAGTGTCAAGCATGGATACTATGAGCAATTTTATCCACAAAAACCCCTCTCTGATAATATCCACTTCCAAATTTATTCCAATGAAGACTACTTTATTGACATGTCTTCGACATTTATAGATTTACAATTGAAAGTCCGGAAATCCGATAATACATTGCCAATTCGGGCCGATGGAATATCCTAGGAAAATGTATATTACATAATTTATTTCGTCAAATCAGTTTCTACATCAATGGCACGCTGGTGAGCACAAGCAACAATCTCTCAAATTATACAAGCTATATGCAATTCATGTTGATGACACCCAAGCTATACAAGGAATTGAGAGGCACCTCCAATGGATATGAATATATTACTAATACTGATAGTGCAGATGCACTTAAAAATGCTACAACTAGCGAATTACATCTAGTTGGAAAAATATATCATAAAATATTTAATATACCCCAATGGCTACCACCCAATATTAAAGTGGATCTAAAATTGACGCTTGCACCATCCAATTTCATATTGAGAAAAGAAATTGATGACAATCCTGATGTGACTCTCTCTCTCTCACCTCGGCAATACTACATGTACGCAAACAACTAGTTATGAGTTTTGTTGCTTTGGCAGTGGAATAACTGAGAGCCAGTGGAAATAATATTAAACTACTTGTTCCTCATACAATCACCAATCAACGTCATATTACCATGGGGTCATGCACCTTCACCGACTCATCCTTTATCAATGGCGAAATTCCGTCAAAACTCGCTTTGGCATTTGTAAAAAGCGCCAGTGCAATAGGATCGTGGACTGGATGCCCACATAAATTTGAAATGTTTGGACTTTCATCTCTTGTGTGCAAAGTAAACGGCATCCCACTCTACAATCTATCTTTTGATAAATCCTATGGAACATTGTATGAGTTGACCATGCAAACCCTAGATCATGATTCGCAACTATTTGAAAATGGTATAACCGAAGAAATTTTTGCTAAAACACATGGTATCATTGTATTGTATTTGTCTGGCACGCAGGATATGAGTATAGTACGTACAGGGAGCGTGCGTTTAGAGTGTACATTTGCCGACCCGTTGGCTGAGAGTATCGCACTAATCTCACTAAATCAATATGAAACCTATTGGGAAATCACTCCGGAAGGCAGTGTTCTACTAGACTTGGCGCCATGAAAACCAATCAAATAATCAATGTATTTAATATGGATCCCTACATGTCCCAGTACAAATCGTATTGTCCGCCCTCGGACTTTCTTGGAAAAATTCAAAGTGGAAACAATACCTTAATTATTGTTAATAGCAGTCCGTCGAATGTGCTGACGGGTCATTGGCTGTGCATCTTTCAAACAATGAAGACGATTGAATTTTTTGATCATCTTGGTGTACCCTATACATTCTACACACCCTACATCAGCAACTATAGTGAGAGCAGTGGGAAAACTATTATTCAAAATCGGAAGAGAGTGCAGGATCTGACAACTAAAAGCTGTGGCTTCCAGGCACTACTATATTTTGTTCCGATGTCGCAACTATACTTACACACAGTTTTCTCAACATTTATGGTGACAATCCACGCCTGAATTACTTTCTAGTGGAAAATATCCTCTCAGACCTGTATAATATTGATTTCGGTGCCCTAAGAGTAAAGTGCTTAAAAATGTTTGTGAATTTGTTTATTAATAAAATGTATATACACAACAATGTCTTTAAATCTTCACTTTAGATTTCTTCTTCTTCGGTGTATAGGCAACTGTCTTGAACCACTAATGCCGGTAAATCATTTGCATTCACTGTATATTGATCTTGATTGGCTGCAAAGTCAGGGTCACATTTTCTAAAATACAATGTTTCACTCTTGCCATATCTCTTTGTATAGTCAATGATACTATTTGCATTCATATTATGAAATTCACGAGTTTCAATCTGTCTATTTGAAGCAATATCACATACAGTGTTTTCAAATGGTGAATCACATTCGGTAACTGCCAAATAAAAATCACTTGGTTTATAGTCATAATAGGCAGTGTCGTCACAACGATGACGTAGAAACCAAATTGTTTTGTTACCCCAACCCCAACAGTTGAATCGTAGACCAGATTCTTCCTCCCAGAATAATTTAAATCCACGACGATACCAATCTCGTAGAAATAAACTAAAATCACGTTTGGGATTTTTCCAATCATACCGGGGTAAGTATTCTCCCACTGATCACATTTATCATAGTGGCAATTGGAGCACAGATGTCCTCTAGGGTGAGAGTCACAAATCTCTTCAAGACATGAATTACATCCTTTAATTTGTATTGCATAGCCTCTATGTAATTTACAAGGATTACATAATTTACACTTTTCACTATAGTCATCAATAATTGTACAATTCTCACATTGAGTCCAACTGCCAAGTGTGTACATGCATAGCGGACATGTATAGAACATTTTTTTTTTTGGTTTCCGATGTCAACTCTCTCACAGCTAAAACGAAACTGATCATCCCTGCTGACGGATAAGTTCAGGGTGGAGGTAAGGTGAGAGGAGTAATTCTGTGACGTCACCTCTTTCGAAGGGGGAGCCATCTACATTGAATTTATGGCAATGTTTTCAAAAGTGTATCCACGATATTATTCTGCTTTGTTCCAATTAATATATCAATAAATTGAGTATAAGCATTTGAGTCATATCGACAAAGCTTCATGCAATAGTCCAATGGAGGAGAATCAGTCCCCATTATATTGTCGAGTGTTTCCCGAGAGAATATCCTGCGTTGAAGAGATAACTCGAGAAAATCATCATCCAAAATCAAATGTTTTTCCATAAACACCAGATTCGATCTAATTCTCTCTTTCTCGAATTTATTCATTTTTCAATCCTATCACTCTGACTGTTGACTCTAGACTGACCAAGATTCGTTAGCCTAACATTCTAACAACAAAAAGAAAGGGAACATTTTCGATTTCGTAACAATTTTATTGGGTAATTACAACAATAATACTAAGCATGTACAATTAGCGATACACTTTATTGTCTTCGATATGTTTCACTAATGCACTTAAAGCACATTGAAATCTATTCACATGCGCTATATCAACTTTTGCAGCGAAGCATAATTGATCCTCCATTTTAAATTTGCTCAAGGATATCACATAACTTGCATATACTTCATCCCATTCCAGCCAAAGCCGTGATCCTCTCGTGATTTCCACCGCAATGTTTGGTGCTCTTGTATTATTGCCATCAACTTCTAATAGGGTAAACATTCCACTCATCATCAGCACAAATATATCCAAATGAGTAAAGTAAAACTGTTTTCGCTCCTTTGAATTCTATTCACAGACTAATAAAAAACTATAGCAAAAATCCTTTCCTTATATTCTCTGCAATCCTCTCCCGCTAATATGTGACCGACTCCCTGATTGGCTTAGAAGGAGACACGTGATACTGTTTCCCGTTATCGCATCAATACATTCTCCCCAACGATTATGCAAATCGATTTCTCGGAAATCCATTTTTCCTAGTCGATTACGCAATCCATTTTTCGGAAATCCTCTCCCCTTCGATTACGCAATCAATTTCTCGGAAATTCACTTGTCCTAGTCGGTTACGCAATCCATTTCTCGGAAATCCTCTCCCCTTCGATTACGCAATCAATTTCTCGGAAATTCACTTGTCCTAGTCGGTTACGCAATCAATTTCTCGGAAATCCTATCCCCTTCGATTACGCAATCAATTTCTCGGAAATTCACTTGTCCTAGTCGGTTACGCAATCAATTTCTCGAAAATCCTATCCCCTTCGATTACGCAATCAATTTCTCGGAAATTCACTTGTCCTAGTCGGTTACGCTATCAAGTTCTCGGAAATTCTCTCCCCTCGAGTCCTAGATCAATACATTCCCCACCTTTAATGCGCATGTGCAAACTTCGCCCTGGAGACAACACACTTGGACAAACAACAACAACAAATAAATTCACTTGTCCTAGATCAATACATTCCCCATCGATTATGTAAATCAAGTTCTCGGAAATTCATTTCCCCTAGATCAATACATTCCCCCTAGCGATTATATAAATCGATTTCTCGGAAATCCATTTGTCCTAGTCGATTACGCAATCAATTTCTCGGAAATTCACTTGTCCTAGTCGGTTACGAAATCAATTTCTCGGAAATCCTTTCTCTTTCGATTACGTAATCAATTTCTCGGAAATTCACTTGTCCTAGTCGGTTACGCAATCAAGTTTTCGGAAATTCTCTCCCCTCGAGTTCTAGATCAATACATTCCCCACCGTTTAATGCGCATGTGCAAACTTCGCCCCGGAGACAATACACTTGGACGAACAACAACAACAAATAAATTCACTTGTCCTAGATCAATACATTCCCCACCGATTATGTAAATCAAGTTCTCGGAAATTCATTTCCCCTAGATCAATACATTCCCCCTAGCGATTATGTAAATCACCCCCAGTGTCATTACACCTGGACGAACATCAACAAATCAATTGACCTTGACCTCATTAGACTCGATCGATAATCCTTGAATAAATGATGTTAGCTTGGCGTTAGACTAAATTGTAGATGGCAGCACGGTGTTTGTACCGTGTCAATAGGGGCCTTTCGACTCTTATATGCCCCCAGGTCATAACTTAAAACCCTTGTCCATAGGGTGGTGGGGGAGGTTTCTCCTCAAAAATATATTTTCTATCTTGAAATCAACTGCGCTGAACAAAATGGCTATATCAAAATTTTGATTGGATGTGTTTGGGGAAATGGTGGGCGTGGAAGGGGTGGTAGATACCTTCCAATCACTTTCGGCTATTAAAAAGGACAAAAGGCAATTCAATTTTCAATCGAACGAGCCCTTCTCGAAGTATCGTGACAACTCTTCGATACGAAGTGCCCTTGTATGGAAAAAAAAATAATACATTGTCCTAACATCGTTCTTTACTTAGGCAGTGCGATTGCGCTGCCTAAGATTTCTGTTCGTTTTGGGTTTTATTTATTTATCGATGCTGATTTGTGGTAGTTTCACACATCGTAAATTATTTTATTTTATCTCATTTTTGTTTAATGGAGTTTTTTTTCTTTCTTTGAAAAACCTATTTTGTGGAAAAAGTTTTTTTAATTAATTAAATAAAAAAAACAAGTTCTTTTTAACTGAAAGTAAGGAGCGACATTAAAACCCAAAACGAACAAAAATTATTCCGTATATGAAAAGGGCTGTCCTCTACTAAAACCCTCGCTCTTTACACTAAAACTTGACTCAGTCAACACTCTTCTTCTTATAGTAACACAAAATCTAGCGTAGAGAGCGGGACGTTGAGGAGGGGACAACCCCTTTCATATGTGGAATAATTTCTGTTCGCTTAAGTTAAAATGTCGCTCCTTACTTTCAGTAATTTTTTTTATTTGATTTCTGAACGTTTTTCAACTAATGCAGGTTCAAATTTGGCTCCCCGTACATGAAAAATTAAAACGAAATTTTTCTATTAATTATTCCGTATATGAAGGGTTTCACCCTCATCCATACCTTGCTCTTTACGCTAAAGCCTTTAGAACTTTTAAAAAAGCTTCCTATTCTAATTAAACTGCCCCAGTGTTTCAGTAGCCGTTCTTAAAAAATAGGACAAACAGTAAACTCTAGCGTAAAGAGCAAGGTATTGAGGAGGGAGAAATCCTTCATGTATGGAATAATTTCTGTTCGTTTTGAGTTTTAATGTTGCTCCTTACTTTAAGTTAAAAAACTTTTTTTCATTTAATTTCTGTTCGTTTTTCAAATAATGCAGGTAATTCTGGTTCAGCCTCCATGAAATATACCCCCCCCCCCTCAAGTAAAACATCCCTATGAAAATTTCATCCGACGTAAAGTACATACACACCCATCAAGGTCCCTCCAGACAGTTCCATCTTCGCTGAGAATCTCCCTCCCCGCAAGATTTCTTGCGGAAGGTTCAGCACATAATTTCATTTCAAAAAGACTTTAACCTCTAACCGTTTTTCGATCCCTCCGGAAATTCCCCCTTCCATAGAAATTTTTTTACGGAAGTCAAAACATGCGGTTAATGGTCCCTGGAAAATTCTCCTGGATCATCTCCACATGCAAATTTGAGTTGGCAAAGATAATGTAAGACAATTAACAATAATTTCGTATAGGAACTCTGTCAAATCCCCCGAGTGTAAAATTTTCTCTGGAAAATTCATCCCCCACTGGAAATTTTCCTCCCCAAGGAATATTCTCCAAACAGAAATCCAAAATCAGGAAATTCGAAAAATATCTGTTTACTTCCCAAAAACAAATACTATACGTGAACCATGGGCAAACTTCATAACTTACAGGCCTGTCCCCACGGACCATGGGGGGGGGGGGGGTCATTTACCCCTAAAGACATTGTTATCTGTTCTTTCAGCTATACCGAAGAAAATGGCCATCTCAAATTTTTGATCCGATAACTTTGGGAAATTAATGGGCGTGGGAGGGAGGCCAGTTGTCCTCCGATCTTTTTTGTCACTTTAAAAGGTATTAAAACTTTTAATTTCCATTCAAATGCGTCCTATTTGAATTCCATTCAAATAGGGATAAAATCTTTTTAATTGACAGTGTTTCACAAACAGTGTTAAAATTTCACAAGAAAATACTAAATATTTGGTCACATATGCAGTGACCGTCATCATTAGTAAAACTCGAGGATTTTATCCCTATTTGAACTTTTATTTATCATCATGGAAAGGCAGTGTGGTTTCCGAAATTATCTACTTCTAGGACCATTATTTAAATACGATCATCCCTAAAGAAAAAACAAAAAAAAAAACAATAAACACACATCTGTGATCGGTCTTCTGGCAAAATAGCAAAATTCCATATTTTTGTATATAGGAGCTTGAAACTTCTAAAGTAGGGTTCCCTTCTACGCTGAATCTGATGGTGTGATTTTCATCAAGATTCGTTGAGGTTTTGGGGGTGTTTCCTCCTATTTTAAAAATCTGGCAAATTTTCTCAGACTCGTAGCTTTTGATGGGTAACACTAAACTTGATGAATCTTATATATTTGAAATCAATTCCCTACCACAAACTATTTGAAAACTGAAAAGACTTAAGATGTTCGTTTTTTTCAATGAAAAAGACTGTCAATAAAAAATGAACAGAAATTAATTTAAAAACCTTTTCAATGATAAAAGTTTTTCAAAGAAAAGTACAGAGCTACATTAAACCAAATATGAGCAGAAATGAAGTCAAATAATTTTCCAAGCGTAAAACTACCAAAAATTTACCAACAATAAATAAATTAAATCCAAAACGAACAGAAATTACAATAAATAACCGAGTCAAACTTAAAGCCGAACAGAAACTAAGATGAATCACCGAACAGAAACGTAATTTGCACTTTATTGAAAACCAAGTACATTTTAAATGTTTTCACTTTTTTAACTTTAATAAATCCACAAATTATTAAGACTTTAAGGGATAAATGTCAGTATTTTAAACTGTCAGTCCAATTTCATTTGTTGTTTTTATTTAATAATCCTGGTTGTGTTGTTTTTGTTTTCGATGTTATGAAAAATAGGAACATTCAGTTGGAAATAGGGTTGTTTTTAGTAAAGTGAAAATTATGTTCGGGTCTTCATAAGGTATGGGTGGCGCTAGCCCTACTCATCTTAGTTCCTGCTCGTTTTTAGTTTGACTCGGCTATTTATTGTAATTTCTGTTCGTTTTGGGTTTCATTTATTTATTAATGGCTATTTTATGGTAATTTTATGCTTTGGAAATAATTTGGCTTTAGTTTTGCTGATTTTTCGTTTAATATAGCTCTTTAATTTTCTTTTAAAAGCTCATTTCATGGGAAAAGTTTTCAAACTTAATCACTATAGAAAGTAACTGCTTTTGATGTATTCATTGTTATCGGAATTTCGAGTTATAGGGCCTAAGTTACTATAGACACATAATGTTCTTTGCATGCAGGTCGTTACCACAAACTGTTTGATTCAATAAATTTCTTAGAAAACATGATTTTAGGTGAGTGTTTATAGGTGAATGATTTCAGTTTGTGCAGGTAAATACCTATAAACAAGAAATTACTAGTGGGGAAAAGCTATCTTTGGGTTGAAATTAGCCATGATAAGACACGAATTTAATTGCTGAAAAGATTATGTATAAGAAACAGTTAAAAAAGCAGCAAATTTAAATAGGATTTTTTTACCCCCAATACATAAACAAGAAGGTCACTGGGGTAGTATTTATAGTAAGCCTTGTTAATTTAAATAACAAATTTCTCGGTCAGAGCTGTCACACTGGCTAGTACGTGGGTTGAAATAACGATTCCTTGGACATTCCTGAAAAAAATAGGTTGTTAATAAATGTAAATACTTGAGGTTTATACAAATTGATATTTTGATGTCTATGAATTAATATTACCTGGGGTTCAATCAGTAACCACCCCCATTGTCTGTAATTTATGTCCTACAATTGACCTGCCCATATACTAGTCGAGTCCTTGAGTCAAAACTAAAGATTTTGTTCAATTTGCAGAAAATTACATTTTAAAAATCGCCTAAAAAAACTTTATAAGTAAAGACGGACCGACACAATTGTGATATTGCATTGTGAAATCATATTCAAGAGGTAAAGCGCATCTATTCATAAATTGACCTTTGTATAATTAAGTGCAAGTCATATCAATGAGGCAGTAAGCACTAAAGATTGCACTTTTTACAGTACAGGAAATCTACCTACCGGGATTTTGTGAATGTTCAATGCGTTCACGTCTTTTAATCGCTTTCTAATATCATTTGAAGTTGTTTAAGAATTTAACCAACTGAAGTTGGTTGAAGAATATATATATATATATATATATATATCAGTTTACTTCCAGAAGGATGCAAACTTTGTTTGCTGACCACGTGCCACTGGATATGGGGCTTAAACCCCTATCTAATCGCTCCGAATCGGGGCCGTCCCAACCTAATGGGTGCGGGTGGAACCCACCCCAGGGCTTTTTCATCAGAACCCAGGCTTAGGAACGGTTGGGCTTGCGACCCTCCTCCTGGAAATAATTGCAATGAAAAGAAAGGAAACCTCGGCACGCCCCTGGACATCTTTGATTCTTGCTGACCAAGGTGGGCTGAGAATAGCCGCCTGGAATGTTTTAACCATGAATAAGCCGGGATCCAAAGAAATTGTAGGGTTAGAGATATTAAAATGTGGGATTGAAATACTTGGAATGACAGAAACACATTTGACGGGAACAGGCGATGTTAAAATGGGGACTGAGGAGAATCAGTCCCCATTATATTGTCGAGTGTTTCCCGAGAGAATATCCTGCGTTGAAGAGATAACTCGAGAAAATCATCATCCAAAATCAAATGTTTTTCCATAAACACCAGATTCGATCTAATTCTCTCTTTCTCGAATTTATTCATTTTTCAATCCTATCACTCTGACTGTTGACTCTAGACTGACCATGATTCGTTAGCCTAACATTCTAACAACAAAAAGAAAGGGAACATTTTCGATTTCGAAACAATTTTATTGGGTAATTACAACAATAATACTAAGCATGTACAATTAGCGATACACTTTATTGTCTTCGATATGTTTCACTAATGCACTTAAAGCACATTGAAATCTATTCACATGCGCTATATCATCTTTTGCAGCGAAGCATAATTGATCCTCCATTTTAAATTTGCTCAAGGATATCACATATCTTGCATATACTTCATCCCATTCCAGCCAAAGCCGTGACCCTCTCGGGATTTCCACCGCAATGTTTTGGTGCTCTTGTATTATTGCCATCAACTTCTAATAGGGTAAACATTCCACTCATCATCAGCACAAATATTTCCAAATGAGTAAAGTAAAACTGTTTTTCGCTCCTTTGAATTCTATTCACAGACTAATAAAAACTATAGCAAAAATCCTTTCCTTATACTCTCTGCAATCCTCTCCCGCTAATATGTGACCGACTCCCTGATTGGCTTAGAAGGAGACACGTGATACTGTTTCCCGTTATCGCATCAATACATTCTCCCCAACGATTATGCAAATCGATTTCTCGGAAATCCATTTGTCCTAGTCGATTACGCAATCCATTTCTCGGAAATCCTCTCCCCTTCGATTACGCAATCAATTTCTCGGAAATTCACTTGTCCTAGTCGGTTACGCAATCAATTTCTCGGAAATCCTATCCCCTTCGATTACGCAATCAATTTCTCGGAAATTCACTTGTCCTAGTCGGTTACGCTATCAAGTTCTCGGAAATTCTCTCCCCTCGAGTCCTAGATCCATACATTCCCCACCTTTAATGCGCATGTGCAAACTTCGCCCTGGAGACAATACACTTGGACGAACAACAAACAACAAATAAATTCACTTGTCCTAGATCAATACATTCCCCATCGATTATGTAAATCAAGTTCTCGGAAATTCATTTCCCCTAGATCAATACATTCCCCCTAGCGATTATATAAATCGATTTCTCGGAAATCCATTTGTCCTAGTCGGTTACGAAATCAATTTCTCGGAAATCCTTTCCCTTTCGATTACGTAATCAATTTCTCGGAAATTCACTTGTCCTAGTCGGTTACGCAATCAAGTTTTCGGAAATTCTCTCCCCTCGAGTTCTAGATCAATACATTCCCCACCGTTAATGCGCATGTGCAAACTTCGCCCCGGAGACAATACACTTGGACGAACAACAACAACAAATAAATTCACTTGTCCTAGATCAATACATTCCCCACCGATTATGTAAATCAAGTTCTCAGAAATTCATTTCCCCTAGATCAATACATTCCCCCTAGTGATTATGTAAATCACCCCCAGTGTCATTACACCTGGACGAACATCAACAAATCAATTGACCTTGACCTCATTAGACTCGATCGATAATCCTTGAATAAATTATGTTAGCTTGGCGTTAGACTAAATTGTAGATGGCACCACGGTGTTTGTACCGTGTCAATAGGGGCCTTTCGACTCTTATATGCCCCCAGGTCATAACTTAAAACCCTTGTCCTTAGGGTGGTGGGGGAGGTTTCTCCTCAAAAATATATTTTCTATCTTGAAATCAACTGCGCTGAACAAAATGGCTATATCAAAATTTTGATTGGATGTGTTTGGGGAAATGGTGGGCGTGGAAGGGGTGGTAGATACCTTCCAATCACTTTCGGCTATTAAAAAGGACAAAAGGCAATCCAATTTTCAATCGAACGAGCCCTTCTCGAAGTATCGTGACAACTCTTCGATACGAAGTGCCCTTGTATGGAAAAAAAATAATACATTGTCCTAACATCGTTCTTTACTTAGGCAGTGCGATTGCGCTGCCTAAGATTTCTGTTCGTTTTGGGTTTTATTTATTTATCGATGCTGATTTGTGGTAGTTTCACACATCGTAAATTATTTTATTTTATCTCATTTTTGTTTAATGGAGTTTTTTTCTTTCTTTGAAAAACCTATTTTGTGGAGAAAAAAGTTTTTTTAATTAATTAAATAAAAAAAAACAAGTTCTTTTTAACTGAAAGTAAGGAGCGACATTAAAACCCAAAACGAACAAAAATTATTCCGTATATGAAAGGGGCTGTCCTCTACTAAAACCCTCGCTCTTTACACTAAAACTTGACTCAGTCAACACTCTTCTTCTTATAGTAACACAAAATCTAGCGTAGAGAGCGGGACGTTGAGGAGGGGACAACCCCTTTCATATGAGGAATAATTTCTGTTCGCTTAAGTTAAAATGTCGCTCCCTACTTTCAGTAATTTTTTTTTATTTGATTTCTGAACGTTTTTCAACTAATGCAGGTTCAAATTGGGCTCCCCGTACATGAAAAAATTAAAACGAAATTTTTCTATTAATTATTCCGTATATGAAGGGTTTTTTACCCTCATCCATACCTTGCTCTTTACGCTAAAGCCTTTAGAACTTTTAAAAAAGCTTCCTATTCTAATTAAACTGCCCCAGTGTTTCAGTAGCCGTTCTTAAAAAATAGGACAAACAGTAAACTCTAGCGTAAAGAGCAAGGTATTGAGGAGGGAGAAATCCTTCATGTATGGAATAATTTCTGTTCGTTTTGAGTTTTAATGTTGCTCCTTACTTTAAGTTAAAAAACTTTTTTTCATTTAATTTCTGTTCGTTTTCAAATAATGCAGGTAATTCTGGTTCAGCCTCCATGAAATATACCCCCCCCCCTCAAGTGAAACATCCCTATGAAAATTTCATCCGACGTAAAGTACATACACACCCATCAAGGTCCCTCCAGACAGTTCCATCTTCGCTGAGAATCTCCCTCCCCGCAAGATTTCTTGCGGAAGGTTCAGCGCATAATTTCATTTCAAAAAGACTTTAACTTCTAATCGTTTTTCGATCTCTCCGGAAATTCCCCCTTCCATATAAATTTTTTTACGGAAGTCAAAACGTGCGGTTAATGGTCCCTGGAAAATTCTCCTGGATCATCTCCACATGCAAATTTGAGTTGGCAAAGATAATGTAAGACAATTAACAATAATTTCGTATAGGAACTCTGTCAAATCCCCCGAGTGTAAAATTTTCTCTGGAAAATTCATCCCCCACTGGAAATTTTCCTCCCCAAGGAATATTCTCCAAACAGAAATCCAAAATCAGGAAATTCGAAAAATATCTGTTTACTTCCCAAAAACAAATACTATACGTGAACCATAAGCAAACTTCATAACTTACAGGCCTGTCCCCACGGACCATGGGGGGGGGGGTCATTTACCCCTAAAGACATTGTTATCTGTTCTTTCAGCTATACCGAAGAAAATGGCCATCTCAAATTTTTGATCCGATAACTTTGGGAAATTAATGGGCGTGGGAGGGGGGCCAGTTGTCCTCCGATCTTTTTTGTCACTTTAAAAGGTATTAAAACTTTTAATTTCCATTCAAATGCGTCCGCTTTCGATCTTCTATGACCATAAATAAAGTTCAAAATAGGGATAAAATCCTTTTAATTGACAGTGTTTTCACAAACAGTGTTAAAATTTCACAAGAAAATACTAAATATTTGGTCACATATGCAGTGACCGTCATCATTAGTAAAAAATCGAGGATTTTTATCCCTATTTGAACTTTTATTTATCATCATGGAAAGGCAGTGTGGTTTTCCGAAATTATCTACTTCTAGGACCATTATTTAAATACGATCATCCCTAAAGAAAAAACAAAAAAAGAAACAAAAAAAACACACATCTGTGATCTGTCTTCTGGCAAAATAACAAAATTCCATATTTTTGTATATAGGAGCTTGAAACTTCTAAAGTAGGGTTCCCTTCTACGCTGAATCTGATGGTGTGATTTTCATCAAGATTCGTTGAGGTTTTGGGGGTGTTTCCTCCTATTTTAAAAATCTGGCAAATTTTCTCAGACTCGTAGCTTTTGATGGGTAACACTAAACTTGATGAATCTTATATATTTGAAATCAATTCCCTACCACAAACTATTTGAAAACTGAAAAGACTTAAGATGTTCGTTTTTTTTTCAATGAAAAAGACTGTCAATAAAAAATGAACAGAAATTAATTTAAAAACCTTTTCAATGATAAAAGTTTTTCAAAGAAAAGTACAGAGCTACATTAAACCAAATATGAGCAGAAATGAAGTCAAATAATTTTCCAAGCGTAAAACTACCAAAAAAAATTTACCAACAATAAATAAATTAAATCCAAAACGAACAGAAATTACAATAAATAACCGAGTCAAACTTAAAGCCGAACAGAAACTAAGATGAATCACCGAACAGAAACGTAATTTGCACTTTATTGAAAACCAAGTACATTTTAAATGTTTTCACTTTTTTAACTTTAATAAATCCACAAATTATTAAGACTTTAAGGGATAAATGTCAGTATTTTAAACTGTCAGTCCAATTTCATTTGTTGTTTTATTTAATAATCCTGGTTGTGTTGTTTTTGTTTTCGATGTTATGAAAAATAGGAACATTCAGTTGGAAATAGGGTTTTTTTTAGTAAAGTGAAAATTATGTTCGGGTCTTCATAAGGTATGGGTGGCGCTAGCCCTACTCATCTTAGTTCCTGCTCGTTTTTAGTTTGACTCGGCTATTTATTGTAATTTCTGTTCGTTTTGGGTTTCATTTATTTATTAATGGCTATTTTTATGGTAATTTTATGCTTTGGAAATAATTTGGCTTTAGTTTTGCTGATTTTTCGTTTAATATAGCTCTTTACTTTTCTTTTTAAAAGCTCATTTCATGGGAAAAGTTTTCAAACTTAATCACTATAGAAAGTAACTGCTTTTGATGTATTCATTGTTATCGGAATTTCGAGTTATAGGGCCTAAGTTACTATAGACACATAATGTTCTTTGCATGCAGGTCGTTACCACAAACTGTTTGATTCAAAAAATTTCTTAGAAAACATGATTTTAGGTGAGTGTTTATAGGTGAATGATTTCAGTTTGTGCAGGTAAATACCTATAAACAAGAAATTACTAGTGGGGAAAAGCTACCTTTGGGTTGAAATTAGCCATGATAAGACACGAATTTTAATTGCTGAAAAGATTATGTATAAGAAACAGTTAAAAAAGCAGCAAATTTAAATAGGATTTTTTGTTACCCCCAATACATAAACAAGAAGGTCACTGGGGTAGTATTTATAGTAAGCCTTGTTAATTTAAATAACAAATTTTCTCGGTCAGAGCTGTCACACTGGCTAGTACGTGGGTTGAAATAACGATTCCTTGGACATTCCTGAAAAAAATAGGTTGTTAATAAATGTAAATACTTGAGGTTTATACAAATTGATATTTTGATGTCTATGAATTAATATTACCTGGGGTTCAATCAGTAACCACCCCATTGTCTGTAATTTATGTCCTACAATTGACCTGCCCATATACTAGTCGAGTCCTTGAGTCAAAAACTAAAGATTTTGTTTCAATTTGCAGAAAATTACATTTTAAAAATCGCCTAAAAAAACTTTATAAGTAAAGACGGACCGACACAATTGTGATATTGCATTGTGAAATCATATTCAAGAGGTAAAGCGCATCTATTCATAAATTGACCTTTGTATAATTAAGTGCAAGTCATATCAATGAGGCAGTAAGCACTAAAGATTGCACTTTTTACAGTACAGGAAATCTACCTACCGGGATTTTGTGAATGTTCAATGCGTTCAAGTCTTTTAATCGGCTTTCTAATATCATTTGAAGTTGTTTAAGAATTTAACCAACTGAAGTTGGTTGAAGAATATATATATATATATATATATATATATATATATATATATATATATATATATATATATATATATATATATATATATATATATACATATCATATATATATATATATATATATATATATATATATATATATATATATATATATATATATATATATATATATATATATATATATATATATATATATATTATATATATATATATATATATATATATATATATATATATATATATATATTATATATATATATATATATATATATATATATATATATATATATATATATATATATATATCAGTTTACTTCCAGAAGGATGCAAACTTTGTTTGCTGACCACGTGCCACTGGATATGGGGCTTAAACTCCTATCTAATCGCTCCGAATCGGGCCGTCCCAACCTAATGGGTGCGGGTGGAACCCACCCCAGGGCTTTTTCATCAGAACCCAGGCTTAGGAACGGTTGGGCTTGCGACCCTCCTCCTGGAAATAATTGCAATGAAAAGAAAGGAAACCTCGGCACGCCCCTGGACATCCTTTGAATCTTGCTGACCAAGGTGGGCTGAGAATAGCCGCCTGGAATGTTTTAACCATGAATAAGCCGGGATCCAAAGAAATTGTAGGGTTAGAGATATTAAGATGTGGGATTGACATACTTGGAATGACAGAAAAACACTTTGACGGGAACGAGGCGATGTTAAAATGGGGACTGAGGAGAATCAGTCCCCATTATATTGTCGAGTGTTTCCCGAGAGAATATCCTGCGTTGAAGAGATAACTCGAGAAAATCATCATCCAAAATCAAATGTTTTTCCATAAACACCAGATTCGATCTAATTCTCTCTTTCTCGAATTTATTCATTTTTCAATCCTATCACTCTGACTGTTGACTCTAGACTGACCATGATTCGTTAGCCTAACATTCTAACAACAAAAAGAAAGGGAACATTTTCGATTTCGAAACAATTTTATTGGGTAATTACAACAATAATACTAAGCATGTACAATTAGCGATACACTTTATTGTCTTCGATATGTTTCACTAATGCACTTAAAGCACATTGAAATCTATTCACATGCGCTATATCAACTTTTGCAGCGAAGCATAATTGATCCTCCATTTTAAATTTGCTCAAGGATATCACATATCTTGCATATACTTCATCCCATTCCAGCCAAAGCCGTGACCCTCTCGTGATTTCCACCGCAATGTTTGGTGCTCTTGTATTATTGCCATCAACTTCTAATAGGGTAAACATTCCACTCATCATCAGCACAAATATTTCCAAATGAGTAAAGTAAAACTGTTTTCGCTCCTTTGAATTCTATTCACAGACTAATAAAAACTATAGCAAAAATCCTTTCCTTATATTCTCTGCAATCCTCTCCCGCTAATATGTGACCGACTCCCTGATTGGCTTAGAAGGAGACACGTGATACTGTTTCCCGTTATCGCATCAATACATTCTCCCCAACGATTATGCAAATCGATTTCTCGGAAATCCATTTGTCCTAGTCGATTACGCAATCCATTTCTCGGAAATCCTCTCCCCTTCGATTACGCAATCAATTTCTCGGAAATTCACTTGTCCTAGTCGGTTACGCAATCAATTTCTCGGAAATCCTATCCCCTTCGATTACGCAATCAATTTTCTCGGAAATTCACTTGTCCTAGTCGGTTACGCTATCAAGTTCTCGGAAATTCTCTCCCCTCGAGTCCTAGATCAATACATTCCCCACCTTTAATGCGCATGTGCAAACTTCGCCCTGGAGACAATACACTTGGACGAACAACAACAACAAATAAATTCACTTGTCCTAGATCAATACATTCCCCATCGATTATGTAAATCAAGTTCTCGGAAATTCATTTCCCCTAGATCAATACATTCCCCCTAGCGATTATATAAATCGATTTCTCGGAAATCCATTTGTCCTAGTCGATTACGCAATCAATTTCTCGGAAATTCACTTGTCCTAGTCGGTTATGAAATCAATTTCTCGGAAATCCTTTCCCTTTCGATTATACGTAATCAATTTTCTCGGAAATTCACTTGTCCTAGTCGGTTACGCAATCAAGTTTTCGGAAATTCTCTCCCCCTCGAGTTCTAGATCAATACATTCCCCACCGTTAATGCGCATGTGCAAACTTCGCCCCGGAGACAATACACTTGGACGAACAACAACAACAAATAAATTCACTTGTCCTAGATCAATACATTCCCCACCGATTATGTAAATCAAGTTCTCAGAAATTCATTTCCCCTAGATCAATACATTCCCCTAGCGATTATGTAAATCACCCCCAGTGTCATTACACCTGGACGAACATCAACAAATCAATTGACCTTGACCTCATTAGACTCGATCGATAATCCTTGAATAAATTATGTTAGCTTGGCGTTATACTAAATTGTAGATGGCAGCACGGTGTTTGTTCCGTGTCAATAGGGGCCTTTCGACTCTTATATGCCCCCAGGTCATAACTTAAAACCCTTGTCCATAGAGTGGTGGGGGAGGTTTCTCCTCAAAAATATATTTTCTATCTTGAAATCAACTGCGCTGAACAAAATGGCTATATCAAAATTTTGATTGGATGTGTTTGGGGAAATGGTGGGCGTGGAAGGGGTGGTAGATACCTTCCAATCACTTTCGGCTATTAAAAAGGACAAAAGGCAATCCAATTTTCAATCGAACGAGCCCTTCTCGAAGTATCGTGACAACTCTTCGATACGAAGTGCCCTTGTATGGAAAAAAAATTAATACATTGTCCTAACATCGTTCTTTACTTAGGCAGTGCGATTGCGCTGCCTAAGATTTCTGTTCGTTTTGGGTTTTATTTATTTATCGATGCTGATTTGTGGTAGTTTCACACATCGTAAATTATTTTATTTTATCTCATTTTTGTTTAATGGAGTTTTTTTCTTTCTTTGAAAAAACCTATTTTGTGGAAAAAGTTTTTTAATTAATTAAATAAAAAAAAACAAGTTCTTTTTAACTGAAAGTAAGGAGCGACATTAAAACCCAAAACGAACAAAAATTATTCCGTATATGAAAGGGGCTGTCCTCTACTAAAACCCTCGCTCTTTACACTAAAACTTGACTCAGTCAACACTCTTCTTCTTATAGTAACACAAAATCTAGCGTAGAGAGCGGGACGTTGAGGAGGGGGACAACCCCTTTCATATGAGGAATAATTTCTGTTCGCTTAAGTTAAAATGTCGCTCCTTACTTTCAGTAATTTTTTTTTATTTGATTTCTGAACGTTTTTTCAACTAATGCAGGTTCAAATTCGGCTCCCCGTACATGAAAATTAAAAACGAAATTTTTTCTATAAATTATTCCGTATATGAAGGGTTTCACCCTCATCCATACCTTGCTCTTTACGCTAAAGCCTTTAGAACTTTTAAAAAAGCTTCCTATTCTAATTAAACTGCCCCAGTGTTTCAGTAGCCGTTCTTAAAAAATAGGACAAACAGTAAACTCTAGCGTAAAGAGCAAGGTATTGAGGAGGGAGAAATCCTTCATGTATGGAATAATTTCTGTTCGTTTTGAGTTTTAATGTTGCTCCTTACTTTAAGTTAAAAAACTTTTTTTCATTTAATTTCTGTTCGTTTTCAAATAATGCAGGTAATTCTGGTTCAGCCTCCATGAAATATACCCCCCCCCCCCCTCAAGTGAAACATCCCTATGAAAATTTCATCCGACGTAAAGTACATACACACCCATCAAGGTCCCTCCAGACAGTTCCATCTTCGCTGAGAATCTCCCTCCCCGCAAGATTTCTTGCGGAAGGTTCAGCGCATAATTTCATTTCAAAAAGACTTTAACCTCTAATCGTTTTTCGATCTCTCCGGAAATTCCCCTTCCATATAAATTTTTTACGGAAGTCAAAACATGCGGTTAATGGTCCCTGGAAAATTCTCCTGGATCATCTCCACATGCAAATTTGAGTTGGCAAAGATAATGTAAGACAATTAACAATAATTTCGTATAGGAACTCTGTCAAATCCCCCGAGTGTAAAATTTTCTCTGGAAAATTCATCCCTCACTGGAAATTTTCCTCCCCAAGGAATATTCTCCAAACAGAAATCCAAAATCAGGAAATTCGAAAAATATCTGTTTACTTCCCAAAACAAATACTATACGTGAACCATGGGCAAACTTCATAACTTACAGGCCTGTCCCCATGGACCATGGGGGGGGGTCATTTACCCCTAAAGACATTGTTATCTGTTCTTTCAGCTATACCAAAGAAAATGGCCATCTCAAATTTTTGATCCGATAACTTTGGGAAATTAATGGGCGTGGGAGGGGGGCCAGTTGTCCTCCGATCTTTTTTGTCACTTTAAAAGGTATTAAAACTTTTAATTTCCATTCAAATGCGTCCGCTTTCGATCTTCTATGACCATAAATAAAAGTTCAAATAGGGATAAAATCCTTTTAATTGACAGTGTTTCACAAACAGTGTTAAAATTTCACAAAGAAAATACTAAATATTTGGTCACATATGCAGTGACCGTCATCATTAGTAAAAATCGAGAATTTTATCCCTATTTGAACTTTTATTTATCATCATGGAAAGGCAGTGTGGTTTCCGAAATTATCTACTTCTAGGACCATTATTTAAATACGATCATCCCTAAAGAAAAAAACAAAAAAAGAAACAATAAACACACATCTGTGATCTGTCTTCTGGCAAAATAGCAAAATTCCATATTTTTGTATATAGGAGCTTGAAACTTCTAAAGTAGGGTTCCCTTCTACGCTGAATCTGATGGTGTGATTTTCATCAAGATTCGTTGAGGTTTTTGGGGGTGTTTCCTCCTATTTTAAAAATCTGGCAAATTTTCTCAGACTCGTAGCTTTTGATGGGTAACACTAAACTTGATGAATCTTATATATTTGAAATCAATTCCCTACCACAAACTATTTGAAAACTGAAAAGACTTAAGGTGTTCGTTTTTTTTTCAATGAAAAAGACTGTCAATAAAAAATGAACAGAAATTAATTTAAAAACCTTTTCAATGATAAAAGTTTTTCAAAGAAAAGTACAGAGCTACATTAAACCAAATATGAGCAGAAATGAAGTCAAATAATTTTCCAAGCGTAAAACTACCAAAAATTTACCAACAATAAATAAATTAAATCCAAAACGAACAGAAATTACAATAAATAACCGAGTCAAACTTAAAGCCGAACAGAAACTAAGATGAATCACCGAACAGAAACGTAATTTGCACTTTATTGAAAACCAAGTACATTTTAAATGTTTTCACTTTTTTAACTTTAATAAATCCACAAATTATTAAGACTTTAAGGGATAAATGTCAGTATTTTAAACTGTCAGTCCAATTTCATTTGTTGTTTTATTTAATAATCCTGGTTGTGTTGTTTTTGTTTTCGATGTTATGAAAAATAGGAACATTCAGTTGGAAATAGGGTTGTTTTTAGTAAAGTGAAAATTATGTTCGGGTCTTCATAAGGTATGGGTGGCGCTAGCCCTACTCATCTTAGTTCCTGCTCGTTTTTAGTTTGACTCGGCTATTTATTGTAATTTCTGTTCGTTTTTGGGTTTCATTTATTTATTAATGGCTATTTTATGGGAATTTTATGCTTTGGAAATAATTTGGCTTTAGTTTTGCTGATTTTTCGTTTAATATAGCTCTTTACTTTTCTTTTAAAAGCTCATTTTATGGGAAAAGTTTTCAAACTTAATCACTATAGAAAGTAACTGCTTTTGATGTATTCATTGTTATCGGAATTTCGAGTTATAGGGCCTAAGTTACTATAGACACATAATGTTCTTTGCATGCAGGTCGTTACCACAAACTGTTTGATTCAATAAATTTCTTAGAAAACATGATTTTAGGTGAGTGTTTATAGGTGAATGATTTCAGTTTGTGCAGCTAAATACCTATAAACAAGAAATTACTAGTGGGGAAAAGCTATCTTTGGGTTGAAATTAGCCATGATAAGACACGAATTTTAATTGCTGAAAAGATTATGTATAAGAAACAGTTAAAAAAGCAGCCAATTTAAATAGGATTTTTGTTACCCCCAATACATAAACAAGAAGGTCACTGGGGTAGTATTTATAGTAAGCCTTGTTAATTTGAATAACAAATTTCTCGGTCAGAGCTGTCACACTGGCTAGTACGTGGGTTGAAATAACGATTCCTTGGACATTCCTGAAAAAAATAGGTTGTTAATAAATGTAAATACTTGAGGTTTATACAAATTGATATTTTGATGTCTATGAATTAATATTACCTGGGGTTCAATCAGTAACCACCCCATTGTCTGTAATTTATGTCCTACAGTTGACCTGCCCATATACTAGTCGAGTCCTTTGAGTCAAAACTAAAGATTTTGTTCAATTTGCAGAAAATTACATTTTAAAAATCGCCTAAAAAAAACTTATAAGTAAAGACGGACCGACACAATTGTGATATTGCATTGTGAAATCATATTCAAGAGGTAAACGCATCTATTCATAAATTGACCTTTGTATAATTAAGTGCAAGTCATATCAATGAGGCAGTAAGCACTAAAGATTGCACTTTTTACAGTACAGGAAATCTACCTACCGGGATTTTGTGAATGTTCAATGCGTTCAAGTCTTTTAATCGGCTTTCTAATATCATTTGAAGTTGTTTAAGAATTTAACCAACTGAAGTTGGTTGAAGAATATATATATATATATATATATATATATATATATATATATATATATATATATATATATATATATATATATATATATATATATATATATATATATATATATATATATATATATATATATATATATATATATATATATATATATATATATATATATATATATATATATATATATATATATATATATATATATATATATATATATATATATATATATATATATATATATATAGATATATATATATATATATATATATATATATATATATATATATATATATATATCAGTTTACTTCCAGAAGGATGCAAACTTTGTTTGCTGACCACGTGCCACTGGATATGGGGCCTTAAACCCCTATCTAATCGCTCCGAATCGGGCCGTCCCAACCTAATGGGTGCGGGTGGAACCCACCCCAGGGCTTTTTCATCAGAACCCAGGCTTAGGAACGGTTGGGCTTGCGACCCTCCTCCTGGAAATAATTGCAATGAAAAGAAAGGAAACCTCGGCACGCCCCTGGACATCCTTTGAATCTTGCTGACCAAGGTGGGCTGAGAATAGCCGCCTGGAATGTTTTAACCATGAATAAGCCGGGATCCAAAGAAATTGTAGGGTTAGAGATATTAAGATGTGGGATTGACATACTTGGAATGACAGAAACACATTTGACGGGAACAGGCGATTAAGAAATCGCCAGTAAAGGTCACAGGATGATCTGGTCAGGGCAAACCTCCTGTAGAAACAGCGGTGTAGGCTTGCTCCTAAATAAGAAGGCAACGAAATGTCTCATATCCCACAACCCAATATCGGATAGACTACTCACTGCTCGCTTCATGTCACCACAAGCATGGGAAGATGTCGGTTACTGTGTGCTATGCACCAACGAATGTCTCCCCAGAGGTCGAAAAAGACAATTTCTACTCAGCTCTGACATTTGCTTTATCTCGGAAATTCCCTAACGATGTTTTGGCTATGGTGGGCGATTTCAATGCAACTGTATCAAACCCCAGTGGACCTTTTAAATCTGTAGTTTGACCGTTTACTTCTGACTCGTTGAATGAAAATGGGACCCGAATCCTCCAGCTCTGCGCTATGCACGAGTTGGCCATTGCCAACACCCTGTTTCACAGGAAAGACATCTATAAGCTAACATGGTATAGCAACGATGGGCGAACGCGGAAGATGATTGACTATATCATATTCAACCAAAGATGGCGCTCATCACTTACGAATTGTAGAACATATCGTGGCGCTGAGATAGGGAATACAGACCATTGATTAGTTGCTGTGAACTTCCGCCTGGGTCTTAAATCCCAGCCTTCAGAACGGCGCCAGCCAAAATTAGACACCCAGAAACTAAAAATTGAGGCACTCCACCAAAAGTACTCAGTTGAAATTCAGAACAGGTTTGAATGCCTGGATACAATTGTTGACCCAGACACGTCTTGCAGACTTATAAAAGCGTGTACTAGAGGTTGCCACTAATACCGTCGGTCGTATGATGCATTCAAAGAAGCCCTGGCTATCGCAAAAAGCACTGCAAATCATTGAACAGCACCGGAAAGCGCGGTTGGCTGGAGATATGCCCTCCTATAGACGGCTAAACGAGATTTGAAACAATATTACTCACCATGATAAACAACAATTTGTTGATAAAAAGCTGAAGAGCTAGAAGATCCGGCACGAAAAGGTGACATCATGTCGCTTTTCAAGCTTGTCAGAGATCTTCGTGATGGGAAATCACCCAAGATAGGCGCAGTTAAAAACCGTCTCTGGCGAAATGCTAGAAGATGAAAATGCGGAACTTGATCGATGGATGGAGCACTTCGAGCAAAGCTATTAAACGGCGAAAAAATCGTCGTTGACCCCAACTTAACTACATCCACTCAGTAAACAACATATAAAAATCTACCAGAGCCTGATTCTCCATCGATAGAAGGGATACAAAATGCCCTGCGGAGAATGAAGAAAAACAAGGCACCAGGAATCTCTGGGATCACCGTCGAGATGCTAAAGTTTGGAGGACTGGCAATGCTACTTTGGCTGCACATGCTGTTCTCCCTCGTCAGGTCAACCGAATTGATACCTTAAGAATGGAAGGAAGGGGTAATCCTTCCTCTATGGAAGCGGAAAGGTATCCGTATTGATTGCTCGTATTACAAAGGAATCACCCTCGTGTCAGTGCCTGGCAAACTATTCACCATGACGTTGCTTGATAAGAGTATCCAGTTTATTCGTAAGTCCCGCCGGATTCAGCAAGCAGGTTTTCATGCCCAACAGATCCACGACAGAGCAGATATACACTATTAGACAGGTCATCGAGAAAGCCCTGCGAGTTCCAGCGTACAGCATATATTACATTTGTTGACTTTAAAGTACCTTTAGACTCGATCGACTGTGAGTCCCTTTGGCTGATACTAAAACGAACGAGACTCCCTGATAAATGTTGCTGCCTGTTCAAGGCGCTCTACACTGGTACAAAAAGCTCCGCCCAGGTTAATGGTCGCCGAAGCCCACTATTCAAGGTAGATACTGGTGCAAGGCAAGGCTGTGTTGCTGCTCCTGAACTTTTGAACGCGGTGATTGATCATGTCATGGATCAAGCCATGAATCGGCTCCAATTCGGACTGAAATATGGCGATAGAGTCCTAGCTGATTGCGATTTCACGGATGATATGCCCTGATATACACTTCTGCAGTTGAACTCAAGGCAGCTCTCAATACACTGTCGGAAAAAGCCCTGAAAGTGGGACTACATATTAGCTGGCAGAAAACAATAATAATGATCATTGACTTGACAGGAAATTCCGCCAACTCACCATCATTCAATGTATTAGGGCACACTGTCGAAGTTGTCAAGTCTTTTACTTACCTTGGATCTATCGTCTCGGATAACGGCTCAATAGAAATGGAAGTCCAGTCGCGCATCGCGAAAGCTGCGTCTATTATGGCACGATTATGCCGTTCCTTGTGGTCACAGTCCAACATTAGCCGAAAAACAAAAAGGCGGACCTAAAAAAACGACCGTAACGCAAGTCCTTCTCTATGGTCCTGAAACTTGGCTGGCAGCTGCTTCTGTTCGTGATGCCATAGATGTGGCCCAAACAAAGTTCCTAAGACGAATCGAAGGGATTAAATGGTACGACGACATCTCATTTCACCCGATTGCTAACACTAACGGATCAGACCTCCAACTCTCGCCAGCTCGCCATAAGAACTCTACGATGATTTGGCCACTTAATTCGCATGCCAGAAGAAGCACTCGCCAGCATACTTTTCAATTTTGACCCCCCTCAATATAGCTGGAAGCGCCGCCATGGAAGACCCCAGTTCAGATGAGGGACAGCTATACCCAATATTTCTTCATGATCGGTACTGATCTCCAAGAAGCAGTCACGCCTGCGCAGGACCATTTGGAATGTAGGCAAAGAGTCTCATCTCTCTCTACGCTGGACCACCAGCACGAGCCTTAAGTCAGTAAGTCAAGGAAATTTTAGACATGAAAAGGGCATCTGGTGAATTCCCACAGACGGAAAATTGCTCCGTTCCGGAAATTTTATCCCCCCACGCTGATTAACGCTAGAAAAAACCCTATGTAATTTCCCTTGATTTAGTTGTATTGACATTCATTTTACTTTTTTTTGTCTAGTCAATTCGTGAATTGGAGATTCTGAACTATGCGAAGGAAAAACGAACTTAGTTTACTAAAAATTGAGTCAAAAATAACAATAATTTTAGTTGAATACCGCATTTGATATAACTCTCAAAGTTCAATTTACTCACTGTCTTATGACCGAGAGCGAGCGTCAGACAAAGAAGAACATAACGAAAGGGGGCACTTAGACCCAAGGTACAAGTAGTACTTGAGACCATAGAAGTGTATTCTAGTCCTTGCCCTGATCAAGAAGAACGGCACGAAGATATTGAAAACGCTATTAAAGCAGAGGGAATCCTCTGACCTTGAAATGTCGACATTAAAATTACCTATTCAAAGCTTCTGATCCATAGTGGAGAAAAAAGGACATTCATTCCTGGTCAAAAGTCATTGACGAGGATATTGAAGCACTGGAAAGAGCTAAAGAGACAGTCGAGGGAAAGACGCTTCTATAGGTACGCTGACTTTTTCTGATGACGAGTTTCTCTATGTAACGGCTTGAGAAAACAGAGAAAAACATGCACAGTTGAAAGAAACTTGGAATTTTTGACAGAAGCGCATAAAATCTACGTTTCTGTAAGTGACCTGTTTTAGTTAATATAACATGCAATATTTTCAGAGTACTTAATGGCCTGTCAAGGAAGACTTGCAAAGGCAGTTGACGAAGAGATCCATGCCAAGAAACTGCTTCACAACAATAGAGGAGTACCTAAACTTCGTGGACAACACTACTGTAAACATGCATAGAGACAAGAGAAATTTGCAAATGATGTTACTCCTCGAAATCATGAACACAAAAGATTGTCAAACAATGTAGGAAACAGAGTCTGAAGAAGTCTGTCAGAAGTAAGCCCTTTTGGTACAAGCTCTAGGGCTCTCTGCACTTCCAGCAGGTAGTTTCTCTTGTTATATTTTAACTCAAGCATGTGCCTAATTACCTTAGAGACACTTTTAAGGATGACCATCTATCTGTTGTTGTGAAGCAGCTGTTGAAGATTGTAGACAAAAGGTAAAGTAATGACGTTTGCTTTATTAACTTTTTGACTATCCATCAGCTCCTTTGTGATCATAGAATCACTGGCTTTGGAGGAATGCGGTATTGACCGTGAAAATCTAGTTGCTAGGTACTCCCTCTCCTCCAATAGTGCCTTTAAGAAAAAGAGTAATTATGATTAGCGGTTCAATGACACGAATACCATACCAATAGTAAAGTAGCTGGATAAGAATATAGTGAATGCAGCAACCAATCACCTTAGCCTTGAGCCTCTAATGCCTGTCAAAATGGAAAGGCCCGAAGAACGGGACGTTTTTTTTTTTCCCGTGGTAAATTTTCTGTGTCAGTACAGTAAACGCGTTGAGTTCAAAAGCTTGAGTTTAGGGTCTTTCTTTTTTCTTTTCTTTATGCTCAATTTCTTTATTCTTAGTCTGTTTATCCTGTTTATCCAGCAGAGACAATAAATATCTTTCACAATGTTTTATTGGTTTTATTATTTAATAAAGAGTTCGTTTGTAACGAAACTCTACGTAAGCAGCGACTTGGGCTAATAATAACCAAAACTCTAAAGACAAGAAAGAATTTTGGCAACAATTATTATATTAAAAGAATTAGCTTTGTATGCTGATTCAATTATATAAAGTTTTTAAAGTTTAAAATTACTGATCAAAAGTTTCGAGCCTGAGAAAATTCACCTGATTTTCCATAAAGGTGAATAGAACCTTCAAATCTTCTGTTAATGTTGATCAAAGTCAAACCATTAACATAAGCATGTCAGAAAGCCGCAATGTAGAGGATTCCAGCTGCTATCTACGATAAAGTGGATTTTGCATTTTTCCCCAGAAGAAAAAATCACGGGCTCGTGTTTATTATTTTTTATTCGCACGGGTTATTGTTTCGATCTAATGGTCTTAGAAGGTTGAGAGTTAGCCCATTTGAACTATAATAAAAGTTCTAGTGGTCTTTTTAAGCGACCATAGAGATTTTGCCACGGGAAAGTAGCGTTTTCTGCCATTTTGTTGCACCAAACTCTACTTTTGCCCCAAAGAGGACCTATTTGCTATTTATTGAATATTATATAAAAGCCAATGGACTGAAAAGTGTATAAATTCCATACTGAGCTTCCAAGTTGCAGAAGAAGTAACACCGCACGTAGCGCAATTGTTTCCGAAAAGTCACGTAGTCAATACAAGATAAATAGTTTATATAGATATTTATCTTGATGCTTGAATTTACTAAAATCCACTTAATTTTTCATAAAAGTAAGTTCAGTGATGTATAATTGCGCATCAGCTATTACGAAAGAGGTCATTGTGTTGGCGGGGGGCGGGGTTCCAGATTATCAAGAGAGTATGTTTCAATACTCAAATGGTTTAACTCTATTATGAGCCTTCAGATAAACATAGAAAGGTGTGAGTGAGGGAGGGGGAGGGGGTAGGAATTTATCTTTCTTTTATCTTCATGTAGACCAAGTATGAATAAGAGTGCGGGATGATGGCTCCCTTCTTATTGCAAATGTTTCTGACATTTTTTTTTTTTAGATGACATTAATTTTAATATTAATGTCATCTGATTTTTTAAAGAGGTTCAGTATGCCGTTTTGGAATACTTGAATCGAACAAAGAGACTAGATATTTGTATTTTTTTTTCTTTCTTTTTCCCCCTTTATTTACTTACTATTAAGTGCTAATAATTGTTGTCAACTTATTGTTTTTCCCTTTTCCTTGTTTCTTTGTGGTGTTTAGTATTTTGCTTGTGATTTTCAGTTTGTGGTATTTTATGCTGTATTTTGTAGACTAGATAGTGTACTCTGTACGGTTTAATCCCTGAATAAAATTATTCAAGGCTATCTATCATCCGTTCATATGTCATTCCTAGGGCAGAGCTAAGGTAGATAGTCATAGAATTAAGGAATGAAAGATTGGATGGATTTTGGGGTGCAAAATATTGATATTGAATTAAAATAAATTATTTTTCAGGCATCAAGACATGGCTAACTGTAGAAAAAAACCAAGACAAATAGTCCGAGTGACTGAGAGGCAAATCTGGGATAAGCCATTTTTAGGATTGTATAAAAATGATTTCATTTCATTTATTGATAGATAATGGGACTGAATGAGACGGAAATTTGCCCACATGACGTGTAAGCAAAATCTGGGACTTGACAAATAAGAAAAAAGAAGGTGAAAACAACGAAAATAGACTTTAGACTTACTTGGCATTGGCTTCATTATAGTCCAGTCAATCTACGGAAAAAAATCGACAATCTGGGACAAAATTGCAATATAAATGATTTTTACGCCATTTTTTAGAGAAAAAAAAAATTCTGTACAACATACCAAAAGTCCCCAAGAATATTCGTGGCGAAAAAGGGGAAAAACGGGGGAAAGGGGAAAATCCAGGGAAAAACTCGAAAATCTACGACCAGTAGTTTTTGATTTTGAGAAATGGCATTCCTGATACTCTTGGGTACAAAAAGATCGAATATGTGTTTTTTTTTTTCATTTCTGTGTAAATAAGTCGTCGCACTTTCCCCCGTTTCCCCCCTTACAGGGGGAAAAAGAGGGTTTAAATAAAGATCCTGTACAGCAGTCTGCAAGACTTGTTTTCTGGGGTTTCCCAGTGCGAAAAGAATGAATATGTTAGTTTTATTGCTCTGTAATTAGCCTTTCCTCCCTTTTTCCAGTTACTATGGAAAAAGAGGGGGGGATCAAGATATCCTCTAAAAGAAAAAGATGGTCAGACGGCTCTACAGACTTTGGAGAGGAGACAAAGGTCTATCAACTCGTTTTTAAAACCTTCAAACTTCGTTTTGACAAGAGTTTAATATCCTATTTTCTGGTGCTTCTCTTTTCCTGTTTGCTGGAGATTCACTATCTACTGGTTGGTTCAATCGGTCAAGCAATAATGCAGGCTTGCCGTGCCCAATCTTTGCTCGCTCCTTTACAAGTATACCTTGGAGTCCAGCTACACCAGCAATCTAGTTCACGTTTTCTCATCGACCAGCTGCATATGCCATGTTTTTCTACTTCTTACTATGAAGTGCTTTGACTGGAGCGTTCTGCCGCAGTAACTCATGGTAAAGAATTTCCAGGGATAACTTCTAAGACTCCCAAATTTCCAATCATAATCCCAAGAGTAGTTGTAAGCCTTGAAGTACTCCAGCAGGTTGGACAAGTGCCTTTCTTCTTCTACAACAGGAGCCAACAGGTGAACAGCCTTGTGGTACACACTCATCCCGACCATCACCTTCGACGACAAGATTGATGGCATTTACCTAATATGGCATGCAAGAAGGATACAGAACAGGAAACGGGTCGGATGGAGCGGAATTTATGCAAGCAATTCTCCATGGGTCATACAAAGGCACTTTGTCGATTGTTTTTCTGCCTATTATGGACTATAATTCCCCCGATCTTTCTTGTGTATGCATGACCTTACGTTTTATCTCCAATAAAGCATGCTAGCACGGTACGATACCAGTTGTTACTTTCGACCAACCTTTGTACTTGAAAGCTTTGAACATCATCAATGCTGAGCCTGCTGATAGTCATCTCGAGGCAGCAGTTCCAATGATCGGTGGTCTCATTGCCGTATGAGCTATCCAAGAGCGATCGGGTACTTGATGACGGAAACAGGAATAAAAGAAGTGCTCGAATGCCTATATGCCGGTAACATTATTAAGCACATTCTTAGTGGTAAGGCTGTTTCAAGAGCCATGAGAGTGCATGAGCTTATAAATTTAGCATTGCAGATCACTCTCATTTGCAAATCGTATGGTTTCGACTGCACAGATGACATACGTGCGAGTCATCAAGAGTTTGTAGAAGCTTCGGCAATATGTATAGCTCTACTGAATGGGGAATTTACCCTTGAAGACGCATCTAAAGCAGACGTAGTGCGTCGAATTCAAACGCGAATGATGGATTTTCAAGAAACGCTGCAGAACAACAGGACTGCAAAAATAGGGCTTCAGTATTCAGAAATGTTTGGAGTACTTAAGAAGGCCATTAGGGCACAACGGACCGGAAACTGGGTGCAGTATCTTCAGGCACTCTCTGAGATGCTCTCTTAAATTGCAGCTGCCACAACCTGTATACAAAATCGGTGAGAATATTTCTTAAGAAAATGAAAGAGCTGAAAGAAAGTAACTAGAAGCTGTATAAAGACTTCGCGGATGGGATATTTGTCATTCGAAGAAGCGATAGATTTCGGGCTGGGCTCTCTCCCGACTTTGTAATTGAGCAAGTACTGATGAGGTCACTGAAAACAAGCATAGGACTCACGAGCGGAAATGGAATGAGTGAGACACAAAGGTTGATCTGGACAATGGCAATGCCAGTGGGAGCTGAAATTAATGAGCTTATGCAGTCACTCACCGGCGTTGAGTACGTGTCATCTGACCAGCACGTTTCCGCAAGACCAGCTTGGATAGAAAGAGATAGAAAGGACGTAAAGGCTTTAGTGGCTTTTTTGGGCAGTCCTGTCCGTGCTAAAACTGCACTTAATGGCGCAATATATTGAATGGTGACGTCAACCATTTTCCCAAACACATTCAATCAAAATTTTGAGATATCCATTTTGTTCAACTTAGTTGAAAGTTCATGAAAATTAGGTCTTTTAGGATGATAACCCCCTCAGAGCCCTCAGTGCAAGGGCTGTAAGTTATGACCTGGGGGCATATAAAGTTTATATAGAAAGTTGTTATAGAAATTTCAAAAAGGGCTCATTTGATTGGAAATTGAAATTGCCCTATTTAATAGTCGAAAGTGAGTGGAGAGTAGTTAACCCCCTCTTTCGCCCGCCATTTCCCCAAAAACATTCAATCATAGTTTAGAGATTGCCATTTTGTTAAACATAGTTGAAAGTTCTGGAAATTATGTATTTAAGGGTGACAACCCCCCAGAGCCCCAAGGGCAAAGGTTGTAAGTTCTGCCATGAGGGCATATAAGGTTTTTATAGATAGAGTTGTCGTAAAACTTCAAATGGGGCTTATTCAATTGGAAATCGAGAAGGTTAGTGCCCTTTTTAATAGTCAAAAGTGATTGGAGGGTAACTAACCGCCCTCTCAGGCCCATCATTCCTCCAAGCACATCCAATCAACATTTTCAGATAGCAATTTTTTTCAACGTAGTAGAAAGTTCTGAAAATTAGGTCTCTGAGAATGACACCCCCCACCAGCACTCAGGGCAAGGGTAATAAGTTATCCCCTGGGGGCATATAAGGTTTTTATTGAAAGCGTTGTCGTAGAAACTTCAAAAGGGCTCATTTGACAGGAAATTGAAAGGGCTAGTGCCTCTTTAATAGTTGAAAGTGATTGGATAGTGAATAACGCCTCTCTCACGCCCACCATTTTCCAAAACACATCCGATCAAAATTTTGAGATATCCATTTTGTTCAACGTCGTTTAACGTTCTGGAAATTAGGTCTTTTAGGATGATAACCCCCTCAGAGCCCTCAGTGCAACGGTTGTAAGTTATGCCCTGGGGGTATATAAGGTTTATATAGAAAGTTGTTGAATAAATCATAGGCAGCGCAATCGCACTGCCTAAGTAAAGAACGGGGACACTCGAGAACGAGACAAGAAACGGGGACTAAGTAAAGAGGAGGACACTCCCCCACAAACCTCAGGGCAAGGGTTTTAAGTTATGCCCTGGGGGCATATAAGAACGATGTTGGCACAATGTATTATTTAATAATTTTTTCTTTGGAGCAGGCCACTTCGTTTCGAAGAATTTGTCGCAGAAACTTCGAAAAGGGCTCATTCAATTGGAAATTGGAGAGGCTTGTACCCTTTTTATAGTCGAAAGTGATTGGAAGGCGACTAACACCCCTTCCCTGTCCACCATTTTCCGAAACACATCCAATCAAAATTTTGAGGTAGGCATTTTGTTCAGCGTAGTTGGTTTCCAGATAGAAATTATGTTTTTGAGGAGGAAAGTCCCCCACAACCCTTAGGGCGAGGGTTGTAAGTTATGCCCTGGGGCCATATACGGTTTTTTATAGAAGGCGTTGTCGTAGTATCTTCAAAAAAGGCTCATTCCATTGGAAAATCAAAGGGCTAGTGGCCTTTTTAGTAGTTGAAAGTGATTACAGGGCAACTACCCGCCTCTCACACCCACCTTTTCTCCAAATATATCTAATCAAAACTTTGAGATAGCCATTTTATTCAACGTAGTTTTAAGTTCTGGAAATTAGGTCTTTGAGGATGACAACCCCCCCCCCCCCCCCACAGCCCTCAGGGCAAGGGTTGTAAATTATGCCCAGGGGGCTTATAAGGTTTTTTATATAACGCGTTGTCGTAGAAACTTCAAAAAGGGCTCATTCGGTTGAAAATTGAAATGGCTAGTGGCCTTTTTAATAGTCGAAAGTGATTCGAAAGCAACTAACACCCCTTCCACGCCCACCATTTCCCCAAACACATCCAATAAAACTTTTGAGATAGCCATTTTGTTCCACGCAGTTCAAAGTTCAGGAAATTATACTTTGAGCAGGACACTCCCCCCACAGTCTTCAGGGCAAGGTTTATAAGTTATGCCCTGGGGGGCATATAAGGTTTTTATTGAAGTCTTTGTCGTAGAAACTTGAAAAAGGGCTCATTCGATTGGAAATTCAAAGGGCTAGTGCCATTTTAATAGTCGAAAGTGATTTGAGGGCAAATAACCCCCCTCTCACGCCCATCTTTTCCCCAAACACATCCAATCAATATTTTAGATAGCCATTTTATTCAACGTACTTGAAAGTTTCGGAAATTAGGTCTTTAAGGATGATAACCCCCCCCCCCCCACAGCCCTCAGGGCAAGGGTTGTAAGTTATGCCCTGGGGGCAAATAAAGTTTATATAGAAAGTTCTTATAGAAATTTCAAAAAGGGCTCATTTGATTGGAAATTGAAATTGCCCTTTTTAATAGTACAAAGTGAGTGGAGAGTAATTAACCCCCCTCTTACGCCCACCATTTCCCCAAAAACATTCAGTCAAAGTTTAGAGATAGCCATCTTGTTCAACATAGTTGAAAGTTATGGAAATTATGTATTCAAGGATGAAAAACCCCCCAGAGCCCAAAAAGCAAAGGTTGTAAGTTCTGCCATGAAGACATATAAGGTTTTTATAGATAGAATTGTCGTAAAGCTTTAAATGGGGCTCATTCAATTGGAAATTGAGATGGCTAGTTCCCTTTGTAATAGTCAAAAGTGATTGGACTGTAACTAGCCCCCTCTCACGCCCACCATTCCTCCAAACGCATCCAATCAACATTTTCAGAAAGCCATTTTGTTCAAAGTAGTAGAAAGTTCTGGAAATTAGGTCTTTGAGGATGATACCCCCCCCAGCACTCAGGGTAAGGCTTATAAGTTATCCCCTGGGGGCATATAATGTTTTTTATTGAAAGTGTTGTCGTAGGAACTTCAAAAGGGCTCATTTGATTGGAAATTGAAACGGCTAGTGCCATTTTAGTAGTTGAAAGGGATTGGAGAGCGACTACCGCCCCTCTCACGCCCACCATTTCCCCAAACACATCCAATCAAAATTTTGAGATAGCCATTTTGTTTAACGTGGTTGAAAGTTCTGGAAATTTGGTCTTAGAGGATGAAAACCACCCTAACAGACTTAGGGTAAGGGTTTTAGTTTATGCCCTGGGGCATATAAGGTGTTTATAGAAAGTGTTGTCGTTTCCAAAAGGGCTCATTCTATTGGAAATCGAAAGGCCTAGTGCCCTTTTTAATAGTCGAAAGTGATTGGAAGGCTTGAGATTTTTATAGTAAAGATCGATGTGGGTATAATGTATTATTTTTTGTATTTGTTGTCGTTTAGACCAGGGCACTTCATAACGAAGGAGTTGTCGTGGGAATTTCGAAAAGGGCTCACTCGATTGAAAATAGAAAGGGCTGATGCCCTTTTTAATAGTCGAAAGCGATTGGAGGGCAACTAATCCCCCTTCCAATCCCACCCTACCACGCCCACCCTTCGATTTGCCCATTATGTTTAAAACTAAATGTTGCCTTAAGATAAAATCAAAATGCACTGTGATAATGCCAATTCCCAATAAGGCATCTCAGCAGTATCCCAAGAACGACTGAGGGAATTTTGTTAAGACTTTCGGAGCTACTTCTGCTCTTAAAATTTAAACAAATCAAAATAGCGTAAGTGTATCCAAGCTATCAAAGAAAGTAAACAGATTTTTTGCGAATGGTATCAAGTTTTCCATTTCAGGTCAACTAGAGGAGGCATGAAACTAAATCAAACAGTACTATTTGTTTCCATATTTTTAAAAGGGTGTATGTTGTTAAAAATTGCTGAAAATTATTCTCTAGCATACAAATAGCAGGCCAAACTATAAAGTCTTAAAAAAACTAAAAGATTTAAAGTATTATTTTCTTTTTCCCTGGAAAGACTATGTCAATATAAAACGAACAGAAATTAATTAATTTTTTTTCCACAAAATAAGTTTTTCAAAGAAAAGTAAAGAACTCCATTAAACAAAATATGAGTAAAAAATAAAATCAAACAGTACTATTTGTTTCCATATTTTTAAAAGGGTGTATGTTTAAAAATTGCTGAAAATTATTCTCTAGCATACAAATAGCAGGCCAAACTATAAAGTCTTAAAAAACGAAAAGATTTCAAGTATTATTTTCTTTGTCCCTGGAAAGACTATGTCAAAATAAAACGAACAGAAATTAATTAAATTTTTTTTCCACAAAATAAATTTTTCAAAGAAAAGTAAAGAACTCCATTAAACAAAATATGAGTAAAAATAAAATCAAATAATCTACCAAGCGTGACACTACCGCAAATCAGCATCGACAAATAAATGAAACCCAAAACGAACAGAAATTACAATAAATAACCGAGTCAAACTCAAAACGAACAGAAATTAACATAAGTTGGGTGCAAAACCCCTATGCCTTCCCAAGGCCAGAACGAAATTTGCACTTTACTGAAAAAATACAAATGAATGTGCATTGTCAGTTTAATATACATATACTGACATTTAGTAATCAAAATGTTAATATTATTTGATTTATTAAAGTTATAAAAGTAAAAACATTTATATTTTTTCAGTAAAGTGCAAATTTTGTTCTGGCCTTGGGAAGGCATAGGGGTTTTGCGCCCAACTTATGTTAATTTCTGCTTGTTTTGAGTTGGACTCGGTTATTTATTGTAATTTCTGTTCGTTTTGGGTTTCGTTTATTTATCGATGCTGATTTGTGGTAGTTCCACGCTTGGTAGATTATTTGATTTTATTTTTGCTCTTTTTTTGTTTAATGGAGTTCTTTACTTTTCTTTGAAAAACTTATTTCGAGGAAAAAGTTTTTTTTTAATTAATTACGTAGAACAGTTATTGAACTCTCTCAGACAAATGTAAATAATGAACTAGAAATTATTATTTTGTTCTGGATAAATATGTTAGTTGTAATTTTAATGATTTAGTATTTCTGCTGATGAAGATCACTGTATATGGGGTCAAAATATCCAGACTTTTGTATCTAATTTCAGTGTCTAATAAATGAACTTATCCCTATTTGAACGTTTATTTCTTTAAAAAAAACCTTTGCCACAACAAAGTGCCGTATTTGGTCTTTTCCAGCCAAGACAAAAATTTTGGCCCAAATAGAGCCCAAAACTTTGAGTAAACATTTTAAGATTTAGAGTCGGCTAAAATATTTAATGAGCTGGTGTAAGAAATTCTAAAGTCCGAGGACGTACTGGTACTTATTGGAGCGCTCGTCCTTAATGTATCTAAGAACATTTCTTGTTTGTAATGAAAGTAAAGAGCAAAGTTAAAACTAAAAACGAACAGAAAATATTATATATGAGGAATGCAGCTCCTTCCTGGTAAAAAAAAAAACATTTTTTTTTGTTGAAATTGTGATTCGTGTTTGAAGTCCAACAAATTAGTGAAATTATTAAGATTTATATAGATTTTTATTTATACAAGATAAGATTTTTATAATTTCTATAAGATATATATATATATATATATATATATATATATATATATATATATATATATATATATATATATATATATATATATATATATATATATATATATATATATATATATATAAGATTTGTATTTATATTTTATTTATATAATATTCAGTAGGAAAATTGTAATTCTCAACATAAATAGGCTTTATTAATGAATATGGTTTGGATTTCAATACTAGATTGATATTTCTTTAATATCATATGGACTTTGACTATGGTTCCATTTCATGACATATTTTCAATATAAAATTCATTATTTCAAATCAAATGTTGGAAATATGACAGAAAAAATCAGAAGCTGATTGTCTTCTTTGAGTTTAAAAAGACAATATTAAATTAAAGGGAATACACTCAACTTCAAAATGAGTTCAATTTATATGTCTACTAAGTGCATACATAGAAATTTATGCAAAAAACAACAATTTCATGAAACTTTTACAGGCTATTTTTTTATAATGTATTTTCGAGTGAACATCTGTAGTTAGAGAATTTGCGAAACTTCTACCTTAATATTAACAGTACTAATCATTAAAATATCTTACACTCGGATCTGAAATATTTTCTAATTAATAACAAAAACCTTACGTGAGATCAGCTCTCATTTTTGCGATGAACGCCTTTTTTTAAAGGAGAAACACAAAGCGTTAAAAAATATTTCTCTGTGTTTGCCACAATTTTGCTGCTAACACTAAATATAAATTAAACAAATTTATCAGAAGAAACATTCGCCTGTAAATATATATTTAAGTCCTTTACGTTCACCCAAAGGAACCAAGAGCTTCAAAAACTAGGGAATTTTTCAATTTAGTGTGCGTTTTCAACTGGGCTTAAATATACTGCACTCTAAGACTATGAATAATGCTTCAAAAACTGACCAACATATAACTCCAATTTGCCACAGATTAATTAACAAATCCTTAATAATCTTATCATTACTCTTCAATCACAAAAATAATTTTCAGTGATTATGTATGATATTCCATAATGTAAATTTAAGTGCTAATATCTTCCCATAAACTTTTAGAATTTCCGCAGTAAATAGAAAACAATTTTAATGTCAATAGTATGCACCGTTTTTTTCGGGAGGGGGGGGGGGGGACAAGGCCTTAGGCTAGAACGTCTATATATTCTTCGGCAGGAGGAAGCCGTTGAAGTGTCATCCTTTAGTTTTGTACAATTAGTCTCTTGTCTTCCTGATTTGATGGTAAAGGTAAAGAATACGGCATTGGACTTTACAATCCCTACCGGCGGTGCTGATATGCGTTTCTTGGCCCTTAAGCCAGAAAGTGCAATGGGGGGCTGGGGATCAACTATCTTGTGCTTTCGCACACCCTTCCTGTTTTCCTTCCCCAGATTTCTCCAGGTACCCATTTGAAGCTGGGTCGACTCTGGATGAGCTTACAGAGTCACGGTACTGACCCCCGTACCGAACCAATTAATTGGGTACACTAGGATTCGAACCCTCACCGAACAAAGGATTTCAAATTTAGCACACCAGTCCACTCGGCTAGGACGACCTCTGTTTTGGTGAATGTCCCCTATTCCCTGAAATAAGCTTATGTGACGCTATCTGGCCCAATAATTGGATTTTATAGTGGTAAAAATTGTCATTTTTAGATAGAATGTTAGTAAAATTTTCTTTTCCGTGTGAGGAGGGTATTCACTCCTGCCATTATTTCTTCTTTAAAAAACCTTCTGCTAGGAGGAGAATAGGGTAAAGATTTGCAAAAGTTTATTTGGCACAATTTTTTTGTGCCATTTTTTTTTCATTTTTGGTGCTGAATTTTTAACCATTTTAGTGGTTTTTAGTCTTCCTGAGGTGGAAATGTGTTATCCGACGTCTTTGTCATGTGAATTTAATGAAGGAAGGAGTCTCTCTTTCACTATTATTCTCTTGTTTCACTATTCTCTTGTCTCACTATTTCTCTATATCTTGTTTCACTATTATTCTCTCTTTCACTATTATTTTCTTGTTTTGCAAGTAATTACAGTATTTTAAAAATCGTATTCCCGGCCACGAAGAATGATTAAATATAATGTTTACCTTCCAATTATTATTTTGACGATTATGCCTCTTCTTTAAAAGTAATAAGTCACTAAAACAGATAGATTCTGTGGCAATATTTTGTAACCTCTCTTTTGCTAAAGCAAAGAAAATAGAGTTTGCGCTTCGAATAGTTTCCATTTCCAAAGAAGTCTTTCAGTTCTGTTTTGGTGTGGAGTCAATTATAGTTCATTGTGCTTTTAGCCATGGAAGATCATGATGAATAAGGTCAGTCACCTTAATCCTCTTACTAAGGTACAGTCTTAACTCGAAGGGCATATATGCATCTTTAGCGTTACAAAATAGCTTATTAACTGTTCTAGAAACATTAAAATATGGCTGAATTAAATCCGGGTTCTCTGCACTATGTCCTTTTTATATGAGGGTCTGTGCATAGGTTGAGAGGGAATGCGAGAAGTTTTACAGGTTCTGTGTCCTTTCTCTTATGGCACGAGTTTGACGTATCTTGAAGTTCATTGTAGATCTCATGTAGTTTAGGTGATTTTATGTGTTTTTGAATGAGGATGGCTAAAAGCCTATTTTCAATGAGAATTTCCTGATGCCGACTTTTAGCTAGGGCTAATTGGAGCCAATCAGATTTTACAAAGGATTTTTTAATTGGTTGAAAAATTCTAGGAAAAATTCTGATTGGCTCAAATTAGTGCTAGTTAATTCTTGATATTCACCAAATCTCATTGTGAATAGACCTTAAGTCATACCTTTGTGGTAAACTAGATCACAGTTTGCTAAAATTTGGGAAGGATCTTGTTCAAAGCCATACGATACCGTAAAGAATTACCCTATCATCTGGTCCATTATAAACTTTTTTAGTTTATGTGGGCAAACTATTTAGAATTAACTGGGCGGTCTTGCCGTAACTTCTAAAGTGTGAATACGAGATCAGAATAAATGACAGAAAACTACAAACCGACATCTACTTTCCTGGAAATCTTAGAAAAACCATTTAACTTCTCCTGTTTGTGCTGGGAGATAGATATATTTACTTTTATGAAACTTGCGTTATCAGAAATGTAACTTTCAAACCCTAAAAATTTCCGAGCATAGTTCGGAAAACTCTAAGAACCACTTCAAAAGAATTATCATTTCAGCAATTTGTCTAGGGGTGGATCCAGGATTTTTTTTTAGGGTAGGGGGGGGGCAAAATAGGTTGATCCGATAAAACTTGCGTTAGGAGCAAGTTTAATAACGCAATCTTGCGTTAATTAAGTAAATTGAATTACTTTAGACTACGTTAGACTTTAGGCCCCACCAACCCTCCCCTGGATCCGCCACTGAATTTGACCGCTCCGGGTGTTCCATGTAGTGTCCCTGCTTTGATTGACAAACTTGCTGACAAAAAGAAAATTCAATTTTAAGTCTTCTTAGTCAATTTTCACAGTCAAGCCACAAATTCTGGACAGTTTTCGATGATAGCTAGTCCCCTGGGAAGTTTCGCAGATGGACACTTTGTCTTTGAGACGGTCATCCGAGACTGAGGCTCTCAAAATGATTTTTATGGTATCGTGCACTCTGTATAGGGTATTGAATTTTTATTTTCATAAAGTGCTGATTTTGCCGAAGGCTGTTAAAAAAACAAAAACAAAACAAAAAAACTCTTGAATATATCTGAAGTCTACATAGAAAATCTTTTATGGTAACCATATAGATTTTTAAACATAAATGTTTACTTCGGACTAGCGGCGACTTCGGTTTGGATTACCTGTATTTAGTTTCGCTCATTATTGGCAAATCCCGAAATAGACTTGCCTAACGATTTTTCTGCTTTTCTAATGTTGTTTCTTAGCTGATTTAAATATGTAGTTTTTGTGTTATACATCCAACGATATTTGTAAGAAATATTTTAAAGCTCGGTATTCGTGTTTCCTTCTAACCATGATAAAAGTGAATCGTCTATACATAATCCGTTACTATCCCATAATGCGGGCCTCTCTAAAAAGTCAAGTTTGGTTAATGCTAATGAAATAAAATAAAATATGATGAATATATAATAGTTTAGACGCAAATTTGGGCTATATATTTGCACATTCGGGGGTGGGGGGGGGGGGTAAAGAATTGCATATATTAAATACGTAGCCTAACCTAACCTAGGTACCTCCCTCCCCCCACCCTAAACCCCAAAAAACCACAGTTTAATATCGTATATGCAATGAAAACCTTGCTATCATTGCCTGCTCTATAACAGTTAAGACGTCAAAAACGGGTTTTATCATTGCCTAATCTATAGTGATTAACCCGAGAGGCCCGCGTAATCGGATAGTACCCATAATTCATACAGAAATGTTGACAATGAAAACTAAAATAGAGTATATGATGAGAGGCACTATTGTCTTTCCTGAAATATTAAAAACGACTAAAATATCGATTATTTCTCCTAGTTAGCCTGGCTGGCTTTCAGTTCGAAACAAAAAAGTAAGGACAAAAGGAAACATATGGAGAAGAGCTAAAAAGTAAACAATAAAGCGCAAAACCAAAGTCAAACAAAATTAATTGCATTTTGGAACTTGAATACAGAGCTTCTGCTATAAAGAGTGAGAGTAGAGTGCTAAGTTATACTTTTCACAGACGTATAGGAATTACTCTGCTATTTGCACAGACGTATAGGAATTACCATGCTATTTGCTTAGACGTATAGGAATTCCCATACTATTTGCTTGATGCTCTACACCTTTTCAAAGAGAGTCAGTACTCCCTCACACAGTTTCACGTGCACATTACAAAAAGCATGTGAAACCTATAAAGTGATTAAACACGTTTTGAAACTACATGCTATTTGCTTGCCTTATGTTCCCTTGGTACCTTTCCAAAAAAAGTGATAAAAAAAAGAAAAAAAAATCATGTCTAGCAACTTCGTTCATCGTGATAGTGTATAAGGTTTGAAACCTACGCCTGAGGCGCTACAGTTTGACATGCACATTGTAAAAAGCGAGCAGTACGTGCAGGGATTCCCCACACAAGTTTGCTTCAACTCCACGTTTTTCAACCAGACTGTTTTTTTTTGGAGCAACACCCATTTTTTAGGGCCAATCAGAGAGCGGAGGTTACTCCGTATACAATAACTTGATTGGTGATTGGTTACAAATAAAAGGAGTGATTTTTTATTCGTCCTTGAGATTTTGTATGTAATGGCCATGCCTTACGATTTAATTTCCATATGTTTTAACATATCATGGATAATACATTAAATATTATTGACACTGAAGCTATGGATACATCAATTTACAATGTAAGTTCAGTTTACTAAATTGTCTTAATTTTATTTCCAAATAAAATCATTTTACCACTCCACTAGTAAATTCAAATTCAGGGGCATAGCCCCCCTCCCCCAACAATACAAAACTCTACAATATGATGATTGTTATAGTCGCTAGAAAACGTAAAATACGCTCTTTTTTCCATTATGTAAACCTCATCTCCCCTCTCCTCTGTTTACAAGTTTAATTCGTTACAAAATAATTCTTTTGTTCAAAACGTCCCTTTCCCATCATGCATTTAAAGTGTGTTTTCTTTTTCCGCTCTAAAATAAAACCACCTGTGTTTAAACTTTTTACAAGAGGGGCGATTTCAAAACAACATTTGGCATGCGCATTATCTGAAATAAGAAAACAAAGGAATGGAAAATGCGTAATTCTAAACGCTTTGAAGAAAGAGAGATTGTATTTGGGCCAAATTAGACGAGATTTTTATTTTCAATTGTATTTTGATGATTAAGAGGCTTTTATAAAAATATAAGGCGGGGGAGGGGGGCAATGTATCAATTCTACCACCTTCGTTGTAAGGTGAAAAACAAACTATTTCATCGCATGAAAAGTAAGGGGGGATTCTTTGTGCAGACACGTATACCTTTGACAAGAAAACTAATATGCTCATTCCGACACGCAACACTGAAGTTTAGTGTTTGGTTAGCTTTTAATTATATCATATTTATGGCTGACTATTTTTAGATCTATATTTTAAATCATTGCATTTGATTTGATGCAGCGGGGGGGGGGGAGGGGGATTCTTTGTTCAGACTAATTTTTTCTTCTGTAAAAAGGAGAATTGTTTTTCCATACTAAATTTTGTCTTCTTTTTTAAGGAGGAGGATTCTTACAATTACTCTCCCCCTCAAAAGAGAGCTAAGGCTAATGGCGTTACTCCAATGCAACAAGTGGAGATAGCTGTCCCATCGGGAGCCACCCACATCCATTCCAGACCGGCGCTGCCTTTCCAAGACCCACCCGTGCCAAGCCCCTATGCAGACGGGTAGAAAGCTGAAAAGAGAGTGGATGATTGCTCATAACTTCACTGCTGCATAAGATTGTGAGGTCACCCCATATCAAGCATTGCCGGGCCCTTCACGACCAATGCAAGGCGAGAATGATGTGGCCCCCACAGCCCTCAACATGCAAGCTGCAAATCTAAATGTGAGTTTTCAAATATTATTTCTCGATAATGATTCTTTTTCCCAAGTCAATTTGAAGGACTGAGAATTGTACCGCTAGATATAATTCCAGATTCTAATTTGCATAATAAAGGCTTCGATAAGAGATGCGAGACTTAGCGGTTTCAATTTTATCATTTGCTCCGGAAAATCTTGAAAATAACAGACTGCACATTGAAAATAGGCTATTTTTAGGAAATGTCATGATTTTCACTATTTTATTGTGTGTGTGTGTGTGTGTGTGAGTGGTGCATGCGCTGCTTATTTTTCTGTCTACTCGATAATTCATTGAGATAGTATAATGAATATTGAAAATTCAATAACGACGTAATAATTTTCAATATTTTTGTTGTGTGTTTGTGTGTGAGTGTGTGTGTGTGTGTGTGTGAGCGGTGCATGCGCTGCTTATTTTTCTGTCTACTCGATAATTCATTGAGATAGTATAATGAATATTGCAAATTCAATAACGACGTAATGATTTTCGTTATTTTGTTGTGTGTGAGTGTGTGTGTGTATGCTATTAACAAAATTTGCAATTTATTATGCACCTGTTTTATAAATAATGCTATAAGCAAAAATTTGTAATTTATTATGCATTTGTTTATAAATAGTGCTATAAGCAAAAATTTGTAATTTATTATGCATTTGTTTGATAAATACGAATCCATTATTAAAAAAAAAAAACAATTGTTTGATAAATACAAATCCGACTAAGAAAAAAAATAAATAGTGTGCTATAATTGTGATAAAACTTTCCTCAAAGAAAAAAACTCAATCCATCCATTTTTAGTTTCAGGGGGAAGCTACAAAAACAACTGCTTCCCTGGCCCAGGACTTCAATATCATGGGTAATTTTCCCCTCTCGCCGGATGATGTTAGTGAAGGTATGTCATTTAGTATCCCCCTGGATTTTCAATTTACAACTGAAGAAATGGACAGCCTTATGCAAATTGTTGGACCTAATGTTTCCGGGGACATTTTTGACGATGACTTTACTATTAGTGAATTGGGTCCTCTGCAAATAGGTGCAGGACATGAAAATAGTGTCACGTCCCCGGAACTACGTGAATTTTATTTGTTGGAATTTGATCTAGGTCACTTGCAAACACGTAGGGTAGATTTTAATCCCCCTGAGGAAAAGCTGGTTGACGGGGGTGTCATTTTAACAGACCCTGTAAATGTTCGTTATACCTACATCGACCGAATTCGAGCACTTATTGAGATTCAGATTCAGAATTGGGGGGGTTACGGGGGGATTAAAGCATCGGTAAATGAAAAAGTTTATTTACAAAAGGGGACATCTGGGGACATTTTTATTTTCATTTTTCAACTGGTAATCAAACTTTTTACCCTGGTCTAAATGAATTTGAGGGTAACTTTTTCAATTGGGTTAATAAATTAACATCAACTTTGGACACATTTAACGAGAGGGGAAGTGGGTCCTCAATTTTATACATTGAACACATGGATCTGAATCTCAGTAGATTTTAAAAAAAAAACTTTATTTTAAGGGGAGGGCGGGGTAACAAAATAAAATGCCACCCAGATTTGTCGGCTACAGGAGGGGTTCAGGGTTTCAATTTTGAAACAGGGCTGCAATGCTTTAAATATGCATTTTTAGCAGCAGCCCATAAAACATTGAATTATAAGTCAACAATGAAAAATCTCGACAGACTTGCACGTAATGGTGGAGACAATTTCCCTAAAGTAAATTTTGATTGTTAAAAGGGGAAGTATCCAGTGTCCTTAAAAGAAATAACCATATTTGAAAAAGCAAACGAAAATCTTGGGTTGGCGGTGGTTGTTCTCCAGTCTGACACAGAATTTGTAAACGGGGGAAAGAAACCAAATAAAAAAGGGATTTTATATTTAGTTAGGACACCGTCGGTAAATAATGTTAAAAATTGGGTTTCGGTTATTTATGAGCCTCCCAAAGATGTAAATTCCTATGGTCATTTTTTCCCCGTTACGGCAATAAGTCGACTCTTATCTCAAGGTGTGAAGAAAGGGGAACGTTACTATTGCCCCATGTGCCTTTCCCCATTTAGATCTGAACAAACATTGACAGATCACATGAGATATTGCAAAATTCATGGCAATCAAAGAATAGAAATGCCGGCAGAAGGCAAAGATACTTTACAATTTAAAAACTTTCTAAATTCCCTGCTACAAAATGATAAAGTATGTTTGGATTGTGAATCAAGACTGGTGGAGGTATTAGACCTATCAAGGCCAAATATAGTCAAGGGACACAAACTAGTTGCATGTTTCTATGCGCATGCCCGTTGCGATTCCAATAATAAAATGCAGCTGGAAGAGTTTTTTTTTACTATGGATGAGGAGGGTAGCATGGAGAAATTATTGGTGTCTTTAATAAAAACAGCGAACGGTGCAGTTTCACGATTGCGTCACACCAACTACCCAATGTAATTATCAGATAAGGAGCAACTGGCACTAGAAAAGGGGACAATTTGTTGGGTTTGTAGGGATACTCTTGCCCCAAAAGACGCGGTCCAGGATCACAATCATCTTATTGACCCCAATTCAACGGGGAAAAGTAACTTTAGCGGGTGGGCTCACAATTCATTTAATTAAAAAATTAAACAGCAACTCTTTCTTCCGGTTTTTATACATAATTCTAACTACGATCTGAAGTATGTGCTACCAGCAATGGCACATCTTCAAAGAAATGGAACAGTGGATGATGCATGGGTGATAGACAGCTTTTCATACAAAATCATTCCTAAATCATCGGAAAAGTTGCTTGTTTTGGAATTTATGTGGAGATATGTTGAAGATGACATTGAGTACACGAATAAAACTCGCTTTTTAGATTCCCACAGTTTTTCCCTAAATCATTGAGCGAATTAATTCAAGTGCAGAAAAACGATGACGGCTGCAACGCTTTCCCCCTTCTCAAGCAACAATTTCCAAATGATTTATATGATTTGTTGACGGTCAAGTGCATCTATCCTTCTGATTATTACTGTTCCATGTCGAGATTCGCCGAGGAAACTATACCATCGATCGAATCGTTTTTACGACAGTCTACACGATCATAGGTGCACCCCTGATGAATACAGTTTTGCTAAATCAAAGTGTGGGCAGAGTGAGGGTGTAAAAATGGGTTTGACTACTGCAAGCTGTATTTTTCGAGTGATGTGTTAACTTTGTTAGACATTATGTGTAAAAATACGGACAAAATCTATGAGAAATTTAATCTTGATTTAGGATATTATTTTTCATCTCCTCATCTGGTAATGGACCTCATCCTAAAAATTAGCGGGGAAAAATCGGGCTGATCACCGACATCGATCAGCACCTGTTCATCGAGAGGTCAATGAGGAGTGGATACGTTTTTCACGGGGATCGTATCTTGGAAACTGATCCAACTGGAGAGAAGACGGGGACAAAATCAGATGCAGTTTTCCTTGATATGAATTCTCTCTACCCCTCGGCCATGTCCCATTATGTGCTACCCTGCGATGACTATAAATGGCTCAATGACCCTCAAGCTCCCCATATCCCCAACATTGACAGTGTTGAGGAGAATGGGCTGGTTGGGTGGTTTTTTGAAATTGATGGGGAGAAACCAGTTGAGCTTCACGATTCAGTAAAGGATTTTGTTTTTCCATGCATCAATAGACCTGTGACTAGGGACTCTTTGAGCCCCCGCAACAGACGTTTAGTCGAGGTGGACGGATTGTATTGGTCACCTACAAAACAAAAACTTATTGCTGACCTTCTGCCGAAAAAAATATTGTTGTACATCATGTGACTTTAAAATTGATGTGCAACCACGGTTTCAACGTCACAAAGGTTCATAGAGCCCTCCAGTTTAGCCAAAAAACCCTATCTGAAAAGGTTTGTTGACACTTTTGTCAAGAAACGTTCTGAAGCGCAGACAAAAGCCAAAAAAGAAATTTATAAGCTCATTTTGAATTTGGCTTTTTGTAAAATGTGCGAGAGTGTTCACAATAGAAATCGTTTTGACGTCGGGATCGAACCCAGACAATGTGCTTGAATTATTGCCGATCCAAATTACACTTCCTTCACAATCATTGGCCCGGACATCGTACTATTGAATAGGAAAAAAAGAAGCATTGTATTGAATAAAAATATTGCTGCAGGCAGTGTGATCTTTGAGATCTCTAAAAAGCTCATGTTGGAATTCTACTACAATGTGGCTAGGGTACAGTGGCCGGAGAAGGGGCAAGTAGAGGTCTGCTACGGGGACACAGATTCTCTACTGCTAAAAGTAAAAAACCCCAAACCTACTTGATGATTTGGCGAACGGTGAAATCATCAGCTCGCGGATGGACTACAGCAATTGGAGTGGGCTTTACCCAGAGCTAGTGAAACGTCAGGCGCCAAATCAACTTTTATTTTTTAAATCAGAAACGGGAAGCGACATGATTTCCCGTGGTATGTTTGTAAGTCCGAAGGTGTACTTTATACAGACACACGATGAGGAAATAAAAAAACGTTGTTCACTCAACTACAGGAACTTCACCGTAAATATAGAAAAAATTGCCATGAGTTCCATTTCCGACAAGGTCTATGTTTGTCAAGACGTTGTGACTACCCTCCCCCTGGGACACTATTTAACTTCCGACCGAGCCGAATGTGTTAGCCATAGGGAAAGTCTCGGTTTGAGTAAAGTCCAATATATTTCCCAAAAACCTTGGGGGGGGGGCCTTGCGGTCCGGGGGGGGGCACCCAACCGGCCGCCAGTGGGGAGGTGCGCCGCCACTACCAAAGTTATCTTTTTTTACTTAGAGCAAATTTATTTTGTGCTTTTGTAAATATACATGTTGTATTCAAATTAAAAAAAAGTGATATTATTCAAGTGTATTTTTCATTAAATGTTGTATTTATAAATAAAGTATATTTATTAAAGTGCTTTTTCTAGTGCATTTTTTAAATGTTTTTTTATAAATTAAAAAAAAAGTGTACTTTTCTTTGTTTTCTGTAAAGTGCTGTTTATAATACAAGAAATATGATTCTTAATTGACTTTGTTCTTCTCATTATTATTCTTGAACGGACCAGTAATAGGGAAATTATTTAGTCATTAGACAACTATAGTCTACAGTTACTTTTCAAGGTGAACTGTTGAAGGGAACATGTATCAATTTAAAACACCATTTAGATCGTTTCTGTGTGGGCCGTCAATGTCGGGCAAAACAACACTCTTAACTCAAATAATTAAAAATTGTGATAAAATGTTTGTGGAAAAGCCTAAAAAAATCTACTATTGTTACAGTAAATGGCAGGAGTCATGCGATAAAATAAAAGCAATTGGCACAGCGGGATTGGTGCAGATACAATTCATACAGTGACTTGATGTTTTTAACATTATTGAACCAAACTCTTGGCTGATTATTGACGATCTGGCTGAATCTATTGAACTATAGTCCCAGGAAATGCTACAATTTTCACCGTTCGCTCTCATCATGAACAGATTTCCATTACTCTGGTTCTACACAATCTCTTTCATCAGAGCAAATGTATGCGAACACTTGCATTGAACTGCACCTACTATATCATCTACAGAGTAGTTCGTGATTCTAGCTCGCTAATAACTCTCAATAAACAAATCTATCCAGGTGCCCCCAAATTTCTGTTCTCAGCGTACTATCAGGCAACTAATAAACCCTACGGCTACATCCTATTGGATCTTAATCAAAATACACCCGAGGATTTACGTGTAGTCACAGATATTTTTTTACAATGAAATTACAGTATATCTCACCGTGAACAGTAAAAAGACTTATTAGTTGCTATCATGACGCTGAAGAAACTACATGAAAATAGACATTTATTTTCAGTTCTAAGCACTTCAAAACCCCACTTAGGAAAGCCATACTCAAACATGGTATTGACAATGATTTCATTAATCTAATATCTGAAATTTGTTTAAATTTGACCGAGGGCAATGTTCAACTGCCAGAAGTAGTTAAGCAACAGGCAAAGCAACATCGTTCCATTGTACGTACATTGGCCTCTAAAAACAAAGGAAAGAATTTTAAAAGGAAACGACTTCTTCAGGCGGGCGGTAGCCTTTTCACGCTTTTACTGCCAATAATTGCAGGACTTGTAAACAGTTTTCTATAGAGAAAATGGCAAAACCCTATAAATTGACTCCAATAGAACTCGCTCTCTCACCCGTGGAACACTTTGAGGACAATCTGAGTAAATTCATTGACAACGAGAATATTGAGGATGATAAAAAACTGCTTTTACTTCAAGATGCACTTCGCCGAGTGGACAAACATAAACCCTATCGTACGAAGGCCAGTGGTATTGATCACAAAAAAGAATCATCTCCTCAGGATTCTGCTGCTGCTGGAACACAATTAAAGAAGGAATTGGATTCAATTGTGTCGAAAATTTGAAATCTAATGCCCCACTCATATCGTGAACAAGGTAAACGACTCGTATATATCTCATGGAAAGTGGTCAAGATCATACTCAAGTTGAAAGCAAGGGGAAAGAGATTATAATTCAAGGCAAGAGCTATAATCATCTTGATTTAATCTATGATATTGTTACAAATCGTAAAGGACTATTATCATTTGACGCTCATCTATACAACTTTCTAAATACATTAAACTTTCCCAAAAGCCTTATTAGAAATAGGTAAATTGTAAAACAAAACAAATGGACATATATCATCACCATTAAAATATGAACATGAAGAAGAAGAAGAAGATTTTAAATCAATTTTGGAAAATACTAGCACACCTAGTGGAAACTTGACAATAAGGAGGAGCAGTACACCACTGATAGCTAGACAAAAGCGAAGACGTATTAAGTCAACGTCACCACCACCACCACCAACCACCAGTATACAAAAGGATCGCGGACATTACACTACACGTTTACATTCAAAATGGTTGAAGTTCTGAAACGTGTTTATGAAAATATTGGTGAAGTGGGGAGTTTAAGTTCCCCGACCACTCTTTCCAAAGTCACTGGTGTTCACACTAAAAGTGTATAAGACTATCTACAAAATGAATCAAGTTATACTCTGCATAGAAATCATAGACTTCGTGCTAATCATTATCGAAAAACTAAAAGCCTTTTTCCCATTGCATATAATGCAAGCAGATCTCCTAACTCTAGATGAGATTCAAAGACGTTACAATACACCGTACAAGTACATTCTACTTGCAATCAGTGTTTTTAGTCGCTATGCTTATGCCATTCCGTTGCGCTAGAAGAGAGGTGTTGAAGTTGCTCAGGCCATTGAAAGTATTCTCGAACAGGATTCGTATAAAAAAATTCAAACGGATTGCGGTAGTGAATTTGTTAATCCCCATGTTGCAAAAGTACTAGCGAAATACAATACACTACTCTATCATAGTCATAGACCTATAAAGGCTGCATTGGCCGAACGATTGATAAGAACTATTCGACTTTTAATTTCAAGATATTGTACATTGAAAAATACATCTGCTTTTGTTCATGATTTAGATAAAATCATGCTGATTTATAATCAACGACCTCATTGATCATTGTCCAAATCAACCCCAACCGAAGTTCATCATTCTGATCATGATACAATTGATACCTTTCTTAAACAATATTCCAATGAAACGAGTCTCAAGAAGAAAAAATTCAATGTTGGTGATACTGTTCGAATTAATAGAACGATACTGTTCGAATTAATAGAACTTTTACGACTATGAACTACAAAAAGTTAAAAATAATAGTGAAATCTATCAAATTGAAAAGATATTAAAGACTCGAACTCACAGGGGTAAGAAACAGTTACTTGTTCGGTGGCAAGATACAACTCTGATTTTGATTCTTGGATCAGTGTTGAAGATATTGACACTGCCTAATGATTTCTATGTAACTTTTATGTCCAACGTTTCCGATCCTCTCTACAACGACTTGAATAAGACAAGTGATTTTTGGACGAAACTCTCTCCCGCCATCAAATTCGATGACGGAAATTATGAAGTGGCTCTTTTCGACTGTATTCTCAAAAATACCTATGACATCCTGAGAAAGGATCGTGGTTATAATAAAAAAGTTATACCATTCGATTGGTCACTCTTTGTCGACAATGATAGGTTGAAGCACTTAAATCTAGCGAATATCCAGATGTTACATTGATATATAAAGAGTATAGTACTATGATGGATTTGTGTCGTGCAATCATATAGAAAAATATCATATCGTAGGAATGGTACATTCCATTTTAATTATTCAATAGAACATGATAGGATTTACATTACATCACCTGTTGACACTGAAATAATTCATCTCATTGATAATCTGAGAGATGTTCTTGGCTTTAAACAGAATATGATCAATGGGAAAAATGCTGGCACCGTTTACGGGATGGATCAAGTTATTTTTGCTGATTATCCACCTGCTTTCGACTCGGACTCTTGCATATTTCTCTATGCATCCTTTGTAGAAACATCGAGAGTTGGTAATTCAAATGTTCCCCTCCTACGTGTTCTTGAACGAAAAAACAACTCATGACCTTGTTCATCACTATAATTTAAAGCATCTTCAGTATGTTCCTGTAAACACTTCGTATTTCGAACTCTGTCAGTTAACACTAAGAAGTGAATTGGGTGATCCTCTAGCAATAACAAAAGGTTTAGCAGTGATTACTTGTCATTTTCGACCTATTGTCGGAGAAACCACCTATAATGAACAATAGAAGAATTCCATTTGTCTGTCCCGATATCGATTACTATGTGGTGCACTGAGTCCACGTCAAATAGGCAATGGATTGGACTACTACAAGGGGCGTACTACAATGTCTGGCTATGGTCTTGGTAGCTGGTTTGCTAGGCTATTTCGTTCTGCACTACCCCTTGCTAGAAAATATCTTGTAACTGCTGCATCTAATTTTTCTGCCTCAACACTACAGGACTGGGGGTCGGGTAAGAATTTCAAGGAGAGTGTTAAGGAAAATATTAGATCTTCAGCAAGAGTCGTTGGGTAGCAATTAAAATCTCAGCAAAATGGGAAGGGCTTGAAAAGGATGCGAGCGCATCATTTTCTCATCAGGCTCTACCCAGGCGGGAAGCGAAAGACATCAACAAGGACTTCGAGAAATAAAACAAGGAATACCAATAAGAAGAAGAAAAAAGAAAAAGATTGTTAGATCAAATAAGGATTTCTTCTCTTAAGATGACTTATCTCCCCATAAGGAATCACATCCATCAATCAGTTCCTCATTGAATCTGTTCAATGCTGAAAATGTTGATGTCAGTGTCAAGTATGGCTACTATGAACAATTTCACCCCTAACAACCCCTCTCGGAAAATATACACTTTCAAATATTTTCCAATGAAGACTATTTCATTGATTTGTCATCTATATTTATTGATTTAAATGTTGCGGTGAAGAAAAAAGTCAGATAATACAACTCCAACTGCTGCCGATGGTCTCTCCTACAAAAACTGTATTCTAAACAATCTGTTCAAACAAGTTAATGTATTTATTAATGGAACATTGGTTAGCACTAGCAATAATTTATGCAACTATGCAAGCTAAGTACAATTTATGATGATGACACTAAAGGCTTACAAGGAGTTGAGAGGACAATCATTGGGCTATGAATATGGATCAGGTGTTGATACTGACGGTGAGTTGACTACTGCAGTGACCCAGGAGTCTCATTTAGTTGGAAAATTAAATCATGAGATATTCAATATATCCCAATGATTACCCCCCAATGTCAAGATTGACATAAAGTTGCAACTAGCCCCATCGAATTTCATTTTGAGAAAACCCTTCCTGCAGCACCCGATGCAAATGTCATTATCACATCGGCAATTCTCCACGTTCGAAAACAACAGGTTATGATCTCTGTTGCATTGGCAGTGGAAAAGCTAAGAGCCAATGGCAACAACATTAAACTTCTTGTCCCCCATACGATCACTAATCAACGTCACATTGTCACCGGTTCTAGTAGCTATACCGATTCATCATTTATCAATGGCGAAATCCCATCAAAATTGGCTTTGGCCTTTGTGAAGAGTGGCAGTGCCGTTGGATCCTGGACTGAATCCCCCCATGATTTTAATTTTTTCGGTCTATCTAGCCTTGTGTGCAAAGTGAATGGTATTCCACTGTACACTCTATCATTTGACAAAAAATCCTATAGAACTCTGTACGAGTTGACCATGCAATCCCTAGATCATGACTCTCAACTATTTGAAAATGGAATAACCGATTCAATGTTTTCAAAAAATAATGGTGTAATTGTTTGGACTTGTCAGGGACCAGGATATAAGCATAGTACGAACAGAGAATGTACGTTTAGAGTGTACATTTGCCGATGCTTTGACTGAGAGTATCACGCTAATATCATTGAGTCAATTTGAAACCTATTGGGAAATCACACCCGACGGCAGTGTTCTACTAAACCTTGCACCATGAACACAAATCAAATAATCAACGTATTTTGTATGGATCCATACATGTCCCAGTACAAGTCCTATTGCATACCATCGGACTTCATTGAAAAAATTCCAAGTGTTAACAATACCCTAATCATTGTTAATAGCAGTCCATCGACTTTGAAGACTGGCCATTGGCTATGCATATCTTTCAAACAGCGAAGAATATTGAATTTTTTGATCCTCTTGGTCTATCTTCTAAATTCTACACTCCATACATCAGCAAATTTATTGAAAGCAGTGAGAAACTATTATTCAAAATCAGCGAAGAGTACAGGATTTAACGACTAAGACATGTGGCTTTGATGCAATACTCTTTTTCATGTTCAGATGTCGTGGCTATACCTACAAGCAGTTTCTCCACATCTACGTTGACTTACCTCGATTGAACGACTTTCTAGTGGAAAATATACTTACAAGCGTGTTTAATATTGATTTTAGTGCCCTACGAATAAAATGTTCTAAAAATGTATGTAAAATTGTTTATTAATAGAAATAATGTATGTACATAATAAAAATGACTTTTCTACTCTTTAGATTTCATCTTCTACTAGGTATTTGTCGATAACAACTAATGCAGGTAGATTATCCGAATTCACAGTATACTGATCCTGATGTGCTACAATGTCAGGGTCGCATTTTATACAGTAAAGTGTAACTTCACTCTTTTCATATCTCTTTGTATAGTCAATGATACTATTCTCATTCATTCCGTAGAATTCACATGTTTCAATTTGTTTATTTGAAACAATGTCACAAACAGTGTCCTCAAGTGGCGAATGACATTCTGTCACAGCCAAATAAAAATCAGTGGGCTTATAATCGTAGTAGTCATTGTCTTCACAACGATGACGTAAAAACCAAATTCTTTTGTTGTTTTTACCTTTTGTACATATTAATAAATGATAAAAATTTATATACATGATAAAACGACTTTTCTACTCTTTAGATTTCATCTTCTACTAGGTATAGGTATTTGTCGACAACAACTAATGCAGGTAGATTATCTGAATTCACAGTATACTGATCCTGATGTACTGCAATGTCAGGGTCACATTTTCTACAGTAGAGTGTAATTCACATGTTTCAATTTGCTTATTTGAAGCAATTTCACAAACAGTTTCCTCAAGTGTCGAATCACATTCCGTCACAGCCAAATATACGAGTGGGTTTATAATCATAACAACCATTGTCTTCACAACGATGACGTAGAAACCATATTCTTTTGTTGTTCCAACAGTTGAATCGCTGACCTGGCTCCTCCTCCCAGAACAATCTAAAACCACGACGATACCAATCTCGTAGCATTAAACTAAAATCACGCTTAGGATTCTTTCCAATCATACCGGGATATGTATTCTCCCACTGATTACATTTATCATAGTGACAATTGGAGCATAGGTGGCCACTAGGATGAGAGTCACACACCTCTTCAAGACAGGAATTACAACCTTTAATTTGTACAGCATATCCTCTATGCAATTTACACAGATTGCATAACCTACACTTTTCATCATACTCATCAATCATTGTACAATTCTCACAGGATGACCAGCTGCCCAGTGTGTACATGCATAGCGGACAAGTATGGAACATTTTTTCATGTGTTGACACTCTCACTACCACAATGAAACTGAGCTACCAACAACAACAAATTGAGTGGGAAAGAGAGAGAGGAGTAAATCATCCTTTAACTCCATCTTTCTCATGAGAAAAAAGTCCTAAATTTCTAAACTAGGGTTTTCTGCATGCACTATACAATCTCAACTATAGTTTCAAAACGTGTTTGACCACTTTGTTTGGAAAGGTACCAAGGGAACATATGGCAAGCAAATAGCATGTAGTTTCAAAACGTGTTTAATCACTTTATAGGTTTTGCATGCTTTTTTAAAATGTCCACGTGAAACTGTGTGAGGGAGCATTGACTCTCTTTGAAAAGGTGTAGAGCTTCTATAGAAGTATTACCTATATGCATGGAGCTGCTCACTCTCTTTGAAAAGGTGTAGAGCTTCTATAGAAATGTTTTCCTATAGCTTCTATAGAATCCATTAGATGCATTCTACCAGTGAGAAGTTAGTGTTCCAGCTGCAGACAGTTTGCTGGGAGTGTAGGCATAGGACCTCCATCCCCTGAGATCTCTAAATGAATTACGATTGTCCTAATAATCTCACAATTTCCCCCAAAATTTTGATATTTGCGATGACAAACATGGTAGATCTGTGGAAATGGATGTATTGTATCAAACCCAAAAATGAGCAGAAATTAACATGAGTAGGGCTCACAACCCTATGCCTTCTCAAAGCCGGAACATAATTTGCACTTTACTGAAAAACAATCCATTTGAAATGTTTTCACTTTTTTAGCCTTAATAAATCAAAACTATTAGGAATTTAAGGAATTAATATCAGCAGTGTATTTCAAACCGACAATGCATATTCATTTGTATTTTTTTTTGTAAATTACAAATAGTGTTCTGGCCTAGAGAGAGCATAGGGGTTGTGGGCCCTACACGTGTTAATTTCTGCTCGTTTTGAGTTTGATTTGGTTCTGTATTGTAATTAATTAAACAAAACATCCACAAAAATACATTTTTCAAAAAAAGAGTAAAGAACTCCATTTAACCAAAAATGAACAGAAATAGAGTCAAATAATCTACCAAGCATACAACTACCACAAATCAGTATCAATAAATAAATGCAACCAAAACGAAGAAAAAGTAAAAATAAATAACAGAGTCTAACTCAAAACGAGCAGGAATTAAAATGAGTAGGGTTCAAATCCCCTATACTTTTTAAAAGCCAGAATATAATTTGTAGTTTACTGAAAAAAATTTAAATGAATTTACTGAAAAAAAATGTGTATTTTCAGTTTAATATACATCTGCTGATATTTATTCCTTTAAATCTTAATTAGTTTTTGATTCATTAAAGTTATAAAAGTGAAAACATTAAAAAAAATTCACTAAAGTACAAATTATATTCTGGCTTTTAAAATGCCAGAGGTTTCTCTCAAATCACTTTGACTCTTAAAAATGGCACTATAACTTCCAATTCAAAATCAGATGACGGCCAATCTGAATTTCATACGACCAGCCATTCCATAAAAACCTTTTATGCCCCCAGGGCATAACTTAAAGCCCTTGACCCAGGGCTGTGGGGGGTTGTGCCAACCCCGGAAGCATTGTTCTCTATTCTTTGGACTATCTTAAACGAAATTGCCATCGCACAATTTCAATCAGATGCATTTGGTGAAAAGAGTGGTAGTTGGGTAGGGGGGGGGGGGGGGTTAATTGACCTCCATCACTATTGAATCTTAAAAGGGAACTAGAACTTACAATTTCAACCAAATGAGTCACCCTTAAAGCTTATACAACCACCCCTTTCATAAGAACCTTAAATGGCCCAAGGGCATAACATACAACCCTTGCCCCTAATCACTTAGGTTCGTTTGAACCCCAAAAGCCTTGTTAGATGATATTTAGACTATTAAGAATAGAATGGCTATATCAAAATTCCTATTAGATGCCTTTCGAGACAACGACGTGTGTGTGTGGGGTGGTGGGGGGTAGCTTATCGCTTTGACTCATAAAAAGAGCACTAGAGCGTTCGATTAACAATCCAATGAGGTCCCTCCGAAGTTTATGTGGCGACACTTTCTATAAAATCCTTATGTGCCTCCCAGGGCATAACTTACAACCCTTGCCCTGAGGGCTGGGGGATTCATTATTCTGAAAGACATAATTTCCGGACTTTTCAAATAGCCTACCTTGAAGAAAAGGGCTATCTGAAAATTTTGATTTAAAGTGTTGGGGAAATGATGGGCGTGGGGGAGGGGAGGTTATTTGCCCTCTGACCACTTTTGACTAATAAAAAAAGCACTAGTCCTCTCTTTTTCCAATTAAATGAGCTCTTTTTTAAGTTTCTACGACAACATTTTCTATAAAAACCTTATATGCCTGAAGGGCACAACTTACAACCCTTGTCCTGCGGGCTATGGGGGGGGGTCATCCTCAAAGACAAAATATCCAGACCTTTCAACTACGTTGAACAAAATACCCATATCAAAATGTTGACCGGTAGTGTTTGGGGAAATGATGTAGAAGTGTATTTCAAACCGACAATAAACATTCATTTGTATTTTTTTTTTTTTTTTTTTTTTTTTTTTTTTTTTTTTTTTTTTTTTTTGTAAATTACAAATAGTGTTCTGGCCTAGAGAAAGCATAGGGGTTGTGGGCCCTACGCCTGTTAATTTCTGCTCGTTTTGAGTTTGATTTGGTTCTTTATTGTAATTAATTAAAAAAAAATATTTTCAAAAAAAGAGTGAACCGAAATAAATGAACAGAAATAGAATGAAATAATCTACCAAGAATACAACTACCAGAAATCAGTATCAATAAATAAATGCAACAAAAACGAAGAAAAAGTAAAATAAATAACAGAGTCTAACTCAAAACGAGCAGGAATTAATATGAGTAGGGTTCAAATCCCCTATACTTTTTAAAAGCCAGAATATAATTTGTTGTTTACTGAAAAAAAATGTGTACTGTCAGTTTAATATACATATGCTGATATTTATTCCTTAAAATCTTAATTAGTTTTTGATTTATTAAAGTTATAAAAGTGAAAACATTTAAAAAAAATGTCAGTAAAGTACAAATTATATTCTGGCTTTTAAAATGCCAGAGGTTTCTCTCAAATCACTTTGACTCTTAAAAATGGCACTATAACTTCCAATTCAAAACCAGATGACGTCAATCTGAATTTCATACGAACAGACATTCCATAAGAACCTTTTATGCCCCCAGGGCATAACTTAAAGTCCTTGCCTCAGGGCTGTAGGGGGTTGTGTCAACCCTGGAAGCATTGTTCTGTATTCTTTGGACTATCTTAAGCGAAATTTCCATCGCACAATTTCAATAAGATGCATTTGGTGAAAAGAGTGGTAGTTGGGTAAGGGGGGGGGTTAATTGACCTCCATCACTATTGACTCTTAAAAGGAAACTGGAACTTACAATTTCAACCAAATGAGTCACCCTTAAAGCTTATACAACCATCCCTTTCATAAGAACCTTATTTGGCCCAAGGGCATAACATACAACCCTTGCCCTAATCACTGGGGTTCGTTTGAACCCCAAAAGCCTTGTTAGATGATATTTAGACCATTAAGAATAGAATGGCTATGTCAAAATTTCTATTAGATGCATTTCGAGACGACGACGTGTGTGTGTGGGGTGGTGGGGGATAACTGCGCTTTTATCGCTTTGACTCATAAAAAGAGCACTAGAACGTTCGATTAACAATCCAATGAGGTCCCTCCGAAGTTTATGTGGCGACGCTTTCTATAAAATCCTTATATGCACCCCAGGGCATAACTTATAACCCTTGCCCTGAGGACTGGGGGATTTATTATCCTCAAAGACATAATTTCCGGAGTTTTCAAATAGCCTACCTTGAAGAAAAGGGCTATCTGAAAATTTTGATTTAAAGTGTTTGGGGAAATAATGGGCGTGGGGGAGGGGAGGTTATTTACCCTCTGACCACTTTTGAATAAAAAAAAAAGCACTAGTCCTCTCTTTTTCCAATCGAATGAGCTCTGTTTGAAGTTTCTACGACAACATTTTCTATAAAAACCTTATATGCCTCAAGGGCACAACTTACAATCCTTGTCCAGAGGGCTATGGGGGGGGGGGTCTGTCATCCTCAAAGGCATAATTTTGGACCTTTCAACTACGTTGAACAAAATGGCTATTCCAAATTTTGATTTTGCGTGTTTGAGGAAAGGGTGGGCGTGGGAGGGGGTTAGTTGTCCTCCAGTCACTTTCGAATATTAAAATGGGTATTATCCCTTTCAATTTTAAATGGAATGAGCCCTCTTTGTAGTTTCTACGACAACCCTTTCTATATAAACCTTAAATGCCCCCAGGGCATAACTTACAACCTTTGCACTGGATGCTGGTGGGGGGGAGGTTGTCATCCTCAAAACATAATTTTTGGACCGTCAAACTACGTTCAACAAAATGGCTATCTCCAAATTTTGATTGGATGTGTTTTGGGAAAGGGTGGTTATGAGAGGGAATTAATTGCCTTCCAATCACTTTCTACTATTAAAAAGTGCACTAGCCGCTTCAATTTTCAATCGAATTAGCCCTTTTTGAAATTTCTACGACAGCGCTTTCTATAAAAACCTTATATACCCCCAGGGCATAACTTAAAACCCTTGGCCTTATGACTGGGGGGGGGGGGGTTGTCATTTTCAAAGACATAATTTTCGGACCTTTCAACTACGTTGAACAAATTGGCTATCTCAAAATTTTGATTGTATGTTTTTGGGGAAAGGGTGGGCGTGGGAAGGATCACTGGGGTTCGTTTGAACCCCAAAAGCCTTGTTAGATGATATTTAGACCATTGGGAATAGAATGGCTATGTCAAAATTTCTATTAGATGCATTTCGAGACAAGGACGTGTGTGTGTGGGGTGGTGGGGGGTAACTGCCCTTTATCGCTTTGACTCATAAAAAGAGCACTAGAACGTTCGATTAACAATCCAATGAGGTCCCTCCGAAGTTTATATGGCGACGCTTTCTATAAAATCCTTATATGCACCCCAGGGCATAACTTATAACCCTTGCCCTGAGGACTGGGGGATTTATTATCCTCAAAGACATAATTTCCGGAGTTTTCAAATAGCCTACCTTGAAGAAAAGGGCTATCTGAAAATTTTGATTTAAAGTGTTTGGGGAAATAATGGGCGTGGGGGAGGGGAGGTTATTTGCCCTCTGACCACTTTTGACTAATAAAAAAAACACTAGTCCTCTCTTTTTCCAATCGAATGAGCTCTCTTTGAAGTTTCTACGACAACATTTTCTATAAAAACCTTATATGCCTCAAGGGCACAACTTACAACCCTTGTCCTGAGGGCTATGGGGGGGGGATCTGTCATCCTCAAAGGCATAATTTTGGACCTTTCAACTACGTTGAACAAAATGGCTATTCCAAATTTTGATTGTGTGTGTTTGAGGAAAGGGTGGGCGTGGGAGGGGGTTAGTTGTCCTCCAGTCACTTTCAAATATTAAAATGGGTATTATCCCTTTCAATTTTAAATGGAATGAGCCCTCTTTATAGTTTCTACGACAACCCTTTCTATATAAACCTTAAATCCCCCCAGGGCATAACTTACAACCTTTGCACTGGAGGCTGGTGGGGGGGAGGTTGTCATCCTCAAAAAATAATTTTTGGACCGTCAAACTACGTTCAACAAAATGGCTATCTCCAAATTTTGATTGGATGTGTTTTGGGAAAGGTTGGTTATGAGAGGGGATTAATTGCCTTCCAATCACTTTCTACTATTACAAAGTGCACTAGCCGCTTCAATTTTCAATCGAATTAGCCCTTTTTGAAATTTCTACGACAGCGCTTTCTATAAAAACCTTATATACCCCCAGGGAATAACTTAAAACCCTTGGCCTGATGACTGGGGGGGGGGTTGTCATTTTCAAAGACATCATTTTCGGACCTTTCAACTACGTTGAACAAATTGGCTATCTCAAAATTTTGATTGTATATTTTTGGGGAAAGGGTGGGCGTGGGAAGGGGTTTACTTGCCCCCCCCCAATCACTTTTAACTATTAAAAAGGCACTAGCCCTTTCAATTTCCAATCGAATGAGCCCTCTTTAAAGTTTCTACGACAACGCTTTCTATATAAAGCTTAAACGCCCCCAGGGCTTAACTTATAACCCTTGCCCTGAGCGTTAGTGGTGGGAGGGGGGGTTTGTCATCCTCAAAGGTATTGTTTCCAGACCCTTCAACTACTTTGAAGAAAATGGGTATCGCAACGTTTTGATTGTATGTGCTTGGGGAAATGGTTGGCATTGAATGGGTGTTAGTTGCCCTCCAATCACTTTCAACTATTAAAAAGGGCACAAGCCCTTCCAATTTACAATCGAATGAGCCATTTTGGAAGTTTCTTCGATAATGCCTTCGATATGAAGTGCCTTTACTATTACGCTGCCTATGATTTCTGTTTTTTTTGGTTTCATACACTTTTTGATGCTGATTTGTGGTAGATTTATACATGATAGGTTATTTGATTTATTCTTGCTCTTTTTTGGTTTAATGGAGTGCATTACTTTTCTTTGAAAAACTTATTTTTTTGGAAAATGTTTTTAAATTAATTTCTGTTCGTTTTATATTGACACATTCCTTTTCAGGGAAAAAGAAAATAATAGTTTAAATCTTTTCAGTTTTTCTGCATGAATTTATATTTTGGCCTGCTATTTGTAGGCTGGAGAAACTTTTTCAGCGGTTTTTAACAACAGAGACCCTTTTGAAAGTCTTGACACAAATAGTATTGTTTAATTCAGTTTTATACCTCCTCTAGTAGACCTGAAAAGTAAAACTTAATACCATTCCCCCCAAAAAATCTATGCTCTTTGACAGCTTGGATACTCTTGCACTATTTTCATTAGGTAAACCTTAAGAGCAGAAGTAGTAACAGAAGTAGCCCCGAAAGCTTGAACTTAATACAGTCAGTTGTTCTTGTGATATTGTTGACATGTCTTGTTGGCAAACAGCAGGCACACAGGGCGTTTTGATTTCATTTTAAAGCGACATTTAGTTTTTAAGCATAGTGGGCAAATTACATAACTGTGGGAGGTTGACCTTTCCCATAGCCCAAGAAATATAGTTACTGGAGTGTTTGAGTATGCTGAACAAAATGACTGTCTCAAAATTTTATTGGAAGTGTTTGGAAAATTATGGGCTAAAAAGGGAGGCTAATTGCCCTCCAATCGCTTTTGAATCTTAAAAAGGGAAATAGAACCTTTAATTTCCAATCGAATTAGCTCCTTTAAAATCTAAGTTATATTACTAGCTATAATAGAGGAGTGCTGCCTATGATATTGGTTATATGCCCTTTTAATACCTGCTTGCATATAGTCTTTCCGTCTAATTGAAACTTCCTCTAAACGTTCCCTAAAAATTTCAACTTAATGCCCTTAGTGTCACTAGTTACAGTAACCGTAGAAGTAGTATTAAAAGTATGCAAATAGTGTCTTCTGACTAGTTCAAAACCCATCGCAACCTACCCTAAAAGATCTAACTTAATAAAGTAAGCCGTTATTGAGATTTTGCTTTGTCACCCTTTTGACAATTTATATGACCATAGTTCATTTTGAGTTAGTTCGATATCCTCCTAAATGTTTTTTGAAATCCTGACCTTAATACCCTTAGCTTGTATAGTAGAAAGTGCTGTAACTAGTATAGACGCTAGTGCTCCGGGATGAGATCCAGGAAAAGATCGTTTAAAGCGACCAGAACAGGCTATATTCGAACCAAATTGGTATACAACACGGAGCTTACAAGTTGAGCTAGTAAATCCGGCTATTGCTCTAAATTTTTAAAATCTGTATTTGTGTAGGTCAATGATACAAATTATAGCGTTCTCCCAGTATAACTTAGAATTAAATCGTCTGAAGACTCTTAACTCAACAGATTACAATAATAAGAATATTTCTTTAATTGGATTGAATGAAACCGGTAAAGGGTTAAAATTGCTTACCAAGTAAAGGTAAGTCTGGGGGACTGTTGACTCCCACGCCACATTACATAAATGTCAGAATAAAATTAGCATAAAGTCGAATGTCGATTCAAAAGTCGATTGATTAGTTTGACCTAGCTTCACTTCTTGGCAAGGGTCAGTTTAATACACAAGTACCAAGTGAGCAGTGCAGGCAATGTAAAATAGTGCTCTGCTTGATTCGATTGACCTAACTTAACTTCTTGGCTGTGGCCGGTATAATACATAAGTACCAAGTGAGGAGTGCAGACAGTATAAAATATTACTGTGCTCGATTCGATTAACCTTACTTAACTTCTTGGCTGTGGTTGGTATAATACACAGGTATCAAGTGAGGAGTGCAGGCGACATAAAATATTGCTGTGCTCGATTCGATTGACCTAACTTAACTTCTTGGCTATGGTCGGTATAATAATTTTTCTTTCTTTAAGAATGCAGCCAATATAAAATATCGTTTAGTATTGTTCAGATATGATGATTCAATTACTGTTTCCATCCAACATCATTTTTTAGGCCCTTTCGGAAATGTTTGAAATTGCCTTAAATTTAATTTCTCAGAAAACTTCTATTAATAAGATCATAATTGAAGGATTTTTGCATATCCTAAAATGTTATTCAAAACACGGATATACAGCTAAAAGTAGTTTATGGATGAACATCCTACTAACTGCTTATAGCCAATATGGCGACTTATCGTGTATATTTAACCGGCTGACACTCTAAGCTGTGTCATAAAATATCATCTGTTTTTAATTGAATGTCCGCGATGTTTAAACATTCTTTGCTAAAATAACACTTAAATATACTATCAGGTTGAAACCGCTTGATTATTGTGCAAGATCTCTCAATACAAAGTGTAAAGCAAAGGGAGTTATGCATTATTTTCGAGAGGCTTTAACATTAGTCTATGTTAAAAACTGAACGAACATTGGAGTTTTAGAGTCTGACCGTATTTTCACATTGTTTTAATATTCAGTAGACTGCAAATTTTTGCTCCGGCATAAAGCTTTTGAGCCCTACTCATTTATTTATTAATGCTGATTTGTGGTAGTTTTACGCTTGATGATTTATTTGGTTTTAGTTTTGCGCATTTTGGTTAATGGGGTTCTTTGTTATTCTTTGAAAAACTGGGATTTGTTAGATAAGATAAAATAAGATTTATTGCTGAAAAACGGCTATCACAAGCCCAAAAGGGCAGAATTCGCACTTTAGCGTCAAATAAAGTGAAAAAAGAACAACAAAAACAAACAATCAAAAAAACAACAGGAAATTATAAAAGGGTCAATGTCAAATACGTAAAAAATGTTAAAAACAAAAACAAAAAAAACTCATAAAATTAGAAGGCCAATGTCAAGTCAGCAAAAATGCCAAAAAAACGAAAAACTCGTAAAATTAACAAGGGGATAAAGTAAAATTAAGTTAGTTGGTGACTAACAAATATAAATATAAAACCTCCAAATTTGCAAAATGGGCATTAAAATTAATAACTATGAGGTAAAGAGTGAGTGGGGGGGGGAGCAGCGGAGATTCACTGGTTGAAAATGTCAGCTATGTAAGGGATAAAAGTTCTTCTATATCTTTCACTGCAAACTCTTATTGGGGCAAGAAGGGGGATTTTTGTTGAAACAAAACGCGGGAGGTGGGGTCGAAGGGATGAATATTGACCAGGGAAAAGTGGAGTTGTTCGAGGATAATGAAGAGGATTGTTAGCAAAACGCAAGGTAATTTTTGCTCTCCTTTCCTTAAGGGTGACAAGATTAGCTCTCCTAAGAAGGGAAATATAAGGTACTTTACACTCATTGAAGATAATTCTTAGGCACCTTTTTTGGACTGCCTCTATTCTGTCCGACAATTCAATGGATATGTCAGGATGCCAAACAGGACAGGCGTACTCAAGGGTTGGGCGTACAAATGACAGAAAAATCCTCAAACAGTGCGATTTAGGGCATTTAAATTTTTTAAGAAGTTTAAGGAGGGAAAATGCGGCATTTGCACGTTTTAAGATGTCATTAATATTACAATCCCATTTTAAGTCGCTTGAAATGGTAATGCCCAGTAATTTCATAGTGGTAACAGACATTTCAGGGGGGATTGGACAGGAGAAAGAAGGAGGAGTTTTAAGGAAATTAATAGTAAGAACAGCTGACTTTAAAGGGTTGACTTTCATATCATCAGTAAGAGCTTTGGCTGATATCAATTCCAAGATATCCATTGGGTTGCTTTTTGAATTTTTGGAACGTGTCTCTAAGACAGTTAGATCATCAACGAATTTCCATCTATCCGGAAAATAAACACCAAGGTTGTTTATCATTGTAAGAAATAAAATTGTACCTAAGAGGGATCCTTGGGGCACACCATTATAAATTGGGAGGGGATCAGAATTTACATTCAGGTATTTCACGACTTGCGTTCTATTAGAGAGGAAAGACACAATTATTCTAATTAAATAAGGGTCGACTTGAAAGTCATTAGATAGCTTTTCTAATAGTATATTGTGCTTGATTAAATTAAAAGCTTTTTGCAAGTCAACAGCGATGACATTGAGCCAGGTATTGGGTTTTTCGAGTGTGTTACAAATTGTGTCCATAAGGTGAACAAGATAGTGGGTAGTAGATGTAGAGCGTAGGTTTCCGAATTGTCTTTGGTCCACATTTGGGATTATCTTTACTTTCAACCACTCAGCTAAAAAGCTTTCATATAACTTTGAAAATAGTGGAGTAAGAGTAATGGGACAGACACCATCGAAATCTTGATTGTTACCTTTCTTTTTTACGGGAGTAATAAAACCTAATTTCCAACAATTGTAATCCAAGATCCAAAAGTGTTAAGGCCATCACTGGAAATTGGGCGATAAGAGAACTCAGTAACAGAAAAAGTATGATTAAAGCTATTGAGAGGCTTCGTTAATAAACAAAAATGGTAACTTCCTCCTAACGGGGGCAAGGGGACAGGAGGGGTATAGAAAGCCTGCATATTGGTGCAAATCAGATTAAGGGTTAAATTTCATTTTGTTGTTGGTATATTTTACTATTTGTTTTAAGTTTAGGGAACTACAAAGGGAATTCAACTTTAGATAATTAGCATCACCCACTAAGAAAATACCGGCGTTCGGGAATTTGCATAGGACAAAGTCGGCACTACTATGCAGTTGTTGGTAGAATCGCTGTCTTTGTGCAGCGTTTTGATTTGGGGAATAATAGAAGCAGCAAAACACAATCAAATTAAAGGGGCGTGGTAAAACTTTGGGTCTTACACTTACCCAAATGATTTTATCGTTATCTGAAAGGTTGGGAGTATGAATTAATTTAGGAAATAGATAATTATTTACAAATAATAGTATTCCGCCTCCCTTTTTACCTAGAGGGTGATCATGAGGACGAAGTTTTATGAATAGGGAGTAGTTATTAATTTTCAATAAATCAGGGTTCTGTGCTTTGACCTCAGTTACGACAAATACATAAATTTTGTGTACTTGACAGAGGGCCTCTAGCTCGATCAATTTGTCGAAATTCAGTCTTTCGGCGTTCGTAACAAGCAACTTTGGGAAAGTAAAACGGTTACTAAAGAGGGTAATTTTTTGTTTGTTAATTGTGGGAGACAGTGGGGGTTGGGAGGAACGTGGATCTGGGAGAGGAGAGGCATCTTTTTCGGGATGAAGGCTGGGATTCATTTGAGAAGCAGGATTAAACTTCTGGTTGGGTTGAGCAAGGAGGGTTTGAGAGAAGGGGGCCACATCTTTTAAACCCGAGTCACTGTTGTCTGATATTATTTGGGAGGGAAATAAGACGATGGTGTTTTCAGGGGGTTCAACTTGAGAGGGGTTCAACTGGAGTGCTAAGAGGGAAGGGATTTTGCTGGGAATATGGAGTTTTTTTTCTGGGTGGTAAAGGTGGAAGTTTTTTGAGTGAGCAGGGTGGATTTGGGATAAAAAAGGAAGAGTATGCGCTGATGAGCTAATTTTACTAATTGAATGAAGGGGACTCCGCTTGTGGGTTGATTGGGAACTTGTAACTATTTTCATATTCAAAGTTTTACTGCGCCTGGCTATAGCACAATAATCCCTGTTTTTCAAATGTAATAACATGCACTTGGTTTCAAAACATAGGCCACTTTGAAATTTATGGCAGGGTTTGGAATGGGAAAGGGAGCAATAATTGTCGTTACAGTGACCAGTAGTTAAAAAAGACATACAAGGGTGAACAAAGGTACAATCACTCTTTTTTATACACTTGTTGGCCAAGTGAAATCGGCAAGCAATAGAATTCTTCCCTGATTTGGCTTCAGGAACCGATTTACTAATAATACTCAAGTTGTCACTGACCCCTGGAACTGGAATATTGACTGAGTTCACACTTAAATTGTCACTGACCTCTGGATCTGGAATATTGAATGAGTTCTCATTTAAGTTGTCACTGACCTCTGGAACTAGGTCACCGATTAAATTCATTTTTGAGTTGATACTTGCTTCATTACTATTCATTTGTTGGGAGTTGTTGCTTCTGGATTGAATTGTAGTGGGTTTCAAATTAGCGATTTGTTGATTTGTATTCACAGACTTAAGTGTGTTCTTAATTATATTCCCCCTAAGATCAATGAAAGTAGAAATTTCGTTGGTAATGAACTCGAGTTCTTTTTCAGCACTAAGAGGGAGGGGAGGGAAGGGTCACATAGGGGGCTGGAATCACAATTGCCACAAGGAAAATTTTCAGTCTGGCAGGAGGCATCATTAGAAGGCTCACAATTAGATTCAAAATCCGTCTGGGTACTGGCATCTTCAGTTTCTAGCAAAAAATCAGTCTGACAACTGGCAACACTGGTTAAAACTGGTAGGGGAGTAGTCTGACACTCACTTTGGGCTGCAATGAAAGCTTTACTATCCCTTTGGCAAGGCGGGGCAAGGGGGGACGACCTGATATCATTTAAAATTTCTTTTAAGGAAGAATTTATTTCTGACAATCGACGTCGTGGAGTATCACTAGCTTTCGAAGAATTTATTCCTGAAAATCGGCGTCGTGGGGTATCATTAGCTTTCGAAGAATTAGGGGTGGTATATTCTTGTTTTTGGTGGTGTTTTGTTTCGAGGAACAATCCAAACATATCCAGTTCTTATTCCACTGGGAACGTTCTATCCCCGCACATTGCTCATGAATGGAAGAGTTGCAAGTACTACATACCAGGCAATTGATTGTTGCCCTTAATCTACGCTCAAGACACACTCTCTTAAAGTCCTTTGGTTGTCCTTTAGTCCTTTGGTTGATTACTGGGTATATTTGGCTGATGGATATAAAGGGTTAAAAATTTCAATTTACCTGATGGCTGGTGACAAAATCCGGAAGTTAAGTCACAGTTAATCAACTTTGTCACTGAATTGGTTGTCGTTTAGTCATTTAGTTGATTAATATAAAGGGTTAAAAAGTTTAATTCACTTGATGGCTGGTGACAAAATCCGGGAGTTAGGTCACAGTTAATCAACTTTGTCACTGAATTAACTGAGTTTAATGCCGAAAGGCATAAACCAAATAGGTTTTAACAGGTTGAACTCTGGTTGAAGACTCTGGTTCTTAGGACACAAACCTTTTAGAGTTTTAGAGTTTGACTGGATCTTCACATTGTTTTAATATTTAGTAAACTGCAAATTTATGCTCTGGCCTTGATAAGGTATAGGGCTTTTGAGCCACACTCTTGTTAATTTCCGCTTATTATGAGTTTTTTCGGTTATTTATTGTAATTTATGTTCGTTTTGGGATTCCATTTATATATCAATGCTGATTTGTGGTAGTTTTACACTTGATAAATTATTTGATTTTCTTTTTGCTCATTTCGGTTTAATGGAGTTCTTTTCTCTTCTTTGAGACAAGTCAGAACTGAAGTGGAACTTTTTTTTCTCTTCTTTGGAATAATCCAGAATTGAGCTGTAACTTTTTTTTTCTCTTCCTTGAGAAAATTCAGAAGAGAACTTGAATTTTTCTTCACTTCTTTGAGAAAACTCCGAATTAAAGTTGAACCTTTTCTATTCTTGGGGAAACGCTAGTAAGTCAAACGTTTAGAAGGTTTTAATTTTTAAGGTGTAGTATGAATGGCTTGAAAATATTGAAACAATAATACTACTAGTGCTAGCAACTCACCGAAACATCAAGTCACCTGAGGCAAAGATGGCTATCTTTTATCAAGAAAGTATAGAAATGTTTAATCTATAGAATGAACGGCTAAAAAAACAAAAAAAAAACACTATAATACTACTAGCACTAATACCTCACCAAAGCATAATGGCACCTGAGGCTAACACACTTATGTTTTATTAAGAAAATATCTGACAATGTTTAAGCTATACTATGAATGGCTTGCAAAAAACATGAGAATAATTCTACTACTACTACTAACAAATTAGTGCACTACCAAGCCACCTGACATAGGTAGGTCGACAAAGGTACGTTTTATCAAGAAAATATCTAAATGTGTTTGAGGTATAGTGTGAATGGCTTAGAAAATACACGAAAATACTGCTACTACAAACAACTCACTGCAACATGAAACCACCTGAGGTCGACACATATGTGTTTCATCAAGAAAATATACTAAAATTTTTAAGGTGTAGTATGAATGGTTTGAAAAAAAATAAACACGATAATACTACTAGTACTAAAAACTCACTGGAACAACAAAGTCACCCGAGGCAAACACAGCTACGTTTTATCAAAAACAAATATGAAAGGGCAATGATAAAAGTTCCAAAGGTTTTAACTGGTTGAGACATGAAGACACATTTCTCTGAAAACTGAAACCTAAGCTTCTTAAAAAGTTTTAATGAAATTAATAAAGTCGAATAAATTTTAAGCAATGTTACAAGGATACTATGAGGGAAATGATGCATGTCCCAAACGTTTTTACCTGGTTCGGAAGTGTATAACTGATTCAAAAGTGCTTATCTGGTTTAATTTGAACTATGATATAACTGGTTTTCTGATTTAGGTAGCTTGGGATATACATTTTAGCTCTAGGATACCGTTTGAGACATGAAGGTACATTTTTCTGAAAACTGAAATAAGCTTCTTAAAACGCTGTAATAAAATTAATAAATTCGAATAAATTTTAAGCAATATTACGGCGAAATTATAAAGGAAATGTTACAAGTCCCAAACATTTTTAACTTGTTCAGAAGTGTATAACTGATTCAAAAATATTTAACTGGTTTATTTTTAACTCTGAGAAGTTACTGTAAACATAGGTTCTAGCTCAAGGATATCGTTTGAGACATGAAGGTATATTTTTCTGAAAACTGAAATAGGCTTCTTAAAATATTGTAATGAAATTAATAAAGTCAAATAAATTTTGAGCAATTTTACGGCGGCGCTATGAGGGAAATGATACAAGTCCCAAACGTTTTAACTGGTTCAAAAGTGTATAACTGATTCAAAAGTGCTTTACTGGTTTATTTCGAAATCTGAGAAGTTACTGGAGGGATAGGTTTCAGATCTAGGATACCGTTTGAAACTAGAAGGTACATTTATCTGAAAACTGAAACCTATGCTTCTTAAAACGTTCAAATGAAATTAATAAAGTTGAATAAATTTTAAGCAATATTACGGCGGTACTATGAGGGAAATGTTACAAGTCCCAAACGTTTTTAACTGATTCAGAAGTGTATTTCAAGTAAATAGCAAAGGACCCCATTAAACCAAAATGCGCAAAAACTAAATCAAAATAAATCATGAAGCGTAAAACTACCACAAATCAGCTTTGATAAAAAAAACGTAACCCACAACGAACAGAAGTTACAATAAATAATCGAGTCAAACTCAGAACAAGCAGAAATTAACAAGAGTAGGGCTAAAAAGCTGTATGCCAGAGAATAAATTTGCGGTTTACTGAATATTAAAACAATATGAAAATACGCTCAGACTCTAAAACTCTAATCTTCATGCAGTTTTAAACATAGACTTGTATTACAGTCTCTTGAAAATAGTACATAACTCCCTTTGGTTTACACTTTGTATTGGGAGATCTTACACAATAATCAAGTGGTTTGAACATGATAGTATATTTAAGCGGCATTTTAACAAAGGATGTTTACACATCGCAGGCATTCAATTGAAAACACACAAGATTTTATGACATAGCTTAGAGTGTCAGCCTTTAAAATATACACGATAAGTCGTCATATTGGCTATAAGCAGTTAGTAGGATCCGTTGGTCCGTGTTGATCCGTAAACTACTTTAAGCTGAATATCAGTGTTACGAATAACATTGTGGGATATGCAAAAATCTTTCAATTGTGATCTAATCAATAGAAGTTTTTTTGCGAAAGTAAATTTCCGGCAATTTCAAACATTTCCGAGAGGGCCTAGAAAATGGTGTTGAATGGAAACATAAATTGAATCATCATATCTGAACAATACTAAACAGTATTCTACATTGGCTGCACTCTAAAAGAAAGAAAAAATGTTATACTGACCACAGCCAAGAAGTTAAGTGTTAGGTCAATGGAATCAAGCACAGCAGTATTTTACATTGCATGCACTCCTCACTTTGTACTTGTATATTATACCAACTATAGCAAAGAAGTTAAGTTAGATTAATAGAATCAAGCACATAAATACTTTATATTGCCTGCACTCCTCACTTGGTACTTGTGTATTATACCGACCATAGCCAAGAAGTGAAGTTAGGCAAATCGAATCAATCGACTTCTGAAGGATGAATATATGTTAATTCTATTCTGACCTTTAAATTATGTGGCATGGGAGTCAACATTCCCTCAGACTTACCATTAGCTGATAAGCAATTTTAACCGTTTTCCGGTTTAATTCAATCCAAACAAAAAAAAAATCTTGTTATTGTATTCCGTCGAGTTAAGAGTCTTTAGATCATTCAATGATCCATATAGTGTTCCACATTATTTGGATTATTGACCTACACAAACACAGGTTTTTAAATTTGGGACAATAGCCGGATTTACTAGCTCGACTTGCAAGCTCCGTATTGTATACCAGTTTGGTCCGAATATATAACCTGTTCTGGTCGCTATATACGATCTCGTCCCGGAGTACTAAGGACTATACCGCTGTTGTAGTGGCAGTAGTAGCAATAGTAGCAGTACGGAGATAACACCTTTGGTTTTCTTCATCATCCTCATCCACAAACGATGGAAGTTTCAAATTATTACCATCAATTGTCCCTGAAGCATTTTTCATACATTCTCTTGACAACCTTTGCGGGTATAGTGTGTTTTGATTTAGTTCAATGCTTTTGCAATAATGCCCAACATTTCGCCTTAATACCCTTAACTTTAATAGCAGGAGTAGCGGCACTAGAAGTTACAGTAGTAGCAATGGTAGTAGTTGCGGTAGAATTAATAGCAACAGTTAGTCACTGCTATAACATTGTGAATATTTCAATTTGATAACCTGTATATTCATATACTTCTTGAATTTTTCATCTTAATGCTATTAGCCTTACAAGTAGTTGTAATATAAGTAGTAGTTGGAGCAGTATTAATAGTAGTCTCAAATTTTGTCTCAAATTTTACCTTCGCAAACTTAGCCTTAATAGTACTAGTATCACAGTAGTTGAGGTGGTTGTAGGAGAAGTAGTTGCAGTGTTAATGTTGTATTAGTAGTGGTAGCAACAGTATTAATAGCGGTAGTAGCATGTGCATCTTGTTTTTTGGTCAGTTGAAGATCCCTTTAAAGATACCCCTGAAGGTTCACGCTGACTGGTAAGCAGTTCCAAAAATAAGCGGTAAGCTGGTGTACCCTTTGGACCCCCCCCCCCTCCTTCTGGTGCCCTTTTCATCTTAGTACTCTAAGCCTTACAAGTTGTCAAAATTGAAGTACTAGTTGGAGTAGTTTACTAGCAATAGTATTAGTAAAAGTAGCAGTGGTAGTAGTGTTAGTAGAAACATGTATATATTACCTTTTTGTCAATTGATCTTCCCCTATTAGTATTCTCTGAAAGTTCCAAATTAATGCCAAAATCCTTTCTTGAAAAACGTCCTTTTGACAATCTGCATGCACATAGTGTGTTTTGATTTAGTTCGAATTCCCCATAAGTATTCTTTCAAATTTTCAGCTTCATACGCGTAGCCTCGATTGTACTAGTATCCTAGTAGCAGTGTTAACAGTAGGAATATTAGTAGCAGTAATATTGTATATTAGTAGTAGTAGCAGTAATAGCAGCAATATTAATAACAGAAGTAGGAGGTATATTTGGCCTTTTGGTCAGCTGAACCTCCCAGTCATGATGCCCCAGAAGTTTCCTATTGATACGGTAAGGCGTTCCAAAAATAATGCTGATACGCCCGTATCAGCAATCTGTAGGCACATAGTATGTTTCATTCACTTCAACTTCCCCTCAACGTTTCCTCAGATGTTTATTCAATGTCTTCAGCCGTAGTTGTTCTCAATGCAGAAACACAAATTGTCTGTTTTAGTGATAGTAGTAGTAATAGTAGTAATAGTTTAAGTAGCACTAGAAGCAGGGGTAGTTGTAGTAGTAGTAGCGTGCATGTTTCTGTCTGCGTGTCGTGCATGTCAGCGTATCGTACACGTCTCGTAGTTGTTTTAGTGATAGCAGTGTTAGTAGTAGTAGTAATAGTTGGGGTAGCACTAGAAGCAGTGGTAGTTGTAGCACTAGTAGTGTGCAAATATCGCCTTTTTGGTCAATTGCTCATCTCCCTTATCACTTCTTGAAAGTTCTAAATTAATAAATTTGGTCATTTCCGAGTTACGCCCTTTTGACAACCCATGCACACATAAAGTGTTATGATTTATTTCAACACTCCCCTCAACATTCCCTGAAAGGCTCACTTGAATGCCCTTCGTATTTTGGGAAAGTAGAAGTCAAACATGCATACCTTTCTCAATAACATATGCTATATGTAAACCATGATTGAATTGCCTAGCTTACAGCCCTTCCCCTACCGTCAAATTTCTTTTGACTCTTCAAAAGGGCACTATAACTTCCAATTTCAAATCAAATGAGTCTCATCTAAAGTTTATAGGACCACCCATTCCATAAAAATCTTATATGTCCCGAGGGCATAAATTAGAGCCCTTTTTCCTTGCCCCAGGCCTCTGGGGGTTGTGTCAACCCTGGAAGCATTGTTATATATTTTTAGGACTGTTTTGAACAAAATAGTGATCTCAAAATTTCAATCCGATGCGTTTGGTGAAAAGAGGGGTAGTCACGGGGGGGGGGGACTAGTTGCCCTTCATCACTTTTGACTCTTAAAACGGAACTAGAACTTAAAATTTCGGACCAAATGAGCCTACTCTAAAATTTATACAACCATCCCTTCCATAAAAACCTTAAATGCCCCCGGGGTATAACTTAAAACCCTTGCCCACAGGTTCTGGGGTTATGTTTTAACCCCAAAAAGCCTTGTTATATGATCTTTGGACTATTTTGAATAAATCTGATATCTCAAAATTTCTATTGGATGCATTTCAGGAAAATACAACATGTAGGGGGGGAGCTACCCTCTGACCCCTTTGATTCTTAGAAATGTCACTAGAACTTCTGATTACCAATCCAACGAGCCCCATCCGAAGTTTTTAAGATTACCCTTTCTATAAACACCTGATATGTTCCCAGCGTATAACTTACAACCCGTGCACTAAGGACTGTGAGGGGGTTGCCATCCTCAAAGACAGAATTTGGACCCTTCAACTACGCTGAACAAAATTGATATTTCAAAATTTCAATTGGATGCGTTTTGGAAATGATGGGAGAGGAGGTGGGCTGGTTACCCTCCAATCACCTTTGACTATTAAAAAGGGCCCTAGCCCTTTTAACTTCCAATCGAATGAGCCCCTTTTGAAGTTTCTATGACAACTGGTTCTATTTGAAGTGCTCTGGTAAAAAGAAAATAATAATAATAATTCATTGTGCCAACATCGTTCTTTACTTAGGCAGTGCTATTGCGCTGCCTGTGATAACTGCTAGAAATACCCACAAAACAGTTCCCTTATATGCTGAATTTGATGATGCAATTTTCACCAAAATCATACGCCTTTTTTTTAAGTGTTTTTTCCCTTTTTCAAAATTAGGGAAATTTCTTCAGGGTCGGAACTATTGATGGGTAACTTTAACCTTAACGACTATATTATATATTTTGAATCACCATAATTTCAATGCATACATTGTTACAAAAAAGAAATAAAAATAAAACTCAATACTTCTATTTAGACGCCAATAAAAACAAAGTTTCTGGTGACACTTGCCTCCCACTCCTGGTAAATTATCTCAAGGTACTGACGATTTGTCCTCCCCCAACCTCTTCTTCTCCTTTTGTGCCGGTAAGCATATGAATGAAATATTTCATTTTAAAGAAGAAAACATTTATTTTCAATAAGAAGGCGTTCATTAACCTCAGCACCCGTATTCAGACTTAGTCCAAATGGCGGGAGATTAGATATAAATCTTTACCCTGACCCCCCCACCCCATCTCCCCTCTTTATTTATCTGAAGACTTATGAAGAGTTTTACAATTTGGGCGTAAGAATTTACTTCTTGAGGCATCCCCCGGCCTTCTAACTGACCCACCGCCCTCCTCATAATAACTGATGCGCGATTAATACATCAATTTACATAATTACATCATATGAAGTCAACTTAGTTAAATGAAGCTATAAAATAAATGTCTATATTATTTATCTTGTATGGACTAAGTGACATTTTAGGGATGATTGTGTCACAGCACGGCATTACTGCCTCTGAAACTGGGAAGCTCAATATATAGTATTTGATACTTTTAATAAATCGGATATATCGTAATTTTCACTATGAGGGGCCCCGAAAATCTATGTGTCTCTCCGAAAAAAAATTTGGTTCCCCGAATCCCCAAAATTTCCCCGAAAATCACTCAACCACGGTGTCACCCCTAGTGACAATTCCTAGCAAACACTACTTTACATACCATAATTTTTCACTACTCTCTTGTTCGTTAATTTTCGTCTCCTGTGTTACTTTGCATAAAAACCAGACTAATACAATTTAAGTATAGACGGCTCTTTATATGTTCATGAAAGTAAAATTTTCCTGCTTTTAGATTAAACAATTTCGAATGCAATATTCCAAATGTTATAAGATTCTTACATTTACATCATTCGTGGTCAAGACAATATTGACAAAATTAGCCAAGAATTATACTTGAAGTTGTTTAACGGAACACTCAGTTGGATTTTGAAATTAAACTTCTAAAGAAGGAGAATTGTTTTGAAAGCCGAATCATAAATTTAAATTTATTTTTTTTTTTGCTATTTTTGATTTTGGACATAATGTATTAATGTTTAATACTTAATAATTGAACGCATAATATATTGAAGGATTAGATCTTTTTGCCAGGAATTCTTGCCATATAAATTTTTATTTCTTTCGGTGTGTAAAATTTAAGTTCTTTTCTTTTTTATCTGAGAATTGTATTTGTCATACCACCTTTTGTCCTCAAACGTAGTCACCCAGCCCTCCCCTCACAATTATTATTCTGGTCCCTTCACCCGTGTAATATTTTTAGTAGGCGTAATATTTTAAACTGCAGTTTTAGGATCTTTTTACGGTCTTACGGAAATTTTACGGAAAATATTTTCTACTCAAATTTGGGATAGCCAAGTAAATTTGTTTGAATATTTAAGCCTACCTTTACAACTTATAATGCTTGAACAATTAGTAGCCCTATATGAAGGCTAATTCTGAGATAGAAACAAAATAATTTAAAGAAATTGTGGTATAATTTATTTCTTCTTAAGAACTATCCCTAAATACAATCTCCTTACCATAAGAAAAGGACCATCCCCCCTCCTAATGAGGCAAAATTTAGCTATAGACTATGTACAAGGTCGGGGAATAGGAGATTTTAGAAATGTATGTTCCGAGGGGGTATTTTCCACAGGAGGAGGGTTGGGTGTTTTCCAAGGGTATTTTTCGCGGGGGTACTTTCCGCGGGGAGTATTTTCTGTGGGGGGTGTTTTTTGTGAGGGTTTTTTTTTCTGTTTTTTCCCGTGGAGGTATTTTCTGGGGAGGGGGGGGGGGGTAAACACCTAAGACTTGGAAACAGCATGAAAAATAAATAAGGTGTCAATTGTCGTCAAAATTCCCTTAAATTTACGTCAAATTTTCCCTTGAATTCCCTTTATTAAGTGTAAATTTACTTGTTTAATTTAGTTCTTGTTTGTTTTAAGTTTTAGTGTTGCCCTACTAATAGGTTGAATTTTGTCTATTTAATTTACCTATCTAGAAACCGCAAACAATATTTGTTTTTGTTCTTAAATATTATTAATGAATTACTGAGATTAATGACTTAATCAAAAATTGCTACTTGTATTTACAGTTCACATATGTTCACTATTTTTTTTTTTCGAGCCGAAATAGTAGTTTTGTGCCATTAAATGGCAGAAAATTCCACTTCCTTGTTGTGATTTCTTTTGCTACTTAAACAGGGCACTACCACTTATAATCTCTGTTCGGATAAGGACCCTCCCAATTTTCTACGAAAATTGGTTTGATACGATGACCCCTGGGGAGATACAAACAAATAAAAACATATCCGTGACCCTTCTTCTAGAAAAAAACTATAAAATCCCATTTTTGTAGATAGGCAGGGGTATAGTTCCATTCTTTTTACTGGGGTACAAGAGAAGTCCACGTCCGGAGAGTCAATAGGCATGGACTATATAATAATTGTTTCTCTCCAATTTATTTGGGGGGCAACTTCCCCCTTGCCCCCTCCTCCAAACGACGCCACTGTAGATAGGAGCTTGAAATCTGTACCATTTAGGTCTCTGATATGCTGAGATAGAAATTTGAAATCTAATGCTGAAATTGAAGGCTTGTTTTTCATCAGGATCACTCGCTTTTTTGACGGTCTTTCTCTCTTTTTCGAAAATGAGGCAAATTTTCTCAGGCTTGTAATTCTCGACACACAATTTTCAACTTAATTTTTTTTTTATATTTGTAATCAGCTTAAAAAGCCAATTCTTTTGACGTAGTGTTATCAAAACCATTTATTAGAGTTTCAGTTGCTATTAGTCCCATTCGCTTATTACTTACATTTCGTTACCATGAACAGCTTGGAATTTCCTTTGGAATTATTTTATATAAGGCAAAAAGTACTTTCTTGAGTCATTCCTCTCAAAAATCTATGGACAATGAATAAATATAAAGCGATTTTTGTGTTTTCGTCATAATCTTGTTCTTAAGACAGGAAGCTCAACAGTGTTGTTTTAAAGGAAAGCTGTGATTGTATCTCGTCAAGCTTATTAACGAGAATGTTAGTCGGACTAGACTACGAGTTTCCAAACAACTTATTGATGTGCGTTTATAAGCCAAGTCAATTAGCAAGTTTCTCGAGAATATATATTCTTCACTTTTATTGTATTGTGAAGTAAAAGAACTGACTAGTTTTCATCAAAATGTTGTTAGAATCAAAAGACAATAAACTCCATAACCGTATGCTAGATAATCTACATTTAAAAGCTAAAAATACAAAGGGGTTAAGCAGGGCCGTATCCAGAATTTTGTCCAGGGGGGTTTTACTAATTTTTGACTTTTTTTGGGGGGTTTTACTAATTTTTGACTCAGTTTTCGACTAATTTTACTGATTTTTACCTATGTTTTACTAATTTTCTACTTATTTTCGAGTCAGTCAAAAATTTCGGGGGTGGGGGGGGGTTCAAATCGGGTAAACCCCCCCCCCTGGATACGGCCTTGGGGGTTATGGAAGCTCTGCTGAAGAAAAGTTACCATATGAAAAAAATTAGAATTTTGAATATAGCCTTAAAGGGGGAAATTACCTAATTGTGAGCAGAATCGTTAACTATCAAGATATCGATAGGTGACTGGGCTGAAAGGCAAAGACATTTGCAAACAAAAATCCCCTGTCAGCTGACGGTGACATGGAAACAATTAAGTTGATTAAATGCTGAACGTTACAGTTGAAATGAGAATTAATTTCATTTGATGTCGGACAGCCGCAAAATATTAAAATCTCTCTGCAAGACTGGCATACATCTCTCCTTTGGGATCAGCTTAAATAAGCTGTAAAGTCATTTGTTGGAAAGCTGGCTGAAGTCATTTCGCGAAAACTAGACGAAGTGACGGTGAATACAAATAAAAAGGATTTTCCTTCAATTTTGTTGTAGCCTATATTTTTATTCAAGACGGAGAATTTCAACAGCTTAAGGGAATAATGGAATATTTTTCAAGTCTTTTTTAGACAGGTTATTTGATATCAGTTTGTAATGTGGATGATTTGCACAGTGGCGGTTCTGGTCTCTCTTGCGCCCGGGGCAAAATCTTGATTAGTGCCCCCCCCGTCTCCCATAAAATTTTTGGACGAGATTTTAACAAATTTGTATTTATTAACAAAATTATTTTTAAGTTATTTATTAATTTATTTAATTATTTTTTTAATTTATTATTTAAATTATCTAACTACTGTATTATCAATTATTTAAATTAAATAATTTAATTTTTATTGTTTAATTATTTCTTATTATGTAATTCCTTTTTATTTTATTAATTATTTTCATTTGTCAACTGCGCACATTACTTTATTTCAATAAAAATCAAATTTAAAAAAACAAAAAAAAATGATTATAACCGTTAGGTTATTTATTTGAAATTGTGCACCCTTAAAATTTCTGTACCCGAGGCATATGCCCCCTCTGTCCTCTCCTAAAACCGCCTCTGATTTGCGAGAGCTCTGATCTCTGCTTGGAAATATTCTTTGTGCGTCCGTGACGGATGCTAATAAAACATTGAACGCAAGTAACTTAAATCCAGATCTATTGAAAAATACTGCTTTTGGTGATAAAATATTTTTCTTTCTCCCAAGATAATAATCTCCGAATTGCTGATAGCCTTTTTCCCCATAATGATTGTTTGCGTTGTTAAGTAGCTTATTACCTGACTACTAAATTGTCTCAGATTCTCTGCTTCTAACTGTCAGCAAAGCTCAACTCATCCTAAAGATGATTGACTCGGATGCCTTCGCTCTCTCAAGTCAGCCAGGATAATAAAAAGAGGGACATACGCCATTTTTGTAACTTTTCAGGAGAGCCAAAAAACGGAAAAAAAAAGTTTGTCGGCTGTGGTCACTGTGAAGGATGAGGCTAATGGGGATAAAGGGAACAAATTTATTTCTGGTCAACGTGGTTATTATGAAAGTAAAGGGGGGCACTAAAGCCCAAGTTAGCATAATATATTCTGTAGAGAAGGAGGCTGCCCCTTTCTCATCCCAACCTCCCCCTCGTGGTCGCAGAAACTTCGGAGGATACTTATTCAATCGGAGATCGAGAATTATAGTCCTTTTTGTAAGTTAAATTAATTGAAGACTAAACAGATACTGTACTAAAAATTTTTTTAATATTTGGTCCTTTTGTTACCCCTTAGGGCCCCTGATCAACATTTTGAGGTACCCTTTTTTACTTTCTTTGTGGCTGATCAATTATGTGTGTGGTGATTTTTTTTTGGGGGGGGGAGGGGGCATCCCTCGTGGTGAATTTTCCGTAAAGATGGAATTTTCTCCGGACAGGGGGGAATTGTCTGAGGGAGGGGGACGCCAGCCTCCTTAAAAAAGAAGTATAGTGACACTACTAAACTACAACTGGATAAAAGGTATCCAACTTTCTTAAACTAAAAAAGAACCCTTAAACGTTGTTGAGGTGTTAGTAGGAGCTCTGTTATCCCATATGCTTAAATGAGGTGTTAGTTATTTAAGTTTGTGATATCCACCTGTAATTAAGGAGCGACACAGGCTAATTGTAACCGAAACTGTAAAAAACGAAATTTTGATAGCAATATAAATATAAAAAATCGGCTTTTCTTATCGCATACTTTTTTCGGAAGATACAAAAATTCTAAAGTTTAAAGATACCCACCAAGAGTTACGATCTTGAGAAAACGGGCTTTATTTTCGAAAAGGAGCAAATCAACCCCAAAAGGTAAGTGGATCTTAATTGAAATTACACCGTCAAATTCCTCATATTAAAGAACCCCTTTGCAGATTTTTCAAACACTTATCTATGAAAATGTGGAATTTTACATTTTTCCTAGAGGAAAGATCACGGATACGTTTCTTTTTTCCAGGGTGATTTTTATGGAAACAATGGGCTCTAGAAAACTGAGCAAAGATTAACTCGAACGGAAATTAGAAGTTCCAGTGACCTTTTTAAGTAGAAAAAAATTTTGCCACAGAAAAATGGCGTACTATTTCATTTGTTTTGGGGCCAAACAGCAATTTTCACCCAAAGGGTGCAAAAATGCTATCGACTGATAACATTGAGATAGACATTCGATTGATAATTATCGAAAACTATACGATGAGCCTTATGCCCGTGAAAATTATAGTCACACTTGTCGATAAAATCAAAATTACGCACGACTAAAGCGCCAATTACGTTCGCCATTCGCAATTTCTCGAGTTGAACATTGTCCAACTTTCAAACATATATTTCTTGACTGACCATTCAGAATCAACGTTTGAGGCATACTTTTTGAAACTAAAAAAATATGGAAACTTAGAACAGCGGTTTTTCTATCTGGGAGAGGAATTTGACAAAACTTAAGAAGACTTGCATTAGTAGAAAACAGTTGGACACAAATTACTCTTGGTTCAAACTCTTTGAACTAATTATTTGCAATTTTAATTTTTAATTTTTAAGTACAAGTGTTACGCTAAAATCAAGAAAATTGTCATGTCATTCATAATATTTGGCTTTCTTTATCAATAGATGTGACTATGATGTGACTCGGGCATTAATATTTCAGAGACAATAATGATTATTATTATTATTTTATTACCCATTATTAAACATACAAAATGTTGTAAATGGAGTACAAGAGAAAAAAAAATAACAACAAAACATCCAAAGAAAACTGAACTACAGAAAAACAAGATTAAGAACATTACTAGGACGAATTCTTTTTTTTTTACAAATTTAAGTTATTGCGACGTATAACGAAGTAACGAAGATCGTATAGCGACGTATAACTTGGTTCAAATGCCTTTGCAAATCGATCACGACGATTCAGTACAGCTATGAGCGGGTCGGTTACACCATACTTCAGAGACATTTTTGAATTCCTCATCCAAATTGGAAGACGAAATAGATACTTGCCATATCTGTAGAAAGTAGACCGAAAACTGCGGCGATCAGACGAAGTAAATATTTTCCCAAACGGAGATAGGGTTAGTACATGTGGCAAAACAAAAGCGTTATACACCCTTGCGAGTAGAAAACGGTTAAAGAGGCACTTCATTGAAACGTGAATTCCATAAGCTCTTCGTGTCTTTACAGCGAGCAGTGAAACAAGGCAATCGCGAGTTTTTTTAAGATCACTACATATTGGAAGGCCTAGGTACATTATCTTAGACGAAGACTTAATTGTATAAGTTCCGAAATTAACATCAACTGGTACACTATCTCTAACGCGACTATTAGATGCAATCCGCACAGGTTATCCACCCCCCTCGACAACTTCTTCTTCAGTTTCAAGAGTGCGTCACTAACTAACGAATTAGACGAAACAAAACTTGAAAATTTAACTTGAAAGAAAGAAAATTGAAAAAAAAACTTGAAAGAAAATTTATTTTTTAGATCAGCATCAGGCAATGAAAACTCGTGAGTAAAATATTTAACCCACTCACTCTCACTGGGCAGAACATCAACTAATTCTTTACGTTTTTTCCTTTTTAGGAATTTCCACATGCGATTGGGGTCTTGCTTTTCAGATTTACTATCACAGTCAATAATCAGAGCACGATGTGTAGCGAGGGTTTTGCGAATCTTTGCTTAGTATATAATCGGATGGAGCTCACGATACCATGCCTTGGTCGGCCGTTATTTTTCCACATGCGTAACCAGAATTTTGCGTCCGCACACGCATCTACAAGATCTGAATTGTCGGACCAGTGGGGTATTTCTGAGCCAATCCGAACACGACAAATCGGTACTGCAGCCTTTTCCGCACACTGCAGGGCATGAACTATTTTCGCTACAGAATATATTTATCAGTACTTGTTTATCACTTGCTGCAACTGAAGAAGATTTATGAAGTAGATTGGAAGGGACGCGAATTCTTGCTAAAATATCGTCACATACATTCTGGTACAAGGGGGTATTAATTTTTTCCAACATAACTTTCTGATACTATTTTCTTCCACTGGGCAGATCAGGGTGGGATTTCGAAGATGAATTATGTCATGAGGTGATGCATTCGTCCCTAAAGATTTACGATCTCAATAAACAAAGTAGACAGTTCACATAGTCACTTATTTTTAAGCTTCATTTCACTAACTTGATTCATTTGAGGCTTCGTAAAATTATGAACAGTGGTGGGCAATTGCATATCAGTCACTATAAAGGAGCGACTGAGGGACTATGCTTGAACCTCTAAAAGGGCATCTTTATGCCAAAACTACTACCTCTCCGTGAGTCTTCCGATAACTATGAACGGGATATTTGGAGGAGGAGGGGGGTAGTAATTAATTTTTAATGCTCCTTGATTCACAGGATTTTATCTGGACCAAACTTGTGATATGGGCGCTACAGGGCGATAGCGTCCCTATGATTGCAGACCAGGGTCACCACCACGTTCAGTTCCTAAATTGTTACAGTTATCCAAATTTGCGTGCTACACAGCAATTCTTGGTGCTACAGTAGGAAAATTGACAGTAAAGGTGCTAAAATAGCACTTTCGGGCTACAGGTGGCAATCCTGTTGCAGGCAATCTTTTTTGTGTGTACCATAAGAATCACGTTCGTATGGTGACCAGTACAAAAGATGAAAAGACTAGAGTGGGGTATTATGAGTGAGTCATAAAATTTCCTGGTGGGCAAGTTTGAAGAAATTGCCTTGGAAGTTGTGGAAATAGTGATCCTAAATCAATATTTAACTCAATTCAAGCCAGCCACCCTTTTAGAAATGATACGTAGCAGCTTTCCAGTACTGGACCTAGGAGAAGAAATTTACAAGAGAAAAAACGAATCCAATCCCACTCACTTAGAAACTCTCCGTATGCAAGTAGAAAGGACCCTAAAGGTCTCGGACGACACCCCTGCTGCCACCTATAACTTTTTTACATAATTTATTCAAGGATTATCGATCTGTTGTTGTTTGGCCACGTGTAATGACATGAGGGGTGATTTACATAATCGCTTGGGGAATTATTGATTTATGACACTGGGGGTGATTTACATAATCGCTAGGGGCAATGTATTGATCTAGGACTCGAGGGGGAAGTGAATTTCCGTGAACTTGATTTACATAATCGGTGGGGAGAATGTATTGATTTACGAAAGGGGAATTAAGAAACAAATATGGTTTCTTTGTTGTTTGGACAAGTGCACGCTCGGGGCGAATGTTAAGATCCAGGAATAGGAAACCGGAAGTACAATCATCCTTCTCAGCCAATCAGAGACTCGGATACATCTTCTTCTCATCCAATCAGAGACTCGCTTACATATGATTTTCCCCATTACATAACAATTCGCCCTTGAGATTTCGTATATAACGGACATGCATTGTGATTAAATTATCAGAAAGTATTGTGACACAGTTGAAAGAACAAGAATGAATATTATTGATGAGCTTGAAGCCTTGGCAGCCACAATTAGCAATGTAAGTTCCGTTTTAGTACATTTTCGACACTAAAGATCAATGAAGCCCTATTTAAAAATAGAACATTAATTTTTCTCTCTGACCTAAAGAGCGTTTATCCCTCAGACCTAAGATCAAAGAAGCCATACCTGTTTCTTTATTCCCCTTTTCGTAAATCAATAATCCCCCTAGCGATTATGTAAATCAAGTTCTCAGAAATTCTCTCCCCTTTCGTGAATAAATAATTCCCCTTAGAAACAACAAATTAATTCCCCTTTCTTGACAAATCAATCAACCATGACATCATCTGTCCGACATTAAAAAACTTCGCCCAGAAACAATTCTCCTGAATGAAAACCAAACACATTAATTAACTTCGCCCTGGAAACAATTCTCCTGGTCGAACTCCAAAGATATTAATAAACTTCGCCCTGGAAACAATTCTCCAAGAAACTCCGGCGAATGTTTTGATCTTAGAGATGAAGAGATTAACACGGGAAAAAGTTTCCCAGTAATTTCAAATGTGACAGCGCAGGGATGCCAAAAACAAAAGGAACACGCAGAAATTACGTTTAGGGGTTATTTGGGCGAAACCGTTTTATACATTATAGGGAATTATTTCGGCGAAACAGTTAGAGACATTTTAAAAGATGATTTTAGAAGATGTTTTAGAAGAGGGTGAAACTCTGTGGTCGTTATAATACACAAGTTCAATTTGAACAGTGTCGTGAGGTCCCTACCCCAACCCCAAAGGGCTCAGATCCCCATACCCCGGCCCCAAAGGGCCCCGATCCCCATACCCCAACCCCGAAGGAAGCCCCCGGTCCCCAAAGGTCCCCCGGGCTCTCAAAGGGCCCCCGTCATCCCAAAGGCCCCCAGACCCCCAAAGGACCTCCCGGGTCCCCAAAGGACCACCAGGCTCCCAAGGGCCCCCGGACCCCATAATGCCTCCCCCCCCCGCCCCCAAAAGAGTCCCCTTCCCATTTTTAATACTTTTTTAAGGCTTTATTATATCTTTTCAGAACAAGTTTTTTTCTTAATGCCCATCCTAAACCCATTTTACAAGTTGAAGCATCCATCCTTTTCACCCACAACTTTACTATACTGCCTTTTCGGATACCTCAACACCAAGAAATACCTTTCAAAAGGCATTTCAGAGCAATTTCCTTTCCTAATGTCCCTTCTAAACCCATTTTCCAACTTGAAGCACCCATCCTTTTCACCCACAACTTTACTTTACAGCTTTTTGAATGCCTCAACACCATGAAATACCTTTCAAAAGGCACTTCACAGCAACTTTTTTTCTTAATGTCCCATCTAAACCTATTTTCCAACATGAAGTTCCCATCCTTCTCACCCATAACTTTACATTACAGCTTTTTGGATACCTCAACACCAAGCAATACTTTTCAAAAGGCATTTCAGAACAAGTTCTTTACGTAATGTCTCTTCTAAACCCATTTTCTAACTTGAAGTACCCTTTCCTTTTCACCCACAACTTTACTTTACAGCTTTTTGGATACCTCAACACCAAGCAATATTTTTCAAAGGGCATTTCAGAACAAGTTCTTTTCTTTATGTCCCCTTCTAAGCCCATTTTCCAACTTTAAGTACCCATCCTTTTCACCCACAACTTTACTTTACAGCTTTTTGAATGCCCCAACACCAAGAAATACCTTTCAAAAGGCACTTCAGAGCAAGTTCCTTTCTTAATGTCCCTTCCAAACCCATTTTACAAGTTGAAATACCCATCCTTTTCACCCACAACTATACTTTACAGCTTTTTGGATACCTCAACACCAAGAAATACTTTTCAAAAGACATTTCAGAGCAAGTTCCTTTCTTAATGTCCCTTCTAAACCTATTTTCCAACTTGAAGTACCCATCCTTTTCACCCACAACTTTACTTTACAGCTTTTTGAATGCTCCAACACCAAGCAATACTTTTCAAAGGCATTTCAGAACCAGTTCCTTTCTTAATGTCCTTCCTAGACCCATTTAACAAGTTGAAGCATCCATCCTTTTCACCACAACTTTACTTTATAGCTTTTTGGATACCTCAACACCAAGAAATACTTTTCAAAAGGCATTTCAGAACAAGTTCCTTTCTTAATGTCCTTCCTAAACCTATTTTACAAGTTGAAGTACCCATCCTTTTCACACACAGCTTTACTTTACAGCTTTTTGAATGCCCAACACCAAGCAACACTTTTCAAAAGGCATTTCAGGTAATAATTCAGTAGTGTTTTGTTGTGGTTTACCTTATCACAGTTACATTCTCTTGATTTTTCAAAGTTCATTTTGAATTTCTATCGTTGAAATGCAAGAGCTGGAATATTTCAGTAGTGTCTTGTCGTGGTTTACCTTGTCACAGTTACATTCTCTTAATTTTTCAAAGTTCATTTTGGTTTTCTTTCGTTGAAATGCAAGAGTTGAAATATTTCAGTAGTGTTTTGTTGTAGTTTACCTTGTCACAGTTACATTCTCTTAATTTTTCAAAGTTCATTTTGGATTTCTTTCAATGAAATGTAAAAGTTAGAATATTTCAATAGTGTTTTGTCGTGGTTTACCTAGTCATAGTTACATTCTCTTGATTTTCAACGCTCATTGCGAATTTCTTTCGTTGAAATGCAAGAGTTGGAATATTTCAGTAGTGTTTTGTCGTGGTTTACCTTGTCACAGTTACATTCTCTTAATTTTTCAAAGTTCATTTTGGATTTCTTTTGATGAAATGCAAGAGTTGGAATCTTTCAGTAGTGTTTTGTTGTGGTTTACCTTATCACAGTTACATTCTCTTGATTTTCAAAGTTCATTTTGGATTTCTTTCGGTGAAATGCAAGAGTTGGAATATTTCAGTAGTGTTTTGATGTGGTTTACCTTGTCACAGTTATATTCTCTTAATTTTTCAAAGTTCACTTTGGATTTCTTTCGTTGAAATGCAAGAGTTGGAATATTTCAGTAGTGTTTTGTCATGGTTTACCTTGTCACAGTTACATTCTCTTAATTTTTAAAGTTCATTTTGGATTTCTTTCATTGAAATGCAAGAGTTGGAATATTTCAGTAGTGTTTTGTCGTGGTTTACCTTGTCATAGTTACATTCTCTTGATCTTTCAAAGTTCATTTCGAATTTCTTTCATTGAAATGCAAGAGTTGGAATATTTCAGTAGTGTTTTGGTATGATTTACCTTGTCACAGATACATTCTCTTGATTTTTCAAAGTTCATTTTGGAATTTCTTTCGTTGAAATGCAAGAGTTGGAATATTTCAATAGTGTTTTGTAGTGGTTTACCTTGTCACAGTTACATTTTTTTAATTTTTCAAAGTTCATTTTGAATTTCTTTCGTTGAAATGCAAGAGTTGGAATATTTCAATAGTGTTTTGTTGTGGTATACCCTGTCACACTTTCATTTTTGTTAGGTTAGGTTAGGCTAGATCAAGTTAGGTTAGGATATGTTAAGTTAGGTTAGGTTAGGTTAGCCTACGCACTGGCGCGTACGTAGGCTAACCTAACCTAACTTAACTTAACATAACCTAACCTAACTTGATCTAGCCTAACCTAACCTAACAAAAATGAAAGTTTGACAAGATAAACCACTACAAAACACTATTGAAATATTCCAACTCTTACATTTCAACGAAAGAAATTCCAAAATGAACTTTGAAAAATCAAGAGAATGTAACTGTGACAAGGTAAATCACGACAAAACACTACTGAAATATTCCAACTCTTGCATTTCAATGAAAGAAATCCAAAATGAACTTTGAAAAATTAAGAGAATGTACCTGTGACAAGGTAAACCATATCAAAACACTACTGAAATATTCCAACTCTTGGATTTCAAGGAAAGAAATTCAAAATGAACTTTAAAAATTAAGAGAATGTAACTGTGACAAGATAAACCACTACAAAACACTATTGAAATATTCCAACTCTTGCATTTCAACGAAAGAAATTCCAAAATGAACTTTGAAAAATCAAGAGAATGTAACTGTGACAAGGTAAATCACGACAAAACACTACTGAAATATTCCAACTCTTGCATTTCAACGAAAGAAATCCAAAGTGAACTTTGAAAAATCAAGAGAATCTAGCTGTGACAAAGTAAACCACGATAAAACACTAGTGAAATATTCCAACTCTTGCATTTCAACGAAAGCTGAAATATTCCAACTCTTGCATGTCAACGAAAGAAATCCAAAATGAACTTTGAAAAATTAAGAGAATATAAGTGTGACAAGGTAAACCACAACAAAACACTACTGAATTATTCCAACTCTTGCATTTCAACGAAAGAAAACCAAAATGAACTTTAAAAATCAAGAGAATGTAACTGTGACAAGGTAAACCACATCAAAACACTACTGAAATATTCCAACTCTTGCATTTCAACGAAAGAAATCCAAAATGAACTTTGAAAATCAAGAGAATGTAACTGTGATAAGGTAAACCACAACAAAACACTACTGAAATATTCCAACTCTTGCATTTCTTCAAAAGAAATCCAAAATCAAGTTTGAAAAATTAAGAGAATGTAACTGTGACAAGGTAAACCACGACAAAACACTACTGAAATATTCCAACTCTTGCATTTCAACGATAGAAATTCAAAATGGACTTTGAAAAATCAAGAGAATGTAACTGTGACTAGGTAAACCACGACAAAACACTATTGAAATATTCCAACTTTTGCATTTCATCGAAAGAAATCCAAAATGAACTTTGAAAAATTAAGAGAATGTAACTGTGACAAGGTAAACTACAACAAAACACTACTGAAATATTCCAACTCTTACATTTCAACGAAAGAAAACCAAAATGAACTTTGAAAATTAAGAGAATGTAACTGTGACAAGGTAAACCACGACAAGACACTACTGAAATATTCCAACTCTTGCATTTCAACGAAAGAAATTCAAAATGAACTTTGAAAAATCAAGAGAATGTAACTGTGACTAGGTAAACCACGACAAAACACTATTGAAATGTTCCAACTCTTTCATTTCATCGAAAGAAATTCAAAATGAACTTTGAAAAATTTGTGACATGGTAAACCACAACAAAACACTACTGAAATGTTCCAACTCTTGCATTTCACCGAAATAAAACCAAAATGAACTTTGAAAAATTAAGAGAATGTAACTGTGACAAGGTAAACCACATCAAAACACTACTGAAATATTCCAACTCTTGCATTTCACTGAAAGAAATTCACAATGAACTTTGAAAAATTAAGAGAATGTAAGTCTGACAAGGTAAACCATGACAAAAGACTACTGAAATATTCCAACTCTTTCATTTCATCGAAAGAAATTCAAAATGAACTTTGAAAAATTAAGAGAATGTAACTGTGACAAGGTAAACCACATCAAAACACTACTGAAATATTCCAACTCTTGCATTTCACTGAAAGAAATTCACAATGAACTTCGAAAAATCAAGAGAATGTAACTGTGACAAGGTAAACCACTATAAAACACTACTGAAATACTCCAACTCTTGCATTTCAAAGAATGAAATTCAAAATGAACTTTGAAAAATCTAGAAAATGTAACTGCGACAAGGTAAACCACGACAAAACACTACTGAAATGTTCCAACTCATGCATTTCAAAGAAATAAATTCAAAATGAACTTTGAAAAATTAAGAGAATGTAATTGCGACAAGGTAAACCACGACAAAACACTACTGAAATGTTCCAACTCTTGCATTTCAATGAAAGAAATTCACAATGAACTTTGAAAAATCAAGAGAATGTAACTGCGACAAGGTAATCTACAACAAAACACTACTGAAATATTCCAACTCTTGCATTTCAACGAAAGAAATTCAAAATGAACTTTGAAAATCACGAGAATGTAACTGTGACAAGGTAATCCATCAAAATCAACTTTGGAAAATCAAGAGAATGTAACTGTGACACGATAAACCACAACAAAACACTACTGAAATATTCCAACTCTTGCATTTCAACGAAAGAAATTCAGAATGAACTTTGAAAAATCACGAGAATGTAACTGTGACAAGGTAAACCACAACAAAACACTACTGAAATGTTCCAACTCATGCATTTCAATGAAATAAATTCAAAATGAACTTTGAAAAATCACGAGAATGTAACTGTGACAAGGTAAACCACGACAAAACACTACTGAAATGTTCCAACTCTTGCATTTCAATGAAAGAAATTCAAAATGAACTTTGAAAAATCAAGAGAATGTAACTGCGACAAGGTAAACTACAACAAAACACTACTGAAATATTCCAACTCTTGCATTTCAACGAATGAAATTCAAAATGAACTTTGAAAAATCTGGAAAACGTATGTGCGACATGGTAAACCACGACAAAACACTACTGAAACGTTCCAACTCATGCATTTCAATGAAAGAAATTCAAAATGAACTTTGAAAAATCACGAGAATGTAACTCTGACAAGGTAAACCACGACAAAACACTACTGAAATGTTCCAACTCTTGCATTTCAATGAAAGAAATTCAAAATGAACTTTGAAAAATCCAGAGAATGTAACTGCGACAAGGTAAACTACAACAAAACACTATTGAAATATTCCAACTCTTGCATTTCAACGAAAGAAATTCAAAATGGACTTTGAAAAATCAAGAGAATGTAACTGTGACTAGGTAAACCACGACAAAACACTATTGAAATATTCCAACTCTTGCATTTCAACGAAAGAAATTCAAAATGAACTTTAAAAATTAAGAGAATGTAACTGTGACAAGATAAACCACTACAAAACACTATTGAAATATTCCAACTCTTGCATTTCAACGAAAGAAATTCCAAAATGAACTTTGAAAAATCAAGAGAATGTAACTGTGACAAGGTAAATCACGACAAAACACTACTGAAATGTTCCAACTCTTGCATTTCAATGAAAGAAATCCAAAATGAACTTTGAAAAATCAAGAGAATGTAACTGTGACAAGGTAAACCACAACAAAACACTACTGAAATATTCCAACTCTTGGATTTCAAGGAAAGAAATTCAAAATGAACTTTAAAAATTAAGAGAATGTAACTGTGACAAGATAAACCACTACAAAACACTATTGAAATATTCCAACTCTTGCATTTCAACGAAAGAAATTCCAAAATGAACTTTGAAAAATCAAGAGAATGTAACTGTGACAAGGTAAATCACGACAAAACACTACTGAAATATTCCAACTCTTGCATTTCAATGAAAGAAATCCAAAATGAACTTTGAAAAATTAAGAGAATGTAACTGTGACAAGATAAACCATGACAAAACACTATTGAAATATTCCAACTCTTGCATTTCAACGAAAGAAATTCCAAAATGAACTTTGAAAAATCAAGAGAATGTAACTGTGACAAGGTAAATCACGACAAAACACTACTGAAATATTCCAACTCTTGCATTTCAATGAAAGAAATCCAAAATGAACTTTGAAAAATTAAGAGAATGTAACTGTGACAAGATAAACCATGACAAAACACTACTGAAATATTCCAACTCTTGCATTTCTACGAAAGAAATCCAAAATGAACTTTGAAAAATTAAGAGAATATAACTGTGACAAGGTAAACCATGACAAAACACTACTGAAATATTCCAACTCTTGCATTTCAACGAAAGAAATCCAAAATGAACTTTGAAAAATTAAGAGAATATAGGTGTGACAAGGTAAACCACAACAAAACACTACTGAAATATTCCAACTCTTGCATTTCAACGAAAGAAAACCAAAATGAACTTTGAAAAATCAAGAGAATGTAACTGTGACAAGGTAAACCACATCAAAACACTACTGAAATATTCCAACTCTTGCATTTCAACGAAAGAAATCCAAAATGAACTTTGAAAATAAAGAGAATGTAACTGTGATAAGGTAAACCACAACAAAACACTACTGAAATATTCCAACTCTTGCATTTCATCAAAAGAAATCCAAAATGAACTTTGAAAAATTAAGAGAATGTAACTGTGACAAGGTAAACCACGACAAAACACTGCTGAAATATTCCAACTCTTGCATTTCAACGATAGAAATTCAAAATGGACTTTGAAAAATCAAGAGAATGTAACTGTGACTAGATAAACCATGACAAAACACTATTGAAATATTCCAACTCTTGCATTTCAACGAAAGAAATTCAAAATGAACTTTAAAAATTAAGAGAATGTAACTGTGACAAGATAAACCACTACAAAACACTATTGAAATATTCCAACTCTTGCATTTCAACGAAAGAAATTCCAAAATGAACTTTGAAAAATCAAGAGAATGTAACTGTGACAAGGTAAACCACGACAAAACACTACTGAAATATTCCAACTCTTGCATTTCAATGAAAGAAATCCAAAATGAACTTTGAAAAATTAAGAGAATGTAACTGTGACAAGATAAACCATGACAAAACACTACTGAAATATTCCAACTCTTGCATTTCAACGAAAGAAAACCAAAATGAACTTTGAAAAATTAAGAGAATATAACTGTGACAAGGTAAACCATGACAAAACACTACTGAAATATTCCAACTCTTGCATTTCAACGAAAGAAATCCAAAATGAACTTTGAAAAATTAAGAGAATATAGGTGTGACAAGGTAAACCACAACAAAACACTACTGAAATATTCCAACTCTTGCATTTCAACGAAAGAAAACCAAAATGAACTTTGAAAAATCAAGAGAATGTAACTGTGACAAGGTAAACCACATCAAAACACTACTGAAATATTCCAACTCTTGCATTTCAACGAAAGAAATCCAAAATGAACTTTGAAAATAAAGAGAATGTAACTGTGATAAGGTAAACCACAACAAAACACTACTGAAATATTCCAACTCTTGCATTTCATCAAAAGAAATCCAAAATGAACTTTGAAAAATTAAGAGAATGTAACTGTGACAAGGTAAACCACGACAAAACACTACTGAAATATTCCAACTCTTGCATTTCAACGATAGAAATTCAAAATGGACTTTGAAAAATCAAGAGAATGTAACTGTGACACGATAAACCACAACAAAACACTACTGAAATATTCCAACTCTTGCATTTCAACGAAAGAAATTCAGAATGAACTTTGAAAAATCACGAGAATGTAACTGTGACAAGGTAAACCACAACAAAACACTACTGAAATGTTCCAACTCATGCATTTCAATGAAATAAATTCAAAATGAACTTTGAAAAATCACGAGAATGTAACTGTGACAAGGTAAACCACGACAAAACACTACTGAAATGTTCCAACTCTTGCATTTCAATGAAAGAAATTCAAAATGAACTTTGAAAAATCCAGAGAATGTAACTGCGACAAGGTAACTACAACAAAACACTACTGAAATATTCCAACTCTTGCATTTCAACGAATGAAATTCAAAATGAACTTTGAAAAATCTGGAAAACGTATGTGCGACATGGTAAACCACGACAAAACACTACTGAAACGTTCCAACTCATGCATTTCAACGAAAGAAATTCCAAAATGAACTTTGAAAAATCAAGAGAATGTAACTGTGACAAGGTAAATCACGACAAAACACTACTGAAATATTCCAACTCTTGCATTTCAATGAAAGAAATCCAAAATGAACTTTGAAAAATTAAGAGAATGTAACTGTGACAAGGTAAACCATATCAAAACACTACTGAAATATTCCAACTCTTGGATTTCAAGGAAAGAAATTCAAAATGAACTTTAAAAATTAAGAGAATGTAACTGTGACAAGATAAACCACTACAAAACACTATTGAAATATTCCAACTCTTGCATTTCAACGAAAGAAATTCCAAAATGAACTTTGAAAAATCAAGAGAATGTAACTGTGACAAGGTAAATCACGACAAAACACTACTGAAATATTCCAACTCTTGCATTTCAATGAAAGAAATCCAAAATGAACTTTGAAAAATTAAGAGAATGTAACTGTGACAAGATAAACCATGACAAAACACTATTGAAATATTCCAACTCTTGCATTTCAACGAAAGAAATTCAAAATGAACTTTAAAAATTAAGAGAATGTAACTGTGACAAGATAAACCACTACAAAACACTATTGAAATATTCCAACTCTTGCATTTCAACGAAAGAAATTCCAAAATGAACTTTGAAAAATCAAGAGAATGTAACTGTGACAAGGTAAATCACGACAAATCACTACTGAAATATTCCAACTCTTGCATTTCAATGAAAGAAATCCAAAATGAACTTTGAAAAATTAAGAGAATGTAACTGTGACAAGATAAACCATGACAAAACACTACTGAAATATTCCAACTCTTGCATTTCAACGAAAGAAATCCAAAATGAACTTTGAAAAATTAAGAGAATGTAACTGTGACAAGGTAAACCATGACAAAACACTACTGAAATATTCCAACTCTTGCATTTCAACGAAAGAAATCCAAAATGAACTTTGAAAAATTAAGAGAATATAGGTGTGACAAGGTAAACCACAACAAAACACTACTGAAATATTCCAACTCTTGCATTTCAACGAAAGAAAACCAAAATGAACTTTGAAAAATCAAGAGAATGTAACTGTGACAAGGTAAACCACATCAAAACACTACTGAAATATTCCAACTCTTGCATTTCAACGAAAGAAATCCAAAACGAACTTTGAAAATAAAGAGAATGTAACTGTGATAAGGTAAACCACAACAAAACACTACTGAAATATTCCAACTCTTGCATTTCATCAAAAGAAATCCAAAATGAACTTTGAAAAATTAAGAGAATGTAACTGTGACAAGGTAAACCACGACAAAACACTACTGAAATATTCCAACTCTTGCATTTCAACGATAGAAATTCAAAATGGACTTTGAAAAATCAAGAGAATGTAACTGTGACACGATAAACCACAACAAAACACTACTGAAATATTCCAACTCTTGCATTTCAACGAAAGAAATTCAGAATGAACTTTGAAAAATCACGAGAATGTAACTGTGACAAGGTAAACCACAACAAAACACTACTGAAATGTTCCAACTCATGCATTTCAATGAAATAAATTCAAAATGAACTTTGAAAAATCACGAGAATGTAACTCTGACAAGGTAAACCACGACAAAACACTACTGAAATGTTCCAACTCTTGCATTTCAATGAAAGAAATTCAAAATGAACTTTGAAAAATCCAGAGAATGTAACTGCGACAAGGTAAACTACAACAAAACCCTACTGAAATATTCCAACTCTTGCATTTCAACGAATGAAATTCAAAATGAACTTTGAAAAATCTGGAAAACGTATGTGCGACATGGTAAACCACGACAAAACACTACTGAAACGTTCCAACTCATGCATTTCAATGAAATAAATTCAAAATGAACTTTGAAAAATCACGAGAATGTAATTGCGACAAGGTAAACCACGACAAAACACTACTGAAATGTTCCGACTCTTGCATTTCAATGAACGAAATTCACAATGAACTTTGAAAAATCAAGAGAATGTAACTGCGACAAGGTAACTACAACAAAACACTATTGAAATATTCCAACTCTTGCATTTCAACGAAAGAAATTCAAAATGGACTTTGAAAAATCAAGAGAATGTAACTGTGACTAGGTAAACCACGACAAAACACTATTGAAATATTCCAACTCTTGCATTTCAACGAAAGAAATTCAAAATGAACTTTAAAAATTAAGAGAATGTAACTGTGACAAGATAAACCACTACAAAACAGTATTGAAATATTCCAACTCTTGCATTTCAACGAAAGAAATTCCAAAATGAACTTTGAAAAATCAAGAGAATGTAACTGTGACAAGGTAAATCACGACAAAACACTACTGAAATATTCCAACTCTTGCATTTCAATGAAAGAAATCCAAAATGAACTTTGAAAAATTAAGAGAATGTAACTGTGACAAGGTAAACCATATCAAAACACTACTGAAATATTCCAACTCTTGGATTTCAAGGAAAGAAATTCAAAATGAACTTTAAAAATTAAGAGAATGTAACTGTGACAAGATAAACCACTACAAAACCCTATTGAAATATTCCAACTCTTGCATTTCAACGAAAGAAATTCCAAAATGAACTTTGAAAAATCAAGAGAATGTAACTGTGACAAGGTAAATCACGACAAAACACTACTGAAATATTCCAACTCTTGCATTTCTATGAAAGAAATCCAAAATGAACTTTGAAAAATTAAGAGAATGTAACTGTGACAAGATAAACCATGACAAAACACTACTGAAATATTCCAACTCTTGCATTTCAACGAAAGAAATTCAAAATGAACTTTAAAAATTAAGAGAATGTAACTGTGACAAGATAAACCACTACAAAACACTATTGAAATATTCCAACTCTTGCATTTCAACGAAAGAAATTCCAAAATGAACTTTGAAAAATCAAGAGAATGTAACTGTGACAAGGTAAATCACGACAAAACACTACTGAAATATTCCAACTCTTGCATTTCAATGAAAGAAATCCAAAATGAACTTTGAAAAATTAAGAGAATGTAACTGTGACAAGATAAACCATGACAAAACACTACTGAAATATTCCAACTCTTGCATTTCAACGAAAGAAATCCAAAATGAACTTTGAAAAATTAAGAGAATGTAACTGTGACAAGGTAAACCATGACAAAACACTACTGAAATATTCCAACTCTTGCATTTCAACGAAAGAAATCCAAAATGAACTTTGAAAAATTAAGAGAATATAGGTGTGACAAGGTAAACCACAACAAAACACTACTGAAATATTCCAACTCTTGCATTTTAACGAAAGAAAACCAAAATGAACTTTGAAAAATCAAGAGAATGTAACTGTGACAAGGTAAACCACATCAAAACACTACTGAAATATTCCAACTCTTGCATTTCAACGAAAGAAATCCAAAATGAACTTTGAAAATAAAGAGAATGTAACTGTGATAAGGTAAACCACAACAAAACACTACTGAAATATTCCAACTCTTGCATTTCATCAAAAGAAATCCAAAATGAACTTTGAAAAATTAAGAGAATGTAACTGTGACAAGGTAAACCACGACAAAACACTACTGAAATATTCCAACTCTTGCATTTCAACGATAGAAATTCAAAATGGACTTTGAAAAATCAAGAGAATGTAACTGTGACTAGGTAAACCACGACAAAACACTATTGAAATATTCCAACTTTTGCATTTCATCGAAAGAAATCCAAAATGAACTTTGAAAAATTAAGAGAATGTAACTGTTACAAGGTAAACTACAACAAAACACTACTGAAATATTCTAACTCTTGCATTTCAACGAAAGAAAACCAAAATGAACTTTGAAAAATTAAGAGAATGTAACTGTGACAAGGTAAACCACGACAAAACACTACTGAAATATTCCAACTCTTGCATTTCAACGAAAGAAATTCAAATGAACTTTGAAAAATCAAGAGAATGTAACAGTGATAAGGTAAAACACAACAAAACACTACTGAATTATTACCTGAAATGCCTTTTGAAAAGTGTTGCTTGGTGTTGGGCATTCAAAAAGCTGTAAAGTAAAGTTGTGTGTGAAAAGGATGGGTACTTCAACTTGTAAAATAGGTTTAGGAAGGACATTAAGAAAGGAACTTGTTCTGAAATGCCTTTTGAAAAGTATTTCTTGGTGTTGAGGTATCCAAAAAGCTGTAAAGTAAAGTTTTGGTGAAAAGGATGGATGCTTCAACTTGTAAAATGGGTTTAGGAAGGAGATTAAGAAAGGAACTGGTTCTGAAATGCCTTTGAAAAGTATTGCTTGGTGTTGGAGCATTCAAAAGCTGTAAAGTAAAGTTGTGGGTGAAAAGGATGGATACTTCAAGTTGGAAAATAGGTTTAGAAGGGGCATTAAGAAAGGAACTTGCTCTGAAATGCCTTTTGAAAAGTATTTCTTGGTGTTGAGGTATCCAAAAAGCTGTAAAGTATAGTTGTGGGTGAAAAGGATGGGTACTTCAACTTGTAAAATGGGTTTAGAAGGGACATTAAGAAAGGAACTTGCTCTTAAGTGCCTTTTGAAAGGTATTTCTTGGTGTTGGGGCATTCAAAAAGCTCTAAAGTAAAGTTGTGGGTGAAAAGGATGGGTACTTCAAGTTGGAAAATGGGTTTAGAAGGGACATTAGGAAAGGAAATTGCTCTGAAACGCCTTTTGAAAGGTATTTCTTGGTGTTGAGGTATCCGAAAAGGCAGTATAGAAAAGTTGTGGGTGAAAAGGATGGATGCTTCAACTTGTAAAATGGGTTTAGGATGGACATTAAGAAAATAACTTGTTCTGAAAAGATATAATAAAGCTTTAAAAAAGTATTCAAAAATGGGGAGGGGACTCTTGTGGGGCCGGGGGGGGAGGCATTAGGGGGTCCGGGGGCCCTTGGGGGCCGAGTGGTCCTTTGGGGACCCGGGAGGGCCTTTGGGACGACGGGGGCCCTTTGAGAGCCCGGGGGACCTTTGGGGACCAGGGACTTCCTTCGGGGATGGGTATGGGGATCGGGGCCCTTCGGGGTTGGGGTGTGGGGATCTGAGCCCTTTGGGGTTGGGGTAGGGACCTCACGACACTGTTCAAATGGAACTTGTGTATTATAACGACCACAGAGTTTCATCCTCTTCTAAAACATCTTCTAAAATCATCTTTTAAAATGTCTCTAACTGTTTCGCCGAAATAATTCCCTAAACTGTATAAAACGGTTTCGCCCAAATAACCCCTAAACGTAATTTCTGCATGTTCCTTTTGGTGTTGGCATCCCTGCGCTGTCACATTTGAAATTACTGGGAAACCTTTTCCAGCGTTAATCTCTTCATCTCTAAGATCAAAACATTCGCCGGAGTTTCTTGGAGAATTGTTTCCGGGGCGAATTTTTTTAATATCTTTGGAGTTCGACCAGGAGAATTGTTTCCAGGGCGAAGTTAATTAATGTCTTTGGTTTTCATTCAGGAGAATTGTTTCTGGGCGAAGTTTTTTAATGTCTGACAGATGATGTCATGGTTGATTGATTTGTCAAGAAAGGGGAATTAATTTGTTGTTTCTAAGGGGAATTATTGATTCACGAAAGGGGAGAGAATTTCTGAGAACTTGATTTACATAATCACTAGGGGGATTATTGGTTTACGAAAAGGGGAATAAAGAAACAAGTATGGCTTCTTTGATCTTAGGTCTGAGGGATAAACGCTCTTTAGGTCAGAGAGAAAAATTAATGTTCTATTTTTAAATAGGGCTTCATTGATCTTTAGTGTCGAAAATGTACTGAAAATGTACTCACATTGCTAATTGTGGCTGCCAAGGCTTCAAGCTCATCAATAATATTCATTCTTGTTCTTTCAACTGTGTCACAATACTTTCTGATAATTTAATCACAATGCATGTCCGTTATATACGAAATCTCAAGGGCGAATTGTTATGTAATGGGGAAAATCATATGTAAGCGAGTCTCTGATTGGCTGAGAAGGAGATGTATCCGAGTCTCTGATTGGCTGAGAAGGATGCATGTACTTCCGGTTTCCTATTCCTGGATCCTAACATTCGCCCCGAGCGTGCACTTGTCCAAACAACAAAGAAGCCATATTTGTTTCTTAATTCCCCTTTCGTAAATCAATACATTCTCCCCACCGATTATGTAAATCAAGTTCTCGGAAATTCACTTCCCCCTCGAGTCCTAGATCAATACATTGCCCCTAGCGATTATGAAAATCACCCTCCAGTGTCATAAATCAATAATTCCCCGAGCGATTATGTAACTCACCCCTCATGTCATTACACGTGGCCAAACAACAACAGATCGATAATCTTTGAATAAATTATGTAAAAAAAGTTGTAGGTGGCAGCAGGGGTGTCGTCCGGGACCTTTAGGGTCCTTTCTACTTATGCAGTGACATAACCTATGTCTCCATCAATGAATATCTAATTTTGCTTCAATTTTCTACGAATATATAATTCTTCTGGTCGGTTACATCAGCTTTGATTTTTGAGAGAATCTTGAGCAACCCGACCACCGGTATATATTAAATAAAACAAATATTTTTTTCAACTGAAAATAAAGAGTACGATCGAAACTTAAAACAAATATAATTTATTACGTTTATGAAGGGGCTTCTTCTTGCTCAATGACTCGCGCTTTAGGCTAAGGTCTTAAAGTTCCTTAAAAATACTTCTCATTCAAATTCAATGGTCCTTGTGTTCCAGGATTTGTCTTTAAGACATTAGGTAAAAGGAAAGTCGAACTTTAGCGTAAAGAGTGATGGATTGAGGAGGGGGCATACCCTTCATAATTTCTGTTCACGGAATAATTTTTGCCTGTTTTAAGTTTTAATGTCGCTCGTTAGCTTTATTCAAAGAGCCTGTTTTTATTTAATTTCTAAGCGTTTTCCAAATAATGCCAATATATCCCCCTACCCCCTCCATAAAAAATTCCCCGAAAAGTTTTTCTCCACGGAAAATTCTCCCCATGGAAAATTCCCCCTTCCACAGAAAATTCCCTCCTCCCAAAATAAAATATCTGTATATCTCCCAATAATAAATACTATATATGAACAATGAAAAAATTGCATTAATTATAAATTACAGCCATTTCCCCAGTGGTCAAGGGGGACATTTCATCCCTGAAGGTATAGTTTATGAAATTTTTAACTATGCTGAACCAAATGGCTTCCTCAAAATTTGGATCGGATGTCTTTGGGGGAAAAGGAGCTTTGGAGGGGGTGGGTCACCCTTTAATCTTCATGGGAGCTTTTTGGAAAATCAGGCAAATTTTCCCAGGCTCGAAGTTTTTAATGAGAAACATTAAATTAGCATAAATTATGCTGAATTAGCATAAAAGTCGCTTTTAACCTATCAGTGATTATCAAATTTCATTTTTGTGTAGTTTCAGTTGGAATTGGGTCGATTCGCTCCTTACCTACAGTTCGTTACTACGAAATACTTGAAAACAGAGATGGCAGAGCTTTATCAAAGGTTGAGTCGCATTCTAAAAATCTCTCGTCACGAGAGCCAAAATAAAAATAAACTATAAAAAACTTCGCTTGCTATGAAATTTTTGTTTTCTTGAGTGTGTCTGAAAAAAAAAATACATAGATATTTTTAATTTTGTTGCATGACATCTTTTGTTTGCTGGTGGATAACCTGTATGTCGGTTAATGTTGGTAAATTGGTAAATTGGTAGTAAGTAAATATGTCGGTAAATTGGCCGTAAATTCTCTGAAATCGGATTTATAGTCCGTTAGTGACGAACGAACTAGTTTCGTTAAATGCTCATCTGTGAGTTTGAGTTTGTGAACTGTGCTTTGATTTTATAAATTTCATTGTTGAAAAAAAGTAACTCACAACAATATTTTGTGCCAAATATAGACAGTAGCCTGAAATCACCTTTTCTGAAATTGGGGTACAACAATCATGTCACTAGTTTCCCAAACTCATTTGCAGACTGAGCTGATTTCTGAGACATTTTAAGCCTCTGATCTTCTTCGGAGCCTAATAGTTCCATTTCTCCTGCAGCACTTTCATTCTAAGTGTAATAAATATCAATTATATATCGTTAATAACGTCAATCTAGAATAGATTCACAAGAAAACTTAGAGAAATTTGTAGATTATTCGAATCATCAATTCGCAAGTGAAAGTCTTTTAAAAACTCTTCTAATTTATTGTCTTATTCACTTAATTTTTTCACCAATTTTAGAAAGTCTGCTGGTCTAGCAACAAAAGGGATTGAATATTTTTGTAGTTAAGTCGCGTTTAAAAAGCTGTTTTAAAAAAATAAAACTTAAAATCGTTTGAATAAGATCAGCAATAACCTATTCTTCTTCTTTTAATACTATTAATAAGATCAGATGAATTAGGCTGATGAGTTATATATATTGAGGGATTGCAGATGCTCTATTATATCAGTGAAGAACATGCTGTCATTAGTCCATTCATATACTTTAATTTCGAATAGTGTTTTCTTTTTCTTCGAGAAAATTTTTACTTTTAACTTTTTTTTAATCTCCTGACATGATGATGTTACAGGCTCATTTCCATTAATTGCCATGAATTTTTTTAATTCTTTTTGGGAGCCGCATTAATTCCTTCAAAGAATTTGGCCATGGCCATGTGTATTACTGAATCTAATATCATTAATTGAATTTTGACTAGTCGCAATTGTTCCAAATCTTGTACAAAAAACTAGAAGATTTGTTAGTATGATTTTGCTGCGTTAGCCGTCCTTGAGATGGTTGGTATAACTCATCCTAAGGGGAAAGAGACTTGGTCTGGGGGAGGAGCGTCTGCAAGTAGTAAAAAACATACTTTCCCATCTTACAGCAGCAATTCATAACCAGTATGTGAAGACTGTGAAAATGAACTATCCGTTTGTCATCCGGAAATCTGCAGATCTTTTTGCGATGATGGTTTTTGTACGATAAAGCGGTCAGAAATGCATTTCTTCTGCTCAGTCTTGTTGTCCTCGTAACAAACTTATTTTATAACGATTTTTTTTTGTTACTTTGCAAAATTATTATCTAAATACGGTTGTAAATACGAAAAAATTGTGTAGATAAGAGGTTTACCCCCTTGAAGCCTGTAAACACATATGTTCATGGCCTTCACTCTGGATGGTCTATTGTATTTCTTTGCTCTGGCCTTCAACCCTGTCTTCATTTGCAGTTGCTCCTATCTAGAAAAAGAAAGACAATAAAAGATCTACTATTTGGAATGAACTTTCTCTCTGGCCTATTGAGGAGAGGGCTAATTTGCAAAATTAGAAAAAAGATAATAATTAAGGGTAGGTACGCTAGGTCTTGCATAAAGATTTCTTAAGCTTGTGCAATAAACACGTCCAAACTTCTCTTCTACAGAGTGTACAATCATACAATCATAGAAAATATACACTGGAATCAAAGGCACGAGATACATCATCAGCTGCAAGAACACATATATATATATATATATATATATATATATATATATATATATATATATATATATATATATATATATATATATATATATATATATATATATATATAGATATATATATATATATATATATATATATATATATATATATATATATATATATATATATATATATATATATATATATAGATATATATATATATATATATATGTATATATATATATATATATATATATATATATATATATATATATATATATATACATACATATATATATATATATATATATATATATATATATATATATATATATATATATATGTATGTATATATATATATATATATATATATATATATATATATATATATATATATTATATATATATATATATATATATATATATATATATATATATATATATATAATATATATCTATATATATATATATATATATATATATATATATATATATATATATATTATATATATATATATATATATATATATATATATATATTTTCACGGAGGGGTAATTTTGTGTTTGTTTTTGATGTTCTTCAATTAAATAAAAAAAGTTACTTTTGAATAAAATATCAATTTTGATATTTTCAAAGGAAAATATCAAAATTCAAGAGAAGGGTCCCTCTCCCCAATTGGGCTTACTGAAACTACTCTTTTAGAGTCTTTTGAATCGGAAAAAAAAAATGCAAGCAAATTGAACGGACTGTCGACTATAATATTTCTTGAATCTAAACTAATTGCGCGGTATTGAACATGTGGTAATTACATTCTAAATAACTAACATCTCTCGTAATTTCATAATATTGATGACACAGTGGTAGTTCGCAAAAACTACATTGTCCGCTATTTTGCTATTCTTTAATACAGAGTTTGATTTACCAATGCAGAAAGTGTCGAATTGTATAATCAGAACCCAAAATAATTTGTTATCATAATTGTTCATGCCGATGGAGTTTTTCAGAAGCATACAATAAAGGAAAACCACACAACTGACCAATACCTCATGAGAACTTTTTCTGAAACTAAAGCACAATAATTTTCTGAGGCTAAAAGCACTAAATCAATATTCAACTCAATGCCAACCAGCCACTCTTTCAGAGATAATTTATAGTAGCTTTCTGGTGCTGGATCAAGGGAGGAAACTCACAAAGAAAATAACTAATCCAATCACTCTCACTTGGACGCTCTCCGTCTGCAGTGACATGGCCTTTCTTTTAACCAATAAATCTCCAATTTTGCCACTAACTTCTAACTTCCCACCAATGAATGTCTAGTAGAGCTGTCTACGAAAATCTCATTCTTCTGGTCGATTAATTCCACTTTTAGTTTAGAGAGACCGTAAGTCTTTTGAGGGACTGTTAACTGTAAGTAGGGAGTGACTTGACCCAATAGTACCCAAAACTTTTAAAAACTGAATTTTGATAACAATAGATACATCAAAATATTTGGCTTTTCATCTCGATTCCAAATTAATGAGAATTGTACTATCTGATTCGGCGTATCAGAGAACCCTACTTTCCGGGTTTCAAGCTGTCATCTTAAAAAATGTAGAATTTTTTACTTTTTTCCAGAGGAAAAATCACGGATGCGTGTTTATTATTTTATTTTATTTTTTTTTTTGTTTTTGGGTGGGTGGGGGGGGTCCATCGAAACAATGGTTCTAGAACATCGAAAAAGGGTTTATTCGAAATAAAAGTTCTAGTGACATTTTTCAGTGACAAAAAAAAAATAGAATCTTCTAAGGAAGATTTTCCATAGAGGGGAAGACGGATTTCACGGCATTATTTGAAATACAATTAGAAAGTAAGTTTTTTCAACTGAAATAAGGAAAGACATTGAAACTTGAAGCGAACAGAAATGTTAACGAGACAGCTGATCCCTCCTCAATACCTCACTGTTTACGGTAAAGTTTGAATTCTTGTCCCAGTTCTTTAAGAACGACTTCTGAAACACAATGTCCGTTTAATTATTATACGCATCTTTTTAAAGTACTAAAACACTTTAGCGGTGCAACGAGGTATTTAGGAGGGGCAGCCTCCTTTATATGCGTAATAATCTCTGTTCGTTTTAAGTTTTAATGTTGCTTCTTACTTTCAATTGAAAAAACTTAATTTTTTTTTAATTCTATGTGCAACAGCCATGGTCGAATTTCACTGCATATGGAGCCAAATTAAAATAATCTCTCGTTACAAAAGCCAAATAAAAATAAAATGTAAACAATATCAGCTGTTATGAAATTTTTCTTTTTTTAAGTACGTCTTAATACAAATACATACATCTAGTTAAATTTTTCTACATCGCGGATATTGTTTTCTAGTTGATCGTATTCACGTTTGGAGCGGGTCCGGGAATTTTCTGAAATCTTCGTTGCAATTGCGCAACGAATAAATTCCTTGAAGTGCTCATTTGTATGCTGTTAATTATGCTTTGAATTTTTAATTCTTTGTTGAAAAAAGTGACTCCCAACAATCTGGTATGGCGAATGTGGACATCCATCTACATGCGTCGATTGTGGCACAATCGGTTGGGTACTTCGATTGTGGCACTGGTATTCAAAACGGATTTGCAAATTACAGTGAGTCATTACAATTTCTCCTGTGGCACTTCCATTTAAAATGTAATGAAAAACTGATAATTCCTCGTTAATAGTGGCACCCTTGATTTCTAAGAAAATTTATAGACATCTTTAAAGTATTCAAATAATCATATCGCAAATTTTCGCAATTCTTCTAATTTACTGACGCATTCACTCAGTTTCTTGTCAATATCAAATTTAAAAAACAAGTTTTTATTTTAACTGAAATTAAGGAGTGCCATTAAAACTTAAAACGAACAGAAATTATTCCGTATATGAATGGGGCTGCCCCCTCCGCAACGCCTCGCTCTTTACGCTAAAGTTTTTTATTGTTTAAAAAATAGACTTGCGAGAAAGAGTCAAATTTGAGCGTAAAGAGCAAGGTTATTGAAGAGGGGACAGCCTCTTTCATATACGGAATAATTTCTGTTTGTTTTAAGTTTTAATGTCACTCCTTACTATCAGTTAAAAAACTTGTTTTTTAATTTTATTTTTGAACGTTTTGAGTTAATACAGGTTTTTGTTTTTGCTCACCATACAAAAATAATTAAAGCAAAATTTACATGTTAATTTTGTTTTTATTTGGTTAAATGGCTTTCTCGAAAGTTGTTTAATTTTATTTACGATCGTTTTTATTAGTAATAAATATACGTAACTTACAAATTAACTTACGTAACAAACTTCTATATTCATATATTTTTAATACGCGTGTTAGGGAGTTCGCCTCCTAGTCAGTACCTCGCTCTGTACGCTTAGGTTCGAATTTTGTTCCAATTCTTTAAAAATGACCCGTTAATCACAAAGGCAGTCAATTAGGATAAATAGCTCTTATGAAAGTACTAAGAAATCTTTGGCTTAAAGAGTGAGGTATTGACTAGGGGGTGAACCCAATCATATACGTAATAATTTCTCTTCGTTTTAAGTTTTGATGTTGCCCCTTACTTGCAGTTGAAAAACTTGTTTTTTTTATTTAATTTCTGATTGTTTTTCTTAAATAATGCTGGAAAATCCGGCACCCTCTTCATAGCAATGTCCCTTCCCCATGAAAACTTCCTCCATGGAAAGATCCTTCCACATAGCCCCCTGACCCCCTCCCCCCCACTACCAGAAAAAAATCCCCCTGAAAACGGCAATATACTTCCCAATAACCAATACTATATGTAAACATTGGGTAAAGTTCATAGCTTTCAGCCCTCCCCCGGGGAATATGGAGGATTAACTCATCCTAAAAGCCATAGTTACTATATTTTCAACCATGCTGAACAAAATGGCTATCTCAAAATTTTGATCGGGTGACTTTGGGAAAAAATGAGCGTAGGAGGAGGCCTAGTTGCCCTGAATTTTTGGTAACTTAAAAAGGGGTCTAGAACTTTTAATTTCCGTTTAAATAAGCCCTCCTACGATACTCTAGGACCACTGGGTCGATACGATCACCTCTGGAAAAAAAACAACAAATAAACACGCATTCTTGATCTTTCTTCTGGAAAAAAAAAATGCAAAATTCCTCATTTTTTCACATAGGAGCTTGAAACCTCTACAGTAGGGTTCTCTGATACGCTAAATCTGATGGTGTGATTTTCATTAAGGTTTTATAATTTTTAGGGGGTGTTTTCCCCTTTTTTCGAAAATCAGGCAAATTTTGTCAGGCACATAACTTTTAATGGGTAGAAGAAAAGTTGATGGAACTTATATATTTGAAATCAGCATTTAAATATGACTCTTTTGATGTATCTATTTTTATCAAAATTCCGTTTTTTGGAGTTTCGGTTACTATTGAGTCGGGTCGCTCCTTACTTACAGTTCGTTACCATGAACTATTTGAAAATAAAAGCAAAGTTTTTTTTCCAACTGAAAGTAAGTTGTAACATTAAAACATAAAACGAACAGAAATTATTACGTGTCTGAAGTGGATTGATCAAACTTTAGCGTAAATAGCAAGGTGTTGAACAGGGGGCAATCCCCTTCGTACACGTCCTAATTTCTGTTCGTTTTAAGTTTTGATGTTATTCCTTACTTTCAGTTCAAAACACTTGTCTTTTTATTTAATTTGTGATCGTTTTTAAGTGATGCGAGGAAATCTGGCCCCACACCCACGGAGAAATCCCCCTCCCCACAGAAATATCTTCTAGATAATTCAGTCCCGGTGAAAGTTTACCCCGGAAAATTACCCTTAACAACTCCACGCGTAAATTGAGAAGGAAAAGACAAAGCAAGACATTTAAAAAGAATTTTGTACAGGAATTCTGGCGAATTCCCTCAATGTATAACTTTGCTTGACAAATTAACCCCCTGGAAAGTCCCTCCCTATTGAAAATTTTCCCGTGGAAAAATTCTCTGCAAGAAACTCGCCCCCCCCACCCGAAAATGTACACGTACTTCATAATAACAAATACTATGTGGAAAAAATGGGCAAATTTTATGACTTAGAGACCTTTCTCCTGTTTTTTTTTTTGGGGGGGGGAGGTCATGTTATATCCAAAGCATATTTATTGGGACTTTCTATTATGATGAGCAAAATGGCTATTTCAAAATTTTGATTGGATGACTTAGGGGAAAAAGGGGGCGGGGAGGGGCCAGGTGGCCCTCCAGTCTGTCTAAGCACTTAATAAGGGCGCTAGAACTTTTAAATTCCATTTGAATGAGCCCTACCATGATATTCTATGACCACTGGATCGATACGATTAACCCATGGGAAAAAACAACAAAAAAACAAAACAAAGAAACGCGCATCCGTGATCTTTCTTCTGGCAAAAAATACGAAATTCCACTATTTTACAGATAGGAGCTTGAAACCACTATCGTTGGGTTTTCTAATACTCTGAATCTGATGGTGCGATTTTCATTAAGATTCTAGTTTTTTAGGGGGTATTTCCCCCTTTTTTACAAAAAAGAGGCACATTTTCTCAGGCTCGTAGCCTTTAATCAGTAAGACTAAACTTAATTAAACTTATATATTTAAAAACACTATAATAATCCGATTCGTTTGATATATCTTTTGGTATCAAAATTCCGGTTCTTAGTGTTTTCGTTACTATTGAGCAAGGTCGCTCCTTACTAACAGTTCGTTAACACGAACTGTTTGATTTTATTGAAATAAATTTTATTACAAATTATAAAATTTTATGAATTTAATAAATCTCATAAATAAATTTTATGACGCATCCTTTCCGACGAGAAAAGTAATTGAACATATTTGTAGTTAAATCACGTCTTAAAAGCTGAATTAAAAAAAAATATTTATTTAAATCGTTTGAAAAAGACTATTAAATTTAAAGACTATTTAAATTCCCGATAACTCTTTTCATTTTCTTGAGAAGATTTTTGCTTTTAGCCTGACTTTTGTTGTTTGTTTCAAAACATTATGATGGTAGAGTCAGATATGAAAAGCATAAGATTTTTCATTATGTTTCATTTATTTTCATTTGGATGAAAATCAACCAATTTACATCAATCTCCAATAATTCTTTTCTACATTCATTCTTTCAAAGATTTTGGTCATGGTCGTGGAGTGTGACCGCGTGTGGCTTCTCTAACGTCACCAACAGCATTTTGGCCAGTCACTACCATTGCAAATTTGCTACCAAAAATTAGAAGATTTGTGTTAATATGATTTTGCTGCGATAGCAGCTATTCCTTCTAATCAGTCTTATTACTTCTGGGACGAATTTTTTGTACCAGGGATATTTTCCAGAGAAATTGCCTACGGATTGCTCTGAGTTCTCGGCTGACTTAACCGTATTTCAAACAGTAGGTTGTATGTTACAAAAAATGTGTTTCACTCCTGCTTTCTAGGGCTATAATGAAAGAAAAATTGAGATGGCTAGGGCACGTTCTGCGGATGAAGGATGACAGATTGCCGAAGATTGTTTTTTTCGGCCAACCGTCTAGAATTAAACAGAAAGCAGGTCTTCCTCGTATGGGGTGGGAGGATGTCACAAAAAAAATTTAAAGGAAATAAGAACTTCCTGGGAGGGTATAAAGAGGGAGGCTTTGAATAGATTGGGATGGAGGCAGAGCGTGTGTAGCTGTGTTGGCCTCAGGCGGCTTGTTGCTGCGGTGAGTTGTTAGTATTAGTAGAAATGTTGTTTGAAACTCTCCCCTCTTGTTTGTTCAGGACGGGTATGAAGGTCGCACTAATTGTAGTTTTATGCATCAAACTCATCCACTAGGAAATTCCCGATGTCGCTATGGAGTTTGATGTTTGGGGAAGGATCTATGATACATTAAATAAAAAAACAAGTTTTTTTAACTGAAAGTAAGGAGCGACATTAAAACTTAAAACGAAGAGAAATTATTCCGTATATGAAAGGGACTGTCCCCTCCTCAACGCCTCGCTCTTTACGCTAAAGTTTTTTATTGTTTTAGAAAATAAAGTTGTGAGACAGAGTCAAACTTTAGCGTAAAGAGCGAGGCGTTGAGGAGGGGACAGTCCCTTTCATATACGGAATAATTTCTGTTCGTTTTAAGTTTTAAAGTCGCTCCTTACTTTCAGTTAAAAAAACTTGTTTTTTTTATTTAATTTTTGAACGTTTTTGAATAAATGCAGGTTTTGATCTTGGCTCACCGTACATGAATAATTAAAACAAAATTTTCATATTAATTTACTTTTATTTAGTTAAATGGCTTTCTCGAAACTTGTTTAATTTTATTTACGAACGCTTTTATTAGTAATAAATATACGTAACTTACGAATTAACTTACGTAACGAACTTCTATATTCATATATTTTTAATTTGTTTATTAGGGGGTTCGCCCCTAGTCAATACCTTGCTCTTTAAGCGAAAGTTCGAATTTTGTTCCAATTCTTTAAAAATGACCGCTTAATCACAAAGGCCGTTAATTAGAATAAATAGCTCTTATGAAAGTACTAAAAAATCTTTGGCTTAAAGAGCGAGGTATTGACTACGGGGTGAACCCAGTCATATATGTAATATTTTCTGTTCGTTTAAAGTTTCGATGTTGCTGCTATTGCAGTTGAAACACTTGTTTTTTTTATATTAAATTTCTGATCTTTTTTTAAATAATGCTGGGAAGTCCGGCGTCCCCTTCATAGCAATGTCCCTTCCCCCATGAAAACTTCCTTCATGGAAATATCCTCCCACATAACCCCCGACCCACCCACCCCCCCACTACCAGGAAAAATCTCCCCTGAAAACGTCTGTATACTTCCAAATAACCAATACTATATGTTAACATTGGGTAAAGTTCATAACTTTCAGCCCTCCCCCCGGGAGCTTCGGGGGATTAAGTCATCCTAAAAGCCATACTTATTATATTTTCGAACATGCTGAACAAAATGGCTATCTCAAAATTTTGATCAGGTGACTTTGGGAAAAAAATGAGCGTGGGAGGGGGCCTAGTTGCCCTCCATTTTTTTTGGTCACTTAAAAAGGGCACTAGAACTTTTAATTTCCATTCCAATGAACCCTCCCACGATATTCTAGGACAACTGGGTCGATACGATCACCCCTGGGAAAAAAAAAAAACAAACAAACAAACAAATAAACACGCACCCGTGATCTTTCTTCTAGCAAAAAATGCAAAATTCCACATTTTTGTAGATGGGAGCTTGAAACCTCTACAGTAGGGTTCTCTGATACGCTGAATATGATGGTGTGATTTTCATTAAGGTTCTATAACTTTTAGGGGGTCTTTCCTCCTTTTTTCGAAAATCAGCCAAATTTTCTCAGGCGCCTAACTTTTGATGGTTAGAATTAAACTTGATAAAACTTATATATTTGAAATCAGCATTGAAATCTGATTCTTTTGATGTATCTATTTGTATCAAAATACCGTTTTCTAGAGTTTCGGTTACCATTGAGCCGGGTCGCTCCTTACTTAAAGTTCGTTACCACGAACTGTTTGATACTACACAACTAGCCGTAAAGTTGCCCAGTGTTGATTATGGTGCATTTTAGTCTGATATTTCTGCTTCAATTTTTAACTTTTATTCTAGTTCCTTTCGTGGTGAAGGGCAAGCCCCACACCTAACAATTTGTCTATTCCGGTGTATTTTTTCAAATGTTTCTTTAAGTATGTTGAAGCGTTAGTTTGCTTTACTTCTGATTTTTGGACTTGAAGACTGGACTGTATGAGTTCTTAACCTCTGGTATTCAATTAGAGATTCGTAAACAAAAGAATGGTGAGAAGTTTTTTTTTCCTTTTTTTTTTATAAATTTGATAACAAAGAAAGCACACCTTGCTGGATAGTTAGTCCTGATAAAGGCTAATATTCCAAGAAACGTATATTATATAAATGTTATTTATTTTTCTTTTCTTTTAAATTTTTCAGATGAGAAACTGTCAACATATTATCAGAAAAGATGGCGGTAATCTTTGTAAAATATTGTAGAACCAATTCTAGGGGCACTATTACGCTCATCTTTGTCGACAGGACCTTGAGTAGTTACCCATGGTCCGTTACAGCACACCAGTTCTGTGAGTAGGGTTGCTAATCCCTGTGAAATTAACCAACGCTAACAGTACCATAACAACTACAGAACCATAACAGCACGCTAATAATACCATAACAACTACAGCAGCACTATAATATTTTGCAAATCCAATGTGACAGCTGCATCCGGAAGTTTATTTTTTTTAATTTATTTATTGTTATTTTATATATTATTTATTAACTTATATACTATTATTTTATATTTATTATTTTATGGTTTTATTATTATTATTTTTAATATTATTATTAATTTTATTATTTTGGATAATTAAGTAGATTCTTTCTTTTTTTATTTCTATATACATATCTTGGCTTACAGAATGGAAAAAGAATAAGGCATTCCTAAGCCCTCGGGAATCTAATACTGTTTTATTCAGAGAGATCAACTGAAACGCCCTTCCTGGAGTTCTTAACCTCTGGTATTCAATTAGAGATTCGTAAACAAAAGAATGGTTAGAAGTTTTTTTTTTCCTTTTTTTTTAGGAAATTTGATAACAAAGAAAGCACACCTTGCTGGATAGTTAGTCCTGATAAAGGCTAATATTCCAAGAAACGTATATTATATAAATGTTATTTATTTTTCTTTTCTTTTAAATTTTTCAGATGAGAAACTGTCAACATATTATCAGAAAAGATGGCGGTAATCTTTGTAAAATATTGTAGAACCAATTCTAGGGGCACTATTACGCTCATCTTTGTCGACAGGACCTTGAGTAGTTACCCATGGTCCGTTACAGCACACCAGTTCTGTGAGTAGGGTTGCTAATCCCTGTGAAATTAACCAACGCTAACAGTACCATAACAACTACAGAACCATAACAGCACGCTAATAATACCATAACAACTACAGCAGCACTATAATATTTTGCAAATCCAATGTGACAGCTGCATCCGGAAGTTTATTTTTTTAATTTGTTTATTGTTATTTTATATATTATTTATTAACTTATATACTATTATTTTATATTTATTATTTTATGGTTTTATTATTATTATTTTTAATATTATTATTACTTTTATTATTTTGGATAATTAAGTAGATTCTTTCTTTTTTTATTTCTATATACATATCTTGGCTTACAGAATGGAAAAAGAATAAGGCATTCCTAAGCCCTCGGGAATCTAATACTGTTTTATTCAGAGAGATCAACTGAAACGCCCTTCCTGGAGTTCTTAAACTCTGGTATTCAATCAGATATTCGTAAACAAAAGAATGGTTAGAAGTTTTTTTTTTCTTTTTTTTAGGAAATTTGATAACAAAGAAAGCACACCTTGCTGGATAGTTAGTCCTGATAAAGGCTAATATTCCAAGAAACGTATATTATATAAATGTTATTTATTTTTCTTTTCTTTTAAATTTTTCAGATGAGAAACTGTCAACATATTATCAGAAAAGATGGCGGTAATCTTTGTAAAATATTGTAGAACCAATTCTAGGGGCACTATTACGCTCATCTTTGTCGACAGGACCTTGAGTAGTTACCCATGGTCCGTTACAGCACACCAGCTCTGTGAGTAGGGTTGCTAATCCCTGTGAAATTAACCAACGCTAACAGTACCATAACAACTACAGAACCATAACAGCACGCTAATAATACCATAACAACTACAGCAGCACTATAATATTTTGCAAATCCAATGTGACAGCTGCATCCGGAAGTTTATTTTTTTAATTTGTTTATTGTTATTTTATATATTATTTATTAACTTATATACTATTATTTTATATTTATTATTTTATGGTTTTATTATTATTATTTTTAATATTATTATTACTTTTATTATTTTGGATAATTAAGTAGATTCTTTCTTTTTTTATTTCTATATACATATCTTGGCTTACAGAATGGAAAAAGAATAAGGCATTCCTAAGCCCTCGGGAATCTAATACTGTTTTATTCAGAGAGATCAACTGAAACGCCCTTCCTTGAGAAACGGCCTTTGATGAATCCAGCTTAATCTTTATTCATATATTCGAATTGAATAAGGAATGAAGGGATCAACTTTATTGTGATATATTTAGGAGTTAGTTGATAGTTAGTTCACTGTTGACATTGGTTGGTGTTCAAGCTAAAATGCTAATGCAGCACGTAAATGCGCTTGTTAAACAACGAAATGGAAGGCTCAAACATACCATTTTTTTTGTGATCTATTTAGGAATTAGTTGATAGTTAGTTCGCTGTTGACATTAGTTGGTGTTCACGCTAAAATGCTAATGCAGCACGTAAATGCACTTGTTAAACAACGAAATGGAAGGCTCAAACATACCATTTTTTTATTGTGATCTATTTAGGAATTAGTTGATAGTTAGTTCACTGTTGACATTAGTTGGTGCTCACGCTAAAATGCTAATGCAGCACGTAAATGCGCTTGTTAAACAACGAAATGGAAGGCTCAAACATACCATTTTTTTTGTGATCTATTTAGGAATTAGTTGATAGTTAGTTCACTGTTGACATTAGTTGGTGTTCACGCTAAAATGCTAATGCAGCACGTAAATGCGCTTGTTAAACAACGAAATGGAAGGCTCAAACATACCATCTTTTTTTTATTGTGATCTATTTAGGAATTAGTTGATAGTTAGTTCACTGTTGACATTAGCTGGTGTTCACGCTAAAATGCTAATGCAGCACGTAAATGTGCTTGTTAAACAACGAAATGGAAGGCTCAAACATACCATTTTTTTTATTGTGATCTATTTAGGAATTAGTTGATAGTTAGTTCACTTTTGACATTAGTTGGTGTTCACGCTAAAATGCTAATGCAGCACGTAAATGCGCTTGTTAAACAACGAAATGGAAGGCTCAAACATACCATTTTTTTGTGATCTATTTAGGAATTAGTTGATAGTTAGTTCACTGTTGACATTAGTTGGTGTTCACGCTAAAATGCTAATGCAGCACGTAAATGCGCTTGTTAAACAACGAAATGGAAGGCTCAAACATACCATTTTTTTTATTGTGATCTATTTAGGAATTAGTTGATAGTTAGTTCACTGTTGACATTAGCTGGTGTTCACGCTAAAATGCTAATGCAGCACGTAAATGCGCTTGTTAAACAACGAAATGGAAGGCTCAAACATACCATTTTTTTTTATTGTGATCTATTTAGGAATTAGTTGATAGTTAGTTTACTGTTGACATTGGTTGGTGTTCAATCTAAAATGCTAATGCAGCACGTAAATGCGCTTGTTAAACAACGAAATGGAAGGCTAAAACATACCATTTTTTTGTGATCTATTTAGGAATTAGTTGATAGTTAGTTCACTGTTCACATTAGTTGGTGTTCACTCTAAAATGCTAATGCAGCACGTAAATGCACTTCTTAAACAACGAAATGGAAGGCTCAAACATACAATTTTTTTTTTGTGATCTATTTAGGAATTAGTTGATAGTTAGTTCACTGTTGACATTGGTTGGTGTTCAAGCTAAAATGCTAATGCAGCACGTAAATGCGCTTGTTAAACAACGAAATGGAAGGCTCAAACATACCATTTTTTTGTGATCTATTTAGGAATTAGTTGATAGTTAGTTCACTGTTGACATTAGTTGGTGTTCACGCTAAAATGCTAATGCAGCACGTAAATGCACTTGTTAAACAACGAAATGGAATGTTCAAACATACAATTTTTTTTTTGATCTATTTAGGAATTAGTTGATAGTTAGTTCACTGTTGACATTAGTTGGTGTTCACGCTAAAATGCCAATGCAGCACGTAAATGCGCTTGTTAAACAACGAAATGGAAGGCTAAAACATACCATTTTTTTGTGATCTATTTAGGAATTAGTTGATAGTTAGTTCACTGTTCACATTAGTTGGTGTTCACGCTAAAATGCTAATGCAGCACATAAATGCGTTTGTTAAACAACGAAATAGAAGGCTCAAACATACCATTTTTTTGTGATCTATTTAGGAGTTAGTTTATAGTTAGTTCACTGTTGACATTAAATGGTGTTCACGCTAAAATGCCAATGCAGCACGTAAATGCGCTTGTTAAACAACGAAATGGAAGGCTCAAACACACCATTTTTTTGTGATCTATTTAGGAGTTAGTTGATAGTTAGTTCACTGTTGACATTAGCTGGTGTTCACGCTAAAGTGCTAATGCAGCACGTAAATGCGTTTGTTAAACAACGAAATAGAAGGCTCAAACATACCATTTTTTTGTGATCTATTTAGGAATTAGTTGATAGTTAGTTCACTGTTGACATTAGTTGGTGTTCACGCTAAAATGCTAATGCAGCACGTAAATGCGCCTGTTTAACAACGAAATGGAAGGCTCAAACATACCATTTTTTTTAATAAAGGCCATGATTATGTCCTAGGACCTTAGCAATCTAAAATTAGAAAGGGACTTGCAGCGAAAGGAACACAAACTGCCATCTAAAAACTAAATTTCCAAATTCTGAATTTGTTTTTAAATTTCAAAATTAGAACTCCCCTCACGATTTTCTTTATCAGTTCCATGTTTAGCGTTTCCTTTTTCTTAGGAAAAAACACCTTCAATTTATGAATTTCCAAATATTGGATAAAAATAAAATGTACTTAAAGGATATTTAAAGGGAAAACTAGGGCACATAATGAGTTTATTGTTAAGAATTGGTTTTGATGGGTGTGTAGCCAAATTCCTTGGTCATACCTTTGTGACTTTCGGCATCGATTTGCTCAAAACTATAAGCTCAACAAGCCTTCTGAAACTGGCTAAGTATGTTTTTTCTTTCTTCGTTTTTTGCAATGTATAATTTTTTTAGTTGGAATAAAGTATTAAATTGAATTTCGTTTCATGTAATTGCGTATCTTCAATTTAGAACTACTGGTGGACAATGACGTCAATTCTTGGAAATGTATCAGGAAGTAAGAGGGGAGCAAAATGTATTTCTCATGTTTTTTCAATTTTTCAATAAGAATATTAAAAAATGACATGTTTAAATGAAAATACAAAATGTATTTTTTAAATCTAGGGGTGGAGTCAGAAAAATGTGGGAGGGGGGAGGAAATGGACCTAAAAATTGTTATTCCCTCTCCTTAATTGGTGCAACTGCTGCTGGAATCTTCATCACTTTATAAATCATTTTTAGAGAGGCCGTTTGTTCAGATGAGAGAAATTTTTTGTCGTCCAGACGCATTTGCGATGACTTAATCAGTAGATTCCTTCTAGAGACTTGGGTATGAACAAACAGACGTTTATAGGTAAAGCAACATATAATGTAAAGCCTTTGGTTTGAAACTCAGTGTTAGTGCATTCCTATCAGAGTAAAACTATCCTAGTCTTTTGAAGTTCAAGTTTATCTTCAGACTATTACAGGTTATGATCGGCAGTTAATAACATTTCGTTGTGAGTTTAGTACACCCTCATATAATCTAATGTTTAGGCTAACTGTAATTGGTGGTGAAGTCAAGATCAAAGACAAATATAAATACTGATTGTACAAATATTGATTCAAATATGTTCTGTGGAAATATTGTCTTGTACAAGGTAATAACTGATTGTACAAATATTGATTCAAATATGTTCTGTGGAAACATTGTCTTGTACAAGATTTTACTGATTGTACAAATATTGATTCAAATATGTTCTGTGGAAATATTGTCTTGTACAAGGTTTTACTGACTGTAAAAATATTGATTCAATTGTGTTCTGTGGAAATATTGTCTTGTACAATGTTTTGCTGTGGTCACATTTATTTCTCTGAGTCAAAATTCACGGAAGTAAGCACACGCCCAGACTGTTAAAAATGAGAGTAGGGACAAGGTGTATCCTGTGGCCTGGAATAATCCCGTGTTGTGTTAGCGCAATCCTTTTAAATGCAGCCTCTCTCACTGATCCTTGGAAATTGTAGGAGAGCCTTAACCCTAATCCCCTTCCTTAAAATCATGTAACTGAATGTCAGTAGTAGCAACAAGTCTCTTATTTAGGGCCTTACTCAAGTTACATATTGAGCCTTGTCTTTTACATCCTCTCCGTGTCAACATGTCTGCATTAAGTTCATTATTTAGACATGTGGTGCCACTGTTCATATGTCTAGCCCTTTGACGATTTTTCGTGGAGAGTGGGCTCAAAATAAAAAACGGCAGATATTAGGCCTATTTATGTTCAAGTGGTCAATAAGAAGTCTCAGAGAAAAGGTTGCTTCCCTTTGTGTGTAGGTGTTAACGCTACTTTTCCTAACTTTAGTTATTAACGCTAATTATAAAATCTATGTATCATTTTTCTTTTTGTTGCTTCTTTTGCCTCTTTTTAAGGGTATTCGATTCCCTAAAGAATCAGCCTGTCTCGTTCATTACAAACTCTTTTAGTTTGTGTGGCCAAACTACTTAAAACTGGTTGGGCGGTTTAAGGGGATTTTAAACCTAAGATATTTAAGAGGATTCGATACCATAAAGAATCAGCCTATCTCGTCCATTACAAACTCTTTTAGTTTGTATGGCCAAACTATTTAAAACTGGTTGGGTGGTTTAAGGGGATTTTAAACCTAAGATATTTAAGGGGATTCGATACCATAAAGAATCAGCCTATCTCGTCCATAATAAACTTTTTTAGTTTGTGTGGCCAAACTATTGGACAAGCGATCCGAAGAGACGACAGAACACTAAAAGCCGACATGTAATTTCCCCAAAATCTTAGAAAATCCTTGCAACTTCTCTTGTTTTGTACTGGAAATAGATATATTTAGTTTTAGAAAAATTTATATCATTAGAAAGTCTAAAAAATTTTTCTATCAAACTGAGCAGAATTTTCTTTTTAAAATTCAGGAAAGGTTTGTCCCTAAAAACATTGTAGTATACCTGCTAGGAAAATACCCGATATGGACCTCAAAAGAAATGTCATTTGACCAATTTGACAGCTCATCGAATTTTCTCTGGTGAAACCCACTTTAACTAAAAACTTTGCCGACAGAATTCCATTGTCTTTTCAATACAATTCCGTAATCAAATCACAAATTTTAGATAGGTTTCATTAATATGTAGTCCCCTGGGATAATTCACTAATGGACCCCTTGCCTTTGAAACAGTCAGCCGACGTTGCGACTCGCAAAATGATGTTTAAGGTAGCGAATCCTCTTAAAGCACAACTGTACCTCAGGCAATAAAACTATACGGCTTAATGCCTCTTCTACGTCGGTTGCTATCATATTTGGGATTATAGAGAGACCCCACGTTGCTGTCACTTAATAGTTTTATGCAGTGACAGGAAAGTTGTATCATAAAATTTTTTCGACAAGGAATGGACAAATGTCACCTGAAAGGTTATACTTTGCCCTTAACCCCCAGATCTCAACCCGACCTTGTCTCTGTAGTCCATAATAAAACTCTTGGAAATATTGTTGAGTGCGCCACGTAACCACATATTAAGTCTAAGGGGTAATGAGTCCCTTCCCCTAGACCTAATTATTATTATTTCCAATTTTGATATTTACGATTTAAGATTTTTAATGACTTTTTACATTTTTCGTATAGTTGATATTTTTCTTTATCTTTTTTTCCGATTAGCTTCCTCTCCCAAATATGCCCCCCTAAAATAATTTTTTGCACACGTGCCTGTTCTTATGGTTGTGGCTTCATTTTACAAAAGATCAGGCATTATTCTAATTTTGTAAAATGTCTAGTTTTTTTCGATAGAACTCTCCTATTTAAGTTTAGTTTATTACCTTTCATGCTTCCCAAACCGTTTTCCGATTTCTTATTTGGAGAAAAAACATACCGTGCCGCAATGCAGGAACTATTGGAACTTATGGGTCTCTAGCTAAGAGAATATTTCTTTTCATGGATAAGCTTCGTTCTTCCTTATGAAATATTGGCGAAATTTCTGACCTTTGCTCACGAAAAGACATTTAAACCTGTTATTTATGATTTTTTGTGGCATTTAGACATGGAACTATCTCACAATTTGTATTTTTGAGTAGAAATAAAACAAACTTGGTTTGCAAACTTCATATACCTGGGATTTTTTCGGAAAAAAGTGGAAAAACGAAAAAATTGCCCCTACTAGATTTTGAAATATAAGTTTCACCAACCTCCCCCACCACATTTTGGGTAATTGGCACTCCTGGCTCGTGGGTACAAATCTTCTAACTGTGGGTGCATACTTGTTATTTTCGTAGAGGCAGGGATTCTTCGTAGTCAGTTTGACCTGTTACCATTATACTAATAGCTAATATATTTCAATGCATTTTATATATATTTATATTGTAGGGCGTCCCAAGTCTATTATGTACAAGCCTTCAAATAATGTTTGGAAGTTGTCCCCTGTCTCAAGTGCTTCCTTCCCCCCAAAATTGTGCGTAAATGAACAGGGCTTAGGAGGCCAGTTTCAAAAGCATGTAAATTAAGAGGTGACATATGGAGGTTGTCCTAAAATGGGACAAATTTAAGGTTTTTTTTCTGTCCCACACCGCTACAGAAAAGTTTTAATGATGACTTGACAATACAGCCCTAGGGTATAAACATTAATATTTCTATTAAATTATAAATGTTATTAATTTGAAATATTTCAACAAAATAAGTTTTTCAAAGAAAATTGAAAAGCAATACTAAACTAAAAATGAGCAAAAATAAAGTAAATAATCTTCTAAGTGTAAAACTACCAAACAAACCCATCAATGAATCAATGAAACCCAAAATGAACAGAAGTTGCAATACATAACCGAGTCAATCTTAAATGAGCAGAAACAACATGAGTAGGGCTCACGCTCCCCATCCCTTCTGAAGACCAAAATATAATTTGCACTTTACTGAAAACAATCCTTATTTCGACAATAATGATCCTGTTTCTCATAATATTGAGAAACAAACAAGCCGAGAAATTTTCGTGATTTTAGCAATAGGGAAAAACATCTCCTATAAAGAGCGTGTTCCCAAAGAAAATTTTACGGTCAAATTGCACACCAAAGAACCCCTTTACAGAGGTTCCGAGTTCCTGTCTACAATTATGAGGAATTTTGATTTTTTTTTTTCCGAGAAAAATAGTCAAGGGGGCGTATAATCTTCTTCAAATTTCTTAAAACCCCGGATCAAAGATTTTGTGACGACAAACTGTGAGTATATACAAGCAGGAACTTTAAAAAGAGGTTTAGGTTGCAACAGAATCTACTTTTTATGCTGATTACAAATACACAAAATTAACTAGATTTAAATTTGTTAGTCAAAACTTATTAGTATATGAAAGTTGGCTTAATTTTAGGAAAGGGTCTTAAACACCCCCAAAAACGGGTGTGATCTTGATGAAAATTATACACTCGAAGTCGATATTTGTGAGAACCCTTAGGCTATTATTTTAAAGTTACGATATACCTGTCCTTTTCCCCCAGGGGTGATTGTCTCCGGCTAGTTGGTTTAAAATATCGAAATAAGGTTCATTCCAACAAAAATTAAGAATCTAGTGAGTTTCTGAGCAATTTAAGAGATCCCGCCACTGCAAGTAAACCTGCACCCCCAAGTTTGCAGAGATCGGTATGTTACGGCTCTGTTGGCTCGTACTCCTTCAGTAATTATTTTATGCTTAAGAGTTTCTGAGATTACTTATTAAAAATATGAGACCACACATTGGGACGGAGAAGAAGTCCACAATTCAAAGATGCTAAGAACCTACATTTCAGAAATACTGTTCGATTTCCACTAAAGTTGGTATTTGAACATGATCTGGATAGCTGATCTGGGTGATTACAAATCTGAGACTAGCATTTGAATACTGAAGTCCAAAATCAAGAGATATCACGCACATATTTCACAAATGGCACCGGGTCTAGGTTATGTGTATTGGGGTATTGTTAGCATTCGGTATTTTCATTGAAAAACTCTGGTTTATGTTTTTATTGAAAAAAAGTAAAAACAACAAAATTGTCCCACTAGATTAAAGAAAGAAAAACACGTTTTGGACCCCCCCCCCCTTGGATTTCTGTGAATTGGTGCTAGTTGAAACGCAGCTAGGAATATTAGTAAAAACGCTTTTAATTTCATGAAAAAGAGGAAGGGTTTGTAAAAGGAAGATTTAAGTGATAGATTATACAAAAATAACAGGAATGCGAGGAAAATAGGCCATGGGTAAAAATTACTGAATATCTGGGAAATGCAGCTAGATGATGTAATAGTTAAAAATGCATTGAGATGTTATATAATTGAGAGGGAATGGTCAACCTGGACTTGTCCCAGTTAAAGATAGGAACTGGTCTTCAATTATTGACAAGGAAAAGGTTAAAGAGAGGTAGGCAGAGCATCTTGAGAATGTGCTAAACCGTGATAAAGTTACGTGAAAAGATATAGAAAAGAAGGAGGAACTTTGTCACACGTTGGAAGCAAAGGAAGATTTATTTTGAGAGAAAAAATTAGAGACAGTACTAAGATATTTAAGTATAATAAGGCCCCAGGTGCTCATAGTGAGGTAAATGAGTTGTTTTTTTTTTTAATAGGACGGTTATGAAGTTCAAGGTAAATTACTGAAGATTGCTAGTATAATCTTTGGAAAAGGGGAAGTTTTTGGATTTTTGGGGATTTTTGGAAGAAAACTTCAATCAAACCCTTTTGTAAGAAAGGTGGTTCCAGGAAGTGAAACAAAGTGGTTTTAGGAAGGGGAGAGGAGGCGTCGATCAAAATTTTACTCTTAGATCAATAACTTAGAAGTGCCTGAATTATCAGACCCCTTTAGTTCTCATTTCTATAGATTATGAAGAAGGGTTAGAATCAACAGATAGAATAGCTTTAGTGAAGGTCCTTTCCATGTATGGTATACCAGGTACCAGTAATTATCACATTAACACATTAAAGTGATCAATGCTGTGTACAAGAGCAACATTGCTGCAATTAATATAGGAAATGAGGTTTGTAGCTGGCCACATATTGAATCAGGAGTTAAGCAGGGTTGCGTTGCATCTGCATTTATATAGACAATTTTGATAGACATTATCCTAAGAAAAACGACAAAGGCTATGGAAGAGCATGGAATCAAATAGAAAAATAAAAATCTCCTAGACTTCGATTAAGTTGATGATACTATAGTCCTAGATTAAAATGAAAGCAAAATGAATAATTTTTCTGTTTCGTCAGTTCAGGGCGCAATAGTAGGTTTGAAAATTAAGGTTAGTAAAGCTAAGTCGATTCGACTGAGAACAAATGAAGGGGAACAGGTAATGTGGGATGACAATAAGATCAATAAAGTTGATAGCTTCACTTACCGGGTTATTGTTATTAGTAAAGATGCTGGACGCAGCGAAGATGATAAAAGTAGAATAGCCAAGGCCCAGGGTTTTTTTCACAGCAGAAAAAGTTTGGAAGAACAAGGTGGTAAGTTTGCGAACCGAGATTAGAAAATTGGAAGTTACAGTGATGGCAATGGTCAAGATGGTTCCGAAACGTGGGCGCTTCGAAACACAAAAGAAGATTCGTTAGACGTTTTTCAGAAAAATTGCCTATGGATTCTTTTGGGTACCAATTTGACTGACTGTATTTCAAACAGTAAGCTGTAAAAGCAATGTGGTTCCATCCCGCTTTCTAGGGTTATGATAAGAGAAAGGTTGGGATGGGCAGAACGCATTCTGCAGATGAAGGGTGAGAGATTGCAAAAGGTAATCCTTTTTGGCCAACCATCTAGGGCCAAATGAAAAGCAGGTTTTCCCTGAAGGGCTTGGGAAGAGTTCATAAGCAAAAATTAAAAAAAACTGGGACTTAATGGGAGGATGTGAAGAGAGAAGATTTGGACAGATTCTAAAAGTACAATCTAAGACCACACTCGCTATACATGACGTAAGAAACCAAGAGAGGAAAGAATATAATAAATGAAAAAATTAAATCAAATAGGTGAGAAAGCGATCCCTCGTTTAAAGAAATTTCCTCGTTTTCTCACCTATTGGATATATTGGAATGGAGGAGAAGCGTGTGCGGCTTTGCTGCCCTCTGGGGGTTTATTGCTTTGGTAAGCTTTTTGTAGTAGCAGTAGTAGTAGTAGTAGTAGTAGTAGTAGTAGTAGTAATAATAGTAGTAGTATGTTAAAAGTAAACGTATTAACGACGCTTATTGACTACTAAGATCCCTACGTTAGCCCTGCAGTGTGTTGTTATAGTAAGGTTTGATCTCTGGGTCCTATTACCGATCTGAGGTTCGCCACCACGGGCAAACTCACTGCGTCCCCACAGGAAGTAGCAGTTAGTAGTAGTAGTCTTGATTTCCACATAAGTTGGAAGTTAAAACTTATTTTATTGCTCACTTTAAATTTGAGGCGAACATTGCAGTAACAAAGTCTAAAATCAAAATTATTACTCAAAAATGTTTTTTTAAATTTCACTAAACTAGGTATTAAAGATTTTCTGAGCTTACATATTATGAATTTTATGCTGCTATTGCCACATAAAATCCACAATCTAACAGTGTTTATTAAATACTTCAGAGATATATTTGATTTCTACCAGCACCATATCTCGTTACCTCCCCCCCCCTTCCCCCTACACACGCAAATGCACGCACTAACACACACAGATTCGCAACTGTAAAACTTTCGTACCTTTTTAGACACACGATTCTTCGCCGATTACTTAAATAGGCACTCTAAATGATTAATTGTCAAACATTGAAAGTCATTACAATCGCAGGCTGATAATAAAAATGTATAAACTATATATGAGCGAATTGCACGTGTTAGCTTCATAATATGCACATTATATAATAGTGAAAAATCATTGAAGATTAATCGTGGGAAATTATTAAGATCACAGCATAGCTGACCGAAATCAAAACAATGTAAATGCAAATCTGAGGCTACGTCTGTATTACTGCAGCATTGAAGTTCAATTCAGTAAACATTTAAACGATTTTTTGCCAATATTCACCAAAGCAGGTATCTAAGATAGTGAGATACTTAAGAGCCTAACTTAAATATTATTGAACAAAATATGGTCAGTTGTTGTTGTTTTTTTGGAGTTTGACGCGTTCGACCAGTAGGTCATATGCGTTCGTATTACATGATCTTTCGGTGCCTCATTCATTCACTAGCTTTCTTGGGTATAAGCCATGTATATAGCTTAAAAAACTTCCCCATGACCTATGGGAGTCATATTACCGCCCCTGCCATAGTTATTGGATCTTTCAACTATGCTGAGCAAAATGACTATCTCAAAATTATGATCGGACAATTTTGAAAAAAAGAGGTATGGGAGGAAGTCTGGTCATCCTACAATCTTTTTGGTCAGTTTAATAGGGCACTAGAACTTTTAATTTCCGTTTGAATGAGCTCTCTGCCGATGTTCTAGGGCAACTGGGTCGATACGATCACCCCCTGGGAAAAAAAACAAAAAACAAACAAACAAACACGCACGCGTGATCTTCCTTCTTGTAAAAAATACAAAATTCCTCATTTTTGCAGATAGGAGCTTGATACCTCTACAGTACGGTTCTCTAATTTGCTGAATCTAAAGGTGTGATTTGCATTAAGATTCTATTAATTTTAAGGGGTGCTTCCCTTTTATTGAAAATCAGGAAAATTTTCTCAGGCTTGTAGCATTTAATAGGTCTGACTGAACTTAATGAAACTCTATATATATTTGAAATCAGCATAAATAGGTATTTCTTTCGATTTATTTATTCGTTTAAAAATTCCATTTTCAGTGTTTCGTTTACTATTAAGCCAGGTAGCTTCTTACTTACAGGTCGTTACCACGAACTGTTTGAAATGCTTTCAAAAAATACCACAGATATTCCTATAATTGTTTGATAATGGACCTTGTAAAGACAAAGGAACAAAAAATTCCAGAAAAATTTTTTCTGAAACAGATTTTTTAAAAGGAAAGTAAAGAGTCATGTTGCCATCTCAAAAGAATAGAGATAAAGTCATATTTCTGTCACATGTGTCACATTGTCGTAAGTCAAACTGACAATGAACGGAAATATGCCTTTTGCAAGCTAAGCAAAATGACAGTCGAAAAAGTATTACTTTTTACAGATTCTCCATGGATTTTATGTTGGAAGTTATAGAGACTCCAAAGATTTGGACCAGCTGCGACAAAACGGAATAACACATATTCTGGCGATTCATGACACAGCAAGAAAACTTTTTGACGTAAGTTCAGCTTTATTTGAACGTGTTAAACAGTTTCTATTAAAATGAAATACTGATATCCTTTCTCAATTAGTTAAACACTCAATTAGTTAAACTACACTGAACAAAATAGCTATCTCAAAATTTTGATTGGATGTATTTGGGGGAATGATGAGCGTGGGGGGGGCTAGTTGCCCTCCAATCACTTTCGACTATTAAAAAGGGTACTAGCCCTTTGAATTTACAATCGAATGAGCCCATTTTGAAGTTTCTACGACAACGCCTTCTATATAAACCTTATATGCCCCCAGGGCATAGCTTAAAACCCTTGCCCTGAGGGTTGTGGGGGAGTGTCCTCCTCAAAAGCATATTTTTTATCCGGAAATCAACTACGCTGAACAAAATGGCTATCTCAAAATTTTGATTGGATGTGTTTGGGGGAATGATGGGCCTGGGGGAGGGGACTAGTTGCCCTCCAATCACTTTTGACTATTGAAAAGTGCACTAGCCACTCTAATTTCCAATTGAATGAGCCCTTTTCAAAGTTTCTACGACAAATCCTTCGATACGAAGTGCCCGGGTATAAAGAACCAAAAACCAACATATTGAGCCCACATCGTTCTTTACTTAGGCAGCGCTAGCACTCTGCCTATGATTGAAAGTTCTAGTTCACTTTTTAAGAGTCAAAAGAGTTAAGGGCAACTAGCCCCCCACCCTCGCCCTTTTTTACCCAAACCCATCCGCTACAAATTTTGAGAGAGCCTGTTTTTTTCGAAATTGTTCAAAAATTAAATAACAACCCCCCCCCCCCCCCCCGAGCCCAGGGGATAGGCGTTGTAAGTGTTGTCCTGGGGGTGTATATGGTTTTCATGAAATGGATGGTCGTATAAATTTCAGACAGATTGGAAATTGAAAGTTCTATTTCAATTTTTAAGAGTCAAAAGATACCCCCCCTCCCACACACCCTTTTTTCCCAAGCCCATCCGATAAATTTAATATAATAGCCATTCCATTAAAAATACTTCAAAGGTCAGATAACAAAAATTCCTGTGTCGACGCAGCCCTCCAGGGCCCGGAGGCAGGCGTTATGAGTAATGCTCTAGGGGCATATATAGTTCTCATGGAATGGATGCTCATATAAACTTCGGAGTGGGTTCATTTGATTGGAAATTGAAAGTTCTTGTTTACTTTTAAAGAGTCAAAAGAGGTCGGAGGGCAACTAGCCCCCCCCCCCCGCCCTAAATGCATCAGATAAAAATTTTGAGATAGATATTTTATTAAAGATAGTTCAAAGCTCAGATAACAAAAAAATCCGGTGTCGACACAACCCCCAAGGGCTCGGGGTAGGCGTTGTGAGTTATGCCCTGGGGGCATATATGGTTGTTATAGAAGGGATGCTCGTATAAACTTCATAGAGAGCTCATTTGATGGGAAATCGAAAGTTGTAATTCACTTTTTAAGAGTCAAAACTGATTGGAGGGCAGCTAGCCTCCCCTCACACTCCCTTTATTTTTTTCCCAGAGGCAGTTCATATAGAAGGGTTCGTCCTATAAACTTAAAGGGGGCTCATTCGATTGAAAATAGAGAGTTCTAGTGCCGTTTTTAAGAGTCAAAAGTGATGAGAGGGAAAATAGCCCCCCCCCCTAAGCCCTTTTTCCCCAAATACATTTGATAAAAAAATTTGAGGTAGCCCTTTTGTTAAAAATAGTTCAAAGATCATGTAACAAAAACTTCTTTACGTATGGCCATTTAGTTAAAAATAGTTCAAAGCTCCGATAAGAAAAACTGCTGTGTCGACACAACCCCCTCCCAGAGACCGGGGCAGGCGTTGTAAGTATTGCTCTGGGGGCACTTATGGTTCTTATGGAAGGTATGCTCGTATAAACTTTGGAAAGGGCTCATATGATTGGAAATTGAAAGTTCTAGTTCATTTTTCAAGAGTCAAAAGAGATAAAAGGGCAACTAGCCCCCCTCTCTGCGCCCTATTTTCCTCAAACCCATCCGATAAGAACTTTGAGGGAGCAATTTTTTTGAAAATAGTTCAAAGGTCAGATAACAAAAACTCCGGTGTCGACACAACCCCCTAGGGCCCGGGGGGGGGGGCAGGCCTTGTAAGCTATATACTGGGGCCGTATGTGGTTCTTATGAAAGGGATGCTTGTATAAACTTCAGAGAGGGTTCATTTGAATGGAAATTAGAAGTTGTAGTTCATTCTCTCATAGTTCAAAAAGATCGGAAGGCAACTAGCCCCTCCCGCCCTCCACGCCTTTGGGTTTATTGGATGGATAAACCCATCCGATAAAAATTTGAGGTGACCAATTTGTTAAAAATAGTTCAGCCATCAGGTATTAAGACTCCACGGTTGACACAGAAAACTCTTGAATATAAGAGGAAGGCGTACATTGCCTTTGTCGATTTTCGATCTGCCTTCGACACTGTCGATAGGCAGTCACTATGGCTAATCCTCCAGTCTGCTGGCGTACCCACGAAAATCGTCCGTCTCCTCAAAGAGCTGTATAATAACACTGAAAGTGCGGTGATCGTAAATGGACGGCCTTCTGGATACTTCAAAATTAAAAATGGTGTCCGGCAAGGATGTGCCGCTGCACCTGAGCTCTTTAACTGTGTAATAGACCACATCCTGAATAAAACACAGCAGGTGCAGCCGTTTGGCATAGGCTTTGCTGGAAGAGTTCTTTCAGACGTCGACTTTGCTGACGACGTGGCGCTAATATGCGAAAACATTAGTGACCTCAAAACTACACTGGAAATACTGGCCTCTGCCGCTGAGAAATTCGGTCTGAAAATAAATTGGTCGAAGACCAAGATAATGCCCGTTGAGAAAACGCCGCCCAACCCCCTGTCATCTGTGGAAATTTGTGACCAAACTGTAGAGGTAGTCAAGCAGTTTACCTACCTTGGTTCAATTGTCTGCTCAAACGGAAGCCTAGATGCCAAAATATCAGTAAGAGCGGCAAAAGCAAACTCTGTCTTCGGTCGCCTTCTAAAAACAGTCTTCCATAAAGCCCAGATCAACCGTCTCACCAAAGCACGAATATATTCTGCTTCAGTTGCCAGGGTTATGCTCTATTCTGCCGAGACTTGGTCGCTGACTCGGACACAGACGCTGAAGGTAGATGCCATCCAGACGAAACACCTCCGAAAAATCGAACGCTCCCGATGGTCCGACAGGGTACGAAATTCGGAAATCCTCAGGTCCTTCAAACTCCCACCCCTGTCCGAGCAGCTTGAGTCTGGCTCGCTGCGTTGGTATGGTTATCTGCTCCGTCTGCCTGCCCAAGCACCCGCCCGGCTCATCTTCGATTTCAACCCAGCTGCAAACGGCTGGAGGCGTCCTAGGGGAAGACCTCGCACCAGATGGGTGGACGTCATCCGTGATCGGCTTGCCTCCAGAAACATCAACCCGGCTGAAGCGACAACCCTCGCCCTGAATCGACCACTCTGGAGAAGACGGACGGCGCTGACGACTGGTTCCCTCTACGCTGGCGACGCTGCCAAGCAAGAGCTTTAAGTAAGTAAGTAAGTTGACACAACCCCCCCTGGGCACAGGGACAGGCCTTGTAAGTTATACTCTAGAGATATATTGTTCTTATAGAAGGGACGCTCGTACAAACTTCAGAGAGGGCTCATTTGATTGAAAATAAAAAGTTCTAGTTTACTTTTAAAGAGTCAAAAGAGACCGAAGGTTAATTAGCCCTCCCCCACGGCCTTTCCCCCAAACCATACGATAAAAATTTTGAGATAGCCATTAGGTTAAAAATAGTTCAAACATCAGATGACAAAAACTCCGAGGTTGACACAAACCCATTTTTCAGTTTGATATTGTTACTTTGATGCCAATTTTGAAACTTTGATGAACATTTGATTTTTTGTTTTTTTTAAACCGTTTGATTTTGAAACAAGGAATTTTTAAAAATTTGAAACTTTTTGCAATCAAAAACGAACAAAAATTAATTATAAAAAGCTTTCCCAAAAATAAGTTTTTCAAAGAAAAGTAAAGGCCGTTTTAAACTTTAGCTCAGCAGATATAAATACCTGTTAAAATTCAAACTCAAAACGACCAGAAATTACTATTAAAGAATAAATAAAACCCAAAACAAACAGAAATTAAATAAACAATCATAGCAAAAACATACAACAAGTAATAATATAAATGAATAAATAGATCTGAAAGCGAGTAATGCTTAGATTGAATATGAAAATCAAGCTTAAAACGAAAAAAAATATTTTGCTATTGAAGTATAAATGAAACTTAAAACGAACAGAAATTAAATAAATAATCAATGCGAACAAACATACAATAGATATTAATGTAAATGAATAAATAAATATTAAAACCAGTGAAACTTAAATTGAATATGCAAAATATGCTTGAATCAAATAAAAATAACTATAATTAAGAGTTTGGATATCGCCTCCTTCTCTCACTGTAGAAGTCTAAAACCTACTGCGTCATTGGCACTTTACTGCGTCATCTGTGCACTTTACTGCGTCATTGGCGCTTCACTGAAAACGAATTATATTACAAATATTTTCTTTTCCAGTTCTTACAGTATTGAAAATAAAAATAAAATTAGAGTGAAATAAATTCTTGAACTGATGGATCTTTCAACAACTAATATCATTATATATCAAATATTCAATTTGATATTGTGCATACTTTCCAAGACTGTTCAACACACATATAGTTTTCAGTAAAGTACCAATGTAGCAGTAGGTTTTAGACTTTTACAGTGAGAGAAGGAGGCGATAGCCAAACTCTTAATTGTAGTTATTTTTATTCGATTCCAACTTGATTTGCATATTCAATTTAAGTTTTACTCGTTTTAAGATTTATTTATTCATATACATTAATATCTATTGTATGTTTGTTCGCATTGGTTGTTTGTTTAATTTCTGTTCGTTTTAAGTTTTATTTATGCTTCAATAGCAAAATATTTTTTTTTTCGTTTTAAGCTTGATTTTCATATTCAATCTAAGCATTACTCGCTTTAAGATCTATTTATTCATTTATATTATTACTTGTTGTATGTTTTTTGCTATGATTGTTTATTTAATTTCTGTTCGTTTTGGGTTTCATTTATTCTTTAATAGTAATTTCTGGTCGTTTTGAGTTTGGATTTTAACAGTTATGGGTATCTGCTGAGCTCAAGTTTAAAATGGTATTTACGTTTCTTTGAAAAACTTATGTTTCGGAAAGTTTTTTTTTAATTAATTCGTAAAAAGGGCATTTAACCCAAGGAACAGGGTTGCCAACTTGCACTTTAATCATGTGAAATGTACCCTTTTTTACCTCAGAGGGCACAGAAGAGGGGATGCGTAAATTTTTTGACTTGCACTCTTTTTGAGCAAATTCACTCTTTTTTGGCCTTGATTTGCACTCTTTTTAGACGTCACAGCATTGCAATTGTAGTCCAAATATATATTCCTTCAAATGAAGGGATGGATTTAGAATCAAGTTTCGAGGTTTTAGGTGCCCAAATACTGCAATAAAAGGGAGGGCGTCGCCTTTCTCAGTGCCAGAATTGCACTTGTAGTCCAAATATATATTCTTTCAAATGAAGGGATGGATTTAGAATCAAGTTTTAAGGTTTAGGGTGCCCTAATTCTGCAATAAGAGGGAAGCCGTCGCCTTCCTGTATGCCAGAATTCCACTTGTAGTCAGAACATATATTCTTTCAAAGGAAGGAACGGATCTAGGGTCAATTTTGGAGGTTTTGGGTGTCCTAATTCTGCAATAACAAGTTGGGGGGGGTGTCACCCTCCTCAGTGCCAGCATTGCTTTTGTTTGTCCAAATATATATTCTTTCAGATGAAGGGATGGATTTAGAATCAAGTTTCGAGGTTCTAGGTGCCCAAATTCTGCAATAAAAGGGAAGGCGTCGCCTTCCTCAGTGCCAGAATTGCACTTGTAGTCCAAATTAGTTTTTTGAAAAAAGAACAAAACGTTAAATAGAAAATTGGTTGTATCAATATAAATATGACGCAAGCATATCCAAAAAAAAAACTACTTTTCTCCGATTGGCTTAAAAGATAAGAAATACAAACAGGGACACAAAGATGATTACCAAAAAGGACTTGGTTTTATCGACTCGAGATGCCAGAAGTAGGTCGAGTTTATTGTCTCTCATAGGCTTGCAACTTATTGGGTATTAGTTCTGAGCAGCAGGGTTGCCAACTTGCACATTTTATGCGTGAAATGCACTCTTTATTACCTCAGAGGGGACGCGGAAGAATGAAAAACCCCACTTTTTGGATGTAAGTTTTTATTTGCTTCAAGAACAGGGATGCCAACTTGCACGTTTTTATGTGAAATGCACTATTTTTTACCTCAGAGGGGGCGCAGAAGAGGGGAGGCGCATATTTTTTGACTTTCACTCTTTTTGAGCAAAGTTCACTGTTTTTTGCCTTGATTTGCACTCTTTTTAGACGTTGGCAGTTGGCAACCTTGCTGGGCAGATAGGCCTAAGAAGACAAAACCTTTGAAAAAATTTGAATTGTATCGCTTTGTAACGTCCTAATCGTTTATATATTTTTTTTCTCTGAGACAGCAAAACAGAATACTCTTCGTAAACTACCTATACATGTACCTAAACTACCTAAAAATAACAACTGTTGTTATAAAACAGAACATTAAAAGATTCCTTTAGTAAAGAGATGGGGTTAGATGCGTCTATATCTAACGTTGTCAACAGGATGGGGGCCAGGATTGCTTCAGCCTCCGTATAATACGAAAAATTATATCGATTTTCAATATATAGATTTTCCATACACTTAATTGAATTTCTCCTTTCCTATTCACTCTGAATTTTAAGCTCGAAATATAATTATAAAACTATTGCAAAAAACTAAGGCTGATAAAACATATTGACGGAATATTCAAATTAGCCAAATATTTAAATTGAAATCTAGCATTGTAGTTTTCAAGAAAAAGGTTGATTTTTTTTAAATATTCATGCAAGTAACCCGTAATAAAAGTATGTCCATGAAATAGTAAACAGAAAGTAATTTGAGAAAATTTTCACCAACAAAAGTTTTTCAAAGAAAAGAAAAGTGCAAAATTGAATCGTAAAACGATCTGAATTGAAGCCGTATAATATAAAACGAACAGAAATTATCGTGGATGAATAAGTTAAACTTAAAATGAACAGAATTTAAATTGAATTATCAAAAACCCTTCCTTCCCCTTAAAGAATTACGCTGAAGATAACTTGTTTTTCGAAGAGTGTGCTCGCCTCTGGTGTTTCTTCGCTTTTCTTAATGTTATCATAATGCAAAACGAGTATAAATAATTTAACTGACAAAGCTAATGTAGTGATAAGTATGTGAACTCAATTCCTGAAAAAAAAATCAGTTAGGGGGCTCCAAAAAAATGCCATGTAAAGTTTAATGTTAGATGGCGTTTGTGAATTTTCGCAATGACACCCGTTTCTACTCTTATAAGTTATCTGATATTTGACCAACCGCAACAAAAAGAAAGTCACAATAATTTTATGTAAGTTACTGTAATTTATGAAAAAAGACTTATTCAGTATCCGATAAATACGCGAGAAGTGAGGTTTGGTTAATGCTAATGAAATAAAACAAAGTATGATAAAAATATAATAGTTTAGAAACAAATTTGGACTATATATTTGTACATTAGGAGGGGGAGGTGTGGTGAAAAAGCTTAGTATGCATTGAATACGTAACCTAACCTAATCTAGGTACCTTTTTCTGCCCCTTTAACCCCAAAAAACTAAAGTTTAAATATTTTTCACAGAGTGAGCAATACCTCACTAAGCAGCGAAAACCTGTTTTTCAATAGGATCTTTGAGATTTTGATGCTGTTCTTCTCGCGTATTTACCGGATACTAAGTAAGTGCCAAAAAAATACAAATTAAGAGCTATTCTAAATAAGAAAAGCGGTTAATTACGATTTTCGTGTTTTTTAGGATAAAGAATATTTGTGCATATTGGCAGCAGACACACCTTCACAAAACCTGCTGAAGTATTTTTCTACCTGCAATGATTTTATTCACGAAGCCCGTCTCCAAGGTGGGCAGGTTTTGGTTCACTGGTAAGCTAACTTTTTACAAAATAGAATATTTGATCTTATTATACTCATTTTGAATAATAGTAAAGATTATATGGGAATATTTTTTACCAAATAGAGTGTATCAGTATAGAGATATAGCACCAAGGAAAATACCTATTCAGCCTAGAATCATATTTTATATACATATAACCGGCTCGGTTCCTGCCAGTGTTGACACATCTGTAAACAAGTAGTAGAGACAATTTTTTATTGTGAATTTGTACTTCGATGATTAATGATGGTCAGACGGTTGGTACTTGTCCGTTATTCAGAACACAGCCATGACTTTGGATATCGAAGATCAGACAAAATGTAGTTTATAGCCGTGTATTCGGAGACAATTAGCTTAGGCTCAAGGGAAAAAGTATGTTGTAGGTACATTTTAGTTAAATATTTAATATATAGAGCTGGTATTTTGGTTAGGTTAGGCTATATTTTGTATGCAGCCCCGCTATACTTAACTCCCAACACTCCTAATGTGCAAATATTTAGCTCAAATTATATATATATCCTAGCCATCTCCCAGGCGTCTCAGTAGACAATTTCTAAAAGCAAAAAGAAATTTTTGGCTTTCAAAATAGAGCCTAAAACTCATCAGCAACTGGAATAGAAATTGCACTTCTGATTAGAAACCCCTCAGTGGATTTTTGCTGTTCTACACCTTGAATAACAAGAAAGTCACATTTTGACGTGGGTAGCATTGATGTATCTCATTTTTTATTTTGTTTTTTACCCAGGGGATGACTGTATGAGGCTGTTGGTCGTATAATATCAGAAGAGGACTCACCTAAACAGAAATAAAGATATTTAGTGCCTGTTTACGCAAAAAATAGATCACATCCTAGCAAGGTTCCGTTTTTGCCTTTTTGTGCCACCAACATCCATTTGCCTCAAATAAGTCCCTGAAACTTCAGCCTAAATAGGGCCCTGGAATGCAAATTCTGTGAAAGCAATATATTTGTCTTGTTTTGAAACTCCTGACTGACAGTTTACAGTTTCCCATCTTGAAAAAGAAGGAAAGTCATATTTTAGCATGAGTAGCATGACTGAAGGGCCTCCAACTGGTTAGATCAAAGCAAGCTACACGCAAGTTAAAAAATCAGTACTAAAAAATCAAGAAAAGTGGCAGCTACTACAACATTCTGCCTAAACGGGATATTTTTTTCTCTTTTCTTAGTCTCTTACTATTTCAAAGAAGAAAAAGCCGTAGGCTTTTTCCTGTTTGTAATCAATTAGAATTACATAAAGGATCGATGTGGTTCATTATAAATTATAATAGTCCGGGTTGCAGCGGTAGCTAGCAACCTAGTAAGAGACGATCACCTCCAATGTCAAGAAATATAAAACCCCCCAACTCCTAAAAAAAGAGTCAGATCAAAACAAAAAGTACACCATTAGAACCGCCTTGTCCGAATCCTCTATAAAGGAAACTTACCTCCCTTTGGCTTGAATAACAAAGAAAATATATTGGCTTGAAAATCAAGAAAATTGACTTTTACCACGTTATTCTCCACAAACGGGATATTTTTTTCTTTCCGCTTTTTCTTTCTGCTCAGCTAGCTGGGCACTGGAAAATCATAGAGAGCTGTATAATAGCTCATTTTAAAGGAAATTGCAACATCTAGTCACTTTTGTATTTAAAAATAAAATACTTTTTAAAGTAGAATCAATTTTGTCAAAAAAATTGCATTTTTGATGTATTTTCATACTGCAGTCTTTTCAAAGATATTTGAATTTTGAAGCAATAAAACAGTCCATGTAATGAACTCTATAGTAATAATAGCTACTTGTCTCAATAGTAACCGAAACTCCTGGAACCAAAATTTTCTTTTTTGGCTTAATCGCTAAAATTATTATGTAAACTGCAAAAATATTTATGATGCCTAATCAGTAATAGTAATTTTTTAATTTAAACAACAAAAATACATGAAAATTCTAAAATTAGTTTTGCTTTTTGTCTCCTGGAAGAAATTTTTTTTTCATCTCAGTTCAAATTTATTATTGTATCCTGTAACCCGTAAAGTACATATCTCCATATTATTGTCTCATAATTGCAATTATTTTAGTTTTCAGTCCAGAATCACTAAACTTATTATTTAAACTGCAAAAATACTTATGGTGTCTAACCAATAATACTAATTTGTAATTCAAACAAGATAAATACCTGAAAATTTTAAAATTAGTTTTGTTTTATGCTAGGTTTTAGATACTCGACACGGGATTTTGTGTGCTTAATAATTTTAAATCTTGAAAAAATATGGTCTCACGCGAGTGGAAAAAAAGAAAGAATAACCAAAAACAATATCAAAATAGAACAATCCAAATTTCTACTAATAGAAAACTTTACTACACAAAAAATAAAGCTAACATCCTGAAATATAAGAAAAGTTTATTTAAAAGAGATAAAAATGCCACCAAACGCAATAAAGCTCGAGCACGCGTAAGGATTGCTACTAAGATGTCTTGTGATCCAGGATTTAAGAAAATGAAATATGACAGAGCAAAACAGAGGTATCTTACGGATCAGGGGTATCGAGAAGGGAAAATTGAGACAGCGAAACAAAAGAGCAAGGAACGGTATGATAACGATATAGATTACCGAAACAAACATAAGAAAAAAGTTGCTACCAGAATAATGGGTAGATACTGGGGTGACAAAAGCTATAATGAAAAAATTAAATTCTCTGCGAGGTTGTACCGAAGAACGCATAAGGACAAAGGGAAAAATTACATTCAGAAATACAAGAAGATGGCAAAAATGCAGGCTGATCTTTGTAAATTGAGAAACATTTTACGCATGTTTTATCGGGATCACGAAAAGTATTCGAAATTACAGATTAAAATTCTCTTTGAAAGAGCGGATGCTGTTGAAATTACAATAAGAAACGATCATTGGAATAACAAAAATTGAATACCTTTGGAATTAGCTAGCTACTTGATTATTTGAGACTCGTCTCTTACTATTTAAAAGAAGATACAATAAAGAACGACACCTTGCCCATGTTAACTAAAACATAAATAGGGATTATGTAATTTCCAATAGTATCATGGCTGTAGAGATGGCTGAAACCTAGTTACAATAAAAACGATCATTGGAATAACAAAAATTGCATACCTTTGGAATTAGCTAGCTACTTGATTATTTGAGACTCGTCTCTTACTATTTAAAAGAAGAAAAAGCCCTAGGCTTTTTCCTGTGTGTAATCAGTTTATTATCATAGGCAGCGCGCTAGCACTGCCTGAGTAAAGAACGATGTGGGCACAATGTGTTTTTTTTCCGGGTTGCAGCGATAGCTAGCAACCTAGTAAGAGACGATCACGTCCAATGTTAAGAAATATAAAAACCTATAGTTCCTAACTAACGGGTCCTTCTACCTCAGAAAAGGCTTTTTAAACCGTATATCATACAGCAAAGAAAGGTAAACCCATTTGAAACTGACGAGAAGAAAAATGCTTACTATGGAGATCTTTTAAAATTGTTTAAACCTTGGCGAAATGAAAATGAACTAGTAGTCAGTGGAAATAACAACTACGAAACCTACTGTGTTGAAAGTGTAAACTATCCCGACATGGTAGCTTACCACGAAAAATTTGTTGTTAAGAGGAAAAGCGATATAGATCCGGGTTGCAGCGGTAGCTAGCAACCTAGTAAGAGACGATCACGTCCAATGTTAAGAAATATAAAAACCCATAGCTCCTAAAAAAGGAGTCAGATCAAAACAAAAAGTATACCATTAGAACCGCCTTGTCCGAAACCCCTGTATAGGAAACTTTCTGTCCCTTGGCTTGAACAGCAAGGGAAATATATTGGCTTGAAAATCAAGAAAATTGACTTTAACCACGTTAGTCTCCCCAAACGGGATATTTTTTTTTTTCTTTTTTTGTATCCAGAGATAGCTTGGCACTGGAACATCGTAGAGGGTTGTTCAATAGCTCATTTTAAAGGAAATTAATTGGGTTAAAAATCTATAGTAACTAAAATAAATTATTTCTAAAAGAGAATAAATTTTTCCAATAAAAACTGTATTTTTGATGCAGTGACGTCATAATTACTATATAAGAAACGTCAAAACTGTAAATGGTCTCATTCATGAATACATAACGTCATACGCCGTGACGTCATAATTAGTATATAAGGAAAGTCAAAACTGAAAATTCTCTCATTCTTGATTAGAATAATGGTTAGATCAAAGCAGGCTATACGCAAGTTGAAAAAAGAGTACTACACAAACAGCAGAGATAGTAACTTGAAAAGAAAAAAGCAAAGGTATTCAACCAACCAGGTGTATCGAGAAGTAATAATTGAGAGAGCAAAACAAAGGTATTCAACCGACCAGGCGTATCGAGAAGTAATAATTGAGAGAGCAAAAGAAAACAGCAAGATGTGTTATCACAATGATGAAGATTATAGACATGCAAAAATTGAGACAGCCAAACAAAAGATCAAGGAGAGTTATCACAATGATGAAGATTACCGAAACAAATATAAGAAAAAAGTTGCTACCAGAATAATGGGTAGATACTGGGGTGACAAAAGCTATAATGAAAAAATTAAATTCTCTGCGAGGTTGTACCGAAGAACGCATAAGGACAAAGGGAAAAATTACATTCAGAAATACAAGAAGATGGCAAAAATGCAGGCTGATCTTCGTAAATTGAGAAACATTTTACGCATGTTTTACCAGGATCACGAAAAGTATTCATAATTACAGATTAAAATTCTCTTTGAAAGAGCGGATGCTGTTGAAAAGTCGGCTAGAAATGCTTTGGCAAAGCTTCATAGTAATATACAAAAGAAATGTTGTCAGTTTAATGAAAAGCTTCCAAGGTATGGATTGGCAACTGCGGAACAGTTTATAGATGCAATGGAAAATGTTCGACAACACAGTGAATATACGGAGGCGTACTTCTTTGAAAATTCGTATATTAATTTTGGAAGGAGCAATTGCAGTTTATGTAGCAGCAATAAAAAAATATATACAAGCATACCTATCAACAGCGAAGGAAAAGCAATGTTTTTCAATTATGGCGAAAACGAGCCTGTTAGGGTTATTAGTATATGTGTTTGTAAGACTAATGATTTAGAACAAATTCCTGGAACACCGACTCAAGAAAAAAGCATTTCTAACTGTGTTTTATACAGTTCTTTTAGTTCTACTGAATATTTGGCAAAAAATTCTCTGTGTAGTAGAACAAACTATCCTGAAAAGTACGAGACAACTATTGAAAAATGCTCTGAATCTAGATCTGACAAGGAAATTATGATGGCTGAAGTCACCTATAACAATCTGAGTAAACATTTAAAACCAAAAATTGGGCAGCAGGTTACTTGGCAATGTCACCCTGATATCTGCAAGCTCTATCCGACGGATATTGAATTATGTCAAATTCTTTTTGATATCCTTGAAAATAATATAGCATTAAAATATTCAACTGACAAAATGGTTAATTTCTACCTTGGCGGCTTGGATTATTGTGAAATCAATTACAGGGACACAAGAAAGCATGGGCATTCGTTATACTGTAGCCCAAATGAGGGATGTCAGAGCTATTTGCGTTCTCTAAGGGCACTAGCTCCACATTTTCCTGTCTTGAACTGTTTCATTAATAGCGTATATAAGGCAGTATCAAAATGTAAGATTATACAACATATTAATCTACTAAAAGTCGAGGGCTCGTTCAAGAAACTAAGTCATTATATAGAGGAAGTGTCAAGTAGACTCTGTCGCAATAATATTCAAGACTTCATCTACGGTGATAGCAATATTAGAGTTTCTGAGGATGAAAATACAATAATAAAATTATTTGGTGAGAGCCTTGATAAGGTAGCTAACATCAGGGATGTATACCCCACAATGCATTGTGACAGTTGCGAGCAGATAAAGACAAAATACCAATTGAAGAGTCTAAAATCCCTTTCAAATAAGAAAGGTTTTGATGTAATGATGGCCACGATTTTAGAACACCTACAACAGGACATACCCAAAGATGACAGAGAACAGCTAATTCATTGTACAGGTTGGAAAGAGGATGTCATAGATTCATTCTCTGTCTGTGATTACTGTGCTGGGAAAATGTTGAAAAGTCAGGAGAATGTCCGATCAGTATTAAATAACCTTCATATAGACTGTACACCGGAATGTATAAAGTGTTTAAATAATTTTGAAATGGCAATGATTCGATTTGTAATGCCTTGTCTTACGATCGTCAGATTAGGGCAGGTAACTGCATTGAAGAGACCTAGAACAGAACTTGTTGACGCTCTTAAGGGGAGAATAGTATATCTACCTGTTGATGTGCAAGCAAATGCAGATATTCAGCCTGAAAAACTTCTTAACATTGATAGTTTTGTAGTCATTGTCAATGGTCAGCCTACTTACAACAAGAATGTTTGGACTGCACTAATAGATCTGAGAAAAGTCCATGGAGCACTGTTGTGGTTAAGAGAGAACAACCATCTCTATAAAACAATACGTGCATACACCCTAGAAGATTTAAATAAAACACTTGAAGCACGTCTTGCTGAAAAAGCGGTTGGTGTTGATAATTTACCTGAAATACCGGAAGCTGCAATCCTTCAGAAACTGACAGAAAGTGCAAAATCTACATTGGTTGAACATTTTTCTGTCCAGCGTCTCAATTCAGCGGTTCCAAAAGACTTCATTGAAGATTTTAAGCAGATGAAAGATCTTGGTACTGACCAATTTCAAATCAAGAAACTAAAGGTGAGAGTGAAGACTTATTTCAGGAAGAACTTGATCTAAAAGTGTTTCCAAATCTTTTCCCGAAAGGCAAATATGGCTTGCGTGACAAGGCAAGACCATTTCGGATTAGGAATGCAGAATATTTTAAATCAAGGCTTCTTAGCAGACATACTAAGTTTCGTCTTGACAAACAGTTTCTTTTTCACAGCTTCCAATTGCAAGAATTCTCTTACATGTGTAATAGCGTCGGTCATATGTTGCGGACTGTGAAACCAAATCAAAATGCTCGTCAATTTATAGAAAGGCTTCATTCCCGTGATGGAGAGATGGAAGCGACTTTGTTTTCTGTTAAATCAAAAATCAGAGGATCTCAGCAGTATTTTCAATCTCTTTTCTATAAAGTAAAGTCAATGATTGAGCAATTGGGTCCACCTACTTTGTTTCTGACAGTTTCATGTGCTGAGTGGTACTCTCCTGAATTTATTGACTATTTACGGACTGTCCATAAGAACTTACCTGGTGTGGCAAAAATGAACCCTGCAGAGTTGACGTGTCTAGATCTAATTGCAGTTTCCATGCACTTTGACCAAAAATGGACACCTATATTTAATGAGCTGATTTGTTCAAAGACAAATCCTTTGTTTGGTAAAATTAAGGATCATTTCTGGCGTATCGAGTATCAGAAACGAGGTGCGCCTCATGTACATTGTGTATTGTGGATTAAAGATGCTCCTATTATTGGGAAATCAACAGCGTCTGAAGTGATTCAGTATATCAATAGTATTATAACTTGTGAAATACCAAATAGATTGACTAGTCCAGCTCTTCACAAACTGGTCAAAGACCATCAAGTGCACCACTGTAATACATACTGTCAAAGAAAATATAAGAGAAAAAGAGGAAGATGGGTTACGTATTGTAAGTTTGGCTTTCCTCGTTCTACAAAGGAACGAACAGAATTATATGACATCCTTGACTGCTTGGCTCATGGTACAAACCGTAAAAAGCCAAGAAAAAGAATATATCATCTGCTTCGAAGAGATGACGAGCGTTATATAAATGACTATTCTCCTGCGTTACTTATTGCTAATCAAGCAAACATTGATGTTCAATATTTTGGCCATTTGGGCTCTAAATTACCGTATTACATTACCGATTACATGACAAAAGCAGAGAGTGTCGAAATAGAAGCAATGTGGGAGGAAGTAAATAATGCATGCAAAAGTCTTGGTCAACGAACTATGTCCTACTTGTTGAAGTCCATAAAAACCCGTCAAGTTGGAGCAGTTGAAGCTGCTGATAGGCTTCTTGGTACTAAATTGTATAGTATTTCTAGGCAATTTAGATATATTGACCTTGCGAAAAAGAGCGAGGTGAAGAGGACACTGAAAAGGTTTGAGGAGCTTGAAAAGCTTGCTAAAAACGATCCACAGAGTAGTGATTTGTACATTGCCCACTGGGTTATTGATGTCTACCCTAAAAGACCGGAACATATGGAAAATATCAGTCTTTTTCAGTTATTGTCTTGGTATGAACGGGAGCGTAATGGTACTGATGATAATATGATGTTAACTGACGGGTCCTTCTACCTCAGAAAAAGGCTTTTTAAACCGTATATCATACAGCACAGAAAGGTAAACCCATTTGAAACTGACGAGAAGAAAAATGCTTACTATGGAGATCTTTTAAAATTGTTTAAACCTTGGCGAAATGAAAATGAACTAGTAGTCAGTGGAAATAACAACTACGAAACCTACTGTGTTGAAAGTGTTAACTATCCCGACATGGTAGCTTACCACGAAAAATTTGTTGTTAAGAGGAAAAGCGATATAGAATTTGAAGAAAGGGTCCGAAAACGTGCAAAAGAAATTCTGAAGGCAGAAAATATTGATGAAAACATTGAAGATGACCCAGAAAATGCAATTCAGGGAGGAGTCATTGACAGAGCAGCAGATGCTATGGAGGATTTGTTAGACGCAAACAAACAGATTTTAAATGGTGACACCGAAGACAGGTTGAAAAATGATTATGAGTCGCTCAATATTGATCAAAAGAGAGTTGTTGACAAAATTTTAGATTCAGTTACCAAGCGCAATGGTGCAACATCTTTGAAGTTGATTGTATCTGGATGTGGGGGTACAGGAAAATCTAGGGTTATCAGTGTCGTGAGAAGACTACTTTGCAACAAGTTCAAGAATGAAGATTGTCCCGTTGTAGTTATGGCACCTACTGGTATTGCTGCACATAGCATAAATGGTTTAACAATACATACTTGTTTAAGTTTAGCTATTGATCAGGAAAACACCGGAAAATACACACCTCTCTCCACTGAAAAACTTCTTACTTTGAGAAAGACACTTAAGGAGACAAGACTTTTTATTATTGATGAAATTAGTATGGTTTCGTCTCTTCTTTAAACCTACATTCATTTAAGACTATCAGAAATATTGGCAGTTGATTTGCCAATGGGTAATGCTAACTGCGTATTTTTGGGAGATTTTGTTCAATTAAGACCAGTAAGTGGTAATCCTCCTTATATACCTCTCACACGACTAGAAGTTAAAAAACAGGATCGGATCAGTTGGTACTTTTAACCTCTGGCATCTATTTGAGTATGAGGAACTAAGCATAAATGTGAGACAAAAGAAGGATAAGAGTTATGCTAATACACTTGCTGAAATTAGACAGGGGTTTTGCACTGGTGAAAATTTGAATAGTCTTTACAAGAGAAAAATTGGGAACTCCTACAGAGCTTCCAATGACGAAATAATAGATCTTTACTCAAAATTGTATGAAGAGGGAAATAGACCTGTCATTCTTATGCCCACCAATGAAAATTGTATGGTAGTTAACGAGTTACTTCTTACAAAAAGCTGCTCAGACTACGTTAAACTTTCTGCAGTTGATCGACTCTCTTCAGTTGTTGACGACAAACGAATCGAACAGAAAGCAGCAAACACTGTTTTAAACTTTGGCAACGACAGAAAAAGAACAGCCAGTTCTTTCATGAGCTTGTTACTTGCAGTAGGTGCACGTGTAATGCTCCAAAGAAATATTTGTGTTGCTAAGGGGCTAGTAAATGGATCAATGGGAACAGTAACAAGCTTCAAGTTGCTACCAAACGGAGAAATAATTGGAGTTCTTGTAAAATTTGATGGACTGGAACTTCCGGTTGAAATTGGCAGAGAAACCGTGCGCTTTGAAGTTTTGAAGCAAGTCTTTACACGCGAAGACAGTTTCCTCTTCAATTGGCCTTTGCCATTACAATACACAAGTCCCAAGGACTAAGTTTACAGTGTGCAATTGTTGACGCAGGTAATCGTTGCTTCGGTCCAGGTATGATGTACGTTGCTCTTTCCCGTGTGACCACTAGTGCAGGTTTACATCTAGTAGAATTTGATAGCACAAAGATTTATTGCGATGTTGATGCTTTAATTGAGTACAACCGTTTGAGACAAATTTATAGAACAGATCTTCCATTGTTTGAGTTCCCAGAAAGGCAACTCAGAGGTACACCAGATGAAGTATGTATGACAAATGAAGTAAACTCTAAAGGACAACAGACTCAAGGAAAAAAAAATTCCATTGTTGGAGGTCCCAGAAAAAGAATGAGAAGCCCTTCAGTTGAAGAACCCTTATTAATAGAAATTTATCCCAAAAATAAGAAAAGGATAACTAGTGTCGGACCGATGGTGTCAACAAAAGAGAAAAAATTAAATATTAATGCGAAACTTGATCACAGTGATATATTTCGTGTCATTCCACCGACCCAAGATTTATAATAAAGAACGACCTCTTGCCTATACTAAATTTTATACGCCACTTAATTATAGTATAGGTTAGTAATTCAACAGATAGCATGGCACTGGAACATCGTAGAGAGTTGTTCAATGGCTCATTTTAAAGGAAATTAATTGGGTTAAAAACCTTTTGTAATTAAAACAAATTATTTTTATTACATTAAGAAATTTGAATTATGTTCTTTAAGAAATCATCATAAGTAAAAATTTCCCGTACGGAAATTGAACTCAAGCCTGCTGGGTGACAGATATCCCAACCTCTAGACCATATAGGATATATTAATACGTAAGGGATCGTACAATAAAGAACGACCTCTTGCCTATACTATATTTTATACGCCACTTAATTATAGTATAGGATAGTAATTCAACAGATAGCATGGCACTGGAACATCGTAGAGAGTTATTCAATGGCTCATTTTAATGGAAACTAATGGGGTTAAAAACCTTTTGTTTTTAAAATAAATTATTTTTATTACATTATGAAATTTTATTTATAATTCCTTAAGAAATCATCATAAGTAAAAATTACATAAAGGCTCGATCATCGAATTTAAGCTGAAACTAAGTAAAGGACAATTATGCCTCCATATATTCACAGCTATGTATGAGATTTCGCATTACATCTGTAAACTGTTCCACAGTTGCCGGTCCATACCTTGGAAGCTTTTCACTAAACATGCAACATTTCTTTTGGATATTAATAAAGAATTGATCCGGCTTGCAGCGGTAGCTAGCAACCTAGTAAGAGACGATCACGTCCAATGTTAAGAAATATAATCACATTAAAGAACGAACTTAAGTCCATAGTAACTGGATAATTATAAGGAATCGTTATATAGACGATTAATATTCAGATCAATCGTTGCCACAGAGTGTGTTGAACTCAAGTCTTTCAGTGCCAAAGGAGAGACCTCTCCACTCTACTGTGGCAACTTATAATTTAAATATACTATTCAGTTTGTGGCGTTTTAAGACGTCAGAATGATGTGTGATAATTTTGATAAAAATTCAATACTAATAGAAAAATTTAATAATAAAGAGGGTGATGTAGGAATGCTTAATATTTCTGCCGTTCATCTTAAAAATAAAAGTATATAACCAAGAAAAAACTATGTGGATTTTGACCCAGGTTGCAGCGGTAGCTAGCAACCTAGTAAGAGACGATCACGTCCAATGTTATCCAGGTTGCAGCGGTAGCTAGCAACCTAGTAAGAGACGATCACGTCCAATGTTAAGATATATAAAAAACCATAACTCCTAAAAAAAGAGACAGATCAAAACAAAAAGTACACTATTAGAAACGCTATGTCCAAAAACCCTGTATAGGATACTTTCTGTCCCTTGGCCTGAACAGCAAGGGAAATATATTGGCTTAAAAATCAAGAAAAGTTGCAGCTACTACAGCATTCTGCCTAAAAGGGATATTCATTTTTCTTTCTTTTCCAGAGATAGCTTGGCACTGGAACATTATAGAGAGTGGTTCAATGGCTCATTTTAGAGGAAATTAATGGGGTTAAAAAACTTTTGTAACTAAAACAAATTATTTTTAAAACAGAATAAATTTTCCCACTAAAAACTGCATTTTTCATGTCTTTTCATACTGCAGTCTTTTCAAAGATATTCGATTTTCGAAGCATAGACAAAGGATCGATGTCAGTCGAGAGGATCTAATGTAGTTATAATAAGTAACAAACGCTAGCCTATAGTAAGTAAAATATTAAAATAAATAATTACATAAAAATTCAATTTAGTTCATTAAAACTGGTAATTTTATAAGTTTCATCGGTATCATGGCTGTAGACATAGCTGAAACCTAGTAAAGAACAAACCATGGTATAGTAACTACAAACTTTACTAAGGGCCATGGTTCGTCCTTTACTAGGTTGCAGCTACCCCTAAACCATAATCGTTGTAACATTTAGTTATGACGCCATACTTTATTTTTTTAACAAGTTTCAAACAGTTCGTGGTATAAAACAGTTCGTGGTAATCCGGGTTGAAGCGGTAGCTAGCATCCTAGTAAGAGACGATCTCACCCCCTAGTAGAAACTAGAGTAACCCATGACTCCTGAAAAAAGATTCAGATCAAAACAAGAAGTACACTATTAGAACCGCCTTGTCCATAACTTCTATATAGCAAACTTACCGTCCTTTGGCTTGAATAACAATGAAAATATATTGGCTTGAAAATCAAGAAAATTGACTTTAACTACGATATTCTCCACAAACGGCATTTTTTTTCTTTCCGCTTTTTTTGACTCCTCAGCTAGCTGGGCACCGGAAAGTCATAGAGAGCTGTATAATTGCTCATTTCAAAGAAAATTGGTACATCTAGTCACTTTTGTAATTAAAAATAAAATAGCTTTTAAGTAGAATCAATTTTGTCAAAAAAAACTGCATTTTTGATGTATTTTCATACTGCAGTCTTTTCAAAGATTTTGGAATTTTAAAGCAATCAAACAGTTCATGGTAATGATCTCTACAGTAATAATAGCTACTTGTCTTAATAGTAACCGAAACTCTAAAGAACCAAATTTTGATACCAATAGATACATCAAAGCAAACAGTTCGTGATAACGAACTTTATGTATAGTAAGAGCGACTCGTCTCAATACTAACTTGCTATATCTAGTTCCTTCTGTAATTAAAGATAAAATATTTTTTTAAATAGTTCCAGGGGGTTGCACCGGTAGCTAGCAACCTGATTAAAAGACGATCATTCGAAGAACATACCATTGCATATTTTGGACTTAGTTAGCTGCTCGATTCCTTGAAAAAAAATGTGATTTGTCAACTGAAACTAGAATAATTCCTGAAAATTTTTAATCAAATGATTTTATTTAACTGCAAAGTGCAAAAATATTTATGGTGTCTGAACAAACAATTTCCATTTTTTAATTCAAAACAGAAAAAAAACCTGAAAATTTTAAGATTAGTTTGGTTTTCCTTTTGCTTCAATTGACTCGATACCCCATTTTTTTACGCCATTAATTTTCTATCACCTTAGTTCAAAGTTATTATTGTATCCTGGAACCAAACTTTTTGGCTTAAACCGTAAAGTACGTATCTCTATATTGTTGTCCTATATTTCTAACGAGAAATATTCAAATTTTTTTTTATTTTAGTTTTTAGTTCAGAATCGCTAAAGTTATTATGTAAACTGCAAAAATATTTATGGTGTCTAACCAATAATACTAATTTTTTTATTCAAACTAGAACAATACCTGACAATTTTTGAATTAGTTTTGTTTTTTGTCTCGTGGAACCAAAATTTTCTTTTTTGGCTTAATAGCTAAAGTTATTATGTAAACTGAAAAAATATTTATGATATCTAACCAATAATACTAATTTCTTAACTTAAACTACAAAAATACATTAAAATTTAAAACTAGTTTTGCTTTTTGTCTCCTGGAACCCAAATTTTTTCATCTCTGTTCAAAGTTATTATTGTATCCTAGAACCAAACTTTTTTGGTTTGCAACCCTTAAAGTACGTAGGCCTATCTCTATTATGTTGCCTTATAGTTCCAAAAAAAAATTTAAATTCTTTTAATTTAGTTTTTAGTTCAGAATCGCTAAAGTTATTATGTAAACTGCAAAAATATTTTTATGTCTAACCAATAATACTAATTTTTTTATTCAAACAAGAGAAATACCTGAAAACTTTAAAATTAGTTTTGTTTTTTTCTTAGGTTTTAGCTACTCGACACGTGGTATAGTGTACTTCATAAGTTTAAACATTGAAAAAATATAGCCTCACGTGAATGAAAAAAAAAGAAAGAATAACCAAGAAAATATCAAAAAAGAACAGTCCAAATATTTACTTATAAAAAACTTTACTACACAAAAAATAAAGCTAACATCCTGAAATATCAGATAAGTTTATTTAAAACAGATAAAAATGCCACCGACCGCAATTAAGCTCAAGCACGCATAAGGATTGCTACTAAGATTTCTTGTGATCCAGGATTTAAGAAAATGAAATATGACAGAGCAAAACAGAGGTATTTTACGGATCAGGGGTATCGAGAAGGGAAAATTGAGACAGCCAAACAAAAGAGCTAGGAACGGTATGATAATAATACAGATTACCAAAACAAACATAAGAAAAAAGTTGCCATTAGAATAATGGGTAGATACTGGGGTGACAAAAGCTAAAATGAAAAAATTAAAACCTCTGCAAGGTTTTACCAAAGAATGCGTAAGGAGAAAGTTAAAAATTACATTCAGAAGTCCAAGAAGATGGCAAAAATGCATGCTGATCTTCGTAAATTAAGAAACATTTTACGAAGGTTTTACCATGATTACGAAAAGTATTCAAAATTACAGATTAAAATTCTTTTTGAAAGAGCGGACGCTGTTGAAAAGTCGGCTAGAAATGCTCTGGTAAAACTTCATAGTAATATCCAAAAGAAATGTTGTCAGTTTAATGAAAAGCTTCCAAGCTATGGACTGGCAACATTGGATCAGTTTATAGATGCAATGGAAAATATTAGACAACACAGTGAATATACGGAGGCGTACTTCTTAGAAAATTCGTATATTAATTTTTGGAGAAGCAATTGCAGTTTATGTAGTAGGAAGAAAAATATATGTACCAGCATACCTATGAACAGCGAAGGAAAAGCAATTTTTTCAATTATCGGGGAAAGGAACCTGTTAGGGTTATTAGTATATGTCTTTGTAAGACTGATGATTTAGAACAAATTCCTGGAATTCCTCCTCAAGAAAAAAGAATTTTTAACTGTGTTTTAAACAGTTCTATTAGTTCTACTGAATATTTGGCAAAAATGCTCTGTGTTGTAAAACAAGCTGTCCTGAAAATTACAAGACAACTATTGGAAAAAATGCTCTGAAACTAGATCTGACAAGGAAATTATGATGACTGAACTCACCTATAACAATCTGAGTAAAAATTAAAAAAAAAAAAAAAAAATTGGGCAGTAGGTTACTTGGCAATGTCATCCTGATATCTGCAAGCTCTATCCGACGGATATTGCATTATGTCAAATTCTTTTTGAAATCCTTGAAAATAATGAAGCATTAAAATTTTCAACTGACAAGAGGTTAATTCCTACCTTGACGGCCCGGATTATTGTGAAATCAATTACAGGGACACAAGAGAGCATGGGAATTCGTTGTACTGTAGCCCAAATGAGGGATTTCAGTGCTATTTGCGTTCTCTAAGGGATCGGGGTTGCAGCGGTAGCTAGCAACCTAGTAAGAGGCGATCACGCCCCATAGTAAATACTAAAGTAACCCATAACTCCTGAAAAAAGAGTCAGATCAAAACAAAAAGTACACCATTAGAACCGCCTTGTCCGAAACCCCAATAAAGGAAACTTACCGCCCTTTGGCTTGAATAACAAAGAAAATATATTGGCTTGAAAATCAAGAAAATTGACTTTAACCACATTATTCTCAACAAACGGGATATTTTTTTCTTTCTTCTTCTTCTTCTTCTTTTCCACAGATAGCTTGGCACTGGAACATCGTAGAGAGTTGTTAAGTGGCTCATTTTAAAGGAAATCTCTAGATCTAGTGCTATTTGTACTTAATTTTTTTTAAAATTAATTATTTTTTACGAAAAACTTTATTTTGTATATACAACATTGATCAATGACGTCATAGTCGTTGGATGTAGTTAGTATTACATAAAGGCTCGATCATCGAATTTAATCCGGGTTGCAGCGGTAGCTAGCAACCGAGTAAGAGACGATCACGCCCCATAGTAAACACTAAAGTAACCCATAACTCCTGAAAAAAGAGTCAGATCGAAACAAAAAGTACACCATTAGAACCGCCTTGTCCGAGACCCCTATAAAGGAAACTTACCGCCCTTTGGCTTGAATAACAAAGAAAATATATTGGCTTGAAAATCAAGAAAATTGACTTTAACCATGTTATTCTCCACAAACGGGATATTTTTTTCTTTCTTCTTCTTCTTCTCTTCCACAGATAGCTTGGCACTGGAACATCGTAGAGAGTTGTTCAATGGCTCATTTTAAAGGAAATCTCTAAATCTAGTGCCATTTGTACTTAATTTTTTTTAAAAATTAATTATTTTTTACGAAAAACTTAATTTTTTACATACAATATTGATCATTGACGTCATAGTCGTTGGATGTAGTTAGTTATACATAAAGGCTCGATCATCGAATTTAAGCTGAAACTAAGTAAAGGACAATTATGCCTCCATATATTTATAGTGATGTATAAGATTTCCCATTACATCTGTAAACTGTTCCACAGTTACCGGTCCATACCTTGGAAGCTTTTCACTAAACATGCAACATTTCTTTTGGATATTAATATGAAGTTTTGCGAAATCCGGGTTGCAGCGGTAGCTAGCAACCTAGTAAGAGATGATCATGTCCAATTTTAAGAAATATAAAAACCCATAGCTCCTAAAAAAAGGAGTCAGATCAAAACAAAAAGTACACCATTAGAACCGCCTTATCCGAAACCCCTGTATAGTAAACTTTCTGTCCCTTGGCTTGAACAGCAAGGGACATATATTGGCTTGAAAATCAAGAAAAGTGGCAGCTACTACAACATTCTGCCTAAACGGGATATTTTTTTTTTTTTTTTTTTTTTTTTTTAGTTTTCTTTTGTTTCCAGAGATAGCTTGGCACTGGAACATCGTAGAGAGTTGTTCAATAGCTCATTTTAAAGGAAATTAATTGGGTTACAAATCTATAGTAACTAAAATAAATTATTTCTAAAAGAGAATAAATTTTTCTACCAAAAACTGCATTTTTGATGTCTTTTCACACTGCAGTCTTTCAAACATAATCGTATACCAGCGGTAAGATTTGAACCCACGCCTCCGAAGAGACTGGTGGCTATCACCAGTGCCTTGAACCACTCGGCCAGGCTGCCTCTCATAAATATATATGTGAATTGGGGTTGCAGCAGTAGCTAGCAATCTAGTAAGAGACGATCAGTCCAATGCTAAGAAATATAAAAACACGAAACTCCTAAAAATAGAGTCAGATCAAAATAAAAGTACATCATTAGAACTACCTTGTCTGAAACCCTACTAGATAAATAATGAATGTCATCATAGTTTTATATTAGAGCTATGACGTAAATAGAAATCCGGGTTGCAGCGGTAGCTAGCAACCTAGTAAGAGACGATCACGTCCAACGTTAAGAAATATAAAAACCCATAGTTCCTAACAAAGGAGTCAGATCAAAACAAAAAGTACACCATTAGAACCGCCTTGTCCGAAACCCCTGTTTAGTAAACTTTCTGTCCCTTGGCTTGAACAGCAAGGGAAATATATTGGCTTGAAAATCAAGAAAAGTGGCAGCTACTACAACATTCTGCCTAAACGGGATATTTTTTTTCTTTTTTTCTTTCTTTTCCATAGATAGCTTGGCACTGGAACATCGTAGAGAGTTGTTCAATGGCTTATTTTAAAGGAAATTAATTGGGTTAAAAACCTATAGTAACTAAAATAAATTATTTCTAAAAGAAAATAAATTTTTCCACCAAAAACTACATTTTTGATGTCTTTTCACACTGCAGTCTTTCAAACATATTGGTATACCAGCGGTAAGATTTGAACCACGCCTCCGAAGAGACTGGTGGCTAACACCAGTGCCTTGGACCACTAGACCAGGCTGCCTCTCATAAATAAATATATATATGTGAATTTGGGTTGCAGCAGTAGCTAGCAACCTAGTAAGAGACGATCAGTCCAATGCTAAGAAACATAAAAACCCAAAACTGCTAAAAATAGAGTCAGATCAAAACAAAAGTACATCATTAGAACTACCTTGTCTGAAACCTTACTAGATAAATAATGAATTTACAGTAAGGAACGAATAAAATAGTAGCTACTTTTTATCAGGAGATAAAATAGTAGCTCCTGATAAAAAAAATTCAAATTAATCCGGGTTGCATCCGGGTTGCAGCGGTAGCTAGCAACCTAGTAAGAGACGATCACGTCCAATGTTAAGAAATATAAAAACCCATAGTTCCTAACAAAGGAGTCAGATCAAAACAAAAAGTACACCATTAGAACCGCCTTGTCAGAAACCCCTATATAGGAAACTTTCTGTCCCTTGGCTTGAACATCAAGGGAAATATATTGGCTTGAAAATCAAGAAAGGTGGCAGCTACTACAACATTCTGCCTAAACGGGGTATTTTTTTTCTTTTTTTTCCACAGATAGCTTGGCACTGGAACATCGTAGAGAGTTGTTCAATGGCTCATTTTAAAGGAAATTATTTGGGGTAAAAATCTTTTGTAACTAAAATAAATTATTTCTAAAAGAGAATAAATTTTTGCCAACTGTTTGTTTTTGTTGGTTTGTTCGTCTAAAGTGCCTGTCTTTTTCTGTTTGTATGTCTGAATTTATTTGTTTATATGTCTGGGTTGGTGTTTGCAAGTCCAAGTGTTTGTCTTTATTGGTTTGTATGTCTAAAGTGCCTGTCTTTCTCTGTTTGTATGTCTGAATCTATTTGTTTGCATGTCTGGGTTGGTGTTTGGAAGTCCAGGTGTTTGTCTTCGTTGGTTTGTATGTCTAAAGTGCCAGTCTTTCTCTGTTTGTATGTCTGAATCTATTTGTTTTTATGTCTGGGTTTGTGTTTGGCAGTCCAAGTGTTTGTCTTTGTTGGTTTGTATGTCTAAAGTGCCTGTCTTTCTCTGTTTTTATGTCTGAATCTATTTGTTTGTATGTCTGGGTTGGTGTTTGCAAGTCCAAGTGTTTGTCTTTGTTGGTTTGTATGTCTAAAGTGCTTGTCTTTCTCTGTTTGTATGTCTGAATCTATGGTGTTTGCAAGTCCCGGTGTTTGTCTTTGTTGGTTTGTGTGTCTAAAGTGCCTGTCTTTCTCTGTTTGTATGTCTGAATCTATTTGTTTGCATGTCTGGGTCGGTGTTTGCAAGTCCAGGTGTTTGTCTTTGTTGGTTTGTATGTCTAAAGTGCCAGTCTTTCTCTGTTTGTATGTCTGAATCTATTTGTTTTTATGTCTGGGTTGGTGTTTGGAAGTCCAAGTGTTTGTCTTTGTTGGTTTGTATGTCTAAAGTGCCTGTCTTTCTCTGTTTTTATGTCTGAATCTATTTGTTTGTATGTCTGGGTTGGTGTTTGCAAGTCCAAGTGTTTGTCTCTGTTTGTTTGTATGTCTAAAGTGCCTGTCTTTCTCTGTTTATATATCTGAATCTATTTGTTTGTATGTCTCGGTTGGTGTTTGCAAGTCCAAGTGTTTGTCTATGTTTGTTTGTATGTCTAAAGTGCCTGTCTTTCTCTGTTTGTATGTCTGAATTTATTTGTTTGTATGTCTGGGTTGGTGTTTGCAAGTCCAAGTGTTTGTCTTTGTTGGTTTGTATGTCTAAAGTGTCTGTCTTTCTCTGTTTGTATGTCTGAATCTATTTGTTTGTATGTCTGGGTTGGTGTTTGCAAGTCCAAGTGTTTGTCTTTGTTGGTTTGTATGTCTAAAGTTCCTGTCTTTCTCTGTTTGTATGTCTGAATCTATTTGTTTGTATGTCTGGGTTGGTGTTTGCAAGTCAAAGTGTTTGTCTTTGTTGGTTTGTATGTCTAAAATGCTTGTCTTTCTCTGTTTATATGTCTGAATCTGTTTGTTTGTATGTCTGGGTTGGTGTTTGCAAGTCCAAGTGTTTGTCTTTGTTGGTTTGTATGTCTAAAGTGCCTGTCTTTCTCTGTTTGTATTTCTGAATCTATTTGTTTGTATGTCTGGGTTGGTGTTTGCAATTCCAAGTGTTTGTCTTTGTTGGTTTGTATGTCTAAAGTGTCTGTCTTTCTCTGTTTGTATATCTAAATCTATTTGTTTGTATGTCTGGGTTGGTGTTTGTAAGTCCAAGTGTTTGTTTTGTTGGTTTGTATGTCTAAAGTGCCTGTCTTTCTCTGTTCGTATGTCTGAATCAATGGTGTTTGCAAGTCCAAGTGTTTGTCTTTGTTGGTTTATATGTCTAAATTGCCTGTCTTTGTCTGTTTGTATGTCTGAATCTATTTGTTTGTATGTCTGGATTGGTGTTTGCAAGTCCAAGTGTTTGTCTTTGTTGGTTTGTATGTCTAAAGTGCTTGTCTTTCTCTGTTTGTATGTCTGAATCTATGGTATTTGCAAGTCCCGGTGTTTGTCTTTGTTGGTTTGTATGTCTAAAGTGCCTGTCTTTCTCTGTTTGTATGTCTGAATCTATTTGTTTGCATGTCTGGGTTGATGTTTGCAAGTCCAAGTGTTTGTCTTTGTTGGTTTGTATGTCTAAAGTGCCAGGCTTTCTCTGTTTGTATGTCTGAATCTATTTGTTTTTATGTCTGGGTTGGTGTTTGGAAGTCCAAGTGTTTGTCTTTGTTGGTTTGTATGTCTAAAGTGCCTGTCTTTCTCTGTTTTTATGTCTGAATCTATTTGTTTGTATGTCTGGGTTGGTGTTTGCAAGTCCAAGTGTTTGTCTCTGTTTGTTTGTATGTCTAAAGGGCCTGTCTTTCTCTGTTTATATATCTGAATCTATTTGTTTGTATGTCTGGGTTGGTGTTTGCAAGTCCAAGTGTTTGTCTTTGTTTGTTTGTATGTCTAAAGTGCCTGTCTTTCTCTGTTTGTATGTCTGAATTCTATTTGTTTGTATGTCTGGGTTGGTGTTTGCAAGTCCAGGTGTTTGTCTTTGTTGGTTTGTATGTCCAAAGTGCCAGTCTTTCTCTGTTTGTATGTCTGAGTCTATTTGTTTTTATGTCTGGGTTGGTGTTTGGAAGTCCAAGTGTTTGTCTTTGTTGGTTTGTATGTCTAAAGTGCCTGTCTTTCTCTGTTTTTATGTCTGAATCTATTTGTTTGTATGTCTGGGTTGGTGTTTGCAAGTCCAAGTGTTTGTCTCTGTTTGTTTGTATGTCTAAAGTGCCTGTCTTTCTCTGTTTATATATCTGAATCTATTTGTTTGTATGTCTCGGTTGGTGTTTGCAAGTCCAAGTGTTTGTCTTTGTTTGTTTGTATGTCTAAAGTGCCTGTCTTTCTCTGTTTGTATGTCTGAATTTATTTGTTTGTATGTCTGGGTTGGTGTTTGCAAGTCCAAGTGTTTGTCTTTGTTGGTTTGTATGTCTAAAGTGTCTGTCTTTCTGTGTTTGTATGTCTGAATCTATTTGTTTGTATGTCAGGGTTGGTGTTTGCAAGTCCAAGTGTTTGTCTTTGTTGGTTTGTATGTCTAAAGTGCCTGTCTTTCTCTGTTTGTATGTCTGAATCTATTTGTTTGTATGTCTGGGTTGGTGTTTGCAAGTCCAAGTGTTTGTCTTTGTTGGTTTGTATGTCTAAAATGCTTGTCTTTCTCTGTTTATATGTCTGAATCTGTTTGTTTGTATGTCTGGGTTGGTGTTTGCAAGTCCAAGTGTTTGTCTTTGTTGGTTTGTATGTCTAAAGTGCCTGTCTTTCTCTGTTTGTATTTCTGAATCTATTTGTTTGTATGTCTGGGTTGGTGTTTGCAAGTCCAAGTGTTTGTCTTTGTTGGTTTGTATGTCTAAAGTGTCTGTCTTTCTCTGTTTGTATATCTAAATCTATTTGTTTGTATGTCTGGGTTGGTGTTTGTAAGTCCAAGTGTTTGTTTTGTTGGTTTGTATGTCTAAAGTGCTTGTCTTTCTCTGTTTGTATGTCTGAATATATGGTGTTTGTATGTCTGGGTTGGTGTTTGCAAGTCCAAGTGTTTGTCTTTGTTGGTTTGTATGTCTAAAGTGCCTGTCTTTTTCTGTTTGTATGTCTGAATCAATGGTGTTTGCAAGTCCAAGTGTTTGTCTTTGTTGGTTTATATGTCTAAATTGCCTGTCTTTGTCTGTTTGTATGTCTGAATCTATTTGTTTTGTATGTCTGGGTTGGTGTTTGCAAGTCCAAGTGTTTGTCTTTGTTGGTTTGTATGTCTAAAGTGCTTGTCTTTCTCTGTTTGTATGTCTGAATCTATGGTGTTTGCAAGTCCCGGTGTTTGTCTTTGTTGGTTTGTATGTCTAAAGTGCCTGTCTTTCTCTGTTTGTATGTCTGAATCTATTTGTTTGCATGTCTGGGTTGGTGTTTGCAAGTCCAAGTGTTTGTCTTTGTTGGTTTGTATGTCTAAAGTGCCAGTCTTTCTCTGTTTGTATGTCTGAATCTATTTGTTTTTATGTCTGGGTTGGTGTTTGGAAGTCCAAGTGTTTGTCTTTGTTGGTTTGTATGTCTAAAGTGCCTGTCTTTCTCTGTTTTTATGTCTGAATCTATTTGTTTGTATGTCTGGGTTGGTGTTTGCAAGTCCAAGTGTTTGTCTCTGTTTGTTTGTATGTCTAAAGTGCCTGTCTTTCTCTGTTTATATATCTGAATCTATTTGTTTGTATGTCTGGGTTGGTGTTTGCAAGTCCAAGTGTTTGTCTTTGTTTGTTTGTATGTCTAAAGTGCCTGTCTTTCTCTGTTTGTATGTCTGAATTTATTTGTTTGTATGTCTGGGTTGGTGTTTGCAAGTCCAAGTGTTTGTCTTTGTTGGTTTGTATGTCTAAAGTGTCTGTCTTTCTCTGTTTGTATGTCTGAATCTATTTGTTTGTATGTCAGGGTTGGTGTTTGCAAGTCCAAGTGTTTGTCTTTGTTGGTTTGTATGTCTAAAGTGCCTGTCTTTCTCTGTTTGTATGTCTGAATCTATTTGTTTGTATGTCTGGGTTGGTGTTTGCAAGTCCAAGTGTTTGTCTTTGTTGGTTTGTATGTCTAAAATGCTTGTCTTTTTCTGTTTGTATGTCTGAATCTATTTGTTTGTATGTCAGGGTTGGTGTTTGCAAGTCCAAGTGTTTGTCTTTGTTGGTTTGTATGTCTAAAGTGCCTGTCTTTCTCTGTTTGTATGTCTGAATCTATTTGTTTGTATGTCTGGGTTGGTGTTTGCAAGTCCAAGTGTTTGTCTTTGTTGGTTTGTATGTCTAAAGTGCCTGTCTTTTTCTGTTTGTATGTCTGAATCTATTTGTTTTTATGTCTGGGTTGGTGTTTGCAAGTCCAAGTGTTTGTCTTTGTTGTTTTGTATGTCTAAAGTGCCTGTCTTTCTCTGTTTGTATTTCTGAATCTATTTGTTTGTATGTCTGGGTTGGTGTTTGCAAGTCCAAGTGTTTGTCTTTGTTGGTTTGTATGTCTAAAATGCTTGTCTTTTTCTGTTTGTATGTCTGAATCTATTTGTTTGTATGTCAGGGTTGGTGTTTGCAAGTCCAAGTGTTTGTCTTTGTTGGTTTGTATGTCTAAAGTGCCTGTCTTTCTCTGTTTGTATGTCTGAATCTATTTGTTTGTATGTCTGGGTTGGTGTTTGCAAGTCCAAGTGTTTGTCTTTGTTGGTTTGTATGTCTAAAGTGCCTGTCTTTTTCTGTTTGTATGTCTGAATCTATTTGTTTTTATGTCTGGGTTGGTGTTTGCAAGTCCAAGTGTTTGTCTTTGTTGTTTTGTATGTCTAAAGTGCCTGTCTTTCTCTGTTTGTATTTCTGAATCTATTTGTTTGTATGTCTGGGTTGGTGTTTGCAAGTCCAAGTGTTTGTCTTTGTTGGTTTGTATGTCAAAAGTGCCTGTCTTTCTCTGTTTGTATGTCTGAATCTATTTGTTTGTATGTCTGGGTTGGTGTTTGCAAGTCCAAGTGTTTGTCTTTGTTGGTTTGTATGTCTAAAGTGCCTGTCTTTTTCTGTTTGTATGTCTGAATCTATTTGTTTGTATGTCTGGGTTGGTGTTAGCAAGTCCAAGTGTTTGTCTTTGTTGGTTTGTATGTCTAAAGTGTCTGTCTTTCTCTGTTTGTATATCTAAATCTATTTGTTTGTATGTCTGGGTTGGTGATTGCAAGTCCAAGTGTTTGTCTTTGTTGGTTTGTATGTCTAAAGTGCTTGTCTTTCTGTGTTTGTATGTCTGAATCTATGGTGTTTGTATATCTGGGTTGGTGTTTGCAAGTCCAAGTGTTTGTCTTTGTTGGTTTGTATGTCTAAAGTGCCTGTCGTTCTCTGTTTGTATGTCTGGATCAATGGTGTTTGCAAGTCCAAGTGTTTGTCTTTGTTGGTTTGTATGTCTAAAGTGCCTTTCTTTCTCTGTTTATATGTCTGAATCTATTTGTTTGCATGTCTGGGTTGGTTTCTGCAAGTCCAAGTGTTTTTCTTTGTTGGTTTGTATGTCTAAAGTGCTTGTCTTTCTCTGTTTGTATGTCTGAATATATGGTGTTTGTATGTCTGGGTTGGTGTTTGCAAGTCCAAGTGTTTGTCTTTGTTGGTTTGTATGTCTAAAGTGCCTGTCTTTTTCTGTTTGTATGTCTGAATCAATGGTGTTTGCAAGTCCAAGTGTTTGTCTTTGTTGGTTTATATGTCTAAATTGCCTGTCTTTGTCTGTTTGTATGTCTGAATCTATTTGTTTGTATGTCTGGGTTGGTGTTTGCAAGTCCAAGTGTTTGTCTTTGTTGGTTTGTATGTCTAAAGTGCTTGTCTTTCTCTGTTTGTATGTCTGAATCTATGGTGTTTGCAAGTCCCGGTGTTTGTCTTTGTTGGTTTGTATGTCTAAAGTGCCTGTCTTTCTCTGTTTGTATGTCTGAATCTATTTGTTTGCATGTCTGGGTTGGTGTTTGCAAGTCCAAGTGTTTGTCTTTGTTGGTTTGTATGTCTAAAGTGCCAGTCTTTCTCTGTTTGTATGTCTGAATCTATTTGTTTTTATGTCTGGGTTGGTGTTTGGAAGTCCAAGTGTTTGTCTTTGTTGGTTTGTATGTCTAAAGTGCCTGTCTTTCTCTGTTTTTATGTCTGAATCTATTTGTTTGTATGTCTGGGTTGGTGTTTGCAAGTCCAAGTGTTTGTCTCTGTTTGTTTGTATGTCTAAAGTGCCTGTCTTTCTCTGTTTATATATCTGAATCTATTTGTTTGTATGTCTGGGTTGGTGTTTGCAAGTCCAAGTGTTTGTTTTTGTTTGTTTGTATGTCTAAAGTGCCTGTCTTTCTCTGTTTGTATGTCTGAATTTATTTGTTTGTATGTCTGGGTTGGTGTTTGCAAGTCCAAGTGTTTGTCTTTGTTGGTTTGTATGTCTAAAGTGTCTGTCTTTCTCTGTTTGTATGTCTGAATCTATTTGTTTGTATGTCAGGGTTGGTGTTTGCAAGTCCAAGTGTTTGTCTTTGTTGGTTTGTATGTCTAAAGTGCCTGTCTTTCTCTGTTTGTATGTCTGAATCTATTTGTTTGTATGTCTGGGTTGGTGTTTGCAAGTCCAAGTGTTTGTCTTTGTTGGTTTGTATGTCTAAAATGCTTGTCTTTTTCTGTTTGTATGTCTGAATCTATTTGTTTGTATGTCAGGGTTGGTGTTTGCAAGTCCAAGTGTTTGTCTTTGTTGGTTTGTATGTCTAAAGTGCCTGTCTTTCTCTGTTTGTATGTCTGAATCTATTTGTTTGTATGTCTGGGTTGGTGTTTGCAAGTCCAAGTGTTTGTCTTTGTTGGTTTGTATGTCTAAAGTGCCTGTCTTTTTCTGTTTGTATGTCTGAATCTATTTGTTTTTATGTCTGGGTTGGTGTTTGCAAGTCCAAGTGTTTGTCTTTGTTGTTTTGTATGTCTAAAGTGCCTGTCTTTCTCTGTTTGTATTTCTGAATCTATTTGTTTGTATGTCTGGGTTGGTGTTTGCAAGTCCAAGTGTTTGTCTTTGTTGGTTTGTATGTCTAAAATGCTTGTCTTTTTCTGTTTGTATGTCTGAATCTATTTGTTTGTATGTCAGGGTTGGTGTTTGCAAGTCCAAGTGTTTGTCTTTGTTGGTTTGTATGTCTAAAGTGCCTGTCTTTCTCTGTTTGTATGTCTGAATCTATTTGTTTGTATGTCTGGGTTGGTGTTTGCAAGTCCAAGTGTTTGTCTTTGTTGGTTTGTATGTCTAAAGTGCCTGTCTTTTTCTGTTTGTATGTCTGAATCTATTTGTTTTTATGTCTGGGTTGGTGTTTGCAAGTCCAAGTGTTTGTCTTTGTTGTTTTGTATGTCTAAAGTGCCTGTCTTTCTCTGTTTGTATTTCTGAATCTATTTGTTTGTATGTCTGGGTTGGTGTTTGCAAGTCCAAGTGTTTGTCTTTGTTGGTTTGTATGTCAAAAGTGCCTGTCTTTCTCTGTTTGTATGTCTGAATCTATTTGTTTGTATGTCCGGGTTGGTGTTTGCAAGTCCAAGTGTTTGTCTTTGTTGGTTTGTATGTCTAAAGTGCCTGTCTTTTTCTGTTTGTATGTCTGAATCTATTTGTTTGTATGTCTGGGTTGGTGTTAGCAAGTCCAAGTGTTTGTCTTTGTTGGTTTGTATGTCTAAAGTGTCTGTCTTTCTCTGTTTGTATATCTAAATCTATTTGTTTGTATGTCTGGGTTGGTGATTGCAAGTCCAAGTGTTTGTCTTTGTTGGTTTGTATGTCTAAAGTGCTTGTCTTTCTGTGTTTGTATGTCTGAATCTATGGTGTTTGTATATCTGGGTTGGTGTTTGCAAGTCCAAGTGTTTGTCTTTGTTGGTTTGTATGTCTAAAGTGCCTGTCGTTCTCTGTTTGTATGTCTGGATCAATGGTGTTTGCAAGTCCAAGTGTTTGTCTTTGTTGGTTTGTATGTCTAAAGTGCCTTTCTTTCTCTGTTTATATGTCTGAATCTATTTGTTTGCATGTCTGGGTTGGTTTCTGCAAGTCCAAGTGTTTTTCTTTGTTGGTTTGTATGTCTAAAGTGCCTGTCTTTCTCTGTTTGTATGTCTGAATCTATTTGTTTGTATGTCTGGGTTGGTGTTTGCAAGTCCAAGTGTTTGTCTTTGTTGGTTTGTATGTCTAAATTGCCTGTTTTTCTCTGTTTGTATATCTGAATCTATTTGTTTGTATTTCATATTAAAGATTGATCAATGATCTGGGTTGCAGCGGTAGCTAGCAACCTAGTAATAGACGATCACGTCCAATGTTAAGAAATATAAAAACCCCTAACTCCTAAAAAAGAGTCAGATCAAAACAAAAAGTACACCATTAGAACCGCCTTGTCCGAAACCCCTATATAGGAAACTTACCGCCCTTTGGCTTGAATAAGAAAGAAAGTGTATTGGCTTCAAAATCAAGAAAATTGACTTTAACCACGTTATTCTCCACAAACAGGATATTTTTTTCTTTCTTCTTCTTCTTTTCCACAGATAGCTTGGCATTGGAACATCGTAGAGAGTTGTTCAATGGCTCATTTTAAAGGAAATCTCTAGATCTAGTGCTATTTGTACTTATTTTTTTTTAATTAATTATTTTTTACGAAAAACTTAATTTTTTATATACAATATTGATCAATGACGTCATAGTCATTGGATGTAGTTAGTATTACATAAAGGCTCGATCATCGAATTTAAGCTGAAACTAAGTAAAGGGCAATTATGCCTCCATATATTCACAGTGATGTATAAGATTTCCCATTACATCTGTAAACTGTTCCACAGTTTCTGGTCCATACCTTGGAAGCTTTTCACTAAACATGCAAAATTTCTTTTGGATATTACTACGAAGTTTTGCGAAAGTATCTCTAGCTGACTTTTCAACAAAATCCATTCTTTCAGAGATAATTTTAATCTTTAATTTTGAATATTTTTCGTAATCCCGATAAAACATTCGTAAAATTTTTCTCAATTTACAAAGATCAGCCTGTGCGTTCTTTGCAGCTTGTGTAAACTGCAAAAATATCCATGGTATCCGAGGAATAAGTTGAATATTTCAATTCAAGCTAGAAAAATACCTTAAAATGTTAAAATTAGTTTTATTTTTGGTTAGGTTCTAACTACCCGATGTGGGATTTATTATGTATCTTCAGACCCAAAAACTCAATTTTTTAATATATTTTATTTTTCAGTTTAGAATCGCTAAAGTTATTATGTAAACTGCAAAATTATTTATGATATCTGAGCAATAATTTTAATCTTTTCATTCAAACTAAAAAAATACCTGAAAATTTAAAAATTAGTTTTATTTTTTGTTAGGTTATAGGTACTCGATACGAGTCTTAAGAAGTGTTAATTAGATAAGAATATTATTTCTTGTTTTCTAATAAGATGCCTTCTAAGCGAGTTATACGTAATTTAAAAAAACATTACTATACAAAAACAGAGACAACATCTTGAAAAGAGAAAAGCAAAGGTATTCAACCAATAAGGCGTATCGAGATGCGAAAATTGATATCCGGGTTGCAGCGGTAGCTAGAAACCTAGTAAGAGACGATCACGTCCAATGTTAAGAAATATAAAAACCCATAGTTCCTAACAAAGGAGTCAGATCAAAACAAAAAGTACACCATTAGAACCGCCTTGTCCGAAACCCCTGTATAGTAAACTTTCTGTCACTTGGCTTGAACAGCAAGGGAAATATATTGGCTTGAAAATCAAGAAAAGTGGCAGCTACTACAACATTCTGCCTAAACGGGATATTTTTTTTTCTTTGTTTCCAGAGATAGCTTGGCGCTGGAACATCGTAGATAGTTGTTCAATGGCTCATTTTAAAGGAAATTAATTGGGTTAAAAATCTATAGTGACTAAAATAAATTATTTCTAAAAGAGAATAAATTTTTCCACCAAAAACTGCATTTTTGATGTCTTTTCACACTGCAGTCTTTCAAACATAATACCAGCGGTAAGATTTGAAACCACGCCTCCGAAGAGACTGGTGGCTAACAACAGTGCCTTGGACCACTCGGCCAGCTCGCCTCTCATAAATAAATATATATGTGAATTTGGGTTGCAGCAGTAGCTAGCAACCTAGTAAGAGACGATCACGTCCAATGCTAAGAAATATAAAAACCCAAAACTCCTAAAAATAGAGTCAGATCAAAACAAAAGTACATCATTAGAATTACCTTGTCTGAAACCCTACTAGATAAATAATGAATGTCATCACAGTTTTATATTAGAGCTATGACGTGAATAGAAAAACACGAAATTATATTCTTGTTTCTGAAGACGTCATGAAATAATACCATTGCGCCATGACGTCATGAAATAAAATCATTACGCCGTGACGTCATAATTACTATATAAGAAACGTCAAAACTGTAAATGGTCTCATTCATGAATAAATAATGGTTAGATCAAAGCAATAGTATCTCGAATAGTATCTCGAAAAGAAAAAAAGTAAAGGTATTCAACCGACCAGGCGTATCGAGAAGTAATCAAACAAAACAGCAAGATGTGTTATCACAATGATCCGGGTTGCAGCGGTAGCTAGCAACCTAGTAAGAGACGATCACGTCCAATGTTAAGAAATATAAAAACCCATAGTTCTTAAAAAAAGAGTCAGATCAAAACAAAAAGTACACCATTAGATTATAATAAGGATCGAACTCTTCCCTATACTAACTTGCATAGGCAACTTCATTATAGTTAAGATTAGAGTATTTATATTATGACAATGCAAAAGGTATGAGAAAAAATGCAAAACTTTGTAAACGGCAAAAATATTTAGAATGTTTGAGTAACAATTTCACTTTATGAAATATAATAAAGAACGACCTTTTTCCTATACTAAATTTTATGTGACTTACATTAAAATATAATAAAGAATTAAGAAATATAAGTACACCTTTAGAACCGCCTTATCCGAAACCCCTGTATAGGAAACTTTCTGTTCCTTGGCTTGAACAGCAAGGGAAATATATTGGCTTGAAAATCAAGAAAAGTGGCAGCTACTACAACATTCTGCCTAAACGGCATATTTTTTCTTTCTGTTTTCTTTTGCACAGATAGCTTGGCACTGGAACATCGTATTACATTAAGGATCCACACTGTAAATAGGAATTTTTAAGTATGATCATTACTTTAAAAAGCATCTAATTACATAAAGGATCGATAATAAATGTTGTCACATTTAATGTTACATTAAAAGACGATCATTGGAATAACAAACCATTGTATACATTGAACTACTTGATTGTTTGAGGCTCGTCTCTTTCTTTTTCAAGGGAGAAACGCCGCATTTTCTGTAAGAATATTTCTAGTTTATGGAAATGAAAATTTGTAAGTATCATCAGTATCAGGGTTTTATTCATAGCTGAATACAAACTAAAAGAACTTGACTCTGGATGGCCTTGAACCACCAGCCTTCTGGCTAACAGCTGATCGTGCAAGCCACTTGCACCACGAAATCATTAATTAAAGTTGTAAAATTACCAATATGATCCGGGTTGCAGCGGTAGCTAGCAACCTAGTAAGAGACGATCACGTCCAATGTTAAGAATTATAAAAACCCCAAACTCCTAAAAAAAAGAGTCAGGTCAAAACAAAAAGTACACCATTAGAACCGCCTTGTCCGAAACCCCTGTATAGAAAACTTTCTGTCCCTTGGCTTGAACAGCACAGGAAATATATTGGCTTGAAAATCAAGAATAGTGGCAGCTACTACAACATTCTGCCTAAACGGGATTTTTTTTTTCCACAGATAGCTAGGCACTGGAACATCGTAGAGAGTTGTTCAATGGCTCATTTTAAAGGAAATTAATTGGGTTAAAAATCTTTTGTAACTAAAATAAATTATTTCCAAGAGAGAATAAATTTTTCAATTAAAAACTGCATTTTTGATGTCTTTTCATACTGCAGTCCTTTCAAAGATATTTGATTTTTGTACATAAATCATAATCGTATACCAGCGGTAAGATTTGAACCCACGCCTCCGAAGAGACTGGTGGCTAACACTAGCGCCTTGGACCACTCGGCCAATCTGCCTCTCATAACTATATATGTGAATTTGGGTTGCAGCAGTAGCTAGCAACCTAGTAAGAGACGATCACGTCCAATGTTAAGAATTATAAAAACCCCTAACTCCTAAAAAAAGAGTCAGGTCAAAACAAAAAGTACATCATTAGAACTACCTTATCTGAAACCCTACTAGATAAATAATGAATGTCGTCATATTTTTATATTAGAGCTATGACGTGAATAGAAAAACACGACATTATGTTGTGGTTTCTGAAGACGTCATGAAATAAAATCATGACGCCGTGACGTCATAATTACTATATAAGAAACCTCAAAAGTGTAAATGGTGTCATTCATGATAACATAATGGTTAGATCAAATTACATTAAAAGACGATCATTGGAATAACAAAAAATTGCATACATTGGAATTAGCTAGCTACCTGAGTGTTTGAGACTCGTCTCTTCCTATTTCAAAGAAGAAAAAGCCTTAGGCTTTTTCCTGTGTGTAATCAGTTTATTATCATCCGGGTTGCAGCGGTAGCTAGCAACCTAGTAAGAGACGATCACGTCCAATGTTAAGAAATATAAAAACCCATAGTTCCTAACAAAGGAGTCAGATCAAAACAAAAAGTACACCATTAGAACCGCCTTGTCAGAAACCCCTGTATAGGAAACTTACCGCCCTTTGGCTTGAACAGCAAGGGAAATATATTGGCTTGAAAATCAAGAAAATTGACTTTAACCACGTTATTCTCCACAAACGGGATATTTTTTTTCTTTTTTTGTATCCAGAGATAGCTTGGCACTGGAACATAGTAGAGGGTTGTTCAATAGCTCATTTTAAAGGAAATTAATTGGGTTAAAAATCTATAGTAACTAAAATAAATTATTTCTAAAAGAGAATAAGTTTTTCCACCAAAAACTGCATTTTTATGTCTTTTCATTATAATAAAGAACGAATATTTTACCGATTATCTACTAATAACCATATATGACGTAATAAGTGACATGACGTAATATCTAAAACCTATTGTGTACTAATAACCATATATGACTTAATGAGCGACGTGACGTAAAAATTGAAAAAATTAATTTTTATTTTATTTTTGTTTTTAGTTCAGAATCACTAAAGTTATAAACTGCAAAAATATTCATGGTGTCTGAAAAATTGTTTTAATCTTTTCATTTAGACTAGAAAAATACCTGAAAATTTAAAAATTAGTTCAATTTTTTGTTAGGTTCTTGATACTTGATACGTGACTTAAACATTCAACTAATGGTTACATAATGGTTTCAATCAAGCAAGCTACACGCAAGTTAAAAAAACAGTACTACCAAAAAAACAGAGATAGCATCTTGAAAAGAGAAAAGTAAAGGTATTCAACCGACCAGGCGTATCGAGATGCGAAAATTGATAATGACAAACAGCGTTATTATAATGATGTAGTTTATAGACATGCGAAAATTGAGACAGCAAACAAAAGATTAAGGAACGGTATGATAATGATGAAGATTACAGAGAAGCAACAATTGAGAAAGCCAAACAAAAGAGCAAGGAACGGTATGATAACGATATAGATTACCGAAACAAACATAAGAAAAAAGTTGCTACCAGAATAATGGGTAGATACTGGGGTGACAAAAGCTATAATGAAAAAATTAAATTCTCTGCGAGGTTGTACCGAAGAACGCATAAGGACAAAGGGAAAAATTACATTCAGAAATACAAGAAGATGGCAAAAATGCAGGCTGATCTTTGTAAATTGAGAAACATTTTACGCATGTTTTATCGGGTTCACGAAAAGTATTCAAAATTGCAGATTAAAATTCTCTTTGAAAGAGCGGATGCTGTTGAAAAGTCGGCTAGAAATGCTTTGGCAAAGCTTCATAGTAATATCCAAAAGAAATGTTGTAATTACAGTAAAGAACGATCTCTCTCCCATAGTAACTGATATGTTACATTAAAAGACGATCATTGGAACATGCATTGGACTTAGTTAGCAACTTTATCGTTGAGGTTCGTCTCTTATTATTTCAAAGAAGAAAAAGCCGTAGGTTTTTTCCTGTTTGTAATATCCGGGTTGCAGCGGTAGCTAGCAACCTAGTAAGAGACGATCACGTCCAATGTTAAGAAATATAAAAACCCATAGTTCCTAACAAAGGAGTTAGATCCAAACAAAAAGTACACCATTAGAACCGCCTTGTCCGAAACCCCTGTATAGGAAAATTTCTGTCCCTTGGCTTGAACAGCAAGGGAAATATATTGGCTTGAAAATCAAGGAAATTGACTTTAACCACGTTATTCTCCACAAACGGGATATTTTTTTCTTTTTTTCTTTTTTTTTAGGTTGCAGCTGTAGCTAGCAACCTAGTAAGAGACGATCACGTCCAATGTTAAGAAATATAAAAATCCGGGTTGCAGCGGTAGCTAGCAACCTAGTAAGAGACGATCACGTCCAATGTTAAGAAATATAAAAGCCCATAGTTCCTAACAGAGGAGTCAGATCAAAACAAAAAGTACACCATTAGAACCGCCTTGTCCGAAACCCCTGTATAGGAAACTTTCTGTCCCTTGGCTTGAACAGCAAGGGAAATATATTGGCTTGAAAATCAAGAAAATTGACTTTAACCACGTTATTCTCCCCAAATGGGATATTTTTTTCTCTTTTCTTTGTATCCAGAGATAGCTTGGCACTGGAACATCGTAGAGGGTTGTTCAATAGTTCATCCTAAAGGAAATTAATTGGGTTAAAAATCTATAGTAACTAAAATAAATTAGTTCTAAAAGAGAATAAATTTTTCCAATAAAAACTGTATTTTTGATGCAGTGACGTCATAATTACTATATAAGAAACGTCAAAACTGTAAATGGTCTCATTCATGAATACATAATGGTTAGATCAAAGCAAGCTACATGCAAGTTAAAAAATAAGTACTAAAAAATCAAGAAAAGTGGCAGCTACTATTTCCGGGTTGCAGCGGTAGCTAGCAACCTAGTAAGAGACGATCACGTCCAATGTTAAGAAATATAAAAACCCATAGTTCCTAACAAAGGAGTCAGATCAAAACAAAAAGTACACCATTAGAACCGCCTTGTCCGAAACCCCTGTATAGGAAACTTTCTGTCCCTTGGCTTGAACAGCAAGGGAAATATATTGGCTTGAAAATCAAGAAAATTGACTTTAACCACGTTATTCTCCCCAAACGGGATATTTTTTTCTTTTTTATTTTTTTTTTCTTTTCCACAGATAGCTTGGCACTGTAACATCGTAGAGGGTTGTTCAATAGCTCATTTTAAAGTAAATTAATTGGGTTAAAAACCTTTTGTAACTAAAATAAATTATTTCTAAAAGAGAATAAATTTTTCCACCAAAAACTGCATTTTCGATGTCTTTTCACACTCCAGTCTTTCAAACATAATCGTATACCAGCGGTAAGATTTGAACCCACGCCTCCGAAGAGACTGGTGGCTAACACCAGTGCCTTGGACCACTCGGCCAGGCTGCCTCTCATAAATAAATATATATGTGAATTTGGGTTGCAGCAGTAGCTAGCAACCTAGTAAGAGATGATCATTTACAGTAAAGAACGATCTCTCATCCATAGTAACTGATAAATGGTGGTTCCAGGGGTAGTTACTTGAGGTTCGTCTCTTACTATTTCAAAGAAGAAAAAGCCGTAGACTTTTTCCTGTTTGTAATGATATAGCATAAAAGGAAACCCAAGTTGTAATCCAGGTTGCAGCGGTAGCTAGCAATCCGGGTTGCAGCGGTAGCTAGCAACCTAGTAAGAGACGATCACGTCCAATGTTAAGAAATATAAAAACCCATAGTTCCTAACAAAGGAGTCAGATCAAAACAAAAAGTACACCATTAGAACCGCCTTGTCCGAAACCCCTGTATAGTAAAATTTCTGTCCCTTGACTTGAACAGCAAGGGAAATATATTGGCTTGAAAATCAAGAAAAGTGGCAGCTACTACAACATTCTGCCTAAACGGGATATTTTTTTCTTTTTTTCTTTTTTTCTTTGTTTTTTCCGGGTTGCAGCGGTAGCTAGCAACCTAGTAAGAGACGATCAGTCCAATGCTAAGAAATATAACAAAACTCCTAAAAATAGAGTCAGATCAAAACAAAAGTACATCATTAGAATTACCTTGTCTGAAACCCTACTAGATAAATAATGAATGTCATCATAGTTTTATATTAGAGCTATGACGTGAATAGAAAAACATGAAATTATATTGTTGTTTCTGAAGACGTCATGAAATAATATCATTGCTCTATGACGTCAACAAAATCATTACGCTGTGACGTCATAATTACTACTTAAGAACTACAAAGATGAAAATGTTCTCATTCATAATTACATAATGGTTTCAATCAAGCAAGTCGCACGCAAGTTGAAAAAACAGTACTACACAAACAACAGAGATAGTATCTTGAAAAGAGAAAAGCAAAAATATTCAACCGACCAGGCGCATCGAGAAGTAAAAATTGAGAGAGCAAAACAAAGGTATTCAACCGACCAGGCGTATCGAGAAGTAATAATTGAGAGAGCAAAACAAAGGTATTCAACCGACCAGGCGTATCGAGAAGTAATAATTGAGAGAGCAAAACAAAGGTATTCAACCGACCAGGCGTATCGAGAAGTAATAATTTAGAGAGCAAAACAAAGGTATTCAACCGACCAGGCGTATCGAGAAGTAATAATTGAGAGAGCAAAACAAAACAGCAAGATGTGTTATCACAATGATGAAGATTATAGACATGCAAAAATTGAGACAGCCAAACAAAAGATCAAGGAGAGTTATCACAATGATGAAGATTACCGCATCAAATATAAGAAAAACCAAAAGCAAAGGTATTCAACCGTCCAGGTGTATCGAGAAGCAAAAATTGAGACAGCCAAACAAAAGATCAAGGAGCGTTACTGGGGTGACAAAATCTATAATGAAAAAATTAAATTCTCTGCGAGGTTGTACCGAAGAACGCATAAGGACAGAGGGAAAAATTACATTCAGAAATACAAGAAGATGGCAAAAATGCAGGCTGATCTTTGTAAATTGAGAAACATTTTACGCATGTTTTATCGGAATCACGAAAAGTATTCAAAATTACAGATTAAAATTCTCTTTGAAAGAGCGGATGCTGTTGAAAAGTCGGCTAGAAATTCTTTGGCAAAGCTTCATAGTAATATCCAAAAGAAATGTTGTCAGTTTAACGAAAAGCTTCCAAGGTATGGATTGGCAACTGCGGAACAGTTTATAGATGCAATGGAAAATGTTCGACAACACAGTGAATATACGGAGGCGTACTTCTTAGAAAATTCGTATATTAATTTTGGAAGGAGCAATTGCAGTTTATGTAGCAGCAATAAAAATATATATACAAGCATACCTATCAACAGCGAAGGAAAAGCAATGTTTTTCAATTATGGCGAAAACGAGCCTGTTAGGGTTATTAGTAAATGTGTTTGTAAGACTAATGATTTAGAACAAATTCCTGGAACACCGACTCAAGAAAAAAGCATTTCTAACTGTGTTATAAACAGTTCGTTTAGTTCTACTGAATATTTGGCAAAAAATTCTCTGTGTAGTAGAACAAACTGTCCTGAAAAGTACGAGACAACTATTGAAAAATGCTCTAGAACTAGATCTGACAAGGAAATTATGATGGCTGAAGTCACCTATAACAATCCGAGTAAACATTCAAAACCAAAAATTGGGCAGCAGGTTACTTGGCAATGTCACCCTGATATCTGCAAGCTCTATCCGATGGATATTGAATTATGTCAAATTCTTTTTGATATCCTTGAAAATAATATAGCATTAAAATTTTCAACTGACAAAGTGGTTAATTTCTACCTTGGCGGCTTGGATTATTGTGAAATCAATTACAGGGACACAAGAAAGCATGGGCATTCGTTATACTGTAGCCCAAATGAGGGATGTCAGAGCTATTTGCGTTCTCTAAGGGCACTAGCTCCACATTTTCCTGTCTTGAACTGTTTCATTAATAGCGTATGTAAGGCAGTATCAAAATGTAAGATTATACAACATATTAATCTACTAAAAGTCGAGGGTTCGTACAAGGAACTAAGTCATTACATAGAAGAAGTGTCAAGTAGACTCTGTCGTAATAATAGTCAAGACTTCATTTACGGTGATAGCAATATTAGAGATTCTGTGGATGAAAATACAATAATAAAATTATTTGGTGAGAGCCTTGATAAGGTAGCTAACATCAGGGATGTATACCCCACAATGCATTGTGACAGTTGTGAGCAGATAAAGACAAAATACCAATTGAAGAGTCTAAGATCCCTTTCAAATAGGAAAGGTTTTGATGTAATGATGGCCACGATTTTAGAACACCTACAACAGGACATACCCAAAGATGACAGAGAACAACTAATTCAATGTACAGGTTGGAAAGAGGATGTCATAGATTCATTCTTTGTCTGTGATTACTGTGCTGGGAAAATGTTGAAAAGTCAGGAGAATGTCCGATCAGTATTAAATAATCTTCATATAGACTGTACACCGGGATGTATAAAGTGTTTAAATAATTTTGAAATGGCAATGATTCGATTTGTTATGCCTTGTCTTACGATCGTCAGATTAGGGCAAGTAACTGCATTGAAGAGACCTAGAACAGAACTTGTTGACGCTCTTAAGGGGAGAATAGTATATCTACCTGTTGATGTGCAAGCAAATGCAGATATTCAGCCTGAAAAACTTCTTAACATTGATAGTTTTGTAGTCATTGTCAATGGTCAGCCTACTTACAACAAGAATGTTTGGACTGCACTAATAGATCTGAGAAAAGTCCATGAAGCACTGTTGTGGTTAAGAGAGAACAACAGTCTCTATAAAACAATACATGCATACACCCTAGAAGATTTAAATAAAATACTTGAAGCACGTCTTGCTGAAAAAGCGGTTGGTGTTGATAATTTACCTGAAATACCGGAAGCTGCAATCCTTCAGAAACTGACAGAAAGCGCAAAATCTACATTGGTTGAACATTTTTCTGTCCAGCCTCTCAATTCAGCGGTACCAAAAGACTTCATTGAAGATTTTAAGCAGATGAAAGATCTTGGTACTGACCAATTTCAAATCAAGAAACTAAAAGGTGAGAGCGAAGACTTATTTCAGGAAGAACTTGATCTAAAAGTGTTTCCAAATCTTTTCCCGAAAGGCAAATATGGCTTGCGTGACAAGGCAAGACCATTTCGGATTAGGAATGCAGAATATTTTAAATCAAGGCTTCTTAGCAGACATACTAAGTTTCGTCTTGACAAACAGTTTCTTTTTCACAGCTTCCAATTGCAAGAATTCTCTTACATGTGTAATAGCGTCGGTCATATGTTGCGGACTGTGAAACCAAAGCAAAATGCTCGTCAATTTATAGACAGGCTTCATTCCCGTGATGGAGAGATGGAAGCGACTTTGTTTTCTGTTCAATCAAAAATCAGAGGATCTCAGCAGTATTTTCAATCTCTTTCCTATAAAGTAAAGTCAATGATTGAGCAATTGGGTCCACCGACTTTGTTTCTGACAGTTTCATGTGCTGAGTGGTACTCTCCTGAATTTATTGAATATTTACGGACTGTCCATAAGAACTTACCTGGTGTGGCAAAAATGACCCCAGCAGAGTTGACGTGTCTAGATCCAATTGCAGTTTCCATGCACTTTGACAAAAAATGGACACCTATATTTAATGAGCTAATTTGTTCAAAGACAAATCCTTTGTTTGGTAAAATTAAGGATCATTTCTGGCGTATCGAGTATCAGAAACGAGGTGCGCCTCATGTACACTGTGTGTTGTGGATTGAAGATGCTCCTATTATTGGGAAATCAACAGCGTCTGAAGTGATTCAGTATATCAATAGTATTATAACTTGTGAAATACCAAATAGATTGACTAGTCCAACTCTTCACAAACTGGTCAAAGACCATCAAGTGCACCGCTGTAATAAATACTGTCAAAGAAAGTATAAGAGAAAAAGAGGAAGATGGGTTACGTATTGTAAGTTTGGCTTTCCTCGTCCTACAAAGGAACGAACAGAATTATATGACATCCTTGACTGCTTGGCTCATGGTACAAACCGTAAAAAGCCAAGAAAAAGAATATATCATCTGCTTCGAAGAGATGACGAGCGTTATATAAATGACTATTCTCCTGCGTTACTTATTGCTAATCAAGCAAACATTGATGTTCAATATATTGGCCATTTGGGCTCTAAATTACCGTATTACATTACCGATTACATGACAAAAGCAGAGAGTGTCGAAATAGGAGCAATGTGGGAGGAAGTAAATAATGCATGCAAAAGTCTTGGTCAACGAACTATGTCCTACTTGTTGAAGTCCATAAAAACCCGTCAAGTTGGGGCAGTTGAAGCTGCTGATAGGCTTCTTGGTACTAAATTGTATAGTATTTCTAGGCAATTTAGATATATTGACCTTGCGAAAAAGAGCGAGGTAAAGAGGACACTGAGAAGGTATGAGGAGCTTGAAAAGCTTGCTAAAAACGATCCACAGAGTAGTGATCTGTACATTGCCCATTGGGTTATTGATATATACCCTAAAAGACCGGAACATATGGAAAATATCAGTCTTTTTCAGTTATTGTCTTGGTATGAACGGGAGCGTAATTATAATAAAGAACGACCTCTTGCCTATACTAAATTATATAGGCCACTTAACTATAGTATAGGTTAGTAAATCACTGAAATAACAAACCATTCCATACATTGGACTTAGTTAGCTACTTGATTGTTTGAGTTTCGTCTCTTACTATTTAAAAGAAGAAAAAGCCGTAGGCTTTTTCCTGTTTGTATTTATAGTTAAAAAACAAACTCAAGTCCAAAGAAACTGAACCCTGTGGTTCATTCATATTATCTTCATTATTTTAGCTAGTCCGGGTTGCAGCGGTAGCTAGCAACCTAGTAAGAGACGATCACGTCCAATGTTAAGAAATATAAAAACCCATAGTTCCTAACAAAGGAGTCAGATCAAAATAAAAAGTACACCATTAGAACCGCCTTGTCCGAAACCCCTGTATAGGAAACTTTCTGTCCCTTGGCTTAAACAGCAAGGGAAATATATTGGCTTGAAAATCAAGAAAATTGACTTTAACCACGTTATTCTCCACAAACGGGATATTTTTTTCTTTTTTTGTATCCAGAGATAGCTTGGCACTGGAACATCGTAGAGGGTTGTTCAATAGCTCATTTTAAAGGAAATTAATTGGGTTAAAAATCTATAGTAACTAAAATAAATTATTTCTAAAATATAATAAAGAACAACCTCTTGCCAATACTAAATTTTACACGCCACTTAATTATAGTATAGGATAGTAATTCCACAGATAGCTTGGCACTGGAACATCGTAGAGAGTTGTTCAATGGCTCATTTTAAAGGAAATTAATTGGGTTAAAAACCTTTTGTAATTAAAACAAATTATCTTTAAACAAGAATCAGTTTTTTTTACGAAAATGGGAAATATATTGGCTTGAATTATAATAAAGAACGACAACTAGCCAATGTTAACTGGAAAATAATTTATATTAAAGTTATTATATTTAGCTAAGAGGTAGAGAAACTATAATAAAGAACGAATATTTTACCGATTATCAACTAATAACCATATATGACTTAATGAGCGACGTGACGTAAAAATTGAAAAAATTAATTTTTATTTTATTTTCGTTTTTAGTTCAGAATCGCTAAAGTTATAAACTGCAAAAATATTTATGGTGTCTGAACAATAGTTTTAATCTTTTAATTTAGACTAGAAAAATACCTGAAAATTTAAAAATTAGTTTAATTTTTTGTTAGGTTCTTGATACTTGATACGTGACTTAAACATTCAACTAATGGTTACATAATGGTTTCAATCAAGCAAGCTACACGCAAGTTAAAAAAACAGTACTACCAAAAAAACAGAGATAGCATCTTGAAAATAGAAAAGCAAAGGTATTCAACCGACCAGGCGTATCGAGATGCGAGAATTGATAATGACAAACAGCGTTATTATAATGATGTAGTTTATAGACATGTGAAAATTGAGACAGCCAAAAAAAGAGCAAGGAACGGTATGATAACGATATAGATTACCGAAACAAACATAAGAAAAAAGTTGCTACCATAATAAAGGGTAGATACTGGGTTGACAAAAGCTAATATAAAAAAATTAAATTCTCTGCGAGGTTGTACCGAAGAACGCATAAGGACAAAGGGAAAAATTACATTCAGAAATACAAGAAGATGGCAAAAATGCAGGCTGATCTTTGTAAATTGAGAAACATTTTACGCATGTTTTATCGGGATCACGAAAAGTATTCAAAATTGCAGATTAAAATTCTCTTTGAAAGAGCAGATTCTGTTGAAAAGTCGGCTGGAAATGCTTTGGCAAAGTTTCACAGTAATATCCAAAAGAAATGTTGTCATTACAGTAAAGAACGATCTCTCTCCCATAGTAACTGATATGTTACATTAAAAGACGATCATTGGAGCATGCATTGGACTTAGTTAGCAACTTTATCGTTTGAGGTTCGTCTCTTACTATTTCAAAGAAGAAAAAGCCGTAGGTTTTTTCCTGCTTGTAATATCCGGGTTGCAGCGGTAGCTAAAAAAATTTCCGACAAGGCGGTTCTAATGGTGTACTTTTTGTTTTGATCTGACTCCTTTCTTAGGAGCTATGGGTTTTTATATTTCTTAACATTGGACGTGATCGTCTCTTACTAGGTTGCTAGCTACCGCTGCAACCCGGATTTTTTAAGCCTGATGAAGATTTAACTAATGTGTCAAAAGTAAGGTTGCATGTCGACTATTTTGTTTTGGCCTTATTATTATTGGTATGGTGAAATAATAATATGCATATGGCTCTTAAATCATACTTCTTTATGGTTCCATATGGTCTAGTGGCTAAGATAGTTAACTTTCACTTAACAGGCTCGGGTTCGATTCCCGGTGTGGGAAAATTTTTAACTCTATAATCTTCGAACATTTGAACCTTTTATAATTTATAATGATGTATAATATAAATACTGTAATCTTAACTATAGTGAAGTTGCGTATGCAAGTTAGTATAGGGGAGAGTTCGATCTTTATTATAACTTCGATCTAACCATTATCTAATCAAGAATGAGAGAATTTACATCTTTGTCATTCTTAAGTAGTAATTATGAAGTCACGGCGTAATGATTTTATTGACGTCATGGCGCAATGATATTATTTCATGACATCATCAGAAACAACAATATAATTTCGTGTTTTTCTATTCACGTCATAGCTCTAATATAAAACTATGATGACATTCATTATTTATCTAGTAGGGTTTCAGACAAGGTAATTCTAATGATGTACTTTTGTTTTGATCTGACTCTATTTTTAGGAGTTTTGTTATATTTCTGAGCATTGGACTGATCGTCTCTTACTAGGTTGCTAGCTACTGCTGCAACCCAAATTCACATATATATTTATTTATGAGAGGCAGCCTGGCCGAGTGGTCCAAGGCACTGGTGTTAGCCACCAGTCTCTTCGGAGGCGTGGGTTCAAATCTTACCGCTGGTATGCGATAATGTTTGAAAGACTGCAGTGTGAAAAGACATCGAAAATGCAGTTTTTGGTGGAAAAATTTATTCTCTTTTAGAAATAATTTATTTTAGTTACTATAGATTTTTAACCCAATTAATTTCCTTTAAAATGAGCTATTGAACAATTATCTACGATGTTCCAGTGCCAAGCTATCTCTGGATACAAAAAAAGAAAAGAGAAAAAAAATATCCCGTTTGGGGAGAATAACGTGGTTAAAGTCAATTTTCTTTTGATTTTCAAGCCAATATATGTCCCTTGCTGTTCAAGCCAAGGAACAGAAAGTTTCCTATACAGGGGTTTTGGACAAGGCGGTTCTAATGGTGTACTTTTTGTTTTGATCTGACTGCTTTTTTAGGAGCTATGGGATTTTTTATTTCTTAACATTGGACGTGATCATCTCTTACTAGGTTGCTAGCTACCGCTGCAACCCGGATTTTTATATTTCTTAACATTGGACGTGATCGTCTCTTACTAGGTTGCTAGCTACCGCTGCAACCCGGATGTTGCTTCTCTGTAATCTTCATCATTACCATACCGTTCCTTGATCTTTTGTTTGGCTGTCTCAATTTTTGCATGTCTATAAACTACATCATTTTGATAACACATCTTGCTGTTTTGTTTTGCTCTCTCAATTATTACTTCTCGAAACGCCTGGTCGGTTGAATAACTTTGCTTTTTTCTTTTCAAGTTACTATCTCTGTTGTTTGTGTAGTACTGTTTTTTCAACTTGCGTATAGCTTGCTTTGATCTAACCATTATCTAATCAAGAATGAGAGAATTTACAGTTTTGACTTTTCGTATATACTAATTATGACGTCACGGCATAATGATTTTATTTCATGACGTCATGGCGCAATCGTATTATTTCATGACGTCTTCAGAAACAACAATATAATTTCGTGTTTTTCTATTCACGTCATAGCTCTAATATAAAACTATGATGACATTCATTATTTATCTAGTAGGGTTTCAGACAAGGTAATTCTAATGATGTACTTTTGTTTTGATCTGACTCTATTTTTAGGAGTTTTGGGTTTTTATATTTCTTAGCATTGGACTGATCGTCTCTTACTAGGTTGCTAGCTACTGCTGCAACCCAAATTCACATATATATTTATTTATGAGAGGCAGCCTGGCCGAGTGGTCCAATGCACTGGTGTTAGCCACCAGTCTCTTCGGAGGCGTGGGTTCAAATCTTACCGCTGGTATACGATTATGTTTGAAAGACTGCAGTGTGAAAAGACATCAAAAATGCAGTTTTTGGTGGAAAAATTTATTCTCTTTTAGAAATATTTTATTTTAGTTACTATAGATTTTTAACCCAATTAATTTCCTTTAAAATGAGCTATTGAACAACCCTCTAAGATGTTCCAGTGCCAAGCTATCTCTGGATACAAAAAAAAGAAGAAAAGAAAAAAATATCCCGTTTGTGGAGAATAACGTGGTTAAAGTCAATTTCCTTGATTTTCAAGCCAATATATTTCCCTTGCTGTTCAAGCCAAGGGACAGAAATTTTCCTATACAGGGGTTTCCGACAAGGCGGTTCTAATGGTGTACTTTTTGTTTTGATCTGACTCCTTTGTTAGGAACTATGGGTTTTTATATTTCTTAACATTGGACGTGATCTTCTCTTACTAGGTTGCTAGCTACTGCTGCAACCCGGATATTACAAACAGGAAAAAGCCTACGGTTTTTTCTTCTTTGAAATAGTAAGAGACGAACCTCAAGCGATAAAGTTGCTAACTAAGTCCAATGCAGGCTCCAATGATCGTCTTTTAATGTAACATATCAGTTACTATGGGAGAGAGATCGTTCTTTACTGTAAGTTTTGGCCTTATTATAATTGGTATGGTGAAATAATAATATGCATATGGCTCTTAAATCATACTTCTTTATGGTTCCATATGGTCTAGTGGCTAGGATAGTTAACTTTCACTTAACAGGCTCGGGTTCGATTCCCGGTGTGGGAAAATTTTTAACTCTATAATCTTCGAACATTTGAACCTTTTATAATCTATAATGATGTATAATATAAGTACTGTAATCTTATCTATAGTGAAGTTGCGTATGCAAGTTAGTATAGGGAAGAGTTCGATCTTTATTATAATTTTTGTTTTGATCTGACTCCTGCTTTAGGAGCTATGGGTTTTTATATTTCTTAACATTGGACGTGATCGTCTCTTACTAGGTTGCTAGCTACCGCTGCAACCCGGATTACTTATGCGACCATTTATGTTTCTGTCGTAATTCTTTCTTTTCAAAATTAAATTAGTTACTATCACCTAGAGTTAGTTCTTTATCATATCGTAACAAATTGTTTTATAATAATAATTAATTTTGTTAATTACAAAAGGTTTCTATACACAGCAGTTTCCTTTAAAATGAGTCATTACAAAACTCTTTATTATGACCACGAACTGATTGATTTAAAACTTAAGTTACTATGGGTTCAGTTCGTTCCTTATTGTAACTCTATAGTAAAAATTTAAATAGGCTAGAGGTCGATCTTTACCATACTATAATGCCTTATGTATGATATCCTAATGATCGTCTTTTTGTAATTCTTTATGGTTCCATATGGTCTAGTGGCTAGGATAGTTAACTTTCACTTAACAGGCTCGGGTTCGATTCCCGGTGTGGGAAAATTTTTAACTCTATAATCTTCGAACATTTGAACCTTTTATAATTTATAATGATGTATAATATAAATACTGTAATCTTAACTATAGTGAAGTTGCGTATGCAAGTTAGTATAGGGAAGAGTTCGATCTTTATTATAATTTTCTTGATTTTCAAACAACTTATTTTCCTTCTTATTCAAGCAAAGGGACGGTAAGTTTGCTATATAGGAGTTTTAGACAAGGTGGTTCTAGTAGTAACGTCTTTTAATGTAAATACCCTTGGAATCACCATATATCAGTTACTAAGGGTGAGAGATCGTTCTTTACTGTAAATAAACTACCAATGCAAACCGGATTTCGTAACATTGGACTGATCGTCTCTTACTAGGTTGCTAGCTACCGCTGCAACCCAGATTCTATGCTGTATGATTACAAACAGGAAAAAGCCTACGGCTTTTTCTTCTTTGAAATAGTAAGAGACGCACCTCAAACAATCAAGTAGCTAACTAAGTCCAAATTATGCAATAGTTTGTTATTCCAATGATCGTCTCTTAATGTAATCTTCTTTTAAAGAAGGAAAAGCCAATCGTTTAATATTGATCCCTTACTACAGGTGGATTTGAACCCGCAAACCTCGAATCATGAGGCACACTTTCATCCATTGTGCTGTAGTAAGGTATTCATTGATTTGATTTTTCCACAAATCTGTGTATATACGGATAAATAGATTTTGATAAACGTATTCTAACGGCTATACTAACTTGACTATTCATTATAATGATTCCTTACTGTAATCACTCTATTCACGTCATAGCTCTAATATAAAACTATGATGATCTTATATAGTAATTATGACGTCACTGCATCAAAAATACAGTTTTTATTGGAAAAATTTATTCTCTTTTAGAAATAATTTATTTTAGTTACAAAAGGTTTTTAACCCAATTAATTTCCTTTAAAATGAGCTATTGAACAACCCTCTACGATGTTCCAGTGCCAAGCTATCTCTGGAAAAGAAAGAAAAAAAAAAAGAAAAAAATATCCCTTTTGACGAGAATAACGTGGTAAAAGTCAATTTTCTTGATTTTCAAGCCAATATATTTCCCTTGCTGTTCAAGCCAAGGGACAGAAAGTTTCCTATACAGGGGTTTTGGACAAGGCGGTTCTAATGGTGTACTTTTTGTTTTGATCTGACTCCTCTGTTAGGAACTACGGGTTTTTATATTTCTTAACATTGGACGTGATCGTCTCTTACTAGGTTGCTAGCTACCGCTGCAACCCGGATATAATCAGTTATATCCTTTGAAACTAGAAAATGCCCCACTATAATCAGTTAGATCCTATGAAACTAGCAAAGGCCCCATTTTATAATGAACTGAATCGGTCCTTTATGAATTTATGATGAACAATATCGGTCCTTTAGGTAAACTTTACTAACCTATAATATAGTTAAGTGGCCGATAAAATTTAGTATAGGCAAGAGGTCGTTCTTTATTATAAAATTTTTAACTCTATAATCTTCAAACATTTGAACCTTTTATAATTTATAATGATGTATAATATAAATACTGTAATCTTAACTATAGTGAAGTTGCCTAAGCAAGTTAGTATAGGGAAGAGTTCGATCTTTATTATAATCCCGGTGTGGGAAAATTTTTAACTCTATAATCTTCGAACATTTGAACCTTTTATAATCTATAATGATGTTTAGTATATAATAATAACAAAATTTAATTAGAGTTCGTTCTTTATTGTTATGTTAGCATTGGACGTGATCGTCTCTTATTGTGATATTCATGAATGAGACCATTTACAGTTTTGACGTTTCTTATATAGTAATTATGACGTCACTGCATCAAAAATACAGTTTTTATTGGAAAAATTTATTCTCTTTTAGAAATAATTTATTTTAGTTACAAAAGGTTTTTAACCCAATTAATTTCCTTTAAAATGAGCTATTGAACAACCCTCTACGATGTTCCAGTGCCAAGCTATCTCTGGAAAAGAAAGAAAAAAAAAAGAAAAAAATATCTCGTTTGGGGAGAATAACGTGGTAAAAGTCAATTTTCTTGATTTTCAAGCCAATATATTTCCCTTGCTGTTCAAGCCAAGGGACAGAAAGTTTCCTATACAGGGGTTTCGGACAAGGCGGTTCTAATGGTGTACTTTTTGTTTTGATCTGACTCCTTTTTTAGGAACTATGGGTTTTTATATTTCTTAACATTGGACGTGATCGTCTCTTACTAGGTTGCTAGCTACCGCTGCAACCCGGAAAATTATAAACTATCTTGAAGAAATATCATTATTGCGTGTTAGGAAGTACAGTCCTCTGTACTGGACTATCTGTGTCTGCTGTATATGTACTGGTCTGCTATATATCGATAATGGAACCCAATTATTTTCCTTTAAAATGAGCTATTGAACAACTATCTACGATGTTCCAGTGCCAAGCTATCTCTGGAAACAAAGAAAAGAGAAAAAAATATCCCGTTTAGGCAGAATGTTGTAGTAGCTGCCACTTTTCTTGATTTTTGAGTACTGATTTTTTAACTTGCGTGTAGCATGCTTTGATCTAACCATTATGTATTCATGAATGAGACCATTTACAGTTTTGACGTTTCTTATATAGTAATTATGACGTCACTGCATCAAAAATACAGTTTTTATTGGAAAAATTTATTCTCTTTTAGAAATAATTTATTTTAGTTACTTTAGATTTTTAACCCAATTAATTTCCTTTAGGATGAGCTATTGAACAACCCTCTACGATGTTCCAGTGCCAAGCTATCTCTGGATACAAAGAAAAGAGAAAAAAAAAGAAAAAAATATCCCGTTTAGGCAGAATGTTGTAGTAGCTGCCACTTTTCTTGATTTTCAAGCCAATATATTTCCCTTGCTGTTCTAGCCAAGGGAAAGAAAGTTTCCTATACAGGGGTTTCGGACAAGGTGGTTCTAATGGTGTACTTTTTGTTTTGATCTGACTCCTCTGTTAGGAACTATGGGTTTTTATATTTCTTAACATTGGACGTGATCGTCTCTTACTAGGTTGCTAGCTACCGCTGCAACCCGGATCTCTACGATGTTCCAGTGCCATGCTATCTGTTGAATTACTAACCTATACTATAATTAAGTTGTGTATAAAATGTAGTATAGGCAAGAGGTCGTCCTTTATTATAATTTTTATATTTCTTAACATTGGACGTGATCGTCTCTTACTAGGTTGCTAGCTACTGCTGCAACCCGGATAAAACGATCTGATAGACAAAACTGATGGTTAGAGTTTGGTCTTTAAGTTATCATATACTGTTAAAATTCTTTCTTGTATGAACGTTTCTTGGTGTAGTGGTTAGCACCTAAGACTTTGAATCCTGCGATCCGAGTTCAAATCCTGGTGGACGGTTGTTATTATATGTAGCTTACTTATACTACCATTTAGGTTTCTGCTGTAATTCTTTCTTTTCAAAATTAAATTAGTTACTATCGCCTAGAGTTAGTTCTTTACCACATAATAATAATTTGTTTTATAATAATAATTAATTTTGTTAATTACAAAAGGTTTCTATATACAGCAATTTCCTTTAAAATGAGCCATTACACAGCTCTTTACTATGACAACGAACCGTTTGATATAATACTTAAGTTACTATGGGTTAAAGTTCGTTCCTTATTGTAACAACCCGGATCAGTCCTTTATGTAAACTTTACTAACCTATACTATAGTTAAGTGGTCTATAAAATTTAGCATAGGCAAGAGGTCGCTCTTTATTATACCGATGCAACCCGGATTAGTATAGGAAAGAGTTCGTTCTTTATTATATCTCCTTATTGGCTTTACTCTCCGTTCTTTACTATAAAATATATCGATCCTTTATGTAATCTGGATACAAAAGAAAAAAAAAGAAAAAAATATCCCGTTTAGGCAGAATGTAGTAGTAGCTGCCACTTTTCTTGATTTTCAAGCCAATATATTTCCCTTGCTGTTCAAGCCAAGGGACAGAAAGTTTCCTATACAGGGGTTTCGGACAAGGCGGTTCTAATGGTGTACTTTTTGTTTTGATCTGACTCCTTTGTTAGGAACTATGGGTTTTTATATTTCTTAACATTGGACGTGATCGTCTCTTACTAGGTTGCTAGCTACCACTGCAACCCGGATAAGGTTGCAAGTCGACGATTTTGTTTTGGCCTTATTATAATTGGTATGGTGAAATAATAATATGCATATGGCTCTTAAATCATACTTCTTTATTGTTTCATATGGTCTAGCGGCTAGGATAGTTGAATTTCACTTAACAGGCTCGGGTTCGATTCCCGGTGTGGGAAAACTCTATAATCTTCGAACATCTGAACCTTTTATAATTTATAATGATGTATAATATAAATACTGTAATCTTAAATATAGTGAAGTTGCGTATGCAAGTTAGTATAGGGAAGAGTTCGATCTTTATTATAATTATTATAATTCCAGTGCCCAGCTAGCTGAGCAGAAAGATCAAGCGGAAAGAAAAAAATATCCCGTTTGTGGAGAATAACGTGGTTAAAGTCAATTTTCTTGATTTTCAAGCCAATATATTTTCTTTGTTATTCAAGCCAAAGAGCGGTAAGTTTCCTTTATAGGGTTTTCGGACAAGGCGGTTCTAATGGTGTACTTTTTGTTTTGATCTGACTGTTTTTTTAGGAGTTGGGGGTTTTATATTTCTTAACATTGGAGGTGATCGTCTCTTACTAGGTTGCTAGCTACCGCTGCAACCCGGATAATCCTCCTTGATAAAAATATTAAACTTTTCAGTTAGTAAGGCCTTAAGTTCATTCTTTATTATAAAATAAATTACAAACAGGAAAAAGCCTACGGCTTTTTCTTCTTTGGAATAGTAAGAGACGATCCTCAAATAATCAGGCAGCTAACTAGGTTTATAATTTGTTCTTTAACATAAACTTCATTAATCGGATAGTTTAATATATGCGATATGGTCTAGAGGTTGGGCTAGCTCTCACCCAGTGGCTTGAGTTCAATTTCCGTATGAGAAATTTTTACTTGTCATGATTTCTTAAGGAACATAATTAAAATTCCTTAATGTAATAAAAATAATTTGTTTTAATTACAAAAGGTTTTTAACCCCATTAATTTCCTTTAAAATGAGCCATTGAACAACTCTCTACAATGTTTAAGTGCCATGCTATCTGTTGAATTACTAACCTATACTATAATTAAGTGGTGTATAAAATTTAGTATAGGCAAGAGGTCGTCCTTTATTATAATCATAGTAATATCCAAAAGAAATGTTGCATGTTTAGTAAAAAGCTTCCAAGGTATGAACCGGCAACTGTGGAACAGTTTATAGATGTAATGGGAAATTTTATAGATCACTGTGAATATATGGAGGCATAATTGTTCTTTACTTAGTTTCAGCTTTAATTCGATGATCCAGACTTTATGTACTAACTACATCCAAAGACTATGACGTCATTGATTAATATTGTATATAAGAAATTAAGTTTTTCGTAAAAAAAATTAATTAAAAAAAAATTAAGTACAAATAGCGCTAGATCTAGAGATTTCCTTTAAAATGAGCCATTGAACAACTCTCTACGATGTTCCAGTGCCAAGCAATCTGTGGAAAAGAAAGAAAGAAAAAATATCCCGTTTGTGGAGAATAACGTGGTTAAAGTCAATTTTCTTGATTATCAAGCCAATATATTTTCTATGTTATTCAAGACGCAGTGCGGTAAGTTTCCTTTATAGGGGTTTCGGACAAGGCGGTTCTAATGGTGTACTTTTTGTTTTGATCTGACTCTGTTTTTAGGAGTTAGGGGTTTTTATATTTCTTAACATTGGACGTGATCGTCTCTTACTAGGTTGCTAGCTACCGCTGCAACCCGGAAAAAAAAGAAAAAAATATCCCGTTTAGGCAGAATGTTGTAGTAGCTGCCACTTTTCTTGATTTTCAAGCCAATATATTTCCCTTGCTGTTCAAGCCAAGGGACAGAAAATTTCCTATACAGGGGTTTCGGACAAGGCGGTTCTAATGGTGTACTTTTTGTTTTGATCTGACTCCTCTGTAAGGAACTATGGGTTTTTATATTTCTTAACATTGGACGTGATCGTCTTATACTAGGTTGCTAGCTACCGCTGCAACCCGGATCTCTACGATGTTCCAGTGCCATGCTATCTGTTGAATTATTAACCTATACTATAATTAAGTTGTGTATAAAATGTAGTATAGGCAAGAGGTCGTCCTTTATTATAGTTTTTATATTTCTTAATATTGGACGTGATCGTCTCTTACTAGGTTGCTAGCTACTGCTGCAACCCGGATAAAACGATCTGATAGACAAAACTGATGGTTAGAGTTTGGTCTTTAAGTTATCATATACTGTTAAAATTCTTTGTTGTATGAACGTTTCTTGGTGTAGTGGTTAGCACCTAAGACTTTGAATCCTGCGATCTGAGTTCAAATCCTGGTGGACGGTTGTTATTATATGTAGCTTACTTATACTACCATTTAGGTTTCTGCTGTAATTCTTTCTTTTCAAAATTAAATTAGTTACTATCGCCTAGAGTTAGTTCTTTACCACATAATAATAATTTGTTTTATAATAATAATTAATTTTGTTAATTACAAAAGGTTTCTATATACAGCAATTTCCTTTAAAATGAGCCATTACACAGCTCTTTACTATGACAACGAACCGTATGATATAATACTTAAGTTACTATGGGTTAAACTTCGTTCCTTATTGTAATAAATTAAAAAACCACAGAAAATCAGGCAACTAAGCTATTCAATTACATGCTGTTGTTTGTTATTTACTAATTTTCAGATCGATCCTTTATGTATAATATACTACTTTTAATTAATATTTCAGTTACTATGAGCAAGTGTTCGTTCTTTATTATAACAGGAGACAAAAAGCAAAACTAATTTTAGAATTTTCATGTATTTTTGTTGTTTAAATTAAAAAATTACTATTACTGATTAGGCATCATAAATATTTTTGCAGTTTACATAATAATTTTAGCGATTAAGCCAAAAAAGAAAATTTTGGTTCCAGGAGTTTCGGTTACTATTGAGACAAGTAGCTATTATTACTATAGAGTTCATTACATGGACTGTTTTATTGCTTCAAAATTCAAATATCTTTGAAAAGACTGCAGTATGAAAATACATCAAAAATGCAATTTTTTTGACAAAATTGATTCTACTTTAAAAAGTATTTTATTTTTAAATACAAAAGTGACTAGATGTTGCAATTTCCTTTAAAATGAGCTATTATACAGCTCTCTATGATTTTCCAGTGCCCAGCTAGCTGAGCAGAAAGAAAAAGCGGAAAGAAAAAAATATCCCGTTTGTGGAGAATAACGTGGTAAAAGTCAATTTTCTTGATTTTCAAGCCAATATATTTTCTTTGTTATTCAAGCCAAAGGGAGGTAAGTTTCCTTTATAGAGGATTCGGACAAGGCGGTTCTAATGGTGTACTTTTTGTTTTGATCTGACTCTTTTTTTAGGAGTTGGGGGGTTTTATATTTCTTGACATTGGAGGTGATCGTCTCTTACTAGGTTGCTAGCTACCGCTGCAACCCGGATTTCAGACAAGGTAATTCTAATGATGTACTTTTGTTTTGATCTGACTCTATTTTTAGGAGTTTTGTTATATTTCTTAGCATTGGACTGATCGTCTCTTACTAGGTTGCTAGCTACTGCTGCAACCCAAATTCACATATATATATTTATTTATGAGAGGCAGCCTGGCCGAGTGGTCCAAGGCACTGGTGTTAGCCACCAGTCTCTTCGGAGGCGTGGGTTCAAATCTTACCGCTGGTATACGATTATGTTTGAAACACTGGAGTGTGAAAAGACATCGAAAATGCAGTTTTTGGTGGAAAAATTTATTCTCTTTTAGAAATAATTTATTTTAGTTACAAAAAGTTTTTAACCCAATTAATTTCCTTTAAAATGAGCTATTGAACAACCCTCTACGATGTTCCAGTGCCAAGCTATCTGTGGAAAAGAAAAAATGAAAAAAAGAAAAAAATATCTCGTTTAGGCAGAATGTTGTAGTAGCTGCCACTTTTCTTGATTTTCAAGCCATTATATTTCCCTTGCTGTTCAAGCCAAGGGACAGAAAGTTTCCTATACAGGGGTTTCGGACAAGGCGGTTCTAATGGTGTACTTTTTGTTTTGATCTGACTCCTTTGTTAGGAACTATGGGTTTTTATATTTCTTAACATTGGACGTGATCGTCTCTTACTAGGTTGCTAGCTACCGCTGCAACACGGATTATCTGTGGAATTACTAACCTATACTATAATTAAGTGGCGTATAAAAATGAGTAGTGGCAAGAGGTCGTTCTTTATTATAATTAATTTCCTTTAAAATGAGCCATTGAACAACTCTCTACGATGTTCCAGCTATGGGTTTTTACATTTCTTAACATTGGACGTGATCGTCTCTTACTAGGTTGCTAGCTACCGCTGCAACCCGGAAAATGAATTAAAAGCACTATCTTTTAAATTTAAAATTCAAAAAAGAAACTTGTTTATTTACATCCTAGCTAAAGTAACGGAGATAATATGAATGAACCACAGGGTTCAGTCTCTTTGGGCTTGAGTTCGTTTTTTACTGTAAATACAAACAGGAAAAAGGCTACGGCTTTTTTTCTTTTAAATAGTAAGAGACGAAACTCAAACAATCAAGTAGCTAACTAAGTCCAATGTCTGGAATGGTTTGTTATTTCAGTGATCGTCTTTTAATGTAATTATTTTAGTTACTATGGTCTGGAAATTTGTTCTTTACTGTATGTGCAGCAGTTTCCTTTAAAATAAGCCATTACACAGCTCTTTATTATGACCACGATCTGTTTTATTTAATATTAGAGTTCGGTCTTTAAGTTATCATATACTGTTAAAATTCTTTCTTATATGGCCGTTTCTTAGTGTAGTGGTTAGCACTTAAGACTTTGAATCCTGCGTTCCGAGTTCAAATCCCGGTGGACGGTTCCTACGAAATGTAGTTTAATTATACTACCATTTAGGTTTCTGCCGTAATTCTTTCTTTTCAAAATTAAATTAGTTACTATCGCCCAGAGTTAGTTCTTTACCATATCGTAACAATTTGTTATATAATAATAATTAATTTTGTAACAAATCTTACCGCTGGTATACGATTATGTTTGAAAGACTGGAGTGTGAAAAGACATCGAAAATGCAGTTTTTGGTGGAAAAATTTATTCTCTTTTAGAAATAATTTATTTTAGTTACAAAAGGTTTTTAACCCAATTAATTTACTTTAAAATGAGCTATTGAACAACCCTCTACGATGTTCCAGTGCCAAGCTATCTGTGGAAAAGAAAAAAAAAAGAAAAAAGAAAAAAATATCCCGTTTGGGGAGAATAACGTGGTTAAAGTCAATTTTCTTGATTTTCAAGCCAATATATTTCCCTTGCTGTTCAAGCCAAGGGAAAGAAAGTTTCCTATACAGGGGTTTCGGACAAGGCGGTTCTAATGGTGTACTTTTTGTTTTGATCTGACTCCTTTGTTAGGAACTATGGGTTTTTATATTTCTTAACATTGGACGTGATCGTCTCTTACTAGGTTGCTAGCTACCGCTGCAACCCGGACTAGGTTGCTAGCTACCGCTGCAACCCGGATAACTATACTATAATTAAACGGCGTATAAAATTTAGTATAGGGAAGAGGTCGTTCTTTATTATAAATCACAAGTTATAATACTATTGATATACTGAATCACTTCAGACGCTGTTGATTTCCCAATAATAGGAGCATCTTCAATCCACAACACACAGTGTACATGAGGCGCACCTAGTTTCTGATACTCGATACGCCAGAAATGATCCTTAATTTTACCAAACAAAGGATTTGTCTTTGAACATATTAGCTCATTAAATATAGGTGTCCATTTTTTGTCAAAGTGCATGGAAACTGCAATTGGATCTAGACACGTCAACTCTGCTGGGGTCATTTTTGCCACACCAGGTAAGTTCTTATGGACAGTCCGTAAATAGTCAATAAATTCAGGAGAGTACCACTCAGCACATGAAACTGTCAAAAACAAAGTCGGTGGACCCAATTGCTCAATCATTGACTTTACTTTATAGGAAAGAGATTGAAAATACTGCTGAGATCCTCTGATTTTTGATTGAACAGAAAACAAAGTCGCTTCCATCTCTCCATCACGGGAATGAAGCCTGTCTATAAATTGACGAGCATTTTGATTTGGTTTCACAGTCCGCAACATATGACCAACGCTATTACACATGTAAGAGAATTCTTGCAATTGGAAGCTGTGAAAAAGAAACTGTTTGTCAAGACGAAACTTAGTATGTCTGCTAAGAAGCCTTGATTTAAAATATTCTGCATTCCTAATCCGAAATGGTTTTGCCTTGTCACGCAAGCCATATTTGCCTTTCGGGAAAAGATTTGGAAACACTTTTAGATCAAGTTCTTCCTGAAATAAGTCTTCGCTCTCACCTTTTAGTTTCTTGATTTGAAATTGGTCAGTACCAAGATCTTTCATTTGCTTAAAATCTTCAATGAAGTCTTTTGGAACCGCTGAATTGAGAGGCTGGACAGAAAAATGTTCAACCAATGTAGATTTTGCACTTTCTGTCAGTTTCTGAAGGATTGCAGCTTCCGGTATTTCAGGTAAATTATCAATACCAACCGCTTTTTCAGCAAGACGGGCTTCAAGTATTTTTTTTAAATCTTCTAGGGTGTATGCATGTATTGTTTTATAGAGACTGTTGTTCTCTCTTAACCACAACAGTGCTTCATGGACTTTTCTCAGGTCTATTAGTGCAGTCCAAACATTCTTGTTGTAAGTAGGCTGACCATTGACAATGACTACAAAACTATCAATGTTAAGAAGTTTTTCAGGCTGAATATCTGCATTTGCTTGCACATCAACAGGTAGATATACTATTCTCCGCTTAAGAGCGTCAACAAGTTCTGTTCTAGGTCTCTTCAATGCAGTTACTTGCCCTAATCTGACGATCGTAAGACAAGGCATTACAAATCGAATCATTGCCATTTCAAAATTATTTAAACACTTTATACATTCCGGTGTACAGTCTATATGAAGGTTATTTAATACTGATCGGACATTCTCCTGACTTTTCAACATTTTCCCAGCACAGTAATCACAGACAAAGAATGAATCTATGACATCCTCTTTCCAACCTGTACATTGAATTAGTTCTTCTCTGTCATCTTTGGGTATGTCCTGTTGTAGGTGTTCTAAAATCGTGGCCATCATTACATCAAAACCTTTCTTATTTGAAAGGGATCTTAGACTCTTCAATTGGTATTTTGTCTTTATCTGCTCACAACTGTCACAATGCATTGTGGGGTATACATCCCTAATGTTAGCTACCTTATCAAGGCTCTCACCAAATAATTTTATTATTGTATTTTCATCCACAGAAACTCTAATATTGCCATCACCGTAAATGAAGTCTTGACTATTATTACGACAGAGTCTACTTGACACTTCTTCTATGTGATGACTTAGTTCCTTGTACGAGCCCTCGACTTTTAGTAGATTAATATGTTGTATAATCTTACATTTTGATACTGCCTTATATACGCTATTAATGAAACAGTTCAAGACAGGAAAATGTGGAGCTAGTGCCCTTAGAGAACGCAAATAGCTCTGACATCCCTCATTTGGGCTACAGTATAACGAATGCCCATGCTTTCTTGTGTCCCTGTAATTGATTTCACAATAATCCAAGCCGCCAAGGTAGAAATTAACCACTTTGTCAGTTGAAAATTTTAATGCTATATTGTTTTCAAGGATATCAAAAAGAATTTGACATAATTCAATATCCGTCGGATAGAGCTTGCAGATATCAGGGTGACATTGCCAAGTAACCTGCTGCCCAATTTTTGGTTTTGAATTTTTACTCAGATTGTTATAGGTGACTTCAGCCATCATAATTTCCTTGTCAGATCTAGTTTTAGAGCATTTTCAATAGTTGTCTCGTACTTTTCAGGACAGTGTGTTCTACTACACAGAGAATTTTTTGCCAAATATTCAGTAGAACTAAACGAACTGTTTAAAACACAGTTAGAAATGCTTTTTTCTTGAGTCGGTGTTCCAGGAATTTGTTCTAAATCATTAGTCTTACAAACACATTTACTAATAACCCTAACAGGCTCGTTTTCGCCATAATTGAAAAACATTGCTTTTCCTTCGCTGTTGATAGGTATGCTTGTATATATATTTTTATTGCTGCTACATAAACTGCAATTGCTCCTTCCAAAATTAATATACGAATTTTCTAAGAAGTACGCCTCCGTATATTCACTGTGTTGTCGAACATTTTCCATTGCATCTATAAACTGTTCCGCAGTTGCCAATCCATACCTTGGAAGCTTTTCGTTAAACTGACAACATTTCTTTTGGATATTGCCATGAAGCTTTGCCAAAGCATTTCTAGCCGACTTTTCAACAGCATCCGCTCTTTCAAAGAGAATTTTAATCTGTAATTTCGAATACTTTTCGTGATCCCGATAAAACATGCGTAAAATGTTTCTCAATTTACAAAGATCAGCCTGCATTTTTGCCATCTTCTGGTATTTCTGAATGTAATTTTTCCCTTTGTCCTTATGCGTTCTTCGGTACAACCTCGCAGAGAATTTAATTTTTTCATTATAGCTTTTGTCACCCCAGTATCTACCCATTATTCTGGTAGCAACTTTTTTCTTATGTTTGTTTCGGTAATCTATATCGTTATCATACCGTTCCTTGCTCTTTTGTTTCGCTGTCTCAATTTTCCCTTCTCGATACCCCTGATCCGTAAGATACCTCTGTTTTGCTCTGTCATATTTCATTTTCTTAAATCCTGGATCACAAGACATCTTAGTAGCAATCCTTACGCGTGCTCGAGCTTTATTGCGTTTGGTGGCATTTTTATCTCTTTTAAATAAACTTTTCTTATATTTCAGGATGTTAGCTTTATTTTTTGTGTAGTAAAGTTTTCTATTAGTAGAAATTTGGATTGTTCTATTTTGATATTGTTTTTGGTTATTCTTTCTTTTTTTCCACTCGCGTGAGACCATATTTTTTCAAGATTTAAAATTATTAAGCACACAAAATCCCGTGTCGAGTATCTAAAACCTAGCATAAAACAAAACTAATTTTAAAATTTTCAGGTATTTATCTTGTTTGAATTACAAAATTAGTATTATTGGTTAGACACCATAAATATTTTTGCAGTTTAAATAATAAGTTTAGTGATTCTGGACTGAAAACTAAAATAATTGCAATTATGAGACAATAATATGGAGATATGTACTTTACGGGTTACAGGATACAATAATAAATTTGAACTGAGATGAAAAAAAAATTTCTTCCAGGAGACAAAAAGCAAAACTAATTTTAGAATTTTCATGTATTTTTGTTGTTTAAATTAAAAAATTACTATTACTGATTAGGCATCATAAATATTTTTGCAGTTTACATAATAATTTTAGCGATTAAGCCAAAAAAGAAAATTTTGGTTCCAGGAGTTTCGGTTACTATTGAGACAAGTAGCTATTATTACTATAGAGTTCATTACATGGACTGTTTTATTGCTTCAAAATTCAAATATCTTTGAAAAGACTGCAGTATGAAAATACATCAAAAATGCAATTTTTTTGACAAAATTGATTCTACTTTAAAAAGTATTTTATTTTTAAATACAAAAGTGACTAGATGTTGCAATTTCCTTTAAAATGAGCTATTATACAGCTCTCTATGATTTTCCAGTGCCCAGCTAGCTGAGCAGAAAGAAAAAGCGGAAAGAAAAAAATATCCCGTTTGTGGAGAATAACGTGGTAAAAGTCAATTTTCTTGATTTTCAAGCCAATATATTTTCTTTGTTATTCAAGCCAAAGGGAGGTAAGTTTCCTTTATAGAGGATTCGGACAAGGCGGTTCTAATGGTGTACTTTTTGTTTTGATCTGACTCTTTTTTTAGGAGTTGGGGGGTTTTATATTTCTTGACATTGGAGGTGATCGTCTCTTACTAGGTTGCTAGCTACCGCTGCAACCCGGATTTTGTTTTGATCTGACTGCTGTTTTAGGAGCTATGGTTTTTTTTTTATTTCTTAGCATTGGACTCGATCGTCTCTTATTAGGTTGCTAGCTCCCGCTGCAACCCGGATGTTCTTTATTATAAAATCCTTTATGCTACTATAGTTAAGTGGCCTATAAAATTTAGTATAGGCAAGAGGTCGTTCTTTATTATAAATGTATTCATAAATGAGACCTTTTGCAGTTTTGACGTTTCTTATATAGTAATTATGACGTCACTGCATCAAAAATACAGTTTTTATTGAAAAAATTTATTCTCTTTTAAAAATAATTTATTTTAGTTACTATAGATTTTTAACCCAATTAATTTCCTTTAAAATGAGCTATTGAACAACCCTCTACGATGTTCCAGTGCCAAGCTATCTCTGGATACAAAAAAAGAAAAAAAAAAGAAAAAAAGAAAAAAATATCCCGTTTGGGGAGAATAACGTGGTAAAAGTCTATTTTCTTGATTTTCAAGCCAATATATTTTCTTTGTTATTCAAGCCAAAGGGCGGTAAGTTTCCTTTATGGAGGATTTGTACAAGGCGGTTCTAATGGTGTACTTTTTGTTTTGATCTGACTCTTTTTTTAGGAGCTACGGGTTTTTATATTTCTTAACATTGGAGGTGATCGTCTCTTACTAGGTTGCTAGCTACCGCTGCAACCCGGATGTAATTAATTAAAAAAGGTTTCTATATACAGAAACTTTCTTTAAAATAAGCCATTACACAGCTCTTTATTATGACCTAGAACTGTTTGATTTAATACTTCAGTTACTATGGGTTACAGTTCGTTCCTTATTGTACTTCCAATGATCGTCTTTTAATGTAATTTGGACAAGGCGGTTCTAATAGTGTACTTTTTGTTTTGATCTGAATCTTTTTTCAGGAGTTATGGGTTACTTTAGTATTTACTATGGGGCGTGATCGTCTCTTACTATTATACCGCTGCAACCCGGATGCAACCCGGATGTTAGTATAGGCTAGGGTTTGTTCTTTACTGTAATTAAAAATAGTTTGTTTTATAATTACAAAAGGTTTTTTAACCCATTAATTTTCTTTAAAATGAGCCATTAAACAACCCTCTACGATGCTTCAGTGCCAAGCTATCTTTGGAATTACTAACCTATACTATAATTAAGTAGTGTATAAAATTTAGTATAGGCAAGAGGTCGTTCTTTATTATAAAAATTTTAAAATTAGTTTTATCTTTTGTTAGGTTTTTGTTTATCGTTCTTTACTATAATAATTGACAAATACTATATATGATGAACTATATCGGTCCTTTATGTAATTTTTTCTTTTCAAGTTACTATCTCTGTTGTCTGTGTAGTACTGTTTTTTTTAACTTGCATGTAGCTTGCTTTGATCTAACGATTATGTAATTCATGAATGAGACATTTACATCTTTGTCGTTCTTAAATAGTAATGAGCCATTGAACAACTCTCTACGATGTTCCAGTGCCAAGCTATCTCTGGATACAAAAGAAAAATAGAAAAAAAAATATCCCGTTTAGGCAGAATGTTGTAGTAGCTGCCACTTTTCTTGATTTTCAAGCCAATATATTTCCCTTGCTGTTCAAGCCAAAGGACAGAAAGTTTACTATACAGGGGTTTCGGACAAGGCGGTCCTAATGGTGTACTTTTGAGTTTGATCTGACTCCTTTTTTAGGAACTATTGGTTTTTATATTTCTTAACATTGGACGTGATCGTCTCTTACTAGGTTGCTAGCTACCGCTGCAACCCGGATAGGAAAGAGTTCGTTCTTTATTATAAATTTGTTATTCAAGCCAAAGGGCGGTAAGTTTCCTTTATGGAGGATTTGGACAAGGCGGTTCTAATGGTGTACTTTTTGTTTTGATCTGACTCTTTTTTTAGGAGCTACGGGTTTTTATATTTCTTAACATTGGAGGTGATCGTCTCTTACTAGGTTGCTAGCTACCGCTGCAACCCGGATTCGGCCTTATTATAATTGGTATTGTGAAATAATAATATGTATATGGTTCTTAAATCATACTTCTTTGTGGTCTCATATGGTCTAGTGGCTAGGATAGATAACTTTCACTGAATAGGCCCGGGTTCGATTCCCGGTGTGGGAAAATTTTTAACTCTATGATCTTCGAACATTCGAACCTTTTATAATTAGAATGATGTATATATAAATACATTAATTGGATATTTTAATATATCCTATATGGTCTAGAGGTTGGGATAGTTCTCACCCAGTAGGCTTGAGTTCAATTTCTGTATGGGAAATTTTTACTTATGATGATTTCTTAAGGAACATATAAAATTTCTTAATGTAATAAAATAATTGTTTTAATTACAAAAAGTTTCTAACCCCATTAATTTTCTTCAAAATGAGCCATTGAACAACTCTCTACAATGTTTCAGTGCCATGGTATCTGTTGAATTACTAACCTATACTATAATTAAGTAGCGTATAAAATTTAGTATAGGTAAGAGGTCGTTCTTTATTATATCATTGTGATAACGCTCCTTGATCTTTTGTTTAGCCTGCTCAATTCTTGCTTCTCTGTAATCTTCATCATTACCATACCGTTCCTTGATCTTTTGTTTGGCTGTCTGAATTTTTGCATGTCTATAATCTTCATCATTGTGATAACACATCTTGCTGTTTTGTTTGATTACTTCTCGATACGCCTGGTCGGTTGAATACCTTTGTTTTGCTCTCTCAATTATTACTTCTCGATACACCTGGTCGGTTGAATACCTTTGCTTTTTTCTTTTCAAGTTACTATCTCTGTTGTTTGTGTAGTACTCTTTCTTCAACTTGCGTATAGCCTGCTTTGATCTAACCATTATTCTAATCAAGAATGAGAGAATTTTCAGTTTTTTCTTTCCTTATATACTAATTATGACGTCACTCTATTCACGTCATAGCTCTAATATAAAACTATGATGACGTTCATTATTTATCTAGTAGGGTTTCAGACAAGGTATTTCTAATAATGTACTTTTGTTTTGATCTGACTCTATTTTTAGGAGTTTTGGGTTTTTATATTTCTTAGCATTGGACTGATCGTCTATTACTAGGTTGCTAGCTACTGCTGCAACCCAAATTCACATATATATTTATTTATGAGAGGCAGCCTGGCTGAGTGGTCCAAGGCACTGGTGTTAGCCACCAGTCTCTTCAGAGGCGTGGGTTCAATTCTTACCGCTGGTATACGATTATGTTTGAAAGACTGCAGTGTGAAAAGACATCAAAATGCAGTTTTTGGTGGAAAAATCCCGTTTAGTATACTGGAAACAAAGAAAAGAGAAAAAAAATACCCCGTTTAGGCAGAATGTTGTAGTAGCTGCCACTTTTCTTGATTTTTTAGTACTGATTTTTTAACTTGTGTGTAGCTTGCTTTGATCTAACCATTATGTATTCATGAATGAGACCATTTACAGTTTTGACGTTTCTTATATAGTAATTATGACGGCACTGCATTAAAAATACAGTTTTTATTGGAAAAATTTATTCTCTTTTAGAAATAATTTATTTTAGTTACTATAGATTTTTAACCCAATTAATTTCCTTTAAAATGAGCTATTGAACAACCCTCTACGATGTTCCAGTGCCAAGCTATCTCTGGATACAAAAAAGAAAAAAAAAAGAAAAAAATATCTCGTTTGGGGAGAATAACGTGGTTAAAGTCAATTTTCTCGATTTTCAAGCCAATATATTTCCCTTGCTGTTCAAGCCAAGGGACAGAAAGTTTCCTATACAGGGGTTTCGGACAAGGCGGTTCTAATGGTGTACTTTTTGTTTTGATCTGACTCCTGCTTTAGGAGCTATGGGTTTTTATATTTCTTAACATTGGACGTGATCGTCTCTTACTAGGTTGCTAGCTACCGCTGCAACCCGGATTGCTAGCTACCGCTGCAACCCGGATGACAACATTTCTTTTGGATATTACTATGAAGCTTTGCCAAAGCATTTGAGAAACATTTTACGCATGTTTTATCGGGATCACGAAAAGTATTCAAAATTGCAGATTAAAATTCTCTTTGAAAGAGCAGATTCTGTTGAAAAGTCGGCTGGAAATGCTTTGGCAAAGTTTCATAGTAATATCCAAAAGAAATGTTGTCATTACAGTAAAGAACGATCTCTCTCCCATAGTAACTGATATGTTACATTAAAAGACGATCATTGGAGCATGCATTGGACTTAGTTAGCAACTTTATCGTTTGAGGTTCGTCTCTTACTATTTCAAAGAAGAAAAAGCCGTAGGTTTTTTCCTACGGCTTTTTTTTTAGAAATAATAAATTATTTTTAAAAGAGAATAAATTTTTCCACCAAAAACAGCATTTTCGATGTCTTTTCACACTGCAGTCTTTCAAACATCTGGGTTGCAGCGGTAGCTAGCAACCTAGTAAGAGACGATCGCGTCCAATGTTAAGAAATATAAAAACCCATAGTTCCTAACAGAGGAGTCAGATCAAAACAAAAAGTACACCATTAGAACCGCCTTGTCCAAAACCTCTATAAAGGAAACTTATCGCCCTTTGGCTTGAATAACAAAGAAAATATATTGGCAGGAAAATCAAGCAAATTGACTTTTACCACGTTATTCTCCACAAACGGGATATTTTTTTCTCTTTTCTTTCTTTTCCAGAGATAGCTTGGCACTGGAACATCGTAGAGAGTTGTTCAATAGCTCATTTTAAAGGAAATTAATTGGGTTAAAAACCTTTTGTAACTAAAATAAATTATTTCTAAAAGAGAATAAATTTTTCCACCAAAAACTGCATTTTCGATGTCTTTTCACACTGCAGTATTTCAAACATTATACCAGCGGTAAGATTTGAACCCACGCCTCCGAAGAGACTGGTGGCTAACACCAGTGCCTTGGACCACTCGGCCAGGCTGCCTCTCATAAATAATATATATGTGAATCTGGGTTGCAGCAGTAATTAGCAACCTAGTAAGAGACGATCAGTCCAATGCTAAGAAATATAACAAAACTCCTAAAAATAGAGTCAGATCAAAACAAAAGTACATCATTAGAGCTACCTTGTCTGAAATCCTACTAGATAAATAATTACAATAAAGAACGATCTATCGCCCATAGTAACTGATATATGGTGGTTCCAGGGGTAGCTGCTAGCTATCCAAACTGCAACAGTATCCGGGTTGCAGCGGAAGCTGTAATAATCCGGGTTGCAGTGGTTTATAATAAAGAACGACCTCTCGCCTATACTAAATTTTATACACTACTTAATTATAGTATAGGTTAGTAGTTCCACAGATAGCTTGGCACTGGAACATCGTAGAGAGTTTTTCAATGGCTCATTTTAAAGGAAATTAATGGGGTTTACCACTGCTTCATGCAGGTTTTTAAATAGTTTATGCTATACTTAAGTAATTATAAAATTACAGTAAAGAACGATCTCTCTCCCATAGTAACTGATATGTTACATTAAAAGACAATCATTGGAGCATGCATTGGACTTAGTTAGCAACTTTATCATTTGAGGTTCGTCTCTTACTATTTCAAAGAAGAAAAAGCCGTAGGTTTTTTCCTGTTTGTAATATCCGGGTTGCAGCGGTAGCTAGCAACCTAGTAAGAGACGATCACGTCCAATGTTAAGAAATATATCATTAGGATTACATAAAGGTACATAAAGGACCGATATAGTTCATCGTAAATGGTATTTGTCAATTAGGTTTTATTATATAATCCGGGTTTCAGCGGTAGCTAGCAACCTAGTAAGAGACAATCACGTCCCATAGTAAATTACCTAAAGGATCAGACAGTTCATTATAAATGGACTTTTCGAAATTTACATCGGGTACTTGGTTTTATCCAGGTTGCAGCAGTAGCTAGCGACCGAGTAAGAGACGATCATGTCCAATGTTAGGAAATATACAAAACCAAAACTCCTAAAAAAAAGAGTCAGATCAAAACAAAAAGTATACCATTGGAACTGTCTTGTCCTAAAAACCTATGTAGCAAACTTTCTGTCATTTGGCCTGAACAACAAGGGGAATGTATTTGCTTGAAAATCAAGCAAAATGGCAGCTACTACAGCATTTTGCCTAATCAGGGTTGCAGCGGTAGCTAGCAACCTAGTAAGAGATGATCACGTCCAATGTTAAGAAATATAAAAACCCCTAACTCCTAAAAAAAGAGTCAGATCAAAACAAAAAGTACACCATTAGAAAATTCATCATAAATGGTATTTGTCAATTAAGTTTTTTTATATAATCCGGGTTGCAGCGGTAGCAAGTAACCTAGTAGGAGACGATCACGCCCCATAGTAAAAACCAAAGAAACCCATAGCTCCTGATAAAAGAATTCACATTAATCCGGGTTGCATCCGGGTTGCAGCGGTAGCTAGCAACCTAGTAAGAGACAATCACGTCCAATGTTAAGAAATATAAAAACCCATAGTTCCTAACAAAGGAGTCAGATCAAAACAAAAAGTACACCATTAGAACCGCCTTGTCCGAAACCCCTGCATAGGAAACTTTCTGTCCCTTGGCTTGAACAGCAAGGGAAATATATTGGCTTGAAAATCAAGAAAATTGACTTTAACCACGTTATTCTCCCCAAACGGGATATTTTTTTCTTTTTTCTTTTTTTTTTCTTTTCCACAGATAGCTTGGCACTGGAACATCGTAGAGGGTTGTTCAATAGCTCCTTTTAAAGTAAATTATTTGGGTTAAAAACCTTTTGTAACTAAAATAAATTATTTCTAAAAGAGAATAAATTTTTCCACCAAAAACTGCATTTTCGATGTCTTTTCACACTCCAGTCTTTCAAACATAATCGTATACCAGCGGTAAGATTTGAACCCACGCCTCCGAAGAGACTGGTGGCTAACACCAGTGCCTTGGACCACTCGGCCAGGCTGCCTCTCATAAATAAATATATATGTGAATTTGGGTTGCAGCAGTAGCTAGCAACCTAGTAAGAGATGATCAGTCCAATGCTAAGAAATATAACAAAACTCCTAAAAATAGAGTCAGATCAAAACAAAAGTACATCATTAGAATTACCTTGTCTGAAACCCTACTAGATAAATAATGAATGTCATCATAGTTTTATATTAGAGCTATGACGTGAATAGAAAAACATGAAATTATATTGTTGTTTCTGAAGACGTCATGAAATAATATCATTGCTCTATGACGTCAACAAAATCATTACGCTGTGACGTCATAATTACTACTTAAGAACTACAAAGATGAAAATGTTCTCATTCATAATTACATAATGGTTTCAATCAAGCAAGTCGCACGCAAGTTGAAAAAACAGTACTACACAAACAACAGAGATAGTATCTTGAAAAGAGAAAAGCAAAAATGTTCAACCGACCAGGCGCATCGAGAAGTAAAAATTGAGAGGGCAAAACAAAGGTATTCAACCGACCAGGCGTATCGAGAAGTAATAATTGAGAGAGCAAAACAAAGGTATTCAACCGACCAGGCGTATCGAGAAGCAATAATTGAGAGAGCAAAACAAAGGTATTCAACCGACCAGGCGTATCGAGAAGCAATAATTGAGAGAGCAAAACAAAGGTATTCAACCGACCAGGCGTATCGAGAAGTAATAATTGAGAGAGCATTTACAGTAAAGAACGAACTTCGGCCAATATCCGGGTTGCAGCGGTAGCTAGCAACCTAGTAAGAGACGATCACGTCCAATGTTAAGAAATATAAAAACCCATAGTTCCTAACAAAGGAGTCAGATCAAAACAAAAAGTACACCATTAGAACCGCCTTGTCCGAAACCCCTGTATAGGAAACTTTCTGTCCCTTGACTTGAACAGAAAGGGAAATATATTGGCTTGAAAATCAAGAAAAGTGGCAGCTACTACAACATTCTTCCTAAACGGGATATTTTTTTCTTTTTTTTTCTTTGTTTCCAGAGATAGCTTGGCACTGGAACATCGTAGAGGGTTGTTCAATAGCTCATTGTAAAGGAAATTAATTGGGTTAAAAACCTTTTGTAACTAAAATAAATTATTTCTAAAAGAGAATAAATTTTTCCACCAAAAACTGCATTTTCGATGTCTTTCACACTGCAGTCTTTCAAACATAATCGTATACCAGCGGTAAGATTTGAACCCACGCCTCCGAAGAGACTGGTGGCTAACACCAGTGCCTTGGACCACTCGGCCAGGTTGCCTCTCATAAATAATATATATGTGAATCCGGGTTGCAGCAGTAGCTAGCAATCTAGTAAGAGACGATCAGTCCAATGCTAAGAAATATAACAAAACTCCTAAAAATAGAGTCAGATCAAAACAAAAGTACATCATTAGAATTACCTTGTCTGAAATTCTACTAGATAAATATTGAATGTCGTCATAGTTTTATATTAGAGCTATGACGTGAATAGAAAAACACGAAATTATATTGTTGTCTCTGAAGACGTCATGAAATAATATCATTGCGCTATGACGTCAATAAAATCATTACCTTGTGACGTCATAATTACTATATAAGAAGCGTCAGAACTGTAAATATTCACATTCATAATTACATAATGGTTACAATCAAGCAAGCTGCACGCAAATTGAAAAAACAGTACTACACAAACAACAGAGATAGTATCTTGAAAAGAAAAAAGCAAAGGTATTCAACCGACCAGGCGTATCGAGAAGTAATCAAACAAAACAGCAAGATGTGTTATCACAATGATGGAGATTATAGACATGCAAAAATTGAGACAGCCAAACAAAAGATCAAGGAACGGTATGATAATGATGAATATTACAGAGAAGCAAGAATTGAGCAGGCTAGACAAAAGATCAAGGAGCGTTATCATAATGATAAACTTTATAGAGAAGCAACAATTGAGAAGGCTAGACAAAAGAGCAAGGAACGGTATGATAATGATGAAGATTACCGAAACATTATAATAAAGAACGACCTCTTTCCTATACTAAATTTTATAGGCCACTTAACTATATTAAATTATCCACACCGGGAATCGAACCCGGTTCTGTTGAGTGAAAGTTAACTATCCTAGCCACTAGACCATATGGGACCATAAAGAAGTATGATTTAAGAACCATATGCATATTGTTATTTCACCATACCCATTATAATAAGGCCAAAACAAAATCGTCGACTTGCAACCTTACTTTTGACACATTAGTTAAATCTTGATCAGACTTAAAAAATGTTTTGCTAGTTTTACATGAAAGAACGAACCTTAGCCCATAGTAGCAGAAATAAGAATATCTAGGTTGCAGCGGTATTACATTAAAGAACGACCTTTCGTCCATAGTAATTGAAGTATTATCCGTGTTGCAGCGGTAGCTAGCAACCTCACGATCACGTCCAATGTTCAGAAATATAAAAACCCCTAACTCCTAAAAAAAGAGTCAGATAAAAACAAAAAGCACACCATTAGAACCGCTTTGTCTGAACCCCCTTTAAAGGAAACTTACCGTCCTTTGGCTTGAATAACAAAGAAAATATATTGGCTTGAAAATCAAGAAAATTGACTTTTACCACGTTATTCTCCACAAGCGGCATATTTTTTTCTTTCTTCTTTTCCATCAATAGCTTGGCACTGGAACATCGTAGAGAATTGTTCAATGGCTCATTTTAAAGGAAGTTTCTAGATCTAGTGCCATTCGTACTAAATTTTTTTGAAAATAGAATCAATTTTTCTGTATAGTAAGAGCGACTCGTCTCAATAGTAACTTGCTACATATAGTTTCTTCTGTAGCTAAAGATAAAATATTTTTTAAATTACAATGAGGAACGAACTGTAGCCCAAAGTAACTGAAGTAATAAAAGTAATTTATCCGGGTTGCAGCGGTAGGTAGCAACCTAGTAAGAGACGACCACGCCCAATAGTAAAACTAAAGTAACCCATAACTCCTAACAATAGAGTCAGATCAAAACATGAATTACACTATTTGAACCGCCTTGTCCAAAACTTCTATATATAAAACTTACCATCACTTAGCTTCAACAATAGGGAAAATGTATATTGGCAATTTTAAAAAAATATAAAATTGAAAACATCAATTTTAATTTTACTTTAGTTTTCAGTTAAGAATTGCTAACGTTATAAACTGCAAAAATATTTATGGTATTTGAGCAATAAATTTAATCTTTTAATTCAAACTAGAACAATACCTGAAAATTTATAAAACTAGTGTTATTTTTTGTTAGGTTCTTGTTATTTTTACATTAAAAGACGATTATTAGAAGAACAAACCAGTGCATACATTGGACTTATTCTTTGAGTAAGCTGTCTGATCCTTTGAGGTTCGTCTCTTACTATTCTAAAGAAGATACATTAAAATATAACCATGTGACTTAATAAGTGAATGCAATATTTATACACGTTCATCTTTCGACAAGATAGTATTATTTTATATTAGTTCTAATTTCAGAATCGCTATAGTTATTATGTAAACTACAGAGTATTTATGGTGTCTGAGCAATAATTTTTACTTTTTAATTAAAACTAGAAAAATACCTAAAAATTCAAAAACTAGCTTTTTTTGTTAGGTTCTAACTACCCAATGTGTCATTCAATATGTATTTCCTTTAAAAAAAATTAAATTTGTTATTTTTCAAACAGTTCGTGGTAACGAACTGTATAGTAAGAGTGACTCGTCTTAATAGTAACTGAAACTCTAAAATACGGAATTTTAATGCAATAGATACATCAAACGAATCGAATTTTTATGCTGATTTTTAATATGTAAGTTTCATCAAGTTTACTCGTATCCATCAAAAGTTAAGAGCCTGAGAAAATTTGCCTTATTTTCCAAAAAAGCAAAAGACACCCCCTAAAAGTCATAGAATCTTGATGAAAATCACACAATCAGATTCAGCGTATCAGAAAACTGTTCAAGCTCCTATCTGCAAAAATGTGGAATTTGTATTTTTGCAAGAAGAAAGATCAAGTATGCGTGTTTGTTTGTCTTTTTTCCCCAGGGGTGATTGTATCGACCCAGAGCTCCTAAAATTTTGCGATAGGGATTGTTACAACATAAATTAAAAGTTCTAGTGCCTTTTTTGATCAAAAAACAAAAAAAAAAAAATAGAATCACTTTTTAGAAAAAACTGCATTTTAGATGTCTTTTTATATTGTTATATATAAGGACCGAAACTGTACCGTGTTAAAACATCCATCAGTAGTCACATGTTCAATAATGTATTCAAAGAACTAACTCTTGCAAATTAATAACATATTATGAATGAATCAAACATCAGATAAAGCAAAAATTATGTAAACTGTAAAAATATTGAGGGTTTTAAGCAACAATTTCACTTTTTAAAATGGAATTATAACATTAAAAGACGAAAATTGGAATAACAAACAATTGCAAACATTGGACTTAGTTAACTACTTGATTGTTTTAGGTTCGTCTCTTACTATTTCAAAGAAGAAAAAGCCGTAGGCTTATTCTGTTTGTAATCAGTTGTATTAAAGAACGATCTCTTGCCCCTAGTAATTGAATAATTTTCTAGTGAAGGTAGTGAAGAACAAACAATAACCCATACTAATTTAAAAGAAGGAATTACGGCAGAAACCTATATGGTAGTATAAGTAAACTACAAGTTCTAAGATCTCACAAATATGGCTTCTTTGTCGAAGATGAAAGTTAACGCTTAGAAATCGTCAGTCATGACAGTTAATTTTTTAAATACCCGTTCTTTCACAAACCCCATTCCTCCTAAAATCTCTGTCATATGCATTAAACTACTTGGGGTGACAATTAATACTGACTTGAAGTGGTATGTCAATGTCCAAAACATCCTCAAACAATCTTCCTCTTCAGTTTCCCTTCTAATTGTAACTTTATTTTTCTTTTAATCGGCCAATACTGGATTTTGCTTGTCCAGTGTGGCATTTTGGTTTTTCTTCAGATCACATTTATAAGATTGCAATGTCCAAAAGCGAGCACTTAGAATTGTAAACGGTGAAGGGAAGGTTCCATATCATTATGTACTAGGTAAATTCAAGCTCACCACGTCGGCCGAGAAAAGGAACCTCCTTTGCCTTCGTTTCGGTACCAAGACCCTGTCTGTTTCCCAATTGCGTTCCATCATCCCTGAATACTACCCTCCCACCCGCCACAGACCACCCGGTATAAAATCCTAAAAAGTTCCTAAACTGACTCCTATTCTTGCTAAACATGAAAGATATCGGAAGAGTTTTGCTTCAAGTTTGTTGAGTTGCGTAATAGCCAGGAAAACCAGTCAATAATCTTATTGTTATCTACTTATTTTTTTTTTTTTTTACTTTTTAACCAAGTTTTGAATCATTTTTCTTATGTATTTTGTCATATGGATTATGTTTGACGTGTAGGTCAAATTGATTTTTTTATATCAAATTAATTAAGAAAAGTTTTTCCACAAAATAATTTTTCAAAGAAAAGTAAAGAACTCCATTAAACAAAAATGAGCAATAATAAAATCAAGTAATCTACGAAGCGTGAAACTACCGCAAATCTGCATTGATAAATAAATGAAACCCAAAACAAACATAAATTACAATAAATAACCGAGTCAAACTCAAAGCGAGCAGAAATTAACATAAGCTGTGCTCAAGGCCCTATGCCTTCCCAAGGCCAGAACATAATTTACACTTTACTGAAAAAACATAATTTTTTACTTTTATAACTTTAATAAATCAAATAATATTGACATTCTGATTACTAAATATCAGTATCAAACAGTTCGTGGTAGCGAACTGTAAGTAAGGAGCGACCCGGCTCAGTAGTAACCGAAACTAAAAAATACGGAAATTTAATACCAATAGATGCATCAGAAGAATCAGATTTTTATGCTGTTTTCAAATATTTAAGTTTTATCAAGTTTAATATTCCCTATCAAAAGTTACGCGCCTGAGAAAATTTGGCTAATTTATGAAAAAGGGGGAAGCAACCCCTAAAAGTCATAGAATTTTAATGAAAATCCCACCATCAGATTCAGTGTATCAGAGAACCCTACTTTTGAGGTTTTAAGCTCCTATCTGTAAAAATGCGGAATTTTGTATTTTTTGCCAGAAGAAAGATCACGGATGCGTGTTTATTTTTTTTTCTAGGGGTGATCGTGTCAATCCAGTAGTCCTAGAATATCGTGAAAGGGCTCATTTGAACGGACATTAAAGTTCTAGTGCCCTTTTTAATTGACTAAAAAAATTTGTGGGCAAATTGGCCCCCTCCCGCGCTCATTTTTTTCCTGAAGTCAGCCAATCAAAATTTTGAGATATCGATTTTGTTCAGCATAGTCGAAAATCTAATTAATATGTCTTTGAGGATGACTTAATCCCCCACAGTTCCCGGGGGAAGGGCTGAAAGTTATAAACTTTGCCCATTGTTTACATATAATTTTGGTTATTGGGATGTATACAGGCGTTTTCAGGAGGAACTTTTTTCTAGTAGGGGGTCAGGGTAGGGGTTGCGGGGGAGGGTCTTTCGATGGAGGATATTTCCTTGGGGGAAGGGACATTTCTATGAAGGAGGCGCCCGATTTCCAGGTATTATTTAAAAACGATCAGAAATTAAATAAAATTTTTTTTTTCAACTGAAAGTAAGGATCAACATTAAAACTTAAGACGAAAAGAAATTATTACGCATATGAGGGGGTTTGCCCCCTAGTCAATACCTCGCTCTTTACCCTAAAGTTTTTTAGTACTTTCAAAAGAGCTACTATCTATTCTAATTAACTGGCCTTGGTGATTCAGGGGTTTGTGATTCAAGCAAAATTTGAACTTTAGCGTAAAGAGCGAGGTATTGACTAGGGAGTGAACTCCCTAATATACGTAATAAAAACATACGAATATAGAAATTCGTTACGTAAGTTAATTCGTAAGTTACGTCAGAACAAAATTTCGAGAAAGCCAATTAGCCAAAAAAAGGAAAATTAATATGCGAATTTCGTTTTGATTATTCATATACGGTGAGCCAAAATCAAATCTGCATTAATTCAAAAACGTTCAGAGATTAACTAGAAAAAACGAGTTTTTTTTAACTGAAAGTAAGGAGCGACATTAAAACTTATGTCGCTCCGTACTTTCAGTTAAAAAAACTGTTTTTCTAGTTAATATGTATATTAAACTGACGATGCACATTCATTTGAATTTTATTTCAGAAATGTGCAAATTATGTTCTGGCCTTGGGAAGGCATAGGGGTTTTGAGCACAACTTATGTTAATTTCTGCTCGTTTTGAGTTTGACTCGGTTATTTATTGTAATTTCTGTTCGTTTTGGGATTCATTTATCTATCGATGCTGATTTACGGTAGTTTCATACTTCGTAGATTATTTGATTTTATTTTTGCTCATTTTTTGTATAATGGAGTTCTTTACTTTTCTTTGAAAAACTTATTTTGTAGAAAAAGTTCTTTTTTTTAATTAATTTCTGTTCGTTTTATATTGACATAGTCTTATCGGGGAAGAAAAAAATATTACTTTAAATCTTTTTATTTTTTTAAGACTTTATTGTTTGGCCTGCTATTTGTATGCTAGATAAAAAAATTTAGCAATTTTTGAAAACATACACCCTTTTAAAAATCTGAACACAAATAGTTATGTTTAATTTCGTTTCATACCTCCTCTAGTTGACCTCAAATGGAAAACTTGGTACAATTTGCAAAAAAAATCTGCTTACTTTCTTTGATAGCTTGGATACACTTACGCTATTTTGACTTGGTTAAATTTTAAGAGCAGAAGTAGCCCCGAAAGTTTGAACATAATACTCTTCTTGGGATACTGCTGAGGTGCCTTAAGTATTGGGAATTAGCATTAACACAGTGCATTTTGATTTAATCTTAAGGCTACATTTAGTTTTTAAATATATTAAATAAAAAAACAAGTTTTTTTAACTGAAAGTAAGGAGCGACATTAAGACTTAAAGCGAACAGAAATTATTCCGTATATGAAAGGGGCTGTCCCCTCCTCAACGCCTCACTCTTTACGCTAAAGTTTTTTATTGTTTAAAAAAAATAGAGTCGTGAGAAAGTCAAACTTTAGCGTAAAGAGCAAGGCGTTGAGGAGGGGACAGCCCCTTTCATATACGGAATAATTTCTGTTCGCTTTAAGTCTTAATGTCGCTCCTTACTTTCAGTTAAAAAAAACTTGTTTTTTATTTATTTAATTTTTGAACGTTTTTGAATAAATGCAGGTTTTGATCTTGGCTCACAGTACAAGAATAATTAAAACAAAATTTTCATATTAACTTACTTTTATTTGGTTGAATGGCTTTCTCGAAACTTGTTTCATTTTATTTACGAACGTTTTTATTAGTAATAAATATACGTAACTTACGAATTAACTTACGTAACGAACTTCTATATTCATATATTTTTAATACGTATATTAGGGGGTTCGCCAGTAGAAATGGGGGTCCGACTCGTGACCCTACACCATATATGGGCATAGAGTCCCTAGGGGAAATGGATTTCTGAGAAATTGATTGCGTAATCAAAGTGTGTCAATGACCTCTTTTTCCAAGGTCGATTTATTTGATGTTTCTATGTGTAATAACTCCGGGGCGAAGGTTGCACATGCGCATTGAATTCTAACGGGAACAATGTTATTGATCTAGGACTCGAGGGGGAAGTGAATTTCCGAGAACTTGATTGCGTAATCGATCATGAATGTCATGGTGTCCAGAAATAGTATTTGTTGTTGTTGCTCGAGCCAAATGGCTTCATTGTTCTTTGGCTAGCTTAACCTGAGAAATTGATTTACATAATCGCTAGGGGGAATTAAGAAACATTAAGGCTTCTTTAATCTTAGGTCTGTGGGATAAACGTTCATTAGGTCAGAGAGAAAAATTAATATACTATTTTTAAATAGGGCTTCACGAAGGGGGAATTAAGAAACATTAAGGCTTCTTTAATCTTAGGTCTGAGGGATAAACGTTCTTTAGGTCAGAGAGAAAAATTAATATTCTATTTTTAAATAGGGCTTCATTGATCTATAGTGTCATGAATTATAAATGACATCACTTGTTATCTTGGAATTATGTGGGAGTCTAAAGAGATAGAAATTCTATTTTTAAATACGGCTTCACGGAGCTTTAAGTCGGAGAGATAAATTGATATTCTAACGAAACCATAATAGTTTAGCTAGGAAAATTTATGAGATGAAGAGATTAACGTAGGAAAGGGTTTCCTAGAAATTTGAAATGTGAAAGCACTGAGATGCCAAACAAAAGGAACACGATGAAATTACTTTTAGGGATTATTTGGGCGAAACGGTTTTAGACAGCTTATGGAATTATTTCGGCGAAACCGTTAGAGACGTTGATTTAAAAGATGATTTAAAAGATGATTTTTGAGTGTGGTCGTTATAATACACAAGTTCCATTGAACAGTGTTGTGAGGTCCCCTACCACAACCCCAAAGACCCCAATTGCCCTACCCCGATCCAAAGGGTTCCAATCCCCATACCCCAGTCCAGAAGGACCCCCCGGTCCCCAAAGGTTCCAAGGGCTCCCACCCGGCCCCCAGACCCTCAAAGGCCCACCCCGGGCCCCCCAAAGGCACATCGAGCTCCCAAAAGACCACCGGGGTCCCAAAGGCCTTCACCCGGTCACCAAATGTCCCCCAGGCTCTCAACCGGCCTCCAGGACCCCCAAAGGCCCTCCACCAGCCCCCAAAGGTCCCCCAGGCTCCCAAAGGGTCCCCCACCCTCCAGTCCCTCTCCCTCTCCTCCCCACTCCTCACCGTCACCTCCCCCTCCCCTCCTCCCCCTCCCCTCCCCCTCCCCTCCCCCCTCCCCTCCCCTCCCCCTACCCATTTTTTTAATATTTTTTGTGCATTGAGACAAAGAAGGGACACCCTCCCCCAAGGGTCCCCCAAACACCCTCCCCGGGCCCCCCAAAGAGTCCCCTCTCCATTTTTTTAATACTTTTTTATGGCTTTATTATATCTTTTCTGAACAAGTTCCATTCATAATGTCATTCCTAAACCCATTTTCCAACCTCAAAGAGTCCCCCCCCCAATTTGTAAATACTTTCTTGAATTTTTTAACATGGTATTTTTTAACTTTTTACGTTCCGACCTTTCTCAAAGAGTCAAATTTAAAGTTCTATTCCAAATATTTTCCCGGAACAAGAAAAGTCCCAAGACATAAAAAATTTAAAGTTCACTTCTAAATTTTTCCGTAGAAGATAGGAAAAGTTATACTATGATTGTGATTATTTTCTATCAAGATAAAAAATTTCACTTTAATTCTAAATTTTCTTAAATTCAGTTCTGACCATTCTCAAAGAGATGAAAAAATTTAAAGTTCTGTTCCAAATATTTCCCCGGAAGAAGAAAAGTTCAACTTCGATTCTGAATTTTCTCAATGAAAATGAAATAAGTTATTGATCATTTCTATTTTCCCAAAATAATATAAAATTTTCCACTTCAATTCAGATTTTTCTCAAACAGATGAAAAAATTTAAAATACTGTTCTAAATTTTTCATAGAAGATAGAAAAGTTCTTGTTCTCTTCTGAATTTTATCAAAGAACATAATTCATTTCTAATTTCTCCAGAGAAAATAAAAAGCTTCCACTTCAGTTTTAAGTTCACCAAGACATAAAAAATTTAAAGTTCTGTTCTAAATTTTTCTGTAGAAGATAGGAAAAGTTATACTATGATAGTGATTATTTTCCATGAAGATAAAAAGTTTCACTTTAATTCTAAATTTTCTTAAATTCAGTTCCGACTTTTCACATAGAGATGAAAAAAATTTAAAGTTCTGTTCCAAATTTTTCATAGAATATTGGAAAAGTTATACTTTGATCGTGAATATTCAAGTTCTCTTCTGAATTTTACCAAAGAACACAATTCAATTCTAATTTCTCCAGAGAAAATAAAAAGCTGCCACTTCAGTTTTAAGTTCGCCATGACATAAAAAATTTAAAGTTCAGTTCTAAATTTCTACATAGAAGATAGGAAAAGTTATACTATGATTGTGATTATTTTCTATGAAGATTAAAAGTTTCACTTCAATTTTAAATTTTCTCAAAGAAGTGAAGAAAAGTTCAACTTCGATTCTGAATTTTCTCAATGAAAATGAAATAAGTTATTGATCATTTCTATTTTCCCAAAATAATATAAAAATTTTCCACTTCAGTTCAGATTTTTCTCAAACAGATGAAAAAATTTAAAATACTGTTCTAAATTTTTCATAGAAGATAGAAAAGTTCTTGTTCTCTTCTGAATTTTATCAAAGAACATAATTCATTTCTAATTTCTCCAGAGAAAATAAAAAGTTTCCATATCACTTTTAAGTTTACCAAGACATAAAAATTTAAAGTTCAATTCTAAATTTTTCCATAGAAGATAGGAAAATTTATACTATGATTGTGATTATTTTCCATGAAGATAAAAAGTTTCACTTTAATTCTAAATTTTCTTAAATTCAATTCCGACCTTTCTCAAAGAGATGAAAAAAATTAAAGTTCTGTTCCAAATATTTTCCCGAAAGAAGAAAAGTTCAACTTCGATTCTGAATTTTCTCAATGAAAATGAAAAAGTTATTAATCAAATCTTTTTTCTCAAAAATAATATAAAAATTTCCACTTCAGTTCAAATTTTTTTCTCAAAGAGATGAAGAAATTTAAAGTTCTATTCCAAATTTTTCATAGAAGATAGGAAAAGTTATACTTTGATCGTGAATATTCGAGTTCTATTCTGAATTTTACCAAAAAACACAATTCAATTCTAATTTCCACAATAAAAAATTTAAAGTTCAATTCTAAATTTTTCGGTGGAAGATAGAAAAAGTAATACCATACGTGTGAATATTTTCCCGGAAGATAAAAAGTTCTAGTTCAATTTAAAATTTTCTCAACGAAGTGAAGAAGAATTCAAGTTCTCTTCTGAATTTTACCAAAGAACACAATTCATTTCTAATTTCACCAGAGAAAATAAAAATATTCCACTTCAGTTCCTTATTTCACAAAGACATAAAGAAATTTAAAGTTCAATTCTAAATTTTTCGGTGGAAGATAGAAAAAGTAATACCATACTTGTGAATATTTTCATGGAAGATAAAAAGTTCTAGTTCAATTTAAAATTTTCTCAACGAAGTGAAGGAAAGTTCAAGTTCTCTTCTGAATTTTCTCAATGAAAAAGAAATTAGTCATTGATCATTTCTATTTTTCCAAATAATATAAAAATTTTCCACTTTAGTTCAGATCTGGCTCGAAGAGATGAAAAATTTAAAATACTGTTCCAAATTTTTCACTGAAGATAAAAAAGTTCAAGTTCTCTTCGGAATTTTACCAAAGAACACAATTCAATTCTAATTTCTCCAGAGAAAATAAAAATCTTCCACTTCAGTTCGTTATTTCACAAAGACAAAGAAATTTAAAGTTCAATTCTAAATTTTTCGGTGGAAGATAGAATATACCATACTTGTGAATATTTTCCTGGAAGATAAAAAGTTCTAGTTCAATTTAAAATTTTCTCAACGAAGTGAAGAAAAGTTCAAGTTCTCTTCTGAACTTTACCAAAGAACACACTTCAATTCTAATTTCTCCAGAGAAAACAAAAATCTTCCACTTCAGTTCTTTATTTCACAAAGACATAAAGAAATTTAAAGTTCAATTCTAATTTTTCGGTGGAAGATAGAAAAAGTAATATCATACTTGTGAATATTTTCACGGAAGATAAAAAGTTCTAGTTCAATTTAAAATTTTCTCAACGAAGTCAAGGAAAGTTCAAGTTCTCTTCTGAACTTTACCAAAGAACACACTTCAATTCTAATTTCTCCAGAGAAAACAAAAATCTTCCACTTCAGTTCTTTATTTCACAAAGACATAAAGAAATTTAAAGTTCAATTCTAAATTTTTCGGTGGAAGATAGAAAAATTTTTCCAAATATTTTCCCGGAAAAAGAAAAGTTCAACTTTCATTCTGAATTTTCTCAATGAAAATGAAAAAGTTATTGATCAAATCTTTTTTCTCAAAAATAATATAAAAATTTCCACTTCAGTTCAAATTTTTTTCTCAAAGAGATGAAGAAATTTAAAGTTCTGTTCCAAATTTTTCATAGAAGATAGGAAAAGTTGTACTTTGATCGTGAATATTCGAGTTCTATTCTGAATTTTACCAAAGAACACAATTCAATTCTAATTTCCACAATAAAAAATTTAAAGTTCAATTCTAAATTTTTCGGTGGAAGATAGAAAAAGTAATACCATACGTGTGAATATTTTCCCGGAAGATAAAAAGTTCTAGTTCAATTTAAAATTTTCTCAACGAAGTGAAGAAGAATTCAAGTTCTCTTCTGAATTTTACCAAAGAGCACAATTCATTTCTAATTTCACCAGAGAAAATAAAAATATTCCACTTCAGTTCCTTATTTCACAAAGACATAAAGAAATTTAAAGTTCAATTCTAAATTTTTCGGTGGAAAATAGAAAAAGTAATACCATACTTGTGAATATTTTCATGGAAGATAAAAAGTTCTAGTTCAATTTAAAATTTTCTCAACGAAGTGAAGGAAAGTTCAAGTTCTCTTCTGAACTTTACCAAAGAACACACTTCAATTCTAATTTCTCCAGAGAAAACAAAAATCTTCCACTTCAGTTCTTTATTTCACAAAGACATAAAGAAATTTAAAGTTCAATTCTAATTTTTCGGTGGAAGATAGAAAAAGTAATATCATACTTGTGAATATTTTCACGGAAGATAAAAAGTTCTAGTTCAATTTAAAATTTTCTCAACGAAGTAAAGGAAAGTTCAAGTTCTCTTCTGAACTTCACCAAAGAACACACTTCAATTCTAATTTCTCCAGAGAAAACAAAAATCTTCCACTTCAGTTCTTTATTTCACAAAGACATAAAGAAATTTAAAGTTCAATTCTAAATTTTTCGGTGGAAGATAGAAAAAGTAATACCATACTTGTGATTATTTTCACGGAAGATAAAAAGTTCTAGTTCAATTTAAAATTTTCTCAACGAAGTGAAGAAGAATTCAAGTTCTCTTCTGAATTTTACCAAAGAACACAATTCATTTCTAATTTCACCAGAGAAAATAAAAATATTCCACTTCAGTTCTATATTTCACAAAGACATAAAGAAATTTAAAGTTCAATTCTAAATTTTTCGGTGGAAGATAGAAAAAGTAATACCATACTTGTGAATATTTTCATGGAAGATAAAAAGTTCTAGTTCAATTTAAAATTTTCTCAACGAAGTGAAGGAAAGTTCAAGTTCTCTTCTGAATTTTCTCAATGAAAAAGAAATTAGTCATTGATCATTTCTATTTTTCCAAATAATATAAAAATGCTCCACTTTAGTTCAGATCTGGCTCGAAGAGATGAAAAATTTAAAATACTGGTCCAAATTTTTCACTGAAGATAAAAAAGTTCAAGTTCTCTTCGGAATTTTACCAAAGAACACAATTCAATTCTAATTTCTCCAGAGAAAATAAAAATCTTCCACTTCAGTTCTTTATTTCACAAAGACAAAGAAATTTAAAGTTCAATTCTAAATTTTTCGGTGGAAGATAGAAAAAGTAATACCATACTTGTGAATATTTTCCCGGAAGATAAAAAGTTCTAGTTCAATTTAAAATTTTCTCAACGAAGTGAAGAAAAGTTCAAGTTCTCTTCTGAAATTTACCAAAGAACACACTTCAATTCTAATTTCTCCAGAGAAAACAAAAATCTTCCATTTCAGTTCTTTATTTCACAAAGACATAAAGAAATTTAATGTTCAATTCTAATTTTTCGGTGGAAGATAGAAAAAGTAATACCATACTTGTGAATATTTTCATGGAAGATAAAAAGTTCTAGTTTAATTTAAAATTTTCTCAACGAAGTGAAGGAAAGTTCAAGTTCTCTTCTGAACTTTACCAAAGAACACACTTCAATTCTAATCTCTCCAGAGAAAACAAAAATCTTCCACTTCAGTTCTTTATTTCACAAAGACATAAAGAAATTTAAAGTTCAATTCTAAATTTTTCGGTGGAAGATAGAAAAAGTAATACCATACTTGTGAATATTTTCATGGAAGATAAAAAGTTCTAGTTCAATTTAAAATTTTCTCAACGAAGTGAAGGAAAGTTCAAGTTCTCTTCTGAATTTTCTCAATGAAAAAGAAATTAGTCATTGATCATTTCTATTTTTCCAAATAATATAAAAATGCTCCACTTTAGTTCAGATCTGGCTCGAAGAGATGAAAAATTTAAAATACTGTTCCAAATTTTTCACTGAAGATAAAAAAGTTCAAGTTCTCTTCGGAATTTTACCAAAGAACACAATTCAATTCTAATTTCTCCAGAGAAAATAAAAATCTTCCACTTCAGTTCTTTATTTCACAAAGACAAAGAAATTTAAAGTTCAATTCTAAATTTTTCGGTGGAAGATAGAAAAAGTAATACCATACTTGTGAATATTTTCCCGGAAGATAAAAAGTTCTAGTTCAATTTAAAATTTTCTCAACGAAGTGAAGAAAAGTTCAAGTTCTCTTCTGAACTTTACCAAAGAACACACTTCAATTCTAATTTCTCCAGAGAAAACAAAAATCTTCCACTTCAGTTCTTTATTTCACAAAGACATAAAGAAATTTAATGTTCAATTCTAATTTTTCGGTGGAAGATAGAAAAAGTAATACCATACTTGTGAATATTTTCATGGAAGATAAAAAGTTCTAGTTCACTTTAAAATTTTCTCAACGAAGTCAAGGAAAGTTCAAGTTCTCTTCTGAACTTTACCAAAGAACACACTTAGATTCTAATTTCTCCAGAGAAAACAAAAATCTTCCACTTCAGTTCTTTATTTCACAAAGACATAAAGAAATTTAAAGTTCAATTCTAAATTTTTTCGGTGGAAGATAGAAAAAGTAATACCATACTTGTGATTATTTTCACGGATGATAAAAAGTTCTAGTTCAATTTAAAATTTTTTCAACGAAGTGAAGAAGAATTCAAGTTCTCTTCTGAATTTTACCAAAGAGCACAATTCATTTCTAATTTCACCAGAGAAAATAAAAATATTCCACTTCAGTTCTTTATTTCACAAAGACATAAAGAAATTTAAAGTTCAATTCTAAATTTTTCGGTGGAAGATAGAAAAAGTAATACCGTACTTGTGAATATTTTCATGGAAGATAAAAAGTTCTAGTTCAATTTAAAATTTTCTCAACGAAGTGAAGGAAAGTTCAAGTTCTCTTCTGAATTTTCTCAATGAAAAAGAAATTAGTCATTGATCATTTCTATTTTTCCAAATAATATAAAAATGCTCCACTTTAGTTCAGATCTGGCTCGAAGAGATGAAAAATTTAAAATACTGTTCCAAATTTTTCACTGAAGATAAAAAAGTTCAAGTTCTCTTCGGAATTTTACCAAAGAACACAATTCAATTCTAATTTCTCCAGAGAAAATAAAAATCTTCCACTTCAGTTCTTTATTTCACAAAGACAAAGAAATTTAAAGTTCAATTCTAAATTTTTCGGTGGAAGATAGAAAAAGTAATACCATACTTGTGAATATTTTCCCGGAAGATTAAAAGTTCTAGTTCAATTTAAAATTTTCTCAACGAAGTGAAGAAAAGTTCAAGTTCTCTTCTGAACTTTACCAAAGAACACACTTCAATTCTAATTTCTCCAGAGAAAACAAAAATCTTCCACTTCAGTTCTTTATTTCACAAAGACATAAAGAAATTTAATGTTCAATTCTAATTTTTCGGTGGAAGATAGAAAAAGTAATACCATACTTGTGAATATTTTCATGGAAGATAAAAAGTTCTAGTTCAATTTAAAATTTTCTCAACGAAGTGAAGGAAAGTTCAAGTTCTCTTCTGAATTTTCTCAATGAAAAAGAAATTAGTCATTGATCATTTCTATTTTTCCAAATAATATAAAAATTTTCCACTTTAGTTCAGATCTGGCTCGAAGAGATGAAAAATTTAAAATACTGTTCCAAATTTTTCACTGAAGATAAAAAAGTTCAAGTTCTCTTCGGAATTTTACCAAAGAACACAATTCAATTGTAATTTCTCCAGAGAAAATAAAAATCTTCCACTTCAGTTCTTTATTTCACAAAGACAAAGAAATTTAAAGTTCAATTCTAAATTTTTCGGTGGAAGATAGAAAAAGTAATACCATACTTGTGAATATTTTCCCGGAAGATAAAAAGTTCTAGTTCAATTTAAAATTTTCTCAACGAAGTGAAGAAAAGTTCAAGTTCTCTTCTGAACTTTACCAAAGAACACACTTCAATTCTAATTTCTCCAGAGAAAACAAAAATCTTCCACTTCAGTTCTTTATTTCACAAAGACATAAAGAAATTTAATGTTCAATTCTAATTTTTCGGTGGAAGATAGAAAAAGTAATACCATACTTGTGAATATTTTCACGGAAGATAAAAAGTTCTAGTTCAATTTAAAATTTTCTCAACGAAGTCAAGGAAAGTTCAAGTTCTCTTCTGAACTTTACCAAAGAACACACTTCAATTCTAATTTCTCCAGAGAAAACAAAAATCTTCCACTTCAGTTCTTTATTTCACAAAGACATAAAGAAATTTAAAGTTCAATTCTAAATTTTTCGGTGGGAGATAGAAAAATTAATACCATACTTGTGAGACTAAAAATGAAGATATTTATGCAGAGTTTCAACTAGCTATGGCTAAGTTTGCTAAAGACAAGCTATTTTCGTGCGAAAACACACAAAATCAGAAAAAATGTTCAATGTTCCTTTAGTACCTATGCAATTAGGCTTAAATGAAGATATTTATGCAGAGTTTTAACTAGCTATGGCTAAGTTTGCTAAAGACAAGCTATTTTCTTGCAAAAACACACAAAATCAGAAGTAAAATGTTCAGTGTTCCTTTAGTACATACACAATTAGGCTAAAAATGAAGATATTTATGCACAGTTTCAACTAGCTATGGCTAAGTTTGCTAAAGACAAGCTATTTTCTTGCGAAAACACACAAAATCAGAAAAAATGTTCAATGTTCCTTTAGTACCTACGCAATTAGGCTGAAGTGAAGATATTTATGCAGAGTTTCAACTATCTATGGCTAAGTCGGCTAAAGACAAGCTATTTTCTTGCGAAAACACAAACAAAATCAGAAAAAATGTTCAATGTTCCTTTAGTACCTACGCAATTAGGCTTAAATGAAGATATTTATGCAGAGTTTCAACTAACTATGGCTAAGTTTGCTAAAGACAAGCTATTTTCTTGCGAAAACACACAAAATCCGAAAAAATGTTCAGTGTTCCTTTAGTACCTACACAATTAGGCTAAAAATGAAGATATTTATGCACAGTTTTAACTAGCTATGGCTAAGTTTGCTAAAGACAAGCTATTTTCTTGCAAAAACACACAAAATCAGAAAAAATGTTCAATATTCCTTTAGTACCTACGCAATTAGGCTGAAATGAAGATATTTATGCAGAGTTTCAACTATCTATGGCTAAGTTTGCTAAAGACAAGCTATTTTCTTGCGAAAACACACAAAATCAGAAAAAATGTTCAATGTTCCTTTAGTACCTACGCAATTAGGCTGAAATGAAGATATTTATGCAGAGTTTCAACTATCTATGGCTAAGTTTGCTAAAGACAAGCTATTTTCTTGCGAAAACACAAACAAAATCAGAAAAAAATGTTCAATGTACCTTTAGTACCTACGCAATTAGGCTAAAAATGAAGATATTTATGCAGAGTTTCAACTAGCTATGGCTAAGTTTGCTAAAGACAAGCTATTTTCTTGCGAAAACACACAAAATCAGAAAAAATGTTCAATGTTCCTTTAGTACCTACGCAATTAGGATAAAAATGAAGATATTTATGCACTGTTTCAACTAGCAATGGCTAAGTTTGCTAAAGACAAGCTATTTTCTTGCGAAAACACACAAAATCAGAAAAAATATTGTTAGGTTAGGTTAAGTTAGATTAGGTTATGTTAGCCTACGTACGCGCGCATATAGGTTAGGTTAGGTTGGATTAAGTTAGGTTAGGTTAAGTTAGGTTAGGTTAGGTTAGATTAAGTTAGGTTAGGTTAAGTTAGGTTAGGCTAGGTTAGCCTACGTACGCGCGCGTACGTAGGCTAGCCTAGCCTAACCTAACTTAACCTAACCTAACTTAATCTAACCTAACCTAACCAAACTTAACCTAACCTAACTTAATCCAACCTAACCTAACCTATATGCGCGCGTACGTAGGCTAACCTAACCTAATCTAACTTAACCTAACCTAACAATATTTTTTCTGATTTTGTGTGTTTTCGCAAGAAAATAGCTTGTCTTTAGCAAACTTAGCCATAGCTAGTTGAAACAGTGCATAAATATCTTCATTTTTATCCTAATTGCGTAGGTACTAAAGGAACATTGAACATTTTTTCTGATTTTGTGTGTTTTCGCAAGAAAATAGCTTGTCTTTAGCAAACTTAGTCATAGCTAGTTGAAACTCTGCATAAATATCTTCATTTTTAGCCTAATTGCGTAGGTACTAAAGGTACATTGAACATTTTTTCTGATTTTGTTTGTGTTTTCGCAAGAAAATAGCTTGTCTTTAGCAAACTTAGCCATAGCTAGTTAAAACTGTGCATAAATATCTTCATTTTTAGCCTAATTGTGTAGGTACTAAAGGAACACTGAACATTTTTTCTGATTTTGTGTGTTTTCGCAAGAAAATAGCTTGTCTTTAGCAAACTTAGCCATAGTTAGTTGAAACTCTGCATAAATATCTTCATTTAAGCCTAATTGCGTAGGTACTAAAGGAACATTGAACATTTTTTCTGATTTTGTTTGTGTTTTCGCAAGAAAATAGCTTGTCTTTAGCAAACTTAGCCATAGATAGTTGAAACTCTGCATAAATATCTTCACTTCAGCCTAATTGCGTAGGTACTAAAGGAACATTGAACATTTTTTCTGATTTTGTGTGTTTTCGCAAGAAAATAGCTTGTCTTTAGCAAACTTAGCCATAGCTAGTTGAAACTGTGCATAAATATCTTCATTTTTAGCCTAATTGTGTATGTACTAAAGGAACACTGAACATTTTACTTCTGATTTTGTGTGTTTTTGCAAGAAAATAGCTTGTCCTTAGCAAACTCAGCCATAGCTAGTTAAAACTCTGCATAAATATCTTCATTTAAGCCTAATTGCATAGGTACTAAAGGAACATTGAACATTTTTTCTGATTTTGTGTGTTTTCGCACGAAAATAGCTTGTCTTTAGCAAACTTAGCCATAGCTAGTTGAAACTCTGCATAAATATCTTCATTTTTAGTCTAATTGCGTAGGTACTAAAGGAACATTGAACATTTTTTCTGAGTTTGTGTGTTTTCGCAAGAAAATAGCTTGTCTTTAGCAAAATTAGCCATAGCTAGTTGAAACTCTGCATAAATATCTTCATTTTTAGTCTCACAAGTATGGTATTAATTTTTCTATCTCCCACCGAAAAATTTAGAATTGAACTTTAAATTTCTTTATGTCTTTGTGAAATAAAGAACTGAAGTGGAAGATTTTTGTTTTCTCTGGAGAAATTAGAATTGAAGTGTGTTCTTTGGTAAAGTTCAGAAGAGAACTTGAACTTTCCTTGACTTCGTTGAGAAAATTTTAAATTGAACTAGAACTTTTTATCTTCCGTGAAAATATTCACAAGTATGGTATTACTTTTTCTATCTTCCACCGAAAAATTAGAATTGAACATTAAATTTCTTTATGTCTTTGTGAAATAAAGAACTGAAGTGGAAGATTTTTGTTTTCTCTGGAGAAATTAGAATTGAAGTGTGTTCTTTGGTAAAGTTCAGAAGAGAACTTGAACTTTTCTTCACTTCGTTGAGAAAATTTTAAATTGAACTAGAACTTTTTATCTTCCGGGAAAATATTCACAAGTATGGTATTACTTTTTCTATCTTCCACCGAAAAATTTAGAATTGAACTTTAAATTTCTTTGTCTTTGTGAAATAAAGAACTGAAGTGGAAGATTTTTATTTTCTCTGGAGAAATTAGAATTGAATTGTGTTCTTTGGTAAAATTCCGAAGAGAACTTGAACTTTTTTATCTTCAGTGAAAAATTTGGAACAGTATTTTAAATTTTTCATCTCTTCGAGCCAGATCTGAACTAAAGTGGAAAATTTTTATATTATTTGGAAAAATAGAAATGATCAATGACTAATTTCTTTTTCATTGAGAAAATTCAGAAGAGAACTTGAACTTTCCTTCACTTCGTTGAGAAAATTTTAAATTGAACTAGAACTTTTTATCTTCCATGAAAATATTCCTAAGTATGGAATTACTTTTTCTATCTTCCACCGAAAAATTAGAATTGAACATTAAATTTCTTTATGTCTTTGTGAAATAAAGAACTGAAGTGGAAGATTTTTGTTTTCTCCGGAGAAATTAGAATTGAAGTGTGTTCTTTGGTAAAGTTCAGAAGAGAACTTGAACTTTTCTTCACTTCGTTGAGAAAATTTTAAATTGAACTAGAACTTTTTATCTTCCGGGAAAATATTCACAAGTATGGTATTACTTTTTCTATCTTCCACCGAAAAATTTAGAATTGAACTTTAAATTTCTTTGTCTTTGTGAAATAAAGAACTGAAGTGGAAGATTTTTATTTTCTCTGGAGAAATTAGAATTGAATTGTGTTCTTTGGTAAAATTCCGAAGAGAACTTGAACTTTTTTATCTTCAGTGAAAAATTTGGAACAGTATTTTAAATTTTTCATCTCTTCGAGCCAGATCTGAACTAAAGTGGAAAATTTTTATATTATTTGGAAAAATAGAAATGATCAATGACTAATTTCTTTTTCATTGAGAAAATTCAGAAGAGAACTTGAACTTTCCTTCACTTCGTTGAGAAAATTTTAAATTGAACTAGAACTTTTTATCTTCCATGAAAATATTCACAAGTATGGTATTACTTTTTCTATCTTCCACCGAAAAATTTAGAATTGAACTTTAAATTTCTTTGTGTCTTTGTGAAATAAAGAACTGAAGTGGAAGATTTTTGTTTTCTCTGGAGAAATTAGAATTGAAGTGTGTTCTTTGGTAAATTTCAGAAGAGAACTTGAATTCTTCTTCACTTCGTTGAGAAAATTTTAAATTGAACTAGAACTTTTTATCTTCCGTGAAAATAATCACAAGTATGGTATTACTTTTTCTATCTTCCACCGAAAAATTTAGAATTGAACTTTAAATTTCTTTATGTCTTTGTGAAATAAAGAACTGAAGTGGAAGATTTTTGTTTTCTCTGGAGAAATTAGAATTGAAGTGTGTTCTTTGGTAAAGTTCAGAAGAGAACTTGAACTTTCCTTCACTTCGTTGAGAAAATTTTAAATTGAACTAGAACTTTTTATCTTCCATGAAAATATTCACAAGTATGGTATTACTTTTTCTATCTTCCACCGAAAAATTAGAATTGAACATTAAATTTCTTTATGTCTTTGTGAAATAAAGAACTGAAGTGGAAGATTTTTGTTTTCTCTGGAGAAATTAGAATTGAAGTGTGTTCTTTGGTAAATTTCAGAAGAGAACTTGAACTTTTCTTCACTTCGTTGAGAAAATTTTAAATTGAACTAGAACTTTTTATCTTCCGGGAAAATATTCACAAGTATGGTATTACTTTTTCTATCTTCCACCGAAAAATTTAGAATTGAACTTTAAATTTCTTTGTCTTTGTGAAATAAAGAACTGAAGTGGAAGATTTTTATTTTCTCTGGAGAAATTAGAATTGAATTGTGTTCTTTGGTAAAATTCCGAAGAGAACTTGAACTTTTTTACTTCAGTGAAAAATTTGGAACAGTATTTTAAATTCTTCATCTCTTCGAGCCAGATCTGAACTAAAGTGGAGCATTTTTATATTATTTGGAAAAATAGAAATGATCAATGACTAATTTCTTTTTCATTGAGAAAATTCAGAAGAGAACTTGAACTTTCCTTCACTTCGTTGAGAAAATTTTAAATTGAACTAGAACTTTTTATCTTCCATGAAAATATTCACAAGTATGGTATTACTTTTTCTATCTTCCACCGAAAAATTTAGAATTGAACTTTAAATTTCTTTATGTCTTTGTGAAATAAAGAACTGAAGTGGAATATTTTTATTTTCTCTGGTGAAATTAGAAATGAATTGTGTTCTTTGGTAAAATTCAGAAGAGAACTTGAATTCTTCTTCACTTCGTTGAGAAAATTTTAAATTGAACTAGAACTTTTTATCTTCCGTGAAAATAATCACAAGTATGGTATTACTTTTTCTATCTTCCACCGAAAAATTTAGAATTGAACTTTAAATTTCTTTATGTCTTTGTGAAATAAAGAACTGAAGTGGAAGATTTTGTTTTCTCTGGAGAAATTAGAATTGAAGTGTGTTCTTTGGTAAAGTTCAGAAGAGAACTTGAACTTTCCTTGACTTTGTTGAGAAAATTTTAAATTGAACTAGAACTTTTTATCTTCCGTGAAAATATTCACAAGTATGATATTACTTTTTCTATCTTCAACCGAAAAATTAGAATTGAACTTTAAATTTCTTTATGTCTTTGTGAAATAAAGAACTGAAGTGGAAGATTTTTGTTTTCTCTGGAGAAATTAGAATTGAAGTGTGTTCTTTGGTAAAGTTCAGAAGAGAACTTGAACTTTTCTTCACTTCGTTGAGAAAATTTTAAATTGAACTAGAACTTTTTATCTTCCATGAAAATATTCACAAGTATGGTATTACTTTTTCTATCTTCCACCGAAAAATTTAGAATTGAACTTTAAATTTCTTTGTCTTTGTGAAATAACGAACTGAAGTGGAAGATTTTTATTTTCTCTGGAGAAATTAGAATTGAATTGTGTTCTTTGGTAAAATTCCGAAGAGAACTTGAACTTTTTTATCTTCAGTGAAAAATTTGGAACAGTATTTTAAATTTTTCATCTCTTCGAGCCAGATCTGAACTAAAGTGGAAAATTTTTATATTATTTGGAAAAATAGAAATGATCAATGACTAATTTCTTTTTCATTGAGAAAATTCAGAAGAGAACTTGAACTTTCCTTCACTTCGTTGAGAAAATTTTAAATTGAACTAGAATTTTTTATCTTCCATGAAAATATTCACAAGCATGGTATTACTTTTTCTATCTTCCACCGAAAAATTTAGAATTGAACTTTAAATTTCTTTATGTCTTTGTGAAATAAGGAACTGAAGTGGAATATTTTTATTTTCTCTGGTGAAATTAGAAATGAATTGTGCTCTTTGGTAAAATTCAGAAGAGAACTTGAATTCTTCTTCACTTCGTTGAGAAAATTTTAAATTGAACTAGAACTTTTTATCTTCCAGGAAAATATTCACACGTATGGTATTACTTTTTCTATCTTCCACCGAAAAATTTAGAATTGAACTTTAAATTTTTTATTGTGGAAATTAGAATTGAATTGTGTTCTTTGGTAAAATTCAGAATAGAACTCGAATATTCACGATCAAAGTATAACTTTTCCTATCTTCTATGAAAAATTTGGAACAGAACTTTAAATTTCTTCATCTCTTTGAGAAAAAAATTTGAACTGAAGTGGAAATTTTTATATTATTTTTGGGAAAATAGATTTGATCAATAACTTATTTCATTTTCATTGAGAAAATTCAGAATCAAAGTTGAACTTTTCTTCTTCCGGGAAAATATTTGGAAAAATTTTTCTATCTTCCACCGAAAAATTTAGAATTGAACTTTAAATTTCTTTATGTCTTTGTGAAATAAAGAACTGAAGTGGAAGATTTTTGTTTTCTCTGGAGAAATTAGAATTGAAGTGTGTTCTTTGGTAAAGTTCAGAAGAGAACTTGAACTTTCCTTGACTTCGTTGAGAAAATTTTAAATTGAACTAGAACTTTTTATCTTCCGTGAAAATATTCACAAGTATGATATTACTTTTTCTATCTTCCACCGAAAAATTAGAATTGAACTTTAAATTTCTTTATGTCTTTGTGAAATAAAGAACTGAAGTGGAAGATTTTTGTTTTCTCTGGAGAAATTAGAATTGAAGTGTGTTCTTTGGTAAAGTTCAGAAGAGAACTTGAACTTTTCTTCACTTCGTTGAGAAAATTTTAAATTGAACTAGAACTTTTTATCTTCCAGGAAAATATTCACAAGTATGGTATATTCTATCTTCCACCGAAAAATTTAGAATTGAACTTTAAATTTCTTTGTCTTTGTGAAATAACGAACTGAAGTGGAAGATTTTTATTTTCTCTGGAGAAATTAGAATTGAATTGTGTTCTTTGGTAAAATTCCGAAGAGAACTTGAACTTTTTTATCTTCAGTGAAAAATTTGGAACAGTATTTTAAATTTTTCATCTCTTCGAGCCAGATCTGAACTAAAGTGGAAAATTTTTATATTATTTGGAAAAATAGAAATGATCAATGACTAATTTCTTTTTCATTGAGAAAATTCAGAAGAGAACTTGAAATTTCCTTCACTTCGTTGAGAAAATTTTAAATTGAACTAGAACTTTTTATCTTCCATGAAAATATTCACAAGTATGGTATTACTTTTTCTATCTTCCACCGAAAAATTTAGAATTGAACTTAAAATTTCTTTATGTCTTTGTGAAATAAGGAACTGAAGTGGAATATTTTTATTTTCTCTGGTGAAATTAGAAATGAATTGTGTTCTTTGGTAAAATTCAGAAGAGAACTTGAATTCTTCTTCACTTCGTTGAGAAAATTTTAAATTGAACTAGAACTTTTTATCTTCCGGGAAAATATTCACACGTATGGTATTACTTTTTCTATCTTCCACCGAAAAATTTAGAATTGAACTTTAAATTTTTTATTGTGGAAATTAGAATTGAATTGTGTTTTTTGGTAAAATTCAGAATAGAACTCGAATATTCACGATCAAAGTATAACTTTTCCTATCTTCTATGAAAAATTTGGAATAGAACTTTAAATTTCTTCATCTCTTTGAGAAAAAAATTTGAACTGAAGTGGAAATTTTTATATTATTTTTGAGAAAAAAGATTTGATTAATAACTTTTTCATTTTCATTGAGAAAACTCAGAATCGAAGTTGAACTTCTCTTCTTCCGGGAAAATATTTGGAACAGAACTTTAATTTTTTTCATCTCTTTGAGAAAGGTCGGAATTGAATTTAAGAAAATTTAGAATTAAAGTGAAACTTTTTATCTTCATGGAAAATAATCACAATCATAGTATAAATTTTCCTATCTTCTATGGAAAAATTTAGAATTGAACTTTAAATTTTTTATGTCTTGGCGAACTTAAAACTGAAGTGGCAACTTTTTATTTTCTCTGGAGAAATTAGAAATGAATTATGTTCTTTGATAACATTCAGAAGAGAACAAGAACTTTTCTATCTTCTATGAAAAATTTAGAACAGTATTTTAAATTTTTTCATCTGTTTGAGAAAAATCTGAACTGAAGTGGAAAATTTTTATATTATTTTGGGAAAATAGAAATGATCAATAACTTATTTCATTTTCATTGAGAAAATTCAGAATCGAAGTTGAACTTTTCTTCACTTCTTTGAGAAAATTTAAAATTGAAGTGAAACTTTTAATCTTCATAGAAAATAATCACAATCATAGTATAACTTTTCCTATCTTCTATGTAGAAATTTAGAACTGAACTTTAAATTTTTTATGTCATGGCGAACTTAAAACTGAAGTGGCAGCTTTTTATTTTCTCTGGAGAAATTAGAATTGAATTGTGTTCTTTGGTAAAATTCAGAAGAGAACTTGAATATTCACGATCAAAGTATAACTTTTCCAATATTCTATGAAAAATTTGGAACAGAACTTTAAATTTTTTTCATCTCTATGTGAAAAGTCGGAACTGAATTTAAGAAAATTTAGAATTAAAGTGAAACTTTTTATCTTCATGGAAAATAATCACTATTATAGTATAACTTTTCCTATCTTCTACAGAAAAATTTAGAACAGAACTTTAAATTTTTTATGTCTTGGTGAACTTAAAACTGAAGTGGAAGCTTTTTATTTTCTCTGGAGAAATTAGAAATGAATTATGTTCTTTGATAAAATTCAGAAGAGAACAAGAACTTTTCTATCTTCTATGAAAAATTTGGAACAGTATTTTAAATTTTTTCATCTGTTTGAGAAAAATCTGAATTGAAGTGGAAAATTTTATATTATTTTGGGAAAATAGAAATGATCAATAACTTATTTCATTTTCATTGAGAAAATTCAGAATCGAAGTTGAACTTTTCTTCTTCCGGGGAAATATTTGGAACAGAACTTAAAATTTTTTCATCTCTTTGAGAATTGTCAGAACTGAATTTAAGAAAATTTAGAATTAAAGTGAAATTTTTTATCTTCATAGAAAATAATCACAATCATAGTATAACTTTTCCTATCTTCTACGGAAAAATTTAGAAGTGAACTTTAAATTTTTTATGTCTTGGGACTTTTCTTGTTCCGGAAAAATATTTGGAATAGAACTTTAAATTTGACTCTTTGAGAAAGGTCGGAACGTAAAAAGTTAAAAAATACCAGGTTAAAAAATTCAAGAAAGTATTTACAAATTGGGGTGGGGGACTCTTTGAGGTTGGAAAATGGGTTTAGGAATGACATTATGAATGGAACTTGTTCAGAAAAGATATAATAAAGCCATAAAAAAGTATTAAAAAATGGAGAGGGGACTCTTTGGGGGGCCCGGGGAGGGTGTTTGGGGGACCCTTGGGGGAGGGTGTCCCTTCTGTGTCTCAATGCACAAAAAATATTCAAAAAATGGGTAGGGGGAGGGGAGGGGAGGGGGAGGGGAGGGGGAGGGGAGGGGGAGGAGGGGAGGGGGAGGTGACGGTAAGGAGTGGGGAGGAGAGGGAGAGGGAGTGGAGGGTGGGGGACCCTTTGGGAGCCTGGGGGACCTTTGGGGGCCGGTGGAGGGCCTTTGGGGGTCCTGGAGGCCGGTTGAGAGCCTGGGGGACATTTGGTGACCGGGTGAAGGCCTTTGGGACCCCGGTGGTCTTTTGGGAGCTCGATGTGCCTTTGGGGGTGCTCGATGTGCTCGATGTGCCTAGATTAAGTTAGGTTAGGTTAAGTTAGGTTAGGCTAGGTTAGCCTACGTACGCGCGCGTACGTAGGCTAACCTAGCCTAACCTAACTTAACCTAACCTAACTTAATCTAACCTAACCTAACCTAACTTAACCTAGCCTAACTTAATCCAACCTAACCTAACCTATATGCGCGCGTACGTAGGCTAACCTAACCTAATCTAACTTAACCTAACCTAACAATATTTTTTCTGATTTTGTGTGTTTTCGCAAGAAAATAGCTTGTCTTTAGCAAACTTAGCCATAGCTAGTTGAAACTCTGCATAAATATCTTCATTTTTAGCCTAATTGCGTAGGTACTAAAGGTACATTGAACATTTTTTCTGATTTTGTTTGTGTTTTCGCAAGAAAATAGCTTGTCTTTAGCAAACTTAGCCATAGTTAGTTGAAACTCTGCATAAATATCTTCATTTAAGCCTAATTGCGTAGGTACTAAAGGAACATTGAACATTTTTTCTGATTTTGTGTGTTTTCGCAAGAAAATAGCTTGTCTTTAGCAAACTTAGCCATAGATAGTTGAAACTCTGCATAAATATCTTCATTTCAGCCTAATTGCGTAGGTACTAAAGGAATATTGAACATTTTTTCTGATTTTGTGTGTTTTTGCAAGAAAATAGCTTGTCTTTAGCAAACTTAGCCATAGCTAGTTAAAACTGTGCATAAATATCTTCATTTTTAGCCTAATTGTGTAGGTACTAAAGGAACACTGAACATTTTTTCGGATTTTGTGTGTTTTCGCAAGAAAATAGCTTGTCTTTAGCAAACTTAGCCATAGTTAGTTGAAACTCTGCATAAATATCTTCATTTAAGCCTAATTGCGTAGGTACTAAAGGAACATTGAACATTTTTTCTGATTTTGTTTGTGTTTTCGCAAGAAAATAGCTTGTCTTTAGCAAACTTAGCCATAGATAGTTGAAACTCTGCATAAATATCTTCACTTCAGCCTAATTGCGTAGGTACTAAAGGAACACTGAACATTTTTTTCTGATTTTGTGTGTTTTCGCAAGAAAATAGCTTGTCTTTAGCAAACTTAGCCATAGCTAGTTGAAACTGTGCATAAATATCTTCTTTTTTAGCCTAATTGTGTATGTACTAAAGGAACACTGAACATTTTACTTCTGATTTTGTGTGTTTTTGCAAGAAAATAGCTTGTCTTTAGCAAACTCAGCCATAGCTAGTTAAAACTCTGCATAAATATCTTCATTTAAGCCTAATTGCATAGGTACTAAAGGAACATTGAACATTTTTTCTGATTTTGTGTGTTTTGCACGAAAATAGCTTGTCTTTAGCAAACTTAGCCATAGCTAGTTGAAACTCTGCATAAATATCTTCATTTTTAGTCTAATTGCGTAGGTACTAAAGGAACATTGAACATTTTTTCTGAGTTTGTGTGTTTTCGCAAGAAAATAGCTTGTCTTTAGCAAACTTAGCCATAGCTAGTTGAAACTCTGCATAAATATCTTCATTTTTAGTCTCACAAGTATGGTATTAATTTTTCTATCTCCCACCGAAAAATTTAGAATTGAACTTTAAATTTCTTTATGTCTTTGTGAAATAAAGAACTGAAGTGGAAGATTTTTGTTTTCTCTGGAGAAATTAGAATTGAAGTGTGTTCTTTGGTAAAGTTCAGAAGAGAACTTGAACTTTCCTTGACTTCGTTGAGAAAATTTTAAATTGAACTAGAACTTTTTATCTTCCGTGAAAATATTCACAAGTATGGTATTACTTTTTCTATCTTCCACCAAAAAATTAGAATTGAACATTAAATTTCTTTATGTCTTTGTGAAATAAAGAACTGAAGTGGAAGATTTTTGTTTTCTCTGGAGAAATTAGAATTGAAGTGTGTTCTTTGGTAAAGTTCAGAAGAGAACTTGAACTTTTCTTCACTTCGTTGAGAAAATTTTAAATTGAACTAGAACTTTTTATCTTCCGGGAAAATATTCACAAGTATGGTATTACTTTTTCTATCTTCCACCGAAAAATTTAGAATTGAACTTTAAATTTCTTTGTCTTTGTGAAATAAAGAACTGAAGTGGAAGATTTTTATTTTCTCTGGAGAAATTAGAATTGAATTGTGTTCTTTGGTAAAATTCCGAAGAGAACTTGAACTTTTTTATCTTCAGTGAAAAATTTGGAACAGTATTTTAAATTTTTCATCTCTTCGAGCCAGATCTGAACTAAAGTGGAAAATTTTTATATTATTTGGAAAAATAGAAATGATCAATGACTAATTTCTTTTTCATTGAGAAAATTCAGAAGAGAACTTGAACTTTCCTTCACTTCGTTGAGAAAATTTTAAATTGAACTAGAACTTTTTATCTTCCATGAAAATATTCACAAGTATGGTATTACTTTTTCTATCTTCCACCGAAAAATTTAGAATTGAACTTTAAATTTCTTTATGTCTTTGTGAAATAAAGAACTGAAGTGGAATATTTTTATTTTCTCTGGTGAAATTAGAAATGAATTGTGTTCTTTGGTAAAATTCAGAAGAGAACTTGAATTCTTCTTCACTTCGTTGAGAAAATTTTAAATTGAACTAGAACTTTTTATCTTCCGTGAAAATAATCACAAGTATGGTATTACTTTTTCTATCTTCCACCGAAAAATTTAGAATTGAACTTTAAATTTCTTTATGTCTTTGTGAAATAAAGAACTGAAGTGGAAGATTTTTGTTTTCTCTGGAGAAATTAGAATTGAAGTGTGTTCTTTGGTAAAGTTCAGAAGAGAACTTGAACTTTCCTTGACTTCGTTGAGAAAATTTTAAATTGAACTAGAACTTTTTATCTTCCGTGAAAATATTCACAAGTATGATATTACTTTTTCTATCTTCCACCGAAAAATTAGAATTGAACTTTAAATTTCTTTATGTCTTTGTGAAATAAAGAATTGAAGTGGAAGATTTTTGTTTTCTCTGGAGAAATTAGAATTGAAGTGTGTTCTTTGGTAAAGTTCAGAAGAGAACTTGAACTTTTCTTCACTTCGTTGAGAAAATTTTAAATTGAACTAGAACTTTTTATCTTCCAGGAAAATATTCACAAGTATGGTATTACTTTTTCTATCTTCCACCGAAAAATTTAGAATTGAACTTTAAATTTCTTTGCCTTTGTGAAATAACGAACTGAAGTGGAAGATTTTTATTTTCTCTGGAGAAATTAGAATTGAGTTGTGTTCTTTGGTAAAATTCCGAAGAGAACTTGAACTTTTTTATCTTCAGTGAAAAATTTGGAACAGTATTTTAAATTTTTCATCTCTTCGAGCCAGATCTGAACTAAAGTGGAAAATTTTTATATTATTTGGAAAAATAGAAATGATCAATGACTAATTTCTTTTTCATTGAGAAAATTCAGAAGAGAACTTGAACTTTCCTTCACTTCGTTGAGAAAATTTTAAATTGAACTAGAACTTTTTATCTTCCATGAAAATATTCACAAGTATGGTATTACTTTTTCTATCTTCCACCGAAAAATTTAGAATTGAACTTTAAATTTCTTTATGTCTTTGTGAAATAAGGAACTGAAGTGGAATATTTTTATTTTCTCTGGTGAAATTAGAAATGAATTGTGTTCTTTGGTAAAATTCAGAAGAGAACTTGAATTCTTCTTCACTTCGTTGAGAAAATTTTAAATTGAACTAGAACTTTTTATTTTCCGGGAAAATATTCACACGTATGGTATTACTTTTTCTATCTTCCACCGAAAAATTTAGAATTGAACTTTAAATTTTTTATTGTGGAAATTAGAATTGAATTGTGTTCTTTGGTAAAATTCAGAATAGAACTCGAATATTCACGATCAAAGTATAACTTTTCCTATCTTCTATGAAAAATTTGGAACAGAGCTTTAAATTTCTTCATCTCTTTGAGAAAAAAATTTGAACTGAAGTGGAAATTTTTATATTATTTTTGAGAAAAAAGATTTGATCAATAACTTTTTCATTTTCATTGAGAAAATTCAGAATCGAAGTTGAACTTTTCTTCTTCCGGGAAAATATTTGGAAAAATTTTTCTATCTTCCACCGAAAAATTTAGAATTGAACTTTAAATTTCTTTATGTCTTTGTGAAATAAAGAACTGAAGTGGAAGATTTTTGTTTTCTCTGGAGAAATTAGAATTGAAGTGTGTTCTTTGGTAAAGTTCAGAAGAGAACTTGAACTTTCCTTGACTTCGTTGAGAAAATTTTAAATTGAACTAGAACTTTTTATCTTCCGTGAAAATATAGATCACAAGTATGATATTACTTTTTCTATCTTCCACCGAAAAATTAGAATTGAACTTTAAATTTCTTTATGTCTTTGTGAAATGAAGAACTGAAGTGGAAGATTTTTGTTTTCTCTGGAGAAATTAGAATTGAAGTTTGTTCTTTGGTAAAGTTCAAAAGAGAACTTGAACTTTTCTTCACTTCGTTGAGAAAATTTTAAATTGAACTAGAACTTTTTATCTTCCAGGATAATATTCACAAGTATGGTATATTCTATCTTCCACCGAAAAATTTAGAATTGAACTTTAAATTTCTTTGTCTTTGTGAAATAACGAACTGAAGTGGAAGATTTTTATTTTTTCTGGAGAAATTAGAATTGAATTGTGTTCTTTGGTAAAATTCCGAAGAGAACTTGAACTTTTTTATCTTCAGTGAAAAATTTGGAACAGTATTTTAAATTTTTCATCTCTTCGAGCCAGATCTGAACTAAAGTGGAAAATTTTTATATTATTTGGAAAAATAGAAATGATCAATGACTAATTTCTTTTTCATTGAGAAAATTCAGAAGAGAACTTGAACTTTCCTTCACTTCGTTGAGAAAATTTTAAATTGAACTAGAACTTTTTATCTTCCATGAAAATATTCACAAGTATGGTATTACTTTTTCTATCTTCCACCGAAAAATTTAGAATTGAACTTTAAATTTCTTTATGTCTTTGTAAAATAAGAACTGAAGTGGAAGCTTTTTATTTTCTCTGGAGAAATTAGAATTGAATTGTGTTCTTTGGTAAAATTCAGAAGAGAACTTGAATTCTTCTTCACTTCGTTGAGAAAATTTTAAATAGAACTAGAACTTTTTATCTTCCATGAAAATATTCACAAGTATGGTATTACTTTTTCTATCTTCCACCGAAAAATTTAGAATTGAACTTTAAATTTTTTATTGTGGAAATTAGAATTGAATTGTGTTTTTTGGTAGAATTCAGAATAGAACTCGAATATTCACGATCAAAGTATAACTTTTCCTATCTTCTATGAAAAATTTGTAGAAAATAATCACAATCATAGTATAACTTTTCCTATCTTCTACGGAAAAATTTAGAAGTGAACTTTAAATTTTTTATGTCTTGGGACTTTTCTTGTTCCGGGAAAATATTTGGAATAGAACTTTAAATTTGACTCTTTGAGAAAGGTCGGAACGTAAAAAGTTAAAAAATACCATGTTAAAAAATTCAAGAAAGTATTTACAAATTGGGGGGGGGGACTCTTTGAGGTGGGAAAATGGGTTTAGGAATGACATTATGAATGGAACTTGTTCAGAAAAGATATAATAAAGCCATAAAAAAGTATTAAAAAAATGGAGAGGGGACTCTTTGGGGGGCCCGGGGAGGGTGTTTGGGGACCCTTGGGGGAGGGTGTCCCTTCTGTGTCTCAATGCACAAAAAATATTAAAAAAATGGGTAGGGGGAGGGGAGGGGAGGGAGGAGGGGAGGGGAGGGGGAGGGGAGGGTGAGGAGGGGAGGGGAGGGGGAGGTGACGGTGAGGAGTGGGGAGGAGAGGGAGAGGGAGGGGAGGGTGGGGGGCCCTTTGGGAGCCTGGGGGACCTTTGGGGGCCGGTGGAGGGCCTTTGGGGGTCCTGGAGGCCGGTTGAGAGCCTGGGGGACATTTGGTGACCGGGTGAAGGCCTTTGGGACCCCGGTGGTCTTTTGGGAGCTCGATTTGCCTTTGAGGGGCCCGGGGTGGGCCTTTGAGGGTCTGGGGGCCGGGTGGGAGCCCTGGGAACCTTTGGGGACCGGGGGGTCCTTCTGGATTGGGGTATGGGGATTGGAACCCTTTGGATCGGGGTAGGGCGATCGGGGGTCTTTGGGGTTGTGGTAGGGGACCTCACAACACTGTTCAATGGAACTTGTGTATTATAACGACCACACTCAAAAATCATCTTTTAAATCATCTTTTAAATCAACGTCTCTAACGGTTTCGCCGAAATAATTCCATAAGCTGTCTAAAACCGTTTCGCCCAAATAATCCCTAAAAGTAATTTCATCGTGTTCCTTTTGTTTGGCATCTCAGTGCTTTCACATTTCAAATTTCTAGGAAACCCTTTCCTACGTTAATCTCTTCATCTCATAAATTTTCCTAGCTAAACTATTATGGTTTCGTTAGAATATCAATTTATCTCTCCGACTTAAAGCTCCGTGAAGCCGTATTTAAAAATAGAATTTCTATCTCTTTAGACTCCCACATAATTCCAAGATAACAAGTGATGTCATTTATAATTCATGACACTATAGATCAATGAAGCCCTATTTAAAAATAGAATATTAATTTTTCTCTCTGACCTAAAGAACGTTTATCCCTCAGACCTAAGATTAAAGAAGCCTTAATGTTTCTTAATTCCCCCTTCGTGAAGCCCTATTTAAAAATAGTATATTAATTTTTCTCTCTGACCTAATGAACGTTTATCCCACAGACCTCAGATTAAAGAAGCCTTAATGTTTCTTAATTCCCCCTAGCGATTACGTAAATCAATTTCTCAGGTTAAGCTAGCCAAAGAACAATGAAGCCATTTGGCTCGAGCAACAACAACAAATACTATTTCTGGACACCATGACATTCACGATCGATTACGCAATCAAGTTCTCGGAAATTCACTTCCCCCTCGAGTCCTAGATCAATAACATTGTTCCCGTTAGAATTCAATGCGCATGTGCAACCTTCGCCCCGGAGTTATTACACATAGAAACATCAAATAAATCGACCTTGGAAAAAGAGGTCATTGACACACTTTGATTACGCAATCAATTTCTCAGAAATCCATTTCCCCTAGGGACTCTATGCCCATATATGGTGTAGGGTCACGAGTCGGACCCCCATTCTTTAAAAATGACCGCTTAATCACAAAGGCCGTTAATTAGAATAAATAGCTCTTATGAAAGTACTAAAACATCTCTGGATTAAAGAGTGATGTATTGACTAGGGGGTGAACCCAATCATATATGTAATATTTTCTGTTCGTTTAAAGTTTTTATGTTGCTGCTGTTGCAGTTGAAAAACTTGTTTTTTTATATTTAATTTCTGATCTTTTTTTAAATAATGCTGGGAAGTCCGGCGTCCCCTTCATAGCAATATCCCTTCCCCCATGAAAACTTCCTTCATGAAAAGATCCTCCCACATAACCCCCCACCCCCCCCACTACCAGGAAAAATCTCCCCTGAAAACGTCTGTACTGTATACTTCCCAATAACCAATACTATATGTTAACATTGGGTAAAGTTCATAACTTTCAGCCCTCCTCCCGGGAACTTTGGGGGACTAATTCATCCTAAAAGACATACTTATAATATTTTCGAACATGCTAAACAAAATGGCTATCTCAAAATTTTGATCAGGTGACTTTGGGAAAACAATGAGCGTGGGAGGGGGTCTAGTTGCCCTCCATTTTTTTGGTCACTTAAAAAGGACACTAGAACTTAATTTCCATTCCAATGAGCCCTCGCACGATATTCTAGGACCACTGGGTCGATACGATCACCCCTGGGGAAAAAAACAAATAAACACGCACCCGTGATCTTTCTTCTGGCAAAAAATGCAAAATTCCACATTTTTGTTGATAGGAGCTTGAAACCTCTACAGTAGGGTTCTCTGATACACGGAATATGATGGTGTGATTTTCATTAAGGTTCTCTAATTTTTAGGGGGTCTCCCCCTTTTTTCGAAAATCAGCCAAATATTCTCAGGCGCGTAACTTTTGATCGGTAGGATAAAACTTGATGAAACTTATATATTTGAAATCAGCATTAAAATCCAATTCTTTTGATGTATCTATTTGTATCAAAATACCGTTTTCTAGAGTTTCGGTTACCATTGAGCCGGGTCCCAATAACCAATACTATATGTAAACATTGGGTAAAGTTAAAAACTTTCAGTCCTCCCCCTGGGGGCTTCGAGGAATTAAGTCATCCTAAAAGACTTAGTTATAATATTTTCGACCATGCTGAACAAAATGGCTATCTCAAAATTTTGATCGGGTGACTTTGGGGAGAAAATGAGCGTGGGAGGGGGCCTAGTCGCCCTCCATTTTTTTGGTCACTTAAAAAGGGCACTGGAACTTTTAATTTCCGTTGAAATGATCCCTCCCACGATATTCTAGGGTCACTGGGTCGATAAGATGACCCCTGGGGAAAAGAAAAAAAAAACAAAAAAAAAACAAACAAATAAACACGCATCCGTGATCTTTCTTCTGGCAAAAAATGGAAAATTCCACATTTTTGTAGATAGGAGCTTGAAACCTGTACAGTAGGGTTCTCTGATACACTGAATATGATGGTGTCATTTTCATTAAGGTTCTATAACTTTTAGGGGATCTTTCCCCCTTTTTTCGAAAATCAGCCAAATTTTCTCAGTTGCGTAACTTTTGATAGGTAAGATTTAACTTGATGAAACTTATATATTTTAAATCAGAATTAAAATTTGATTTTTTCGATGTATCTGTTGGTATCAAAATTCCGTTTTTTAGAGTTTCGGTTACCATTGAGCCGGGTCGCTCCTTACTTACAGTTCGTTACCACGAACTGTTTGAAAGGCAAACGGGAGGGTGGGAGTGGGAGGGGGATTAGTTGCCCTCCAATTACTTTCCACTATTAAAAAGGGCATCAGCCCTTTCTATTTTTAGTCAAATGTGCCCTTTTCAAAGTTCCTACGACAATTCCTTCGATACGAAGTGCCCTGGCCTAAACAGCAACAACAAAAACAAAAAAATCACACATTATACCCATATCTATCTTTACTATAAAAATTTCAAGCCTTCCAATCACTTTCGACTATTAAAAAGGGCACTAGGCCTTTCGATTTCCTATCGAATGAGCCCTTTTGGAGTTTCAACGACAACGCTTTCTATAAACACCTTGTATGCCCCCAGGGCATAAATTACAATCCTTACCCTAAGGGCTGTGAGGGTGGTGGTCATCCTCTAAGACATAATTTCCAGGTCTTTCAACTTCGTTAAACAAAATGGCTGTCTCAAAATTTTGATTGGATTTGTTTGGGAAAATGGTGGGCGTGAGAGGGGCGTTTGTTGCTCTCCCATCACTTTCAACTATTAAAAGAGGTACTAGCCCTTTTCATTTCCAATCAAATGGGCCCTTTTGAAGCTTCTACGACAATGATTTCAATAAAAACCTTATAATCCCTCAGTCCATAACTTACAACCCTTGCCCTGAGGACTGGAGGTGAGGTTGTCACCCTCAAAGACCTAATTTCCAGAAATTTCTACTACGTTGAGCACAATGGCTATCTAAAAATTTTCATTGGATGTGTTTAGGGGAATGATGCGCATGAGAGGGTGGTTAGTTACCCTCCAATCACTTTCAACTATTAAAATGGGCACTAACCCTCTCAATTCCCAATTTAATGATCCCCTTTGAAGTTTTTACGACAACTCTAACTATAAGAACCTTATATGCCCCCAGGGCATAACTTACAACCCTTGCCCTGGGGGTTCTGGGGGGGGGGTTTGTCATCCTTAAATACATAATTTCCAGAACTTTCAACTACGTTGAAGAAAATGGCTATCTCTAAACCTTGATTTAATGTGATTGGGAAAATGGTGGGCGTGGGAGGGGGTCAATTATTCTCCACTCACTTTCGACTATTAAAAAGGGCAATTTCTTTTCCAAACAAATGAGCCTTTTTTGAAATTTCTACAACAACTTTCTATATAAACCTTATTTGCCCCCAGGGCATAACTTACAACCCTTGCACTGAGGGCTCTGAGGGGGTTATCATCCTATGGCAAATTTGATTGAATATGTTCGGGGAAATGGTGGGCGTGAGAGGGGGTCAATTACTCTCCATTCACTTCCAACTATTAAAAAGGGCAGTTTCTTTTCCAAACAAATGAGCCCTTTTTGAACTTTTTTCAACAACTTTCTATATAAACCTTATATGCCCCTAAGGCATAACTTACAACTCTTTCACTGAGGGTTCTGAGGGGGTTATCATCCTAAAAGACCTAATTTCCAGAACTTTCGACTACGTTGAACAAAATGGATATCTCAATATTTTGATTGGATGTGTTTGGGGAAATGGTGGTCGTTAGAGGAGGGTTAGTTGCCCTTCAATCACTTTTGACTATTATCAGGGCATTAGCCATTTCAATTTTCAATTGAATGAGCCCTCTTTGATGTTTTTACAACATCGCTCTCTATAAAAACCTTACATGCTCCCAGGGTATAAATTACAACCCTTGCCCTGAGGGTTGTGGGGCGGGGTGATTGTGTGTCATCATTAAAGACCTAATTTCCAAAACTTTCAACTGCGTTGAATAAAATAGCTATCTAAAAATTTCGATTGGATGTGTCTGGGGAAAAGTTGGGCGTGACAGGGGGGTTAGCTACGTTGTTCCAGTGCCAAGCTATCTGTGGAAAAGAAAAAAAAAGAATAAAAGATGCCGTTTAGGCAGAATGCTGTAGTAGCTGCCACTTTTCTTGATTTTCAAGCCAATATATTTCCCTTGTTGTTCAAGCCAAGGGACAGAAAGTTTCCTTTAAAGGTATTTCGGACAAGGCGGTTCTAATGGTGTACTTTTTGTTCTGATCTGACTCTTCTTTTAGGAGTTATTGGTTTTTATATTTCTTAACATTGGACGTAATCGTTTCTTACTAGATTGCTAGCTACCGCTGCAACCCGAATATATCATTACAAACAGGAAAAAGCCTACGGCTTTTTCTTCTTTGAAATATTAAGAGACGAACCTCAAGCAATCAAGTAGCTAACTGAGTCCAATGCACGCAGTGGTATGTTATTCCAATGATTGTCTTTTAATGTAATTTCCAGTGCCCAGCTAGCTGAGGAGAAAAAAAAAGCGGAAACATTAGAAATGTCGTTTGTGGAGAATATCGTGGTTAAAGTCAATTTTCTTGATTTTCAAGCCAATATATTTTCTTTGTTATTCAAGCCAAAGGACGGTAAGTTTGCTATATAGAAGTTTTGGACAAGGCGGTTCTAATAGTATACTTCTTGTTTTGATCTGAATCTTGTTTCAGGAGTTATGGGTTACTTTAGTTTTTACTAGGGGGCATGATCGTCTCTTACTAGGTTACTAGCCACCGCTGCAACCCGGATTATATAAAAAAAACAAATTGACAAATACCATTTATGATGAACTAGATCGGTCCTTTATGTAAGTTCCTAGCTACCGCTGCAACCCGAATAACAAACTGATTACAAACAGGAAAATCCTACGGCTTTTTCTTCTTTGAAATAGTAAGAGACGAACCTCAAACAATCAAGTAGGTAACTAATTCCAATGTATGCCATTGTTTGTTATTCCTATGATCGTCTTTTAATGTAATGATCTGACTCTATTTTTAGGAGTTCTGGGTTTTTATATTTCTTAGAGTTGGACTAATCGTCTCTTACTAGGTTGCTAGCTACTGCTGCATCCCGGATTCACATATATAGTTATGAGAGGCAGCATGGCCTAGTGGTCCAAGGCGCTGGTGTTAGCCACCAATCTCTTCAGGATACAGTGTATTGCTTTTTTCCGCATGGTTATTTTATATGGAATGGGTGGTCGTAGAAAATTTAGAGGGACTAATTTGATTGGAAATTGAGAGTGCTAGTGCTCCTTTTAAAAGTAAATGTGATCACAGGGTGGCCAGCCCCCTTCCATGGTCTTTTTAGCCGCTATCCCCCCAAAAAAAACCGATCAAAATTTTGAGGTAGCCACTTGGTTTAAAATATTCTAAAATTCAAATAATTATGCCTCTGGGAATGAAATGCACCCCCAGACCCTCTGGGACAAGAGCTGTAAGTGATGAAAGTCGCACATTGTTTGCATACAGGGTTTGTTATTGAGAAAGGGTTTGTTATGATGTTTGATCCTGGGTCTCCAAAAAGACTTTGTGGTGCAAGCAGTAACTTTCAGGAAATGTTGTTAGTGCATTTGGGTTGTTAAAAGGGGTTATGAGCAATATCTCAGGGAACAGCCGAGCACATTAAGTCGAAACTGTCAGGGGCTGTACACGGATATTGAAAAGTAATTTGAGGGGGGTGGGGCAGGCCTTTTACCATTTTAGATCTCTTCCTCAACATTAAAAAAATTTTAAAATACTAATTGTGCTAAAAAAGTAATAAAAATTAGAATAGCTATGCCTCCGCGGATGCCATGCTCCCACAGCCCCGGGTACACGGTTTGGAATTATGGAATTTGACAATTGTTTACATACAGGATTCATTACTGGGAAAGGATGGAATTTTTATCCTGGGCGTGTCCAAAAAGGCTAATTGCATTAAGTGGAAACTTTCTGGGCGTATTGATGGGGATGTTGAAAGGTGATCAGCCCCCCTTTACCTTTTTAGATGCCCCCAGCACTGATCAGAATTTTCAAATAGCCATTTAGTTAATAATAGTCAAAAGATATAATAACTATGCCTCCAAGGAAGCCATGCCCCTGACAGTCACCTGGTAAGAGCTGTAAATTATACAATTTGCCCCTTTGTTTACACGCAGGATATATCATTGGGAAAGAGGGGTATTTTTTTATCCTGGGTGTGTCCAAAAAGCTAAGGACATTAAGGTGAAACTACAGGGATTGCTCAAGGGGATTTTGCACCAGATCAAAAGACACTGTGTGCATCAAGATTATCAAAATGGCATATCTACAGTATCTTGGGAGCGGCCAAGGCTATTAACTTGAAACTTTCAAGGCTACTACTCCTATTACTACTACTGCTGTGACTGCAACCACGACTAATTTCAACTGCAACTACTTGCGACTGTGACAACGACTACTTGTGCCTGCTACTGCGGCTAACTATGACTACGACTGTGACTGCTTGTAACAGTGAATTCTTGTGACTCTGACCACTAACGACTGCAACCACTTGTGACTACGGCTATTTGTGACTGCGAATGTTTGCAATTGCAGCTGTGACTCCTACTACTACTCTTACTGCAACTACTAACCCTAGTACTACTACCATTACTGCTACTATTTCTGCAACTACTAACCCTAGTACTACTACCATTACTGATACAACTACTACTACTGCTTTTACTGCTACTATTAGTAGAACTACTACCCCTACTACTAATGATACAACAATTACTACTACTACTACTACTACTACTACTAATACTGCTGCTACTACTACTACTACTACCACTACAACTACTACTAATATTACTACTACTACTACTACCACTACTACTACTATTGCTACTACTACTACTACTACTACTACTACTACTACTACTACTACTACTACTACTACTACTACTACTACTACTACTACTACTACTACTACTACTACTACTACTACTACTACTACTACTACTACTACTACTGCTACTACTACTACTACTACTACTACTACTACTACTACTACTACTACTACTACTACTGCTACTACTACTACTACTACTACTACTACTACTACTACTACTACTACTACTACTACTACTACTACTACTACTACTACTACTACTACTACTACTAATATTACTATTTCTACTACTACTACTACTACTACTACTGCTACTAACAGGACCGTCACGTATGGGGGGGAGGGGGACCCCCCCCCCAATGTTTTTGGTCACTCGTTAAAAAAAATAAGTCTGTAAAATCGTGGCGTGAAGCACCACGATTTTTCCGACACCGCTAAAATTCTTTGTTCAGTTCAATTTAGACTACGAGAATACTGACATGTCATCTATAGAAATTTTGAACTTGGTCGGTAAACGCAGCAGTTTTACCGACTCCTGCCATGATTTAATGGATGGTGCCACAATTTTTCATTTGGTTGAATAAACAGCATTAAAATAGTGACATGATATGTACCGAAATCTAAATTTCGGCGGGTAAATGCCGCAGTTTTGCCGAGTTAGTGATTTTACATATTGTGTTTGAAACGGACATAATGCTAATTATTGATAAAAAAACAGTCGGTAAAAATGACCAGCCAGTCAGTAAAATCTCTAGCTCCCCTCCCCCCAAAGTTTAGGCTAGTAACGACACTGACTACTACAACTACTACTACTACTGCTATTACTACTGCTCCTACAACTACCACTACTACTACTACTGCTACTACTACTACTACTACTACTACTACTACTATTACTACTGCTACTACTACTACTTCTAATTCTACTAATACTACTACTACTACTACTATTATTACTACTACTACCACTACTACCAGTACTACTACTGCTGCTAATACTACTACTACTGCTATTGCTGTTGCTATTAAGCTAAATCAAAAGAGTTTAGGTGCATCCAGGTTGTCAAAGATGCTAATCTGCAATATTTCAGGAATGGCTAAGATAATTAAGTTAAAAATCTTAGGGAATGGTTTTGAGGGGGTTGTTTAACTAAATCAAAAGATCCTATGTCTATTCAGGTGCTCAAGAGGCATATCTGCAATATCTTAAGGAAGGCAGAGGACATGTCAAACGAGCGTTGAAAAGTGATGGGAGGACCACTAGTGCTCCTCTCCTTGCAATTTTTGGATTCCCCTCAACAATGCTCAAAAATTTGAGTCAGCCATTTTGTTAAAAATATGCGAAAGGTCTAATAAGTATGCCTCCGGGAGACTCCACGCAGCCTCTAGGGCAAGGGTTATACAATTTGCCTGTTTACACATATAGGATGTATTATTAGGAAAGGTGGTACCGTAATGTTTTATCCTGGTGGGTTGGAAAAGGCTAAGGGTAATAAGGTAAACTTCAGGGACTATTTAACGGATAATGGTCTAAGAAAAAGACACTATTTGCATCTAGGTTTTCATAAAGACGCATCTACAATGTCATGGGAACGGCTATGGGCCTTATTCCTAAAGTTTCAGGGCTATTGCAACAACTGTTATGCGACTGCGACTACTTATGACTGTGACTTCGACTTCTATCCAATGTGATTCCTTTCGACTATGACTGTGACTGCGACCATTAATACAGCTACTTGCAACTGCAACTGTGACTGCTTATAACTGTCACTAAGACTACTTCTGACTGCGACTGCAAGTACTTGTGACTGCTACTGCAACTAATTAAGACTGTGACTGCGACTACGTGTTACTGTGATTAGCTGTGACAGAGACTACTAGCGACGGCAAATTCTTGCGACTGTATATGCTTGGGACTAGAACTGTTTGTGACTGCGACTACTTGTGACTGCAACTACGATAAGAAATACTTGCGAGTACTTTCAGGGAAAGCTCAAGCACGTTTCAAAAACTAAGGAATGCTCTTATCTTCAATTAAATAAAAAAACAAGTTTTTTCAACTGAAAGTAAGGAGCGATGTTAAAACTTAAAACGAACAGAAATTATTCCGTATATGAAAGGGGTTGTCCCCTCCTCAATACCTCGCTCTTCACGCTAAAGGTTTTTAATGTTTTAAAAAATAAAGTTATGTGACAGATTCAAACTTTTTTAGAGTTTCTGTTACTATTGAGCTTGGTCGCTCCTTACTTATAGTTCGTTACCACAAACTGTTTGATATATAAAGAAAAAATGAAGGCATTATATTGAAACTTTCAGAGAAGACTGAGGGAAAAGCTAAACTTATAAACACTATGTGCATTCGATGTCAAGATGCCGTAGCTGCAATATCTTATGAATGGATAATTCATCTGGAACTTTCAAGAAATATTGATTGGGATGTTTAAGCAAATCAAAAGACACCATGAGCACCCAGGCTGTCAAAATGGTCATGAGAAATTTCTCAGAAACAATAAGGGTATTATGTTGAAATTTTGAGTGAGTGTTGATGGGGATGTTGGACTTGATCATCCCTGTTGTCAAAAGGACGTATCAGCACTGTCTCAGGACTAATTAATGTCATTTATTTTAAACTGTCAAGGGAAGTTGATGGGATGCTAAACTAGTTCAAAAGATACTATGCGTATTCAGGTTGTCAAAATTGTGTGTGTAGTATCTCAGGAACGGTGTGGGTATTATGTCATAATTTTCAGCAAATATTGAGGGGGTTTGTGGAAATAAACCAAAAAGCACTATTTACATCCAGGCTGCCAAAAGTACGTATGAGAAATATCTCAACAGCTATGGTATTAAGTTTTGACTTTCCCCGAATATTGAGAGGCCCTTTGAACTCAGTCAAAATGCAGGATATGCATCCAGGTTGTCAGAATGACATCTTTTCTACATCAAACCTTGATTATGCTCATGTCCATATCACATAAAAGAGTTTAAAGTGCCCCTGGTATATATTGATTCTCTTTCATTCATTTGTATATATAATAATATATCATTATATACTAAAGTTTCATTTTGTTTACACCGGTTATTTCCAGTCATTTTCATTTATTCCTGGAATATATTCATTCTATTTCATTCCGTTTCAGTCATTTGCAAAATTTAGGACATCTTCCCAATATGATTCTTTTGAGGATATTATCTTTAAACTACCGTTGAGTGAGACTCATAGTTAAACTGGAAATAGTTAAAAAGCCATATTAAACTGGTGAAGAGCAGAAAGAAGTCTTATAATACTTTAAACCTGAAACGGCCAGAAGTTACCATCAAAGAATAAACGAAACCCAAAACAAACAGAAATTAAAATAGACAATCACATAGAACGTAAAGAGAATAAATACTGATATAGAGAATTAAACAAATCTGAAGCGTGTGAAAATTAAGGCAAACAGGAGTTCATCTACTGCCCCCACCCCTCCCTCTAATTACAAGCCATATTAAGCCTATTGCATCATTTGCGCTTTATTGAATAAAAAAACACATTTAAACATATTTCTTATAATTATAAAATTGAAAAATATAAAAATACTGTAAAATCTTGAATCTTGAGCAGCTAATATTGTCAGGAAATAATATATCATTATATATTAAACTTTCATTTTATTTTCACCGGTTCTTTTCAGTTGTTTTTATTATTATAGTGATTTATTTTCTCATTTCATCAAAGTCATAAAAAATCAAAACAGACTGTTGAAAATGCACATAATATTCAATAAAACTCAAATAAAACGATAGAGTTTAGAAGGTTTACAGTTTAGGAGAGGGGCAATATCCATACTCCTGTTTGTTTTTATTTTGTTTGTTTTAAGTTAAACTTCATGAATTGATTTTTACTCATTTAAGATTTATTTATCCATCAATATCAATATTTTTGTGTCTGTACTGTCTTTGTGTTGATTTAATTATCGATTTTAATTTCTTTTCTTTTTGGGTTTCAATTATTCTTTGATAATAGTTTCTGGCCATTATAAGTTTGAATAATTCTGCTCGTCATTTCAGGGTTTCAATTCTTTTCTTTTCTTTTTGGGTTTCAATCTTTTCTTTTTGGGTTTCAATTATTCTTTGATAATAGTTTCTGGCCATTATAAGTTTGAATAATTCTGCTCGTCGGGTTCAGGTGAGGTGGACCCCATTTTTGTTTTTTGCCTGCGGAAGAAAATGGAAACAAGCAACACCTGAGGTAAGGTAAGTTTTCCCAAAACATTGAGTTACCTAAAGAAACCTTCTTCATACATAAATCAGACACATTTCCGGGGTCCACGTAAAAAAAGACGGACCCAACTGCGCAAAAAAGTTGATTGTCTCTAAGCCTATTTATTCGAATCCTTAAAATAATAGTAGAAAGTAAAAAAAAGTACAAAGTTAGTAAATAAGTATATTTAAACACTGCACGAGGCCAAATCTAGGCGAAAAACGTACTGAGCTGACTGTCTCATCGTTTCGCCTGAATAGGTTGGCATGGCAGGTTCTAGTCTGTTTCTTTAGTTGTATTTGTCAACATTTTGGACTTTGTTCTTTTCCTAGACTTTTTTCCGTTTCTTGCATAGAAACCTGCCTTAGGGTGAGAACGAACCGACTCTGGAATCACTGGCATAGTCGCAGAGGTCACTGAGCTACTGGTCGTTGGAAGTAGATCGTTATCCAAGCTGACTTTGCTGGGACTGGTTGATGCAGTTGCACACTGGCCTGTCATGGGAGACATCTCTGGTGTTGATCGGTCGGTCACGAAGGTACTGAGAAAGGCATGATCTTGAAAAACTTTCATATCGAAAGGGTATATTCCCGTTTTTTTTAGAACATCTTAATTTTTTCCATGATGAATTGGAAAAGCGATTCCGACGAATATTCCAATTTTACAAAGGGTAATCCTCCTGTTTGGGTTTGAATTATCCATGAGTTGACGGATTCATTGTAGTGTCGCTAGAATGGCCCATAAACAGCAACATCGATAGGCTGCAGCATGTGACTTCAATGCGGCTGAAGCGTTAAGCCGTCAATACCGTTTTCTTTGCAAATATTAACCAAGATCAATAATAAATGCGAATCATGGTTATCCATAATCATCAGAAGTCGATTTGTAGGCGAGCAACTAGTTTGGGAGATAAGATGGCGTGTCATATCCGAGAAGATTTTGGCTGTCATCTGTCCAGATGACTCACATTTTCCTGTTTTTTCAGATGGTATGCCATTGAGAAAGTTTTAAAGCCAGTTCACTCGCGGAAAGACAAAGAAAGGGGTTATAGACTGGCCATCTGAGCTGGAGCATCCTACGACTGGTACCAGCGTCCCTTGCTCAGCCGAAGTAATACATCCAATTTGCTTTGATTCCTTTTCTGCAACTGCATTTGGAGTCTTATGAACAGTGGGACTTCAGTCTCGTTAAGATTATATATTCTATTGGGCGGGCTCTTGTACTTTAGAAGCATCTCTCCTAAATTATTAAAGAGTTTACTGACATTCTTTCTGTTGAAGCCGGTGGCTTTGGCAAGGCTTGTCGCTTGGAAAAACCTTAGGACACATAAAGCTATTCACCCAGTCTTTTCTTGCATGCTTATTTTCATTTCAGTTCTTCGGCATCTTCTTCGCTTTGGCCTGGGCATATTCAAATGCAAGCTGACGTGCTTCTTGTTTTGTCAGTCCATGATGCATTTGCTATGATCCTATAGCCCTTCAGAAGTGTCTCTTGGTTTGGTGAAAACACACTTTCAAAGTTGAAGATAGTTGACAACTCCTCTGATTCGGGATCTTCTACTGCGTCTGGTTTTGCAGCTGCTCTTCTTAATGTGCTTCGTGGCCAACCAACCTCTTTGCGAAGTGGTGAACCAAGTCTAAACCGCATAGCAGCTGCTCTAATTAATTCCTAGTCATTGAGACCGCGGTTGGTTTTTCTAGTGGACTTTCCCATTCTGTAAAAGAGAGGCAACTTAATATAATAACAAACTAAAAGCAGAACGTGTCAAAATGAAAATGAAAGTAAAAAATTGTGCTGTTAGAGAGAGAGAGATAGATAGAGAGGGAGATAGAGAGAAGAAGAAAGAGGAAGAGGGGGAGAGAGAAAGACAGAAAGAGAAGGAGAGAGAGAAAAAATAGAAAATGAGAAGAAAAGAAGAAAGAAAGCGAGCGGGAGAGAATGGGAGAGAGGAACACCCACACAAATCGAAGGGGGAGAGAAAAAAGAAAAAAAAAGTTTTTTGACCATTAAAACCAGTTTTATTAATTTGCTGATGGTTTTTAAGACTACAATCCTTAATTCCAAGTTTTGGACCTGCATTTTGGTGCAGAATTTCAATTGAAGGGTATGGTCAACGAATGCCAAGTGCAAGAGGCTAAAAAGCTGTTTGGTGTTTTATGTCAAGCTTCCAACCAAGATTTAATTGTGAATTAACTCAAATGCTCTTTACTGAATCTAGTTGAAAGTCTTTCTCCAAGTGTTTGTCCAAGCGCTGCCAATCTAGTTGAAAGTCTTTCTCAAAGTCCGAGCAAGGAAAGTCAATTGTTCCTTTGTTTAAGAATGCTTCCTGCTTGTCGATCTTGGGACGCTAAACATAGAGTGAATGCCTCTTACTTTTATAATAAGTGATGCTGATTTAGAAGTCCATCAGTCTGTAGTTAATTCTTGGAAGGGTGTTGCCAAATTCAAAAATGGAGCTGGTGATACTTCTTTACAATTCTTGACGATTTTTATATTAAAATTGACGTTTCTCCCCCATTCCTGTGCTTGAGCAGAAGGTCAATTTTCAAAAGTTGCTAATATGATTTTACACCTAAATAATGTAACTTTGAAGTTTTTCTTTACAAAATAGTTGTCCAACAGTTGACCCAAGATACAAGATTAACAAAGGGATAAACTAGACGGTTAATTAAATCGATGAAACTCTAGATGAAGAGCATTACCTTTTTTATCCCCAGGAGAATCTAAATCATTAAACATGGGTGCCGGTAAGGGGGGGAGGGTCAGGAGGGCCATGCCCCCTGGAAATTTGGGACTATAAAGTAATTATAAAGAAACCAAAGGAAAGAGAGCAGAATTGGGAAAAACCATGGCAAAAATGTTTGTTGCCCCATTGTTGGCGGCCTGCCAATAGATTTTGAATAAGAAAAATATCAGTTCTAATTTCTGACTGTGTAACCCTTAACCAGTTTTCCACAAACATTTTTTCTTTATGATTTGGTTTGAGCAAAAGAAAAAATAATAATAATCAAATTCTTCATAGTAATGAATGGTAAGTAAATAACGATCCTTGTCAATAACGAAAGCATAAGAATCAAACTATTGATAAAGTTCACCGGCTTTTTATCGTGATCCTAAATATGTATTTGTTTATTAGTAACCAGTGCAGTTATTGTAACACAAGAAAATTGGCGATGAATAGTAATTTTTGTGAAAGGTTTTTGTTAATATTATTACTAAAGAATTTTGGTTGGATGAAATGGAGTATTATTGTTTGTATGGATGGAAATTCTATGAGACTTTGTATGTTCTATATAACTGAAGCCATCACAACCAATACAATAGGATTTTCTTATCGGTAAATACACTACATATATTTTTTTATACGTTGAAGTACTTCATATACGTTGAAGTACTTCATATAAATAGAAAAAGTAAAATATTACCATGTAAAATTGCTGAAAACTAAATTTCTAGCAGTATTTGTCACCCCGAGGAAATTTCATGGCGGCGCTGATGATGACCCGCCTTGCCTTTTCCACCTCTGTGGTGGTAGATATGCGAATGTAACATATTAGCTGTACAGAAAAACATTCTAATTAACATTCTAAATCACTGGCTGTTAATTTTCCTCGTTTTCTTCCTTTCTTCGCGATTTTTTATTTTATTCTAATTAATTCCTACTCCCCCCTTCCCTTTTCAACGTTTATCTTAAGCCTCATGAAGAGTAAGCAGTTTGTCTATTAAGATGTACTTTTGTAAGAATCTACCCTACCCCACCTAGACAATGACTCATTCCCCCCTCAATATAGCTTATACGCAATTACAGATTACCAAACGTAGCCTAATTTCGTTACAAACAATGGTTTAATGTAGTCCTGCCATCGTGTGGCATTACTTCTTTTGCAACTGGGAAGCCTAAAATATAGTTATTGATACTTTTAAATCAATTCGCTTCTCAGGATTTTAAATTGATTGCAAATTCGTCATATTCGGGGTAAAGTCTTAGTTTGGTGCCCTAAACCGCCTAAACTGTCACACAGCCATCACTGCTATTTTGGCGTCTGCCCTCCCCCCCTGGAAAATTTTCTGCCGGTGCCCTTGTCATTGAAAATTTTCATTAAAAGCTGAAAAATTATGCATTAAAAAATACCACCTTATTTTGCTAGTTTTACCAATTCTACATATCGAGTTTTTATGTCCAGGACATTTTACAACACTATATTCAGAAAATAAGTAGCAAATAATAACTTCGAAAAAGATCCCATATGATAAGTGGCATTTCTGTCTCTTACCCGCTGTCTCTGTGGTCCATCTTACCCTGAACCTGCTTCTACGGAATAGTTCAAAATTACAACATAAGTTGGCGCTGAGATGAAAATATTTCATGTCTCACATACTCTCCTTGACCCCCATATTTGTTATAAAAAGTACCACGGCATAAAAACTGAACATACTAAACATCAGAAAAAACTGTATTTACCTCAAAAGTCGGTTTCGAAAATATGAAAACGGATATAAATATTTTTCTCGAAGACAAAGTTGACATCAATTCTAAAACTTTGCTCCGAAACTTGCCATTATTTGGTCCTTGTGTTTAGCTCTACAAGTAATAAAAATATGAGGCTTAAGTTTAGCAGTGACAATAGGTCCTTCTTGCCTCCAGGTCCGTTTTAACCGACTCTCCCCAGTTAAAAAGGGCAGGTCAGTGCTACCCACGCCATAATCTGATTTTCTTCAGTTTCTTAGATAGAGGGATGCAAACCTCTGGATAAACCATGGTGTATCAATGGTATTTTTTTTTTATCCATTATTGTATTTAGCCTTTCCAAGCTCTTTTTCAATATGCCCATAAATTAGTTTTCGCCATCACTTTTTGATTTTACGCTTAACATGGATAATAGCTACGATTCGTAAGTCAGTGTCGTCTCAGGATTACTTTACAATTAAAGGCTCGTTTTCGTTTACTATGGGCTGTAGCTCGCTGTTCACTAGGTTATAGCTATTACTACATAAAATCCGTCACAACTACCGTCACAACTACCAATACGTCACAACAATAAAATACGTCACAACTACCATGTGCTTTCATTTTTTTTTGTCAAAAATTTAAATTCTTCTTGATAGCAAATGAAACATATTTGTTTATTTAACAGCATGTTTGGTGAATTCACTCGTTTTTATTGCATCTTTGTTGTAAGCTATCTTTCCTACGAGCTTGTCAAAATCCAGTCTTCAATTCGCAATCCTTCTGAAGATCGCAATCTGTTCAATGTGATATAAGCTTGATCTTTAGCAGAAAGGTGCTTACCCAGATGGATAACCGCTTGATCGGCTGTACATCCCTGCACTTTGTTCACTGAACATGCCCTACAGGGAATTAGTGGGAGTAGTCTTCGCTTAACGGCTCCATAGCAAGGGCGGATCCAGGATTTTTTTAGGGGGGGGCACAAAATAGGCAGATCTGATAAACTTTCGTTAGGATCAAGTTTAATTAACAAAAACTTGCGTTAATTAAGTAAATTACACTACTTTAGACTACGCTAGGGGGCGCGCGCCGCCTGGATCTGCCGCAGCTCCATTCTTCTAAGGATCGAAGGCGTCTTCAGCGTAGACAAAAAAATTTTACCGGGGAAATTGTACATCGGTCGAGCACACCAGCAATTATAGAAGGATTTATTAAGCACCAGAATTCAGTAGACCATGTTCTAAAATTTACAAAAACTCCAGACAGTTTCACTTCAGCCTTAGCAGTACATATATTTTTTTTCATTCGGACCATTTTGTGCAGTTCGAGGAGGCAACAGCCATTTCCAATGATAAAGGTTTCACACAATGGGCTCTTGAAGCATTAGAAATTAAAAGACATATTTTTGCAGGTTTATCGATTAATAGAGATACAGGGAATGTAAAAATTGACCCTATTTATGACAGTATTTTAAAAAGGAACCCATATTTAAAAATAAAAATAAGCTATTGCAAAATGTCCCAGGGGTTAGTTCAAATAATAAACCTAAGCGAATAGCAGCTTCAAAAGCTTTGCATAAAATTATGTCGCAATAACTTATTCCTTGTTCATTTGGTATTTTAAAAGATTTAATTCAGTTACTGTTGTGAGGTGGTTTCACGAAGGTAGCTCCAAATTGTAAATTTTAAGCAATTTTATATTATATTTTTAGGTGAGTCTATTTTAGTTTTATGTACATTTTTTAGGTTTAGTTTATTTTTTTTGTCTAAGCTGAAGACGCCTTGTTTGATACGGGCGAAATATTCGTTTTTTTTTTTCGTTTTCATTTACTGGCCATAGACCCGTTTGTCGTAGTTCAATTCGGCTTTAGATCTATTATTCGTCAAGTATATAGAGAAACTAGTTAAAAAGGCCAAAAACACACACACCTAGGAAACCACAACTTGTAATTTAAGTAATCTATGTAGCTTCCAATTAGGCAGGAGTAAGATCTCCACCTTTTGCCTGGCTTGAAGGATATCATCTCAACCCTCTTTGTGATAATTTTTGTTGAGTTTAAACTTAACTAGATTTGGCTATAAATTTAGCGTTCAAACATTGACCAAAGGTTTTTAGATGTAAGTATGTTTGAAAAACAAACTTACATGGTTTTGACTTGTTTCTAGTTTGGCAGGAATGTCTCGAAGTGTTGCTATAGCTGTGGCGTACGTCATGTCTGTTACATCACTTGAATGGAAAGAGGCCTTAAATGCAGTTCGTGGAGCCCGAGCTGTTGCAAATCCTAATTCAGGGTTTCAAAAACAGCTCCAGGACTTCAGTGGTGATAGAGTAGCAGAGGTGAGGTTAGTTTGTGTCTTGTTTTGCACACAAGTCTAGCATGCCAATCTTAGAGTTTGAAATTAATTTCACTTATGTCTTAAGTAGATGTTCTCGTTTTCAGCATGTTTTTTTTTCTGCTGCTAAGTTTTTTTAGAACTAAATATCTGCTTGGAATAGCTTAGAGAAAAGAAAGTTTTATTCAAAACATCATGAAAAATGCCATGGTAGAAAATTTCTGGTATATTCATTATATAAGTTGCACAGAGACTAAATAAAACACTTAAACAAACAAAAGTAAAATAAAAAATACACATTCATGCAAAACCTGGACTCCTAAAAGCGGTTGGTTTTTAATTTAAATTCTTCATATTTATCATTAAAGTACAATAAAATACACAATAACACACACAACTTTTAAAAAAGACATATACTTGCAAAGTAAGCATATTTTGTAATCCGACAAAAAAAGAAAAAGAAAAAACAAAAATACAGATCAAACAAAAAGGAAAACATCCAACGTCAAATACTCAAATAACACCCCCCCCCCCCCACACACGCACACAAACACACACACATGCAAGGTTCTATGTCTGGCAATGCAGGGAGAGAGATAAAAAAAAAGTGATAGAAGCAAAAAAGGAGAAAAAAAGGCGCACACTGACTAGATTTTTAATATTTAGGGTCTTTGTTGAAGACAACTGTTCTCAAATTTATCTAATTTTGCTAATTTGTTTTCACGGTTCAATGTGGCAACACTGACAAAAAATGTGGTACCGCCCTAAAAACTTCATAATCTTTGGAATAGACAAAACAAAAATCTTAGAAAATCGTTCTTTTAGGCATGAATAGACGGGTCTAGAGAGCGGAAATTGTTTTGATGTCCTAGGTATTTTAATATTCAAACTGCGTCTGTCCTATCTAAATGTCTAGATTCGTACAAGAAAAAATTGGGTAACGAAAGGAAAGAAGAGAGTATTTCGTGAATTTAAATAGAAATATTGACAAACTGACTTTCCCTTCTAAATAAATTTTCGTTTCTTAGTCTCTAATTTTTCCAGAGTTTCTGGATTTTCCTTTTTATGTAAGTTATTTACCTCTTGAAAGAAATCCTAAATGAGCAGCTTAAAAGCGATGCCGGAACATATGATTAAAGGACCTATATTCTATACTCCGTGGAACCACTAGCAAAAGCAGATAAAAGACAACATATAAACCGAGATACGAACACTCAGATTTATAAAAACAGTTATGTTGTCGTGCCATAAACAAAAGAGTAGTTTGTCTCGCATATTTTTTTGCGAATGAGCGAGAAAATGAAGGAATTCCTCTGTGTACATTATGTTTCATCCACTGGCTACATTTTAAGGGAAATATTTACTTCGTAAAGCATGAGAGAGGCTATGTCTATATAACGACAGTACTTCAGAACCTCTTGCCCAGAGGCTACGTTGCATAATGTGACTTGTTATATAATAGTGAAGCCGCAATACCCTATTATACCTACCAGTTATTTTTTAATATTAATCAAAAAAACTTTTTGCACAAAATAAGTTTTTTCAAAAAAAAGTAAAGAACTCGATCAAACCAAAAATGAACAAAAATAGAATCAAATAATCTACCAAGCATACAACTACCACAAATCAGTTTCAATAAATAAATGAAACTCAAAACAAACAGAAATTAAAATAAGTCAAACTCAAAACGAGCAGAAATTAATCTGAGTAGGGTTCTAAGCCCTATGGTTTCTAAAAGCAAATATAATAATTTTTACTCTACTGAAAATAAATTCAAATGAATTTACTGAAAAAAATGTGCATTGTCAGTTTAAAATACATATGCTGATATTTATTCCTTAAAATCTCAATTAATTTTTGTTTTCTTAAAGTTATAAGTGAAAACATTTAAAAGAATTCTTTTTTAGTAAAGTACAAATTATATTCTGGCTTTTAGTTTAATGGAATTCTTTACTTTTTTTGAAAAACTTATGTTGTGCAAAAAGTTTTTGATTAATTTCTGTTCGTTTTATATTGACATAGTCTTTTTCAGGGAGAAAGACTGAGCCTCTTCCAAAGTTAAACAACCATCCCTTCCATAAAAACCTTTAATACCCCCTGGGCATAACTTACAACCCTTGCCCCTAATCTCTGGGGTTTGTTTCAACCCCAAAAGCCTTGTTATATAATATTTAGACTATTTTCAATAGAATGGCTCTTTCAAAATTTCTATTAGACGCATTTCAGAACAATATGACGTGTGTGTAGGGGTGAGAGGATGGCTGCCCTCTGATTACATTGAATCTTAAAAATAACACTGGAGCGTCTGATTATCAATCCAATGAGCCCCCTTTGAAGTTTATACGACCACACTTTCTATAAAAAACCCTATATGTTCCCAGGGCACACCTTACAACCCTTGCCATGAGGGCTGGGGGGATTTGTTATCATCAAAAACATAATTTCCAGACCTTTCTGATAGGCTTAACAAAATGGCTAAATCAAATTTTTGATTGGAAGTGTTTGAGGAATGATAGGCGTGGAGGGAGACATTTACCCTCTGATCACCTTCGACTAGTATAAAAAGGCACTATTCCTCTCAATTTCCAGTCGAATGCGCCCTTTTTGAAGCTTCTACAACAAAACTTTCTATAAAAACGTTATATGCGCCAAGGGCATAACTTATGACCCTTGTCATGAGGGCTATGGGGTGGGTTGTCATCCTCAAAGACAAAATTTCCAGACCTTTCAGCTACGATGAATAAAATGGCCATATCAAAATGTTGATCGGAAATGTTTGGGGAAATGATGGGTGTCGGGGGGGGGGGTGATTCTCCTCTGATTACTTTCGAATATTAAAAAGGGAAATAGCCCTCTCAATTTTCAGTCGAAAGAGCCCCTTTTAAAGTTTTCACGACAACACTTTCTATATGACATTATATGCCCCCAGGGCATAACTTACAAGCTTAGCCCTGAGGGCTGTTGGGGGTTGTCATACTCAAAAACATAATTTCCGGACCCTTCAACTACGTTCGACAAAATTGCTATATCAAAATGTTGATCAGAAGTGCATGGGGAAATGATGGGTATGGGGGGGGGGTGCATTCGCCATCCGATCGCTTTCGGCTATTAATAAGGGCACTAACCCTCTCAATTTCCAATTGAATGACTCCTTTTTGAAGTTTCTATGACAACGCTGGCAAAGACCTAATTTTCAGAACTTTCAAGTACGTTGAACAAAATGTCTATCTCAAAGTTTTCATTGGATGTTTTTGGGGAAATGGTAGGCTTGGGAGGTGCATTAGTTGCCCTCCAATCACTTTCGACTATTAAAAAGGTCACTAACATTTTCAATTTCTAATCGAATGATGCCTTTTTGAAGTTTCTACGATAACTCTTTCTATAAAATCTTATATGCCCCTAGGGCATAACTTACAACCCTTGCGCTGAGGTCTCTGGGGGGAGTGTCATCCTCAAAGACATACTTTCCGGACTTTTCAGCTACGTTAAACAAAATGGCTATCTCAAAATTTTTATTAGATGTTTTTGGGGAAATGGTGGTCGTGGGAAGGGTGTTAGTTTTCCTCCAATCACTTTTCATTATTCAAAAGGGCACTAGCCCTTCGAATTTTCTATTACAACGCTCTAAAAAACCTTATAAGCCCCCAGGGCATAACTTTCAACCCTTGCCCTGAGGGATGTGGGGGAGGGTTTGATCATCCTCAAAGACATAATATTCAGAACTTTCAACTACGTTGAATAAATAGATATCTCAAAATTTTGATTGGATGTGTTTGGAGAAATGGTGGGCGTGAGAGGGGGGTTAGTTGCCCTCCAATCAGTTTCGACTAGCCTAATAAAAAGGGCACTAGCCCTTTCAATTTCAAATTGAATGAGCCTTTTCTGAAGTTTCTATGGAATTTTCTATAAAAAAAAAAATATATGCCCCCAGGGTATTGCTTACAACCTTAGCCCTGAGGGCTCTGGGGGGAGTGTCATCCTCAAAGACCTAATTTCACAATTTTTCATCTATGTTGAACAAAATGGCTCTCTCAAAATTTTGATTGGATGTGTTTGGGGAAATGGTGAGCTTGAGAGGTGGGCTAGTTGTCATCCAATCACTTTCGACTATTAAAACGGGCACTAGCTCTTTGAGTTTCTAATCGAATGAGCCCTTTTTGAAGTCTCTACGAAAGTGCTTTCTATAAAAACCTTATATGCCCCCAGGGCATAACTTATAATCCTTGCCCTGATGTCCGTGGGGGGGGGGCTGTCATCCTCAAAGACCTAATTTTCAGAACTTTCAACTACGTTGAACAAAATAGTTATCTCAAAATTTTGATTCGATGTGTATGGGGAAAAGGTGGGTGTGAGAGTGGGATTAGTTGCCCTCCAACCACTTGTACTCCAAGACATAGGTGCAATTCAAACAATTTTTTTCCCCAATAGTATCAATTTCTGAAAGTCGCTTGATATCTTTTGCTAGCTCTGGTTTACTTGGCTTTCGGAATGTGCCAGGATTATCAAAAAGTGACGCTGGATAGGAGCAAAGATAATATTTAGATGAAGATTCTTCTTCCATATTAAGTCTTTTTGATATAGTTAGAAGACGCTGAAACAGCAATGAAGGGTTTAAGCGGTGGATTTTTTCCCCCCATAGTTTTGCTTCGCCGTCATTAGGACTGCCTGATACTTTCGTTTGAAAGAATGCTCGTTCAGAGGTTTTCCTACCAATTCGTCAAGAATCTTTTCCCGACTTCCACCGCTTTGTCGGCATCCACGTTTTCTGCAGGAGTCACGCCAGTGTCAAGACTTCGAAGTTATAGCGGATTACCCTCGAATGGAGACGACTGCTCCACAGAGTCAGTAATTATTTGTGTGTCTTTGCAGAACACCCTCGAAAAGAGACGACTGCTCGACAAAGCCAATAACTGTTTGTGTGTCTTTGACTCTTTGTGTTTGTTACTTGTGTGATACGAAGTATCCGTCAGTTCTTGCATCATAAGATTAACGTGAGCACAGGCTTGACGTCCCATTAACCACTGAAGTCTCTGTACTTCCGTCATTCCTCTACCTCATGTCAAACCGGTTGCCGTTTTCATACTTCTCATCAGTTTTGGTTCTATGACAAAAACTGTAGATAAACCGGCCCAAAATCTATTTGATCTTCTCACAACGTGTAAGCCTTTTTCGAAAGACTGGAAAAGTGTTGGGCTTGTATGTTCAAGTCTGTTCATCTGCTGTAAATACTGCCTCGCCGTAATTTGTGTATTTGTTGTGACAAGATACTGCGAGGTAAGGGAGCATATCAAAAATTGATTACAAATGAAGTTTCCCAACACCAATGGTCAAGGTGCCAGAAAAAAATTGACCTACCTAAAATAGTTTCTGCAGTTTAACTTTCGAAAGGATGAATCAACCAGACTAGGAATTCTCCCTTGAGACATGAAGGACATGGTGATTTTTACTCATTTTGAGTTTGACTCAGTTAATTATTGTATGATTATATGCATACTAAAGTATACATATCTGTACTTTAGAGTATATGTATACTAATATATATATATTAGAGTATATGTATACTACACTGACAATCCACAGCTATTTATTTTTTCAGTAAAGTGCAAATTATGTTTGGTCCTAAGAAGGTACGGAGGTTGTCAAAGATATAATTTCCAGGCCTTTCAACTTCGCTGACCAAATTGGCTATCTCAAAGTTTCGATTAGATGTGTTTTGGGAATTGATGGGAGCAGGAGGGGGGCTTGTTACCCTCCAAACACTTTTGAATAATAAAAAGGACACTAGCACTTTCGATTTCCAACCAAATGAGCTCTTTTCGAAATTTCTGCGACAACAAAAGGCCATTGCAAAATATTTATCAGATGCATTTCGGAATATACGAGGTGTGGGCGGGGATTATCCACCCCCCGATCACTCTGAATCGAAACAGGGCGCTAGAGCTTCTGATTATAAATCATATGAGCCCCATCCAAAGTTTATACGACCAACCTTTCTATATATACCTTATATACCCCCAGGGCAAAACTTACAGCCCTTGCCCTGAGGATTGTGGGGGGGGGGTTGTTATCTTCAAAGACATAAATTCAAAACCTTTAAATTACGTTGAACAAAATGGCTATTTCAAAATTTTGATTGGATGTTTTGGGGGAAATGGTGGGCGGAGGAGGGGGGTTAGCTGCCCTCCAATCACTTTCAGCTATTAAAAGAGTAATAGCCCTTTGAATTTCCAATCGAATGAGCCTTTTTCGAAGTTTCTATGACAACAAATGGACATTCCAAAATTTCTCTCAGATGCATTTCGGGAAAATACGAGGAGGGTGGGGTATCATCCCTCCGATCACTCTGAATTTTAAAAAGGGCACTAGTACATATGATTTCCAATCAAATGAGCCCATTTCAGAGATTTTACGATCACCCTTTCTATGTATGCCTTATATGCCCCCAGGGCATAACTTACAACCCTTACCCTGACGGCTGTGGAGGGGTGGTTGCCATCCCCAAAGACAGAATTTCCAGACTTTCAGTTACGTTGAACAAAATAGCAATCTCAAAAAGTTGATTGGATGTGTTTGGACAAATGGTGGGCATGGGAGTGGGTTAGTTGCCCTCCAATCACTTTTGACTATTAAAAAGGCACTAGTTCTTTCAATTTCCAATCGAATGAGCTCTTTTCGAAGTTTCTACGACAACAAATGACCATCTCAAAATTTCCATCAGATGCATTTCAGGAAAATACGTGGTTCGTGGGGAAGGGGTATCCACCCTCCGATCACTCTGAAACTCAAAAAGGGCCCTAAAATTTCTGATCAGCAATCCAATGAGGCCCCTCCGAAGTTTATACGATAACTCTCTCTATATAAACCTTATATGTCCCCGGGACATAACTTACAACCCTTGCCCTGAGGGCTGTGGGGGGGGGGGTTGTTATCTTCAAATATATAATTTCTGGACTTTTCAACTACATTAATCAAAATGGCTATCTCAAAACTTTGATTGGATGCGTTTGGGGAAATGGTGGGCGTGAGAGGGGGCTAGTGACGTTCTGATCAGTTTTGATTATTAAAAAGGGCACTAGCCCCTTCAATTTCTAATCCAATGAGCCCTGTAGATAAACCAGCCCAAAATCTATTCGATCTTCTCACAACGTGTAAGCCTTTTTCAAAAGACTGGAAAAGTGTTGGGCTTGTATGTTCAAGTCTGTTCATCTGCTGTAGGTACAGCCTCGCTGAATTTGTGTAGTTGTAGTAGCAAGCTGCTGTGAGATAAGGGAGCATATCAAAAATTGGTTACAAATGAAGTTTCCCAACACTAATGGTCAATGTGCCAGAAAATAATTGACCTACCTAAAATAGTTTCTGTAGTTTAAGTTTCGAAAGGATGAATCAACCAGACTAGGAATTCTCCCTTGAGACATGAAGGACATGGTAATTTTTACTCATTTTGAGTTTGACTCGGTTAATTATTGTATGATTATATGTATACTAAAGTATACATATCTATACTTTAGAGTATACTTATAGTAATATGTGTAAAGTGCAAATTGTGTTCTAGTCCTAAGAAGGTACGTGGGTTGTCAAAGACATAATTTCCAGACCTTTTAACCTCGCCGAGCGAATTTGCTATCTCAAAATTTCGATTAGATGTATTTTTGGAATTGCAGGTAGCAGGGGGGGGGTCCATTTAATCACTTTTGAACAATAAAAAGGACACCCTACGATCACTCTAAATCTTAAACAGGGCACTAGAACTTCTGTTTACCAATCCAATGAACCCCCTCCAAAGTATATACGACCAACCTTTCTATATATACCTTATATGCCCCCAGGGCAAAACTTACAGCCCTTGTCCTGAGGATTGGGGGGGGGGTTGTTATCTTCAAAGACATAATTTCAAAACCTTTCAATTACGTTGAACAAAATGGCTATTTTAAAATTTTGATTGGATGTGTTTGGGGAAATGATGGGCATGGGAAGGGGGGTCAATTAACCTCCAATCCCTTTTGACTATTAAAAATTGCACTAATCTAATCGAGTGAGCTGAATTGAAGTTTTTATGACAACAAATGACCCTCTCAAAATTTTAATCAGATGGTTGTCGGGAAAATGTAAGATGTGGGGGGGACCCACCCTCCAATCACTCTGAATCTTAAAAGGAGCACTAGAACTTCTGATTACCAATCGAATGAGCTACCTACGAAGTTTATACGACCGCCTTTTCTATATATACCTTATATTCCTTCAGGGCAAAACTTAAAACCCTTACCCTGAGGGCTCCGGGGAGGGTTGTAATCCTCAAATCAATCCAATCGAAAGAGCTCTTTTCGAAGTTTCTATGACAACAAATGACCATCTCAAAATTTCTATCAGATGCATTTCGGGAAAATATGTGGTTCGTGGGGAGGGGGTATCCATCCTTCGATCACTCTGAATCTTAAAAAGGGCAAGGGTTGGTTAGAACTTAACCAACCCTGATTACCAACCCAATGACCCCCGCCAAAGTTTATAAGACCACTCTTTCTATATATACCTTCAATGCCCCCAGGGCATAACTTACAACCTCTTCCCTGAGGGCTGAGGGAGGTTGTCATCTTCAAAGACATAATTTCCGAACCTTTCAACTACGTTGAACAAAATGGCTATTTCAAAATTTTGATTGGATGTGTTTGGGGAAATGGTGGGCGGCGGAGGGGGTTAGCTGGCCTCGAATCACTTTCAACTATTAAAAAGAGTACTAGCCCTTTGAACCTCCAATCTAATGAGACTTTTTCGAAGTTTCTACAACAACAGATGGACATTTCAAAATTTCTATCAGATGCTTTTCGGGAAAATACGAGGTTGGGGGATATCAGCCCTTCGATCATTCTGAATTTTGAAAAGGGCCCTAGAAAATATGATTTCCAGTCAAATGAGCTCATTCCGGAGATTTACGATCACCCTTTCTATGTATGCCTTATGTTCCCCCAGGGCACAACTTACAACCCTTACCCTGACGGCTGTGGAGGGGTGGTTGCCATCCCCAAAGACATAATTTACTGACCTTTCAAATACATTGAACAAAATAGCAATCTCAAAATGTTGATTGGATGTGTTTGGGGAAATGGTGGGCATGGAAGGGGGTTAGTCAGTCTTTTTTTTCAAAGTTTGTTTTTTTGTCAATTTGTTGTATTTCAATAATTAGTGATAGTATTTGTATGAATATTCGAGTTCTCCAGGGATTACATTTAGGCCCTAGGAATCATTGATCATTCCCTGGAGTTGTGTTTTATTTGTGTGTTTATATTGAATGAAGTCAAAGTTCAAAGTTCCAATCACTTTTGACTATTCAAAAGGCACTAGTCCTTTCAATCTCCAATCGAATGAGATCTTTTCGAAGTTTCTACGACAACAAATGGCCATCTCAAAAGTTCTATCGGATGCATTTCAGGAAAATACATGGTTCTTGGGGAGGGGGTATCCACCCTCCGATCACTCTGAATCTCAAAAAGGGCACTAAAACTACTGATTAGCAATCCAATGAGGCCAATCCGAAGTTCTCACGATCACCTTCTCTATAAAAACCTTATTTGTCTTCACGGCATAACTTACAACCCTTGCCCTGACGGCTGTGAGGGGGTTGTTATCCTCAAATACATAATTTCTGGACTCTTCAACTACGTTAATCAAAATGGCTATCTCAAAACTTCGATTGGATGTGTTTGGGGAAATTGTGGGCGTTGGAGGGGTTAGTTGCCCTCGGATCATTTTCGACTATTAAAAAGGGCACTAGCCCCTTCAATTTCCAATCTAATGAGCCCTTTTCGAAGTTTCTACGAAAATTTCCTGAATCCTATCCTAATCTAATATTTCTCGTCTCAATGCAATAAAAAACAAGTTTTTTTAACTGAAAGTAAGGAGCGACATTAAAACTTAAAACGAACAGGAATTATTCCGTATATGAAAGGAGCTGTCCCCTCCTCAACGCCTCGCTCTTTACGCTAAAGTTTTTTATTGTTTTAAAAAATAGAGTTGTGAGAAAAAGTCAAACTTTAGCGTAAAGAGTGAGGCGTTGAGGAGGGGACAGCCCCTTTCATAAGCGAATTAATTTCTGTTCGTTTTAAGTTTTAATGTTGCTCGTTATTTTCAGTTAAAAGAGCTTGTTTTTTAATTTAATTTCTGAACGATTTTTAATTAATGCAGGTTTTAATTTTGGCTCACGGTACATGAATAATTAAACCAAAATTTGCAAATTAATTTTACTTTTTTTTTGGTTAAATGGCTTTTTACGGAAGCCACCATTTCTCTCGGGAAACATCCCCGGAAAATTCCCCCCCATATAATATCTCCCGTGAAAACCACCCCAGAAAATTCGCCTTGGTTGAAAAATTCCTCCGCGGAAAATTTCCCTCCGCTGAAAATTAAACCCCTTGTAAAATCTCCTCCGCAGAAAATCCCCCCAAAAATTAACCCCCATGGAAAATGCTCCCACACGCAGCAAAAATGGGCAGCCACAGAGGAAGTACAAAATAGGTACCTCAAAATGAAAATCAGATATTCTAAGCAGGGACGTCCTGAGGGGGGGGGGCACACCCACCCCATACTTTTTTGGCATTTGGTAAAATTTTCACAGAAGACGAAAACCTTGGAAGACATTTTGCAAAATCGGCAGAAAATTTAGCAAAATTTCTTGTTTCTGCAGAAAATTCAGCATAAATCAGGTAGCGATTAAAAAAATTTACGAAGATCCCCCCCCCCCCCACACAATGAATGGTTGGTATCCAATCACTTTTACTTCTAAAAAGGACTAGAACCCTCAATTTCCGATCGAACTGACATACTCTGAAGTTTCTACGACCATGACGTGGAGGTTGGTGATGAGGAAGAGGCAGCCCCCTCCTATACGGAATGAATTCTGCTAATTTTGGGGTTTAATGTTACTGTTTACCATTCCAAATTTTACTGTACAAATGCAACTATAAAATATTTGCGAAAAATTAAGGTTGGTCGAATGTTTTGACAAAATATTCACGCTTTCTTGAGATTCCAATTGCAACCTAACGTTTGGTTTTTTAAGCAGAAAAGCCAAAAAAAGTTAAGAAATTTTCATACAATTAACAGATGATAAGACTCTGTTGATTAAAAATCTGAACAGAAATTAATTAAAACAGTGATTTTCCGCCAAAAAAAAGTAAAGAACGATGACAAACCTAGAACGACCGGAAATAAAGTGTACAATAAATCAAACTGAGAACGAATAGATAAATAGCTATGAATTAGCCAATGAAACCTAAAAAGATGCCAATTTAATAAATAAACTGGTTAACTGAAAACGAAAAAAAATTTGTGAAAAATAGAATTAGACAACCAGCCTCTTAAACTCCCTGAAGAAATATTTTAGTAGTAAGCATGTATAAGGTACAGATCCTACAAGCCTGAGGCATGAATATGTGTACAGTTTCAATAGTACATGGCTTACCACGGACAGTCATCTATTAGTACAGACGGTACATGCCTTACCAGATGGGCTTCTGAGGCAACATCTATTTTCTATTCCAATCAGAGATGTTTCTACTAACGGTACTCCATATATCCATCAATAAGATACTAATTCTACAAACCTGAGGCATAGATATGTGTGTAGTTTCACGGGTACATGGTTTACCACGGGGCAGTCATCTATTACTACAGACGGTACAAGACGTTTATTTTTTCCATACCAGTTTGAAAAAACAGTTTGGACAGATAGTTATATTTGTTAAATTTATTTGTTTTTAAATGGAAAACTCCAAAAGGATTATGGTGAATTGGATATTTTTTATTCTTGTATTAACAAAAATAAAAAACAGGTCTTTTTCGTACTTACCGTTTAATTATCTTTCACCTGGGTTTCAGCGAACTATTACAATTATCAAATGCAAATTCATATGTTTATGTAACAGCTGCTAAGGTATAAGGATATTTTGGTTAGAACGCTTGCAAGAATATTTCATATTTAAGACTAAAATTGTCTGTCGTCTGGCTTTCAGTGAACCAATGCAATTATCAAATGCAAATTCACATGTTTTATGACACCCCTTCAGATATAGGTTTTTTGGCCTAAAATGATTCTTAAGTTCATTGCAGAAATATCTCGTTTTTAAGACTAAAATTGAACAATGCATCTTCTTTAAATATATACAATATTGTTAATGTGTTGTTGTGAGCTTTGGTTTTGGGGAGGGAGGGGGGAACGGTGTCACCCATTAATATCCTGAATAAATATCAAACGGACCTAATAGTCAAATTGTGTTTTTTTTATGTATCGTATTTAAAATATAGATAGTTTAAGCTCCAACTAGGAGTGGCATTCTTTTTCTATATGTTTAAGATGATTGAAATTTAAACCAATAAGGCTATAAGTTATCTGAGAAACTTACCTGGCAAAGAAAAACACTGACAATTAATTTTTATTAAAAGAAATTAATATCGAATGTCCAGACCAAAAGTGATTGAAACTCGATCCCAGGACTGACGCCATTGATATAGCTCAAGTCAGATCATTGAACACGGTTAGGGGAACTGTGATTGCATATGCCCCGTCAACTGATAGACAGGTTATTTCTGATGAGTTATCTGCAATTTCTGACGTAAGTGTTTTTATCAAATAGTTTTGTGTAATTGTGGGTGGGTAGGAAAGAGACGGTGAGGGTGCAAAAACCAAACACCTATTACCATTTTACGTAAATGAAAATTCGTAATAACCCCATATTTTGTTATTCAAATTTATAAAGTCCTTGCGGTGATCTACTGACGTTATGTTATCCGTTTATTTTTAACATTACATTCCCAATATGCTGGATATTTATGTGTACGTGAATTAATACTAGTTAAAATAAAAATAGCCATTTTTGTTCACGAATGCTTAAAACTATTTTCAATGCTATAGTTCTCCAGTTTCGAGACAAGAAGGGGTGTGTGTGTGTGTATGTGTATTTACTCATGGGTTAATTGTTGTAGAAAAAAAGCGGGAATGGGGCAAAAAAAACTTAATCAGATAGTGTTTTAACTTTTGGTGCTTATTTAGTACCCGGTAAACATGTGACTAGAAGCGCATTGAAATGCTTTACGAAAAACCGGTTATCGCTTCTTAGTGAGGTATTGCTAACTTCGTGACAGATATTTTTTTTATCATACTTTCTTTTATTTCGTTGGCAATAGCCAAATTTTACTTTTTGTGTGCTTACCAATTACTAAATAAGTACCGGGTTTTTTTCTGCTCAATTATTTTATGTAAAATTAATATCGTAAAAGAGCAAAATACGAAATTGGTTAAGTTGTCTGCAGGTACTTTATAGGATTGAAGTGGACAAGTATTAAGCCAATATAATAGTAGGAGAAAAGTAAGCTCTGACAAGGCGGAGAAAAAAATTTGCATAGTTTTTTTTTTACTTTATAAATAGTGGACATTGCACATGGAAAATAAATCCTGTTTTTATAGATTAACATCAGTAAATTATTGTCCCTATCGACATCAATTCAAGAAACAGTTCTTTTTGATGAGCCTTCAGTAATCTTAACACCACCAATGGAGTTTTAGGATAGTCGTGTAATTGACAGTGACTTAGAGTGGCAAAGGAGGTTCTTAAACGATTGTTTTGGGGATATAGGTGGCTTGAAGGATCTAACTTGAAGGTGATAAAGATATGACTGTGGACCCGGAATGGACAAATATGTTTATAAATGAATATTTGGGGGATAGGCCCACAAGTGTATCTACATCAGGTTCTCATGCTAATAGTCATAATCAATTTCCATCACTAGACAATGCAGACTGCTTGGATCAGCTATCCCTAAACATATGTATTTTTTTGGACGATTTTACTCACGGCTAAATCGAAAACCCAGCCCCCCCCCCCCCCGATATTTTAATGAATAATAATGGAATTCAGAATAAATTCGCAATAGTTGATCAGCTATCCCCAAACACACTGGAAGGTATGCTTAGTGAATTGGGTGATTTCACCCCACGCCCAACTAATGCAATTGAACAGACTGGTGGTGTTGCTGTTGAAGATATTATGGCACCCCCCACTATTGAGGTTGACCAGAATAGTGACAATGAGTCACCAACATTTATTATACCAGATTTTTTCTTATCTAACTCTGCCTTACACCATACTAATGTATACACCACCTGTTTCGTTGACCCCTTTAATTCCTTATTGTCAGAGGGTATAGTAACAGACCCTTGGGCTATTACCAATTTGTAAGTTAACAAGATTCGAGCCCTTCTTAAACAACAGATGCGGGTGCGGGGGGAGGGACAGTTTAAAAGCATCAATAGCACTAAAAATATATTTTTTAAATGAAAATGCGAGCGAACTTTATTCAAAATACTTGCATACAGAGATGTTAGCAATTCGCCCGCATTTGGCAAATTATGAGGAAGTTTTTCGAGATTGGGTTAGCAGCATCGTAACTAAACTGGACAATTTAATGAGGGGGTACTGGATCCGTTGTTTTATTTATTGAGAATTTAAGCTTTAACATTTGTAGATTTAAAAAGGATTTTATTTTAAGAGGTGGGCTTGGGGGAGGGAGGGCAATTGAATTAAAATATCATTTAGATTTAGAGGGTTATAAAGGAATACAACGAATCTGTTTTTTGGTGTGAGGCTACAGTGTTTCAAGTATGCATTTTTAATTGCCACCTTTAGACTCCTATTGAGGGATGCCCCTAAGAGAAAGTTGGATGAATAAGCAGCTAATGGGGATGGGTCAAAGTTTCCTAAAGTAGATTTCAATTGTTCAAATGGTCAATTCCCGTAACATTAAAAGGGATAGATATTTTTGAGCTGGCTAAAGAACATTTCAAGATTGGTGTTACGGTGCTACAGTATGACACAGATTTTGAAGAGGATCAGCAGTCTTATAAAAAGGGTGTATTATTTCCAGTGAGGGCTCCGTCCATTGGGTCAGTGAAGCATTGGGTCTGGTCTCTATACACGCCTCCCTCAGAGCCTGATTCAATTGAACATTTTAATCCAATTACAGATATTAGTAGGGTTTTGGGGGAGGTTTAAAACGGGTGTGTATGCTATTATTGTCCAACATGTCTCTCAAGATTTCGTAGTAATTTAAAGTTAAAGCATCACATGAAACACTGTAAACGTCATGGATACAAGGCTGTGGAAACGGTAAGCGGAGATAGGTATGATCTTTTGTTTTAACAACTTTCAGAACACGTTCCTGCAGAGCAATAATATCGCTTTAGACTGCGAAGCGAAACTCACAGACGTGTACAATTCGTCAAATCAAAATCGCGGTAAAATACAGGAAGCCATAGGGGTCTCTTACGCTCACGCGCAAAGAGACTCTAGTAATACCATGCAAGTGCTGGATGTAGTTGAGTTGTTGGGGGTGAAGACGGCATGCGCACGGCATTGACCAGTCTGATTTAAACAGCGAATGGTGCAATGTCTGCCTACGCTATACAAACTACCCTATGCTCCTATCACCAGATAACAGATTGGCCATTAAAAATCGTAAAATATGTTGGGTTTGCAAGGGAGAATTTGATGATGGTACTGGGATTGGGGAAAAGAGGAAGGTGATCGACCATGATCATTTATGGCAGGAAATTACATCGGAAGGGAGTAACTTTAGAGGGGTTGCACATCAATCGTGCAATATAAACGTTAGACAACAATATTCCGTACCGGTTTTTATACACAATTCCAATTACGATTTAAAGTTTATTTTACCAGCGTTTGCCCTTATTGCCAAGGGGAGAGTTGTAGATAACGCATGGATAGATGGTTCTTTTTCTTATAATATCATACCCAAATCATCGGAGAAGCTACTGCTACTAGAATTCATGTGGAAAACAGTTGACAAGGGTAACACGTGCCTTGATAAAATCCGTTTTTTAGATTCTTTCAGTTTCTTCTTCAAGTCTTTAAGTCAGTTGATTCAGGTACAGACATGCGACAATTTTGATAGTTTTCCCCTCCTTAAACAGCTCTTCCCCGATGATGAAATGTATGATTTATTAACATATAAGGGCAAATATGCTTATAATTACTCCAACTCTGCCTCGAAAAAAGATGAGGTGTCATTACCGCCTATCCAAGCATTTTACAATTCTCTTACGGACAGTCAGTGCCCCACTGGTGACTATGAATTTACCAAGAGGGTTTAGGCTAAGGGATGGTGTGAAAATGGGTCAGATTACTGTAAACTGTACTTGGCCAGTGATGTACTGACTCTTCTGGACATTGTGTGCAAAACTATGGATAAAATCTATGAGGAATTTGGGTTGGATTATGGGTATTATTTTTCCACTCCTCATCTGGTGAAGGACTTGATTATTAAAATCAGCAAAGCAGAAATAGGTCTGATCAACGACATGGATCAGCATCTGTTTGTAGAGAGATCAATGAGGGGTGGATATGTTTTTCACGGGGATCGTATCATGAGACGTATCATGGGATGCAGTTTTTTGGATATGAATTCCCTTCACCCGTCGGCGACGTCTCACTACTGTTTGCCGTGTGGCAATACAAAATGGCTTAACGATCCTTCTGCTTCAAATTTCCCCAACATTGCTACTGTTGAGGAGAATGGGGCGCAAGGATGGTTTTTTGAAATTGACGGTGAAATACCCATGGAAATCCATGACTCGGGAAAAGACTTTGTTTTCCCGTGCAAAAATAGACCAGTGGGTAGGGACTCTCTGAGTCCCTAGAATTTATCTTTAGTAGAGGATGGGAGTATGCACTGGGTGCCTTCAAAGCAAAAACTTATTGCTGACCTTAACCCGAAACAGAATTTCTTTTTTCATCGCTTGCTATTGAGATGGATGGTGTCCACTGTTTTCAAAGTCACAAAGATTCATAGAGCACTCCAATTTGAACAAAAGCCCTACATGAAAATGTTTATTGACACCTTTGTCAGTAAACGTTGACAAGCGAAAACGAAGGTTGAGAAGGAAATCTATAAACTCATTTTGAACTCAGCCATCGGTAAAATGTGCGAAAGCGTACGAAACAGATGTCGCTGTGACATTGTAACCAATCCTAAAGATTGTGCTCGAATCATTACGGATCCAAACTTCATATCCTTCACAGTCATAGACTCCAATATGGTGCTCCTACATCGTAAGAAAAGAAACATTATTTTAAATAAAAATATTGCAGGCGGGAGTGCAATAACGGAATTATAAAAAAAACTCATGTCGTCATTTTATTATAAAATATGCAAGGTACAATGGCCAATTGAGGGACACGTTCAAGAGTATTATGGGGACACTGATTCACTATTGTTAAAAGTTAAAACTGAAAATTTGTTGAATGATTTGGAAAACGGAGAGTACATTAGCTCACGAATGGACTACACCAACTGAAATGAATCCCTCTATCCAGAGCTAGTGAAACGCCTGCCCCAAATCAATTGTTAATGCTAAAATCTGAAACGGGTAGCGATCTGATATCCAGTGGTGTTTCCTGGGCCGAAGGTATACTGTGTGGAAACGCACAACAAGGATATTAAACAAGTTTGCAAGGGGTGCCTACATACTTTTAAAAATAATAATTTCAATATGAGTGTGTATGGAAACTGGGTGGAACGTAGTTTAGTCCCAAGAGCGAAAGTTATGACGATTCGCCCTTTACAATTTAAAAACTACACAGTTAAAGTTGAAAAAAACGTCATGTCGGCCATATCAGACAAAGTTTATGTACTTGAGGACGGTGTGAAGGTTCTGCCACACGGTCACAATTTAATTTCAGACCGAGTTGAATGTTTAGAGAATAGAAAACAACTCGGTCTGTAAAAATTAATTTAAATTCTTTAATAGTACAAGGTGGGTGGTGTTGGGTGGGTGATTGATATTTTTGAGAATTTTTTGTATCAAAATCAATAAATTTTCAATATGTGCAAAGCAGAGTTATTTCTTCATAATTTTCAGTTTACAGAGTTATTTAATTTCGACGGCCTGGCCCGCCGTGCCCCGCGCCATCTGGCCATTGCAGTCGCCGCCTCGGCCTTTGGCCACCGCAGTGGCAGCCCCCGAGGGGCTGGAGGATCCCATTTTAAATTAAAAATGTTGTTGTAAATAAAAAATGTGATATTATTTTAAGTGTATTGTTTAATAAAAAAAGTGTTTTCTTCCTAGTGCCTATTTAAATAAATGTAATTTTTTGTTATAAATAAATAAAAACAACCTTAAGTTTATTTATTGAATATAAAGTGCTTTTTTCCTATTGCCTATTTCTAATAAATGTTTAGGTTTATGTTTTTCTTATCAATAAATAAATAAATAAAAATAAAATCTTATGTGTATTTTTTGTTTAAAGTGCCTTTTTCTAATTGCATTATTTGTAAAGTGCTGCCCTTATGATAATAATAAAAGAAAATATGATTCTTTATTGATTTTTTACTTATTATTCTTGAACGGAGTAGTAATCGGGAAATTATTTAGCCACTAGACATCTATAGTTTACAGTTAGTTGTAGGTGAGCTTTTGAAGGGAACAGCAATATGTATCAATTTAAAACACCATTCAGATCGTTTCTGTGTGGTCCATCAATGTCAGGCAAAGATAAATATACCCCGGTGCCCCCAAATTCCTACTTTCAGCTTACAATCAGGCAACTAATAAACCCTACGGCTACATTCTATTGGATCTTAATCAAAATACACCCAAGGATTTACGCGTAGTCACAGATATTTTTGACAATGAAATTACAGTATATCTCCCCATGAACAGTAAAAAAGGCTATTAGTTGCTATCATGACACTGAAGAAACTACATGAAAATAGACATTTATTTTCTGTTCTAAGCACTTCAAAACCCCCACTTAGGAAAGCCATACTCAAACATGGTATTGACAATGATTTCATTAATCTAATATCTGAACTTTGTTTAAATTTGACCGAGGGTATTGTTCAACTGCCAGAAGTAGTTAAGCAACAGGCAAAGCAACATCGTTCAATTGTATGTACATTGGCCTCTAAAAAGAAAGGAAATAAATTTAAAAAGAAACGTCTTCTTCAGGCGGGTGGTAGCTTTTTCACGCTTTTACTGCCAATAATTGCAGGACTTGTAAACAGTTTTCTCTAAAGAGAATGGCAAAACCCTATAAATTGACTCCAATAGAACTCGATCTCTCACCCGTGGAACACTTTGAGCACAATCTGAGTAAATTCATTGATAACGAGAATATTGAGGATGATAAAAAACTGCTTTTACTTCAAGATGCACTTTGCCGAGTGGACAAACATAAGCCCTATCGTGCAAAGGCTAGTGGTATTGATCACAAAAAGGTATCATCTCCTCAGGATTCTGCTGCTGCTGCTGCTGGAGCACAATAAAAGAAGGTGGAATTGGATTCAATTGTGTTGAAAATTGGAAATCTAATGCTCCACTCATATCGTGAACAAAGTAAACGACTCCTAACTTATCCCATGGAAATTGGTCAAGATCATATTCAAGTTGAAAGCAATGGGAAAGGGATTATAATTCAGGGCAAGAGCTATAATCTACTTGATTTAATCTATGATATGGTTACAAAACGTAAAGGACTATTATCATTTGACGCTCATCTATTTAACTTTCTAAATACATTAAACTTCCCCAAAAGCCTTATTAGCAATAGACAAATTCTAAAAAAAATTAAATGAACATGCACCCTCGTCATCAACAACAACAACACCATTAAAATATGAAGATGATGAAGAAGAAGAAGACTTTAAATCAATCTTGGAAAATACTAGCACACCTAGTGGAAACTTGACAATGGTGGGGAGGAGGAGCACACTATTGATAGCTAGACAAAAGCGAAAACGTATCAAGTCACCATCACCCCCATCACGAACCACTAGTATACAAAAGGGTAGTGGACGTTACACTACGTGTTTAGGTTCAAAATGGTTGAAGTTCTGAAAGGTGTTTATGAAAATATTGGTGAAGCGGGGAGTTTAAGTTCCCCCACCACTCTTTCAAAAGTCACGGGGGTTCAAACTGAAAGTGTACAAGACTATCTACAAAATGAATCAATTTGCACTCTGCATAGAAATCATAGACTTCATGCTAATCATTATCGAAAAACTAAAGCCTTTTCCCATTGCATATAATGCAAGCAGATCTCCTGACTCTAGATGAGATTCAACGACGTCACAATACACCTTGAAAGTACATTCTACTTGCAATCAGTGTTTATAGTGGTTTTGCATATGCAATTCCATAGCGGTCAAAGAGAGGCGTTGAAGTTGCTCAGGCTATAGAAAGTATTCTCGAACAGGATTCGTATAAAAAAATCAAAGGGATCGCGGTAGTGAATTCGTTAATCCCCATGTTGTAAAAGTACTAGTGAATATAGCACACTGCTCTATCAGGGTCATAGTCCTATAAAGGCTGCATTGGCCGAACGATTTATAAGAACTATTCGACTTTTAATTTCAAGATATTGTACATTGAAAAATACATCTGCTTTTATTCAGGATTTAGACAAAATCATGTTGATTTATAATCAACGACCTCATTGATCATTGTCCAAATCAACCCCAACGGAAGTTCATCATTCTGATCATGATACAATTGACACCTTTCTTAAACAATATTCCAATGAAAACGATTGTCAAGAAGAAAAAAATTCAATGTTGGTTCTACTGTTCGAATTAATAGAACAACTAATGTTTTTGAAAAGGGGAATTACTTGTGGTCCACAGACCTTTTTAAAGTGGCAAAAATCCTAGACACTAAACCCATAACTTATCGTTTGCGCGATACCAAAGATGAAGAGATTCTCGGCGGCTTTTATGACCATGAACTACAAAAAGTTAAAAATAATAGTGAAATCTATCAAATTGAAAAAATATTAAAGACTGATACTCGCAGGGGTAAGAAACAGTTACTTGTTCGGTGGCTAGGATACAACTCTGATTTTCATTCTTGGATCGGTGTTGAAGATATTGACAATACCCAATGATTTCTATGTACCATTTATGTCCAACGTTTCCGATCCTCTCTAGAACAACTTGAATAAGACAAGTGATTTTTGGACGAAACCCTCCCCCGCCATCAAATTTGACGGTGCATATGAAGTCACTCTTGTCGACTGTATTCTCAAAAATACCTATGACACCCTGAGAAAGGATCGTGTGTATGATATAAAAGTTATACCATTCGATTGGTCACTCTTTGCCGACTATGAATGGGTTGAAGCACTAAAATCTAGCGAATATCCACATGTCAAATTGAAATGTATTGAATACGAAAATGTGACAGATTTGTGTCGTACAATCAAGAGAAAAATCTCATATCGTAGGAATGGTACATTCCATTTTAATTATTCATTGGAATACGATAGGATTTACATTACCTCACCTGTTGACACTGAAATAATTATTCTCAATGATAATCTGAGAGACGTTCTTGGCTTTAAACAGAATATGATCAATGGGAAAACGCTGGCACCTTTTACGGGATGAATCAAGTTATTTTTGCTGATTATACCTGGTTTCACCTCGAACTCTTGCATATTTCTCTATGCATCCTTTGTGGAAACATCGAGATTTGGTAATTCAAATGTCCCCCTCCTACGTGTTCTTGAACGAAAAACAACTCATGAACTTGTTCATCACTATAATATAAAGCATCTTCAGTATGTTCCTGTAAACACTTTGTATTTGGAACTCTGTCAGTTAACACTAAGAAGTGAATTGGGGAATCCTCTAGCAGTAACAAAAGGCTTAGCAGTGATTACATGTCATTTTCAACCCATTGTCGGCGAGACTAGCACAATCACCTAAAATGAACAATAGAAGAATTCCATTTGTCTGTCCCGATATCGATTGCTATGTTGGTGCTCTGAGTCCACGTCAAATAGGCAATGGATTGGACTACTACAAGGGGCGTACTACAATGTCTGGCTATGGTCTTGGTAGCTGGTTTGCTAGGCTATTTCGTTCTGCACTACCCCTTTCCAGAAAATATCTTGTACCTGCTGCATCAAATTTTGCTGCCTCAACACTACAGGACTGGGGGTCGGGTAAGAATTTCAAGGAGAGTGTTAAGGAAAATATTAGATCTTCAGCAAGAGCCGTTGGTGAGCAATTAAAATCTCAGTAAAATGGGAAGGGATTGAAAAGGATGTGTGCGCGTCATTCACTCATCAGTCTCCACCCAGGCGGGAAGCGAAGGACATCAACAAGGACTTTGATGAATAAAACAAGGAAGACCAATAAGCAGAAGAAGAAGAAAAAGACAAGGAATCACATCCATCAATCAGTTCCTCATTGAATCTGTTCAATGCTGAAAATGTTGATGTCAGTGTCAAGTATGGCTACTATGAACAATTTCACCCCCAACAACCCCTCTCGGAAAATATACACTTTCAAATATTTTCCAATGAAGACTATTTCATTGATTTGTCATCAACATTTATTGATTTAAATGTTGCGGTGAAGAAAAAGTCAGATAATACAACTCCAACTGTTGCCGATGGTCTCTCCTACGAAAACTGTATTCTACACAATCTATTCAAACAAATTAATGTATTTATTAATGGAACATTGGTGAGCACTAGCAATAATTTATCCAACTATGCTAGCTACATACAATTTATGATGATGACACTAAAGGCATACAAGGAGTTGAGAGGACAGTCATTGGGCTATGAATATCGATCAGGTGTTAATACTGACGGCGAGTTGACTACTGCAGTTAGCCAGGAGTAGCATTTGGTTGGAAAACTACATCATGAGATATTCAATATATTCCAATGGTTACCCCCCAATGTCAAGATTGACATAAAGTTGCAACTGGCCCCATCGAATTTCATTTTGAGAAAAACAATTCCTGCAGCACCCGATGCAAATGTCATTATCATATCGGCAATTCTCCACGTCCGAAAACAGCAGGTTATGAGCTCTGTTGCATTGGCAGTGGAAAAGCTAAGAGCCAATGGCAACAATATTAAACTTCTTGTCCCCCATACGATCACCAATCAACGTCACATTGCCACCGGCTCTCGTAGCTATACCGATTCGTCATTTATCAATGGAGAAATCCCATCAAAATTGGCTTCGGCCTTTGTGAAGAGTGGCAGTGCCGTTGGATCCTGGACTGAATCCCCCTATGATTTTAATTTTTTTGGTCTATCTAGCCTTGTGTGCAAAGTGAATGGTATTCCATTGTACACTCTATCATTTGACAAAAAAATCCTATAGAACTCTGTACGAGTTGACCATGCAATCCCTAGATCATGACTCTCAACTATTTGAAAATAGAATAACCGATTCAATGTTTTCAAAAAATCATGGCGTAATTGTTTTGGACTGGTCGGGGACTCAGGATATGAGCTTAGTACGAACAGGGAATGTACGTTTAGAGTGTACATTTGCCGATGCTTTGACTGAGAGTATCACGCTAATATCATTGAGTCAATTTGAAACCTATTGGGAAATCACACCCGACGGCAGTGTTCTACTAGACCTAGCACCATGAACACAAACCAAATAATCAAACGTATTTAGTATGGATCCATACATTTCCCAGTACAAGTCCTATTGTATACCATCGGACTTCATTGAAAAAATTCCAAGTGTTAACAATACCCTAATCATTGTTAATAGCAGTCCATCGACTTTGAAGACAGGCCATTGGCTATGCATCTTTCAAACAGCGAAGAATATTGAATTTTTTGATCCTCGTGGCCTATCGTATAAATTCTACACTCCATACATCAGCAACTTTATTGAAAGCAGTGGGAAACTATTATTCAAAATCAACGAAGAGTACAGGATTTAACGACTAAGACATGTGGCTTTCATGCACTACTCTTTTTCATGTTCAGATGTCGTGGCTATACCTACAAGCCGTTTCTCGACATCTACGTTGACTTACCTCGATTGAATGACTTCGTAGTGGAAAATATACGTACAAGCGTGTTTAATATTGATTTTAGTGCCCTACGAAAAAAATGTTCTAAAAATGTATGTGAAATTGTTTATTAGTAAATGAAAAAAATGTATATACATGATAAAAATGACTTTTCTACTCTTTAGATTTCATCTTCTACTAGGTATAGGTATTTGTCGAGAACAACTAATGCAGGTAGATTATCCGAATTCACAGTATACTGATCCTGATCTGCTACAATGTCAGGGTCGCATTTTCTACAGTAGAGTGTAACTTCACTCTTGTCATATCTCTTTGTATAGTCAATGATACTATTCTCATTCATTCTGTAGGATTCACATGCTTCAATTTGCTTATTTGAAGCAATGTCACAAACAGTGTCCTCAAGTGGCAAATCACATTCCGTCACAGCCAAATAAAAATCAGTGGGCTTATAATCATAACACCCATTGCCTTCACAACGATGACGTAGAAATCAATTTATTTTGTTGTTGCAACAGTTGAATCGTAGACCTAGCTCCTCCTCCCAAAACAATCTAAAGCCATGACGATACCAATCTCTTAGCAATAAACTAAAATCACGTTTAGGATTCCTCCCAATCATACCAGGATATTATTCTCCTATTGATTACATTTATCATAGTGACAATTTGAGCATAGGTGTCCTCTAGGATGAGAGTCAAACGCCCCTTCAAGACAGGAATTGCGACCTTTAATTTGTACGGCATATCCTCTATGCAATTTACACGGGTTGAATAATCTGCACTTTTCATCATACTCATCAGTCATTGTACAATTCTCACATGATGACCAGCTGCCCAGTGTATACATGCATAGTGGACATGTATGGAACATTTTTCCATGTTTTGACACTCTCACCACCAAAATGAAACTGAGCTACGATCAACAAATTGAGTGGGATAGAGATCGAGGATTAAATCCTCCTTGAACAACATATTTCTCGTGAAAAAATCATAGTCTTAAATTTCTAAGCTAGTGCGTGTTTAAAAGCAAATCCACTATAACATTTTGTCTTGTCGTGATTAATATTCCAATAAATTGTGTAAATGCCTTTGAACCATGACGTAGAAGCTTCATGCAATAGTCTAATGACGGAGAGTCAGTTTTCATTATATCGACAAGTATTCCCTGAGAAAATACCTTCCTTTGAACTGATAACTCGAGAAAATCATCATCTAGAGTCAAACGTTTTTCCATAAACACAAGATTCCCTATGATTTTCTCTTTCTAAAATCTATCCATTTTTTAAAGTCCTAACACTCTCACAACCAACATCAGACTAACCAGGATTTTTTTTCTACTTTAAAAATATACGCTAACTTACTATAGAAAAAATATCTTCGATTTAGAAACAATTTTATTGAATATAATTACAACAATAATAATCACTGATTCAATAAATTTTCCTTGGTATATTTCACTTGTGTATCTAATGCAGCTTGAAGTCTTTTTATATGCACAATGTTCAGTTTCGCTGCAAAGCAGAATTGCTCCTCCAATTTAAATTTGCTGAATGATATCACATATCTTGCATATATATCTTCCCATTCAAGGCTTAGTCTACATCCTCGTGTAATTTCCACTGCCACGTTTTGTGCTCTCGTCCTTGTATCATTGCTGCTGCCTGTTCCACCATCAGGCTCCAATAGTGTAAAAGTACCACTCATTTTCTTTGCTAATATCCTCTCAAACAATAATAAACTGTTCTCTCTCTGAATTCAATTCTCTTACTAATATGAACTACAATGAAAATTACTCCTTATATTTTAATCCAATTAATATACTAATCAAGTTACCACATATGGAGTACCGTTAGTAGAAACATCTCTGATTGGCCCAGAAAATAGGTGTTGCCTCAGAAACCTGTCTGGTAAGGCATACCGTCTATAGTAATAGATGACTGTCCGTGGTATATTCATATTCATGCCTCAGGTTTGTAGGATCTGTACCTTATACATGCTTAATACTTACTTTATGAAACATTTTTTGTCATTGGTTTGATGAAAAAAGGGCAAATACAGAGACTTAACCTGAGTAGATTTACATTGTTAAGGATTTTTAGTTTAACCAATAGAGTTTAGAACGGTTTTTTTAGTTGAGTTATTGGACCTCTGGCAATCCTGGGTAAACGTATATTACTTGGACTTTCGAATTAAAAGTTCTGAATCGTGAATCCTTGACTTAAGATTTTAAAGCCACCTAAATTTATTTTTAACATTTTTACTATGTTTAAGCTATAATTTTGTTCTTCTAAATGGTCTTATATCTAAACGGGTTATTTTTACTCTGAAATGTAATCAAATTTCAAAATAATTCTAATTCAACTCATTTCGAGACCAAGGTGAAGGTATATTTATGTAGTATACATTTCGAAAGCATCTTAAAGGACGGGGCTGCATCGCTGCATCTGAAAGTCGGATCTGTCAAATTCAGATCTTACACATCAATTCTCATGTAACAAGAATCGTTTAATTGTATGATATGGTATGGAATGACCGAGTCGGCATCAAACGAAGTCTTGCATCATTCATGCGGTTCACCAGGCTAACCAGTTTATGCTAGTGTCATTTGACGAAAACAAATAGAGATTGGCTGGAAATATCTCCTTTTGCAACCTAGGACCTTTAATTGGGACGCCAGTGATGTCTGGTTACTGATTTCGAAATAGAACAGTTTAGGTTACAGTTGGCCTTACCGCTCGGCTACGAAAATTAGTAAGGCGGTATATAGTATTCTTTTTCAAACTTATTTCAAGTTTTTCTTTTTCCAAATGAGCAGTTCTTTTTTCTCCATCTCTCTTCCAGAATTAGTTGGAAAATGAAACCGGTGATTCCAAGATGGTCTGTGGTGTGTCTCAAAGACCTTGAAAAGAAATAGTCTTTATTTTGGCTTAAAACCCAAACGTCATTTCCAATAAACTAAATTTGACTCTTCGGCAATTGGTTCTAGCCTCTTTGGATCTAATTCGGAAGCATTAGCTTGCTAATATTTGATGCCCAAGAAATATAAAGGTATCTAAAATGGGGAATGCCAGTTTCTAACCTTAATTGGCCAGGAAAGTCAATTAAGAAGCATAAGTGGCAGGATGTTAGTAATAAAGAATAAAAAGCACTGGGGGGATCATTACTTAGTAATCTTGTTGTAAATAAAAAATCAATCAAGTAATGGGGATTGGGCATAATGCCTCAATGTAGACAGTGTAACAGGGGCTAATTACCTGCTAAAACTGTTACACTAGAAGCGGAAGAAAACTGGGAACAAATCTTCATTAATATGGCCCATCCCCTCTCTCACCCTCAAAAAACTAGAAATTTTGTCATCAGGTTGGCTAAAAAATTATCCGTGGTGGCTCTGTCTTAAATACAGAAAAAATATATAATGTCATATTTTACTTGTTGGTTTTCTTGGGATGCTGGAAAACAAATCTGTTTTTCACTGTGTAATAAAGGACTTCTCCCTACCGACACTCTTACTCGTTTTGTCAAAGAAAGGCAGTGTGGACTGTGAAAAAAAAATTCAACGTCGTATATATGGGGATGACAGACCAGGAAAATTTTATAACTATAAATTCGGCAACATTCCGTTTACAATTAGAAGAAAAAGAAGATTATGCCAACTTAACTAAGAATTATATATTTAGCAACATTTTGTTTACAATTAGAAGCAGAAGAAGAAGAAGTTTGTACCAACCCTATTAGGAATTTAACATAAATTTAAGCAAGATTAAGGAACTCAAGACTTTGAATGAAGTCAGTTAATGAACTTACAAGCCAATGGACTAGTAACTTTCAGTGATCCCGAAGTTATTATATTTATTCTGTATAAATATAGTTTGTGTTAATTATAATACCTTAGTATTTCTGCTGATGATGAAGACCGACTGTGTCTTCAAAATATTCAGAACTTTTGTATTTTTTTTTTAACTGTCTAATAAAGGACTTATCCCTATTGAAACTCTTACTCGTTTTGTCAAAGAAAGGCAGTGTGGTCTGTGACAATAATTCAACGACCAACTTCGGTGCGAATCGTAATTTTGATTTTTCCGCTCTCTTTCAAAAATCTGTGTCGTGCAATTTTAAGTTTTTTTTAATTAACAACGCTAGGCTTGATTTTTAAAGGGCACTGACATTGATCTTTGCTTCTGGTGTAACTTCGAGTTTAATAATTTTCTAATTCAAAGTTCAATATAAACCCATTTTTGATATTTTATAGGAAAGAAAAAGAATTCAGGAGAAGTTCGGGATCAAATCCACGAACAATGAACTGTCGGATGAAGACTCACTCAAGAAATTGGTATTGCTATATCAAGGTTTTGTTCGTCTTGGTGCTCTATGTGATGGAGTTTGTAGTCGGCTAGACAAGTGTCCGACTGGCGTTTGTCGGGGCAGGTAATTCTTCTTTTTGTTGTTACTTTTATTTCGTTCAGTCCGAAACAAATGTTATACCTTATTTCTTCATAATTTTACATGGGTGAAGACACAGAGTGTTTTTTTCATAACTAAAAGAAGTTTAGAAGAATAGGAAGATGGGTTCGATAACCAAGACTAGAATCCTGGAAGCTACAGAAGCGACAGCGGATAAGAATGGTTCTGAAACGTAGGCGCTTCGGAAGACTGAAGGGGACCTATTAGATATTTTCCAGAGGAATTGTCAACGAATAGTTTTGGAAAATATGGCTCCATTCCATTTTCTAGGTCTATGATTAGAGAAAGATTGGGATAGTTAAGGCACGTTTTGCAGATGAAAGATGACATATTGCCAAAGATCGTTCTTTTCGCCCGTTAATCTAGGTCCAAACAAAAAACAGGTCACCCCTGAATAGGATGATAAGATGTCACAAGGAGATGGTAAAGAGTAAAGCTATGAACAGATTTGGGTGGGGGACGAGCGTACGTAGCTGTGCTGACCTTAGCCAGCTTGTTGCTGAAATGAGATGTTTGTAGAAGTAGTAGTAGCTACAAGGCAGTAAGAGTAAGTCTCAAACCTTTCCGTGGGAAAATTCCTGCTCTACTATTTAAATTTAAGAAAAACTAAGAAAAACTACATTATGTGATAATTTTTTATAGTAGACGAATTTGTTATAAGTGTCAGGTAGTTTTTGAGCTGGAGGCGCTTAAAAATTCTTATATGAATGCCAAAATTGGATTAAGACCCACTTAAAGAATTTTATTCACTTATTAACTTGTTCTTGGAAAAATTAAAGATGCACATTTTGTTTTGTGCATTTTAGCAATGGCTGTGGCCATTGAGCATCCACAGCCACACCTCATTGAACAGCCAAGGATAAACCAGACCACTTTCTCTCAAAACCTATGAGCAGATATTAATGTCGTTCTTCATAAGATTCACAAGCTCCTAGAGGAGATTTTCTGAAATTTTTGATAACAAAATGCAGCTATCAATGTCGTTTTACATATAGATCGCAAGAAAAACCGTTTTTTATTCTAAAAAAATTCAAATACGCCAGATTAAATCCCAAAAAATGATATGTGTTTCATCCTTATGATTAACTACTTATTGCCAGTATCTCAGATTCATCGATGGGTTATATCTATTGAAGCCACCGGATGTCTCTTTTTTCTTTTAAAATTTTCGACACAGTAGCACGGGTACTATGACTTCTGTTTAACCTGCAAGTTCGCCCTACAAACGGCTCAAATACTGTAACACTATTCTGTAGAAATCACGACTTCTTGTATAAGTGAATGAGGATATTTGCATTAAATATGTTTTCCTATTTTTACTATTGTAGCTGTTCCAGCAAAGAGATTTCCCTGAAGACACATTAATGGGATTAGATTGTCGTCTGACATAATTGGTGTTGATAAAATCGAAATTTCACACGACTACGCTGCCATTGATGTACTCAGTCTGTAATTTGGCTCAGTAGATAGCAAAAAGCTGCCTTCATAGGCTTTTAGTCTTCTCCTTCAGTCAATTAAAGTCTTCGTCTCCCTGGAGCTACGTCCTGCAATTTGGGTCTTCAGCCACTGCACGCTTGTTAACATGACGATATATTTATTGTTTTTATTTACGGTTTTATCATGTCGTAAATACGGCTGATTATGTACGCCTTGTTATTATGACGGCATATTTATATTTTTTATTTTTTTTCCAAAATTTTCTTCACACGGATTAGTCTCTAGTAATTTGAATACTGTTACGCAAATTGTTTGGAAGTATAAAAGTTCAACACTGCAGATAAATACACATTTGCTTCTATGCATATAGAAGCAAATGCAAAGAGCTTCACCAGCTCTTTGCCAGGCCATCCTCCGTAATTTTTGCGATTTTCCCCTGTAGTTGAAAAGTAAAAATTACTAAAGACATCAAGAACATGATAGATAAATCTATCTGTATATTAAGTTAAAAAAAAGCAAAAGTTTGTTTCAACTGAAGTAAATAGCAACATAAAAAATTTCAAATGAGGTGGCTGCCCCTTCCTCAACGCTTCCTGTCTACACTGAAGTCTTGAAGTTCTTTAAAAAGTACTTACCATTCCCTTGTTTTTAAGCAGTCTTTCTTAAAAAATCGTGAAAAAAAAGTCAAACTTTAGCGTAAAGAGCGAGGGTTGAGGAAGGGGAAACCCCTCATGTACGTTATGTGCATACGGATATGAATCATGAATAATTTTTGATACGTTGTGTGAATACGGATTGTCGACAGTGCGTCAATAGTGACTACTACCAAGGCTGAGAGTATTGAAGAAAATTTTTGAGGAAATATTGAGGGGGAAGTTGAACTGAATCAAAACATTCTACGTGCATAAAGATTGTCAAAAGGGCGTATAAGCCATATCTTTGAAACGGCCTACCGTATCATGCTAAAAGTTCCTGAGCATCATGAAGGGGGTTATCAACTGACCAAAAGGCTACATAAGATCACTATTACTGCTAATAATACGGCTTTTACTGCCGCTTCAAATGCAACACTTTTGCTCCTACTAGTGCTCTTAATACTACTACTACTCTTACTCTGATGCTAGTATTATTAAGGCTAAGGGTAGGCTATGAAGGTGAAAATTTGAAAGAACATGGAGGGGATATTTGAACAAAATCAAACCATACTATGTGCAACAGGGTGTATCTCAGAAATGGTTTAGGGTTCCAAGTTTGAACATTCAGGGAATGCTTGAAGGGGAAGATCAATTGACCAAAAGGCAATATGTGCACGTTACTGCTAATACTACTACCGCTGCTACTACTATTGCTACTAACACTATAACTACTACTAGACCCCGGCACCACGCCGATGAGGGAAGCCCGGTCTGCGGCTGGGCAAAAACAGTGCGCCACGCCGCACCGCAGACAAGACGTCGGCGGCACGCCGCCGGTAAGATATCGGCGGCGCGCCGCCAGCGCAATCAATGTTGACCGCAAACATTAATGTTTTCATCAGTCTTTATCAAATCACAGCTTAATTTACAATAGATTCGAGCCTATTCATGAGTTTAAAACTTCACAAGTCGCTGTCTGGAAACTGGTCTTCTTTGTTATTCATCAAGAGAAGTAGAAATCTGGTAGAAACGAAATGGCTGTGGCGTTTCAGAACCATTGCATAATAGTTGAAATATCTATTAGCTATGCATTCTTAACATAAATAATTATCAAAATTAGTAGTGTTTTTTCATCGAGCATTACTGCATACAAAACTTCAAATACCGTATAACAAAATTCGTCAGTTATCGGGGTAAAAACTTTGAATATAAGTTTGAACTCAGAAGCATAATTTTTTCATAATGCCCTTTGCCTATATCTGTTTTGTCACCTTTAAAACAGTTGAAATGGATGACTTTGATATTGATTGTGTTTTTTTTTTGCTCTTTTGGATTCCTAAAAAGCCTTCCTTGTATTAAAAACTGGTTTTTAATAACAATTAAAAAAAAATACACTTTAAAGTTTTTTTGGCTTCTTTATAGAATATGTCATGTAGGCTAAGGCTGAACTGCTGCATTTTTTTATTGCTTCCGGCTGCTCATTTGGATAGTATTCATTTTTCTTTTGGGGATTCATTCCAAATTATAAACTCATAAATACCTGATATCAGCTAAATCATAAACTGCATAGAAAAGGAGTAAATTCATCAAATTGAAAAATACATGATGAACACTTCACATGAGAACACTTCAATTACAATGAAATAAAAAACACTTAATGGTTTATTCGGTATGAAGAAAAATGAAGTGCCAGCTATTTTCTTAGGTAAAAAAAGAAAAACTCATCCGATTTAAATGTAACTAAATGAAATAAAATGCATACTGAAGTAGCTCCAACAAGATGTTGAGATTTTCTTCAAAGTTCGTCACTTTTAATCCAAGAAAAATTTTAGGAGACTTAGTATCAGTTAATGAGTTTAAGCTTTGATTTCCAAATGCTCACAAAATTTACCAAATTCAAGCAAGTCACAACAATAATTCACCTGTGGTCAAAATACTCGAAGACTCCTCTTTGATCCCCGCCCAGGCTCAAAGCTTCTGCTATGGTCATATCAATGGAAATCTCCAAATAGTTTCTTTTTAAAAGAGCTTTCAAGCGTAGTTAGGGGTATTTAGCCTTTTTTACTTTTCTTCAAAGCTTTGAAAGAAGTGTTATAATATTCCAAATTTTACATTTGCTATATTTGTGCATATTTTTGGTCATCATTTGTGGGGTGATCGAATTTTTTAAACCACTGTAGATACGTAAGAACGTTGCAACATCTAGTACTCTGAGGTCATAAGACTGTCAAAGACTCCTCCTTGAACCTCCCAAGTTGAAAGCTTTATTATGACCTGGCTTTTTATTGTAACTTGGGCACTGGACCAAGGGCACCATTGCCACTCGAGTGCAACATTAGGTGGGGATGTCGATATCGCTTTCGTCACACCAGTTCGTTTTAGTGTGACTCTGCCTGGTACTTATGAATGAATGTTTTAAAAGTAAACTCGTTTCATCAATAAGAAAAAAAAACCGGTTGGACACATGTGTCCCTCTCCCTTTGGACGATAAAACTATACAAGTGCTGTATCAAGTATAACTCACGAAAATCTTGTTAATTTTTGTCAACTTTTTGGCACCCCTGCTTTCAATAAAAAAAAAAACAAGGTACTATCACTTAGATATAATAACTCCCTATGCCCCCCCCCCTCTGGATACCATCTTGATAGGATACCGTCTCTGCTTTAAATAAAGAAAAATAATTAACTTATTGGCATCCCTACTTTCAAAAAAATTCGAAGTATTGTCATTTAAATATTATAGCTCCCTACCCCCCCCCCCCCCTCTGGATACCACCTTGATAGGATGCCGTCTCTTCTTTAAATTAAAAAAAAAACAACTTTTTGGCATCCCTGCTTTCAACAAAAAAAAATTCGAGATATTATCATTTAAATGTAATAGCTTCCTACCCCCCCCCCTTTGGATACCAACTTGATAGGATACCGTCTCAGCTTTACATTAAAAAATAATTTACTTAATAATTAACTAGGTCACTATATGGTTCAAGCAAACACGCAAAATAACGTTAAACAGCTCAATGTTCCTTAAAAAATAATTGAGGGTATGAGTATAGGGGTACAAAGGCAACATCAAAAATGTCGAAATTATTCAGATATACCTCAAATTAATGGAAAACTGAGTCATAGATTCGCCGTGGCATTCAATAAGATCCAAAGAATCTAATTAAAAGGGATCACACACAAAAGCCAAATTAGGCCAGTAGCCTATGAGAAATCGCAAAATGCCCAAGACAATGAACAAGTCCCAATAGGGGGCCCTGGGTCTATTAAAATATTTCAATGGTTTCCCAGGGAATTTGATATTATTTTCTTCCGTCTCCACTTTAAATGAAAAATATAATTATCTTTTTGGCATCCCTGCTTTCAATAAAAAAATGAGGCATTATTATTTAAAAATGATAGCCCCCCATCCCCCCCTATAGGCAATAATTTACAATTTTGTTTTAATCATATTTTTGGGGTAACTCCCGTTTCCATCTTTAATTCCCCAACCTTGTACATAGCTTAGTCTATAGCTAAATTTTGTCTCAATAGAATGTTTTTTTTTTGGGGGGGGGGTGTAGAAAATTTTCAGAAAGAAGATTGCATTTTATTTAATCTACCAGGCGTTCAATAATTGAGTATTAAACAATAAGAAAATCTTATCTAAAAACAGCAAAAGAAAAAAAAAATCTGCACTTCCTACTACCACCACTACTACTACTAATACTACTACTACTACTACCACTACTACTACTACTACTACTACAACTACTACTACTACTAATACTACTACTACTACTACTACTACTGCTACTACTACTCGACTACTACTTCTATTGCAATTGCTAATAAGGCTAAGAGTATTGAAAATATAAAAGTCCAAATGGGGATAAGTACCCATTTAAACGATACCTAATTTAAGGTGTTGAGTCGGAAAAGGCTAAGACTATAAGATGGAAGTTTCAGGAAATATTGAGGGGGAAGTTGAACTAAATTTAAAACACACTATGAACATACAGGTTATCAAAAGGACATAAATTATCGGCATTATCATTGCAACGGCTTGAAGTTTGTTTTAATGTGAAATTGCCAGGGCTTGATGAGGGGTATATTCAACTGACCAGAAGTCAGTATGTGCAGACTACTAGTGCTACTGGTACTAGTGTTACTAATGTTAGTACTACTACTAGTCCTATAAGCTTACTCTTAAAGATCTAAGTTAATAATATAAATTATGCTCGGGTTTTTGTATAGGAATCCATAATTTGGTATAATTGTAGGGTTTTACATGCTCAATATTCCTAAAGACATAGTTGCTGGATCATTCTACTATACTGCACAAAAATATTTGTCTCCAAATTTTAACTAGATGTGTTTGGGAAATAAATTGACATGAGAGAAGGGTTGATTCCCCCCCAATCTCTTTTCCTCCTAGAAAGGACCCTAGAACTTTTAATTCTGAATTGAAATAGTTTTTTCAAATGTTTCAAAGATATTTCTAGCCATTATAGAACGTGAATGTTCTTCTTTACTGAAATCTGAAAACTATCTCTGTCTGTGCGTCTGGACGGGCTGTTTTCTTGTCGGTGGAGATTTTCGAGTTACAAAATTCAGCTCATCTCTCTCTCTCATGCTTTGGTAAAAGTTCTTTTAACCTATCTCATTTTCTAATATATCCGCTATGAGCCAGTTAGTAGTAGTAGTATCAATATTTCTGAAAATTCTTTTCTTACATCTCCAACTTTTTAATAGATATTATAAAAGTTTAACGTTCTAGAATACCCTAAACATAATGGGAATATGTCAAAGTAATATATAAAATATTTTCATTGAAATAATGACATGTGAAATATTACCATAAATAATATTTTTTATAAATTATTATACATTATTAATGTCACTGAACAACTTTTGACATTTTGGATCTGTTTTATAAAATACTTCATTATGTTCTCTCTTGATGCTGTAGCTATTGTCTTCTCTTAGTTCGTAATCAGTAGAATAGCGATTATTCCATTTTGTATCATACACTATTTTTACTGGGGTGTCACCTAAATGTTCAATATACATTTCACCTTTGCTATTATTCGGTTCATTAACTATATGATCAATAGTAGTAATAACGTTTGTTGGCACTTCGTTGTTCATCGATTCATCTTTATATTCCTTAGTGATATTATCTGCCAATGTCCTTTTTATTTTTCCAGCAATTTCACTGTCTATTACCACATTATTTTTACACAGGTAACAGTTCCTGCACGTAGACAAGATATGGTTTATGATATTAGTAGAAGAGTATGCCTGTCTTCTATTGATCTTCCGTGGAATGCTATTACCCGAAAGCGGACGATGGGCTGTAACACTAGGTAACATGTTACCACAAGCCCTAGCAAGAAGATGCCTTTCTTCATCAACTATTATTTTTATGTTGGCATTCTCTTTGAGTGCGATAAGCTCCGGAGATCTCAATCTCGCATATCCACCATCATAAGAGTTGAATTTTTTTGGTACTCCACAGAAATTTAATTCCTTTCTTTCATGACAATGCACGCATACATTTCCAATAGTGCTACCACTTGCACTTCTTTCATAGTTTAAATACTTCTCCTTGTAAGCATTCAATGCTACAATAACACTATCATGTGAGCACACTTTCTTAAAATGCTCCATCTTCACCTTTTTAAAGTTACGACTTATGTGTTTATCCTTCCGCTGTACAATGATTAATGAGCTATAAACATTCAATAAACTTGGTAGTGTCGATAACCAGCCATAGAGTACCACTGGGAAAGCCGCTTCGTGTCTACGAACAAGCATAGAGTGCAATTGGTACAGCCGCAAGTATAATTCATGTCATTCTAAGATTCATAAAAAAATATTATCATCAATTCTCAGACCCTGAAAATTAATGACAATATTTTTTATGACTCTTAAAATGACATGAAATATGCTTGCGGCTGTACCAATTGTTCTCTATGCTTGCTCGTAGAAACGACGCGGCTTTCCCAGGGGTACTCTATGGCTAATTATCGAAACTAACTAGTTTATTTTATGTTTACAGGTCATTAATCATTGTAAAGTGGAAGGATTAACACATAATTTGTATCTTTAAAAAAGTGAAGATGGAGCATTTTAAGAAAGTTTGTTCAATTGAAAGTGTTTGTTGTAGCATTGAATGCTGACAAGGAAAAGTATTTGAACTATGAAACAAGCACAAGTTGGAAATGTATGCGTGCATTGTCATGACAGAAAGGAATTAAATTTCTTTGGAGTAACAAACAAATTCAACTCTTATGATGGTGGATATGCGAGATTGAGATCTCCGGAGATGATTGCACTCAAAGAGAATGCCAACATAAAAATAATAGTTGATGAAGATGGGGTTCTTCTTGCTAGTGCTTGTGGTAACATGTTACCCAGTGTTACACCCCATCGCCAGCTTTCGGGTATTAGCATTCAACGGAATATCAAAAGAAGACAGGCATACTCTTTTACTAATATCATAAACCAAATCTTGTCTACGTGCAGGAACTGTTACCTGTGTAATAATAATGTGGTAATAGACAGTGAAATTGCTGGAAAAATAAAAAGGACATTGGCAGAAAATATCACTAAGGAATATAAAGATGAATCGATGAATGACAAAGCGCCAACGAACGTTATTACTACTATTGATCATATAGTCAATTAACCTAATAATAGCAAAGACGAAATGTATATTGAACATTTAGGTGACACCCCAGTAAAAATAGTGTATGACACAAAATGGAATAATGATTATTCTACTGATTACGAACTAAGAGAAGACAATAGCTACAGCATCAAGATATTACACAATGAAGTATTTAATGGAACAGATCCAAAATGTCAAAAGTTGTTAAATGACATTAGGAATGTATAATAATGTATGAAACATATTTTTTAAGCTAATATTATACATGTCATTATTTCAATAGAACTATTTTATGCATTACTTTGACATATTCCCATTATTTTTAGGGTATGTAAGAAAAGGAATTTTCAGAAATGTAGATACTACTACTACTAACAGGCTCATAGCGGATATATTACAACATGAGATAGGTTAAAAGAACTTTTACCAAAGTCTGAGAGAAAGAGATGAGCTGAATTTTTTAACTCAAAAATCTCCACCGACAAGCAAACACACCTTCCAGACGCACAGACAGAGAGGGTTCTCAGTTTTCAGAAACAGGAACATTCGCGTTCTATAATGGCTAGAAATATCTTTGAAACATTTAAAGAACCTAATTCGATTCAAAATTAAAAGTTCTAGGGTCCTTTCTAAGAGTAAACGCGATTGGAGGGGAATCAACCAGTCTCTCATGCCAATTTATTTCCCAAACACATCTAGTTAAAATTTTGAGACAACTATTTGTGTTCAGTATAGTAAAACGGTCCAGCAGCTATGTATTTAGGAATATTGAGCATATCAAACCCTAATATTATGCTAAATTATGGATTCGTATAGAAAACCCAAGAATAATATATATATAATTAAGTTAGATCCTTAAGATTAAGTTTTGAGAGGATTTTGAACTAGCCAGAAAGCACCATGTGTATGCTTTTAATACTATAACTACAGTTGCTATAACTAATGACGCTTAGAGTATTGAGGTGAATTTTTTAGGAAACGTTTATGGGGCGTTCCAATTAAACGAAAAAAACTGTATACATGCAGGTTTTCAAAAAGGCATATAAGCAATATCATAGGCAGCACCACTCTATAATAGCAAGAAATATCTTTGAAACATTTAAAGAACCTAATTCGATTCAAAATTAAAAGTTCTAGGGTCCTTTCTAAGAGTAAACGCGATTGGAGGGGAATCAACACATCTCTCAAGCCAATTTGTTTCCCAAACAGATCTAGTTAAAATTTTGAGACAACTATTTCTGTTCAGTAAAGTAGAACGGTCCAGAAGCTATGTCTTTAGGAGTATTGAGCATGTCAAATTATGGATTCGCTTAGAAAACCCGATAAAAATGTGTATTATTAAGTTAGATCTTTAAGAGTAAGTTGTGGGAGGATTTTGAAGTTGCCAGAAAGCACTAAGTGTATGCTTTTAGTACTAGGTAGTAGCGTTTAGGGGTAGGGGCGTTCCAATTAAACGAAAAAACTGTACACAAGTAGGTTTTCAAAAAGGCATATAAGCAATATAATAGACAGCACCATTCTATAATAGCTAGAAATATCTTTGAAACATTTAAAGAAGCTAATTCGATTCAAAATTAAAAGTTATAGGGTCCTTTCTAAGAGTAAAAGAGATTGGAGGGGAATCAACCCGTCTCTCAAGCCAATTTATTTCCCAGACACATCATTTTAAAATTTGAGACAACTATTTTTGTTGAGTATAGTAGAACGGTCCAGCAACTATGTCCTTAGGAACATAATATAGGGTAAAATGTTGCTATTGTAGCTAGTTTAGAAGGAGAATGCTCCATCAAGGCTACCAAAAACCGTTGAAAATACTATAGAGGTTGAGGTCCTTGCTTGCTGCTGACTCTAGACAAACAACAATTCGTTGTACTTCAAGAATATTCGATAACCTATCTAAAAAAAAATCTAACAAAAAGAAATGGAACATTTTCTATTTCGAAACAATTGTATTGTGAGTTTGAGCATAATTACATCAAAAATATATTACACATATACAAATACCGATATAACCTATTGTTCTCAATATACTTCACTATTACATTTAAAGCATTTCTCCAGATGTCGGATATTCCCATTTCAGGGATATTAACAACTTTTAACAACCTCGTCATACATTATAATAATTCATCAATCGTCACCCACTTGGTATGATTCCAATCTATATTACGGGTTTTGTTGTTCTTCTTCTTCCTGGGATATCTTATACATGTATCCCTAGAAGGAATATCTATCGGAACCCATCTGCTAAAAAATCGACCTTCATCCTCAGGATTGTGCATTTTATTCGGAAATATCTCACAATTAAAATCTCCCAAATTGAATAATGGAATATCCGATTTGCATTTGATAATTAAGAGTTTATCAGTGGGCACATTGCCTTTCACTAATAGTGCTGTCACACCAAAAAACTGCATGTTTCTCCAACTTCCTGTCGTACCGTGGATAGATCCTTCCCTCCTTCATAGAATAAGGGGATCACTCTATCATATATATAAGCCTAGTTTGTTTATAATTCGTAATGTCATACTCCACCTGTCTCTATCATAAGCATACACATTATAGTTGATGTGCCAGTGATAGCAAGAGACATCACTATGATCTGTTGTCAACAAGAAAAAGTACATTCAAAAATTACACCGCAAGCTGACTTCTTTAAACAATGAATTCACAATCGAGAACACCATACATCTTTGACGTTTCTGTATTACATTGCTTCAACTGATACTCAAATTCAATTTATTGACTGAGATACAACAGCATCAAACACATGCTTTCAAACGAACTCAAGAATATTCGATAATCAGATAAGTGGATTTTATAAACCAATTCGTATGGACAAACTGTGTCAGCAGAATTTTCACGAGGTGAAATCATGTCACAGAAATTACGTAAATTCATTGCTGAAATTTCAGGGATATTAGTTGCGTCACACTCCTGTTAGTATTTCTAACCGTTGACTGGTTTAGAAATAGGCACGTGATCTTGTATAGTTATTATTGTAGTCCTCTGATTGGCTGTAATCTTGTACTGGCAGTTTTCTTTCTCATTGAAGGTCAATGATCTTGTACCCCCTGTGGTATTACCTCTCCCCCTACTGCTTAGATCCCAAGGAATGCCGGCCTGAGGGCCAATGATCAGATTTTAGAAAAACCTACATTAAATAGAAAAAAAGATATGAGAGTTTAGAAATTCTAAATTCTTCATGACGAATTCGTGTTAGTAGAACATGGAGTCACTCCTCCCTCCTTTATTAGTGAGAAAGATTATGCTCGTTACATGAAAAAAGAAATTGAATTTGGGAGCTGTATGACCTGCGTAGTGGTCCGGCAATGTTCTTTACTTGTACACTAACTATAAAAAATTTAAATATCCAGGTCCCCTGGAAAGGGGGTGGAACCCAACTGAAATAGAGTTCTCGCTGTATCCTGTTTAAAAGGTAGACTTTGTCCTAAAATTATGATAGTTGGATACATTTGTAAAATGCTTTTCGTCGCTCTTTCAGACTGAACGAGTGGTCCTCCAAACCGTTCAGTTTGTAATAACACGTAAACCTTTTTTCAAAACCATATTTTATCAAAGGAAGAATACAAAAGAAAGGTTGGGCGTAAAAACAAAATTAAACTGAAGTCAACACTCTTGAGTAATCGTTTTCGAAATACTCTTTTAACGCTAATGTTGCCGTGAATGTCCGAAATACCTTTTTATCTCCCTGGATTTAGTCAGTGTTGCCAGTCAACTTTTTCAGTTTAATGCAAGGTTTGATGATAACAGGATAGGTTATATTAGGTTAGGTTGGTCCACGTTAGGTTAAGTTAGTTTTTTAACAAATTTCTGATATTTGTAACCAAATTTAACCTAATCTAACCAAACCTAAATTCATACAGCCTAACCTAACTTTGAGTTTTACCATCATACCATTGTCATCTCTACTATATTGGTTTACCATTATAATCCAAGTAGGAAAAAAACGAATTTCGGACATTAACCGGGGAATCTCGACATTAACCAGATTTTGGACATTCACGCTAACACTAGTAGGCTACTTTTGCAACACTCTTGACACAATGAAATAATGAAATGAAAATAGATAGATGATAGTTGTCTACTGTCACACGTAGATCTATAGCCTTAATTCTTCCTTACTTTAAGTTAAAGTTTTCGGAAAGTGAAACTTTTCGATAGAAATGATTTGAACGCGTGCTCTGACTCATTTTGAATGGTGAACTGGCTTTGGCTTTATGGCAAATGGGCTAGTGGATTCATAAGAACCGTTTTTAACTTATCCAGGAGACAGATTAGAGTCACATTTGTCGGATGATTTCGGTTTTGATTGATCAAAGACAAGTATAGAGGATCCCATTCTACTTCTCTTTGATCGATTGCAAGCTTGTTGCAGAGCCATTCAACTACTTTCGTCTTTTTTTGTTATCGATGGTCGATTGATCAATGTGATCGATGTTAAGATCGGCAGTTGGTTGTCTGTAGCTCGGTAGTTGGAAAAGATAGAAATCCGAAACTTTATCCCAGCAGAAGGATCTTGAATTAGAGAAAAGAATTTCTCTGAAGTCTCTAAAATTTCTTGTAGTTTTCCGAGATAAAGAATAAAAATCATTACTATTAGCCTACTAAATCGTGCAAAAAAACGGAACCAACTAGCTCCGAAAGCAAACTTTTTAGAGTCAAATCTAAGTTGGAACAAGTCTTATCACTTACCCGTCATTAACTGAGTAAATAAATAGATAAAAATTGTCTCAATACTAGCAACCTCTAAAACAATCCTTGGAACTGGGGGTTTTATGCAAGACCTTAAGTCAGTCTTATGCTTCTGTAATATTTTTGATTTTATTTTTCCAGCCTAAGGTTTAAGGTTCTTATATGATTGCCATCCCTCGGAACACTCAATTTGGATTTTCAATAACAATTTTAAACTTTTTATCTTAGTTGTTATAGATCATGACTTCTTTATTATTGGGATGAATTTTTAATAATGGTGGTACTTGCTGTGACCCGAAAGTTATTATTTAAAACGGTGGTTTCCAACCGATTTTGAGCCATGTCCCCCCTAGGCATTTCTAAAATCCTGATACCCCCCCCCCCCGTGATATTCAAACTTTGATACACAAAATTTTTCACATATGTACCTGAAGGAGGTTTAAAAGGCCACTATCTTGGTGTCTTTAATTCGAGTTGTCATCTAGGCACAATACAAATGATAATTTGTGTCTGTGTATAATACCTTTAATACAAAGTGCGACATCATTGCAATACTATCATGTATTTTTTGCTCCTTAAATGTATATGAATGTGAAGTCATTCACATCTAGAGTAGAGTCATCCGGAGGGTGCAGTTCCTGTACATGACCCATTAAAATGCTGCCATGTCCCACCTGTGGGTCCTGTACCGCAGTTTGGGAATCACCGACCTAGAGCTTTTGTATATATTAGTTTCACCGTCTAATAAAAGGCTATATCCCTATTTGGAACTGTTAATTGTTTCGTCGAAGGAAAGGCAGTTGGGTCATGGAAGGGATGCCAACGTCGTATATATGGGGATAATAGATCAACTTAATTCAGCAAAATTCTATTTGCAATTTGAAGAATAGAAGATAGATTCAACAACTATAAATTCAGAAATATTTCATTTTTGATTGGAAGAAAAGAAGATTGTACCGCCTTTATTAAAAATTCAACGCAATATTAAAGAAGGCAAGACAGTTGTCTGATCCAATAGACCGAAAACTTGCTGTGACCAGAAAGTTATTATTTTGCTCAGCATGAATATATTTTGTTTTAATTTCAATACTTTAGTTACTCTACTGATAATGATGACTGACTGTGTCATCGGAATATCTAGCGCTTTTGTATATATTTGCTTCACTGTCTGACAAAAGGACATATCCCTATTTGGAACTCTGTACTATTAGTAACAGTAGTACTGGTAGTAGTAGTAGTAGTAGTAATAGTAGTAGTAGTAGAAGTAGTGATAGCAGGAGTAGTAGTAACAGTAACAGCAGAAATATTATTAGCAGTAGCCGTATGTACATATTGCCTTTTGTAAAGTTTCAGCTTGATACGGTACGCCGTTCCTGAGATTTTGCTGAGACTCTCTTTTGACGGTCTGTATGTACATGGTATGTTTTTATTTTGTTCAAATTCCCCCTCATCATTTCCTAAAATTTTCAGTTCAATTTTCTCAGCCATAGTAGCAGTCGCTAGAGAAGCAGTGTTGTAGTATCAGTAGCATAAGTAGTAGCAGCAGCTAAGGTAGTAGTAGTAGTAGTATTGCCCGAATATTGCCTTTTGCGTCAATTGATCTTCCTCTTCACCGTATTAGATCAGGAGTTAAGCAGGGTTTCCTTCTGTCCCCATTTATACTGATCATTTTGATTGACTTTGTCCTAAGGAGCACAGCAAATGCAATGGGAGAATACGGAATCCAATGGGAAAGTAAAATCTTCCTAGACTTAGATTATGCTGATGATATAAGTGTCTTTGATGAAATAGTTAGCAAAATAAATGAGCTTTTAGAGGTTTTGCGAGTTCGGGCTCCAAAATAGGTTTGAAAATCAATGTCAAGAAGACTAAGTCGCTAAGAATAGGAATAGGTTAAGGTGAAGAGGTGATGCTGGGCAACGAGACGATCAATCAAGTGGACATCTTCACTTACCTACGTAGTATTATTATTAAAGAATATTTTGTATTTTTGTCACAACATATTTACGACTACATTTATGGTTTTTACGACTACATTGTTGAATCATTGAGGGAGGAGGGCAGTGGTTACACAATAGCAATTTATGTTGATTCTTTTCTTCTGTTTATATTATTAAATCTTATTTTCCACGCAAAACAGTTTTTTCAGGTTATGATCCTATCATCTGTATTAAATTATCTATAATACTTGATTGGTTTTTCTGGCCACCAGAATCAGCAACTGGCATTCCTGGTTTAAAACGCCTTCAAATTTGTTGTGTACCAAAATTAGCAAACTTGTTTCCCCACTTGGGTCCATTGGGATTCAACCCGGGTGTCTGAGAACTAACTTTGCTTTATCTGATTTTTTTTTAAATAAAAATGTGTCCTAAATGAACTCTACCCTAGTAGAAAGGCCCCTTTTGCTCCCATTGCTCACCCCTGCTGCCATCTACAATTTAGTTTAATGCCGACGGGAGTTCATATATGGGCCTAGAGTCCCTAGGTAGAACACCTGTGCTGTCAGTCCGACGGGGGGGCACCATATATGGGCATAGAGTCCCTAGGGAGAACACCTGTGCTGTCAGTCCGACGGGGCACCATATATGGGCATGGAATCCCCAGGAGAACACGTTTCCGTCCTAACCTCATGAGCTCGTGACGGGGGCACCATATATGGGCATAGAGTCCCTAGGGGAAATAGATTTCTGAGAAATTGATTGCGTAATCGAAGGGGAAATGGATTTCCGAGAACTTGATTGCGTAATCGATTGGGAATTTCATTGATCTAGGATTAATGACGGGGCTCCATTTATGGGCATAGAATACTAACGAACACCATGCTGTCACCTAACCTGACTCTAACGCCGAACGGGACTCCATTTATTCATGGTTTATTAATATCTGATGGATGATGTCAAGGTCGATTTATTTGTTGTTGTTGTTGTTGTTGTTTGGCCAAGTGTAATGACACTGGGGATGATTTACATAATCGCTAGGGGAATGTATTGATCTAGGGGAAACTAAATTTCCAAGGTCGATTTATTTGTTGTTGCTGTTGTTGTTGTTCGTCCAGGTGCACGCTAGGGAGAATGTTATGATCCAGGAATAGGAAACTGGATCACGTGTCTCCTTCTAAACCAATCAGAGAGTAGATTACATCTCATTCTAAGCCAATCAGAGGGTCGCTTACATATGGTTTCCCCCATTACATCGCAATTCGCCCTTGAGATTTCATATATAACGGACATGTATTGTGATTAAATTATCAGAAAGTATTGTGACACAATGGATACAACAAAGAATATTATTGATGAGTTAGGAGCCTTGGCAACCTCAATTTACCATGTGAGTTCTGTTTTAGTACATTTTCATTTTTATTTTCAAAATAAAATTATTTTCCTTGGTCACCCTCCAGTATATTCAGGTGAATCCCCCCCCCTCCCACTCTAATACATACTCCACTGTGATATCTTTATACTCGCTAGAAAGCGTAAAATATGTTCTTTTTACCACTCCACTATGCTATCTTTAAACTCGCTAGAAAACGTAAAATATGTTCTTTTTACCACCTAAACCTAACCACCGTAACATCCGTTGCTCTGTTGTCATTAAGCCGCTCTGTTTTGACATAAAGCTCCGCGCAAGGTTATAATTAGTTTGTCACCCTTTTCCTGTTTGTTTACGATAGCGGCCTAGCCAAAGGGATTGTTTTTCCCGTCAAATTAAAAACAGTTTCACGCAGAAAGAGATTACTGTTAATTAAGCTTGTGGGCTCGCAACCTATATGGAAGAGTGAAACGAGTTATTTTCCAAAATAATTGCTAACAATATTTTTTAGGACAATATGTAAAAAGGGGGGGGGGAGGGGCCATGCCTCAATTCTATCGCCATCATTGTAAAGTGAAAAAAACAAAACTGTTTCTTCGCGTGAAAAGTAAGGGGACAGGTTTAAGAAAAAGATAGCTTTATTATGTGTAAATTGAATATCATTTACATCCAAGATCGTAAATTTAAGGCCTATAAGCTATTGGGTTAACAATCTTTTATCTATTTTAAAGCCTATAGACGGGAATATTTAAAAAACATTCTCAACAAGAAAGAATAGGCACATTTCTCGTAAATTTTGCTTTTTGCATTGCTTTTGGCTTAGGGGGAGGAGGCTTCTTAGTGATAAATGCTTTCTAGACAAAATTATGGCTAGGGGGAGTACTATTTCTTTTTTTTATGCTGTGAAAAAGGGGGAAATTATTTCAATACTAATTTTTTTCTCTTCTTTTAAGGCCAATTATGAAGAATGTATTGTCCCCCTCCATTGAAGAGAGCAAGAGAGGACGAGGCAGCCCCCGTGAGACCATCAATTAGTAAGTATGATTGCCCTTACACGACCCCAAAACAAAGCAGGAGGGATACAGGTCCATCTGCACTCCATGAGCAAGGTGAGAATGTGACTATCCCTGCCCTACACGGACAAGATGCTGCCCCCTTGAACCCATGTTATGCTGCGGGGCCTTCTGTGGTCCTATTACAATCCAAAAATGCGCACCCTTCAAGCCCCAGTCTAGCTACGGGGCCTTCCGTGCAATCTGCAATGCCTGGACCTTCAAGACAAGCCATAGGCCAAACATCGGCTCCTTCTCACGCAATATATGAGCTATCAGCTCCCCGTCAAGTGTCAGTGCACTCTCCTTAACTGTCTCCGTCAAGTGCTGAGCCTTCCATGCAAGATAGAAAGGTTGGCCCCTCCAGGCAAGTCTTAGACCAACCAATGGCTCCCTATCGTGTAATTTCCAAGCCTCCAGCTTCCTGTCAAGTGGTTGATCAATTTGAAGACGTGAGTAAATTTTTTTAATCAAATAAGCTATTTTTTAGCTGTTAGAGAGCCTTTTACTCTTTACTTTTGTCTTTTCACTTTTTTGATTATTCAGGACCAGGTTATAGAAATATCTAAACAAAACTATTTTTCAACCTAATACAAACTTGTCGAAGACATTAAAATGTTATTTTCACTATAATACCCCCTTCCACCCCACACCCCTTGTTTTAAATTTCACTGCTGCCCCCCCTCAGAGATATCTAAATATAATGTAATTATTTTTTTGCTTGTCAAAGAAACCGCTCTTTTCTAATATTTACTGTTTTCTCTGCCTACTGCAGACATCTTCGCTATTTTTCAACCTCATAATAATATTTTTCGCTAATTTCTAGTTTACTGTTAGAGAGCCTTTGTCTCGCCATTTGCATCTAATAATGCTATTTTTCACTAGAATATTATAGTTTTCCCCGAGTTTTAAGGGACTTAGAAGTAAGCCTTTTTTTAACTTTTTTTAGGCCATTCTTTTCATCACAGTAAGAGCGTGTCAGAGATATTTTTTCAACCTGATAAAATATAGCGTTCCCCCTTTTGAATCATATCAAGTGCATGTATTCACCCTGCTAAATTCTCTTAGTGGAGCCAAAAAAGGCACTATATCCCGGACATAATTTCCCATAGTAAATAGCAAAATCTTTGCGTTAAAAAGTGCTTTATTAACGAATGCTTAATCTTGCTTCTACAAATATTATAAAAATAATTTTCTATCGGAAAGAGTTGTATATCATGAGAAGAGTTAGACTACCAAGTAAAGACACCGTTTTTTTTCCAAAGCAGATATGGGCTATTAATATGAAATTTTTTGAGGGGTTGTTTGAACAAAATCAAAACCTACTATGTAATGTTTTAGATTTTCGTTAAGTTGGAACTTTCAGAATATACTGAGTAAACCAAATGCTACTGCTAAGCACATGTAAATAATAATCCAATTTTTTAAAAGCAGTAGGGGTGATTTAGACACTTTGAAAATAATCTATTTTTCATTTATTGGTTGTCCTGGTTCCATATTCGCCATCCCCCCTGCTCTTCAGTTGGAGAAGGAGAGGACGCGCATATGGAGCTCTACAACAATGAAATGTCAAAGCAGGGTACACTCGTTAATTCACTTGAGTTTAATACTAACGATTTTTTAAGTGATTATTTCAATGTAGATAATAGCACAGTTGAGCAGGGGGACTTACCTTTATTGAGTCAAAACACCTTGAAGCTTATAGACGATTTTACCTGGGAATTAACAGGGAACCCTCCTCTAGCCCCAGATAACCTACTTCCACTTCAATCGAATGAAGTGGCTTCCCATACCCTTATTATTGAACAATATGGGGGAGAGGATGTTGATAATAATATACAAGAGGAGGTGGGGGGTGGGAGAGGGCATGTTGATAATATAGAAGAGGGGGAGGGGGAGAGTAATAACCAATTTATGACATTTCCCAAATTTCAGCTATCAAATACAATTTTAAATACAACAGTTGTCTACACTGCAACTTTTGGTGACCCTTTTAATTCGCTTTTGTGTGGTAATTTTGCGTATGACCCCGTAGAAATTGTGCATAACTATGTAGATAGAATTCGTGCACTGCTAGAGAACCAAATTAAATTGTTGGGATGGGGGAGGGATTCAATTTAGGTTTCTATTGTTTTAAAGGTGTTTTATTTAAATGAGGGGAAAAGTGAAGTTTACCATCATTATGTACATACCGAGATGCGTGTGATCTATCCAAATTTAGAGAATTTTGAGGGTGCTTTTTCCGAGTGGATAGGTCATATTATTACTTATCCCGAGAATTATAACGGAAATGGGAGCGGGTCAGTAGTTCTTTATGTCGAAAATTCAAGTGTTAATATTTGTAAATTTAAGAAAGATTTTATTTTAAGAGGGGGGCATGGGGGAGGGAGGGCAATTGAATTAAAATATAATCCAGATTTAGTAGGTTGTCGTGGTGTCCAGCGGATCTGTTTTGAAACAGCTCAAAAATGTTTCAAGTACGCTTTCCTCATATCAGCATTTCAGCCTCTAGCAGATGACGCTACCAAGACGAATTTAGATCACTGGGCTGTACATGGGAAGGAGGGGTCCAATTTCCCCATTGTAGATTTCACTTGTTTAGAGGGAAAATACCCAGTAACGCTAAGATCTATTGATATTTTTGATAAGGCCAATACCCATTTAAATATCGGCGTTGCTGTGGTTCAATATGAAACTGAATTTGAAGATGGGGTTCGTTCAAAAAAGAAGGGGGTGGTGTTCCCAGTAAGGAGCCCGTCGATTGAATTGGTCAAACACTGGGTTTGGTTGTTGTACACACCACCTTCTATTGACCTTGCCAATTCAATTGGCCATTTTAACCCAATTACAAACATCAGTAGAGTTCTGGGGGAGGGTAAAAAGGGGCTGGGGGTATTTTTCTACTGTCCGACATGCCTCTCTCGATTCCGTACCAATATAAAGTTGCAAAATCATATTAAGCACTGTAGACGGCATGGCTACAAGTCAGTGGAAATGGTTTCAGGGGATAGGGCCATTTTACGTTTTAAAAAGTTTCAAAACACTCTCCTCCAGAGCAACAAAATATCTTTGCATTGTGAGGCTAATCTGGTGGAAGTGAACGATCCTCGATTTCCAAAGCGAATCAAAGAACATCAAGCTATTGCAGTGTCTTATGCCTACGCCCAAAGAGACAATTCTAACACCATGCGGTTGTTATAAATAGTAAAAACATTGGATGAGGGAGAGTGCATGATCAAGGCACTGACTAAATTAATTGCCACAGCTAATGACGCTATTTCTCGTTTGAGAAATACGCATTACCCTATGGTGTTGTCTGCAGAGGATCGTCTCGTGATTAAAAATCAAAAAATATGCTGGGTTTGTAAGCGGGAGTTTGAAGAGGGGGATAAGGGGACTAAAGGGACTAGAGGGGGGAGGGGGAAAGTCAGAGACCATAATCACTTGTGGCAGGACATATCCTCTGGGGGCAGTAATTTTAGAGGGGTAGCCCATCAATCGTGTAACATCAATCGTGTTAGCCAGCAGTTTTTTATCCTAGTTTTTACCCACAATGCAAATTATGATTTAAAATTTATTTTACCGGCAATGGCACGTATGCACAGGGAGGGAGGAGGAGTAGACATTCCATGGGTAAATAATTCATTTACCTATAACATCATTCCCAAATCGGCCGAGAAGTTGTTGCTTCTCGAGCTGAAATGGCAGGTAGTAAATAATGGGCATACGCGTTGGAATAAAATCAGGTTTTTAGATTCCTTTAGTTTTTTTCCCAAGGCATTGAGTCAATTGATTCAAGTGCAGAAAAGCGACAATTTTGATAGCTTTCCTTTGCTTAAACAGCACTTTCCAGACAGTGAAATGTATGACCTATTGACCTGTAAAGGTGTATACGCATACGACTATTACTGTTCTGGCGCTCGCTTAAGCGAGGTGAAACTACCTCCAATTGAAGCTTTTTACAATTCACTCACCAACAGCGAATGCACAGCCGAGGACTATGAGTTTGCCAAGAAGGTGTGGTCTAAGGGGAATTGTAAAAATGGGTGGGATTATTGTAGACTGTACTTGGCCAGTAACGTTTTAACTCTGTTGGACATAGTCTGCAAGAACACAGACCAAATCTATTCAGAGTTCGGGCTAGATATAGGTTATTATTTTTCCACATCGCATTTGGTGATGGACTTGATTTTAAAAATTAGTAGGGAGGAAATAGGCTTAATCACTGATGTAGATCAACACCTTTTTGTATAGCGTTCAATGAGGGGAGGGTATGTTTTTCATGGGGATCGCGTCTTGTCAACCGATCCGAGCGGACAAAACAGCACCGGTGCAAAGTCAAATGCAGTGTTCTTGGACATGAACTCATTGTACCCCTCGGAAATGTCTCACTACTCTTTTCCATGTGGGAACTATCAATGGATTGAGAATCCTTGTGAGTTCCCCGACATTACCACCGTCGAGGACAATGGATCACAAGGATGGTTCTTTGAAATTGACGGGCATACTCCACTGGCGCTTCATGATTCAGTCAGAGATTTAGTTTTTCCCTGTATCAATCGACCAGTGACCAGGGACTCACTGAGCCCCTACAATCGATCATTGGTCGAGGATATGGGGATGCACTGGACCCCCTCTAAGCAAAAACTGATTTCTGATTTGGACCCTAAGGTGAATATCGTTGTTCACCATGTGCTTTTGCACTGGATGGTGAACAATGGTTTCAAGATCACCAAAATACACAGGGTCCTGCAATTCAATCAGAAACCATATTTGAAGACGTCTATCGACACTTTTGTTGATAAACGCTCTAGGGCAAACTCCAAATTAGAGAAGCAAATGTGCAAACTCATTCTAAATTCAACGTTTGGCAAAATGTGTGAAAGCGTACGCAACAGATCTAGCTGCGACGTCGTGACTGACCCTCTAGAGTGTGCACGAGTTATTGCCGACCCCAATTTTACATCGTTCACGAGCATAGAGGCTGGCATGGTTCTTCTACACAGGAAAAAGAGAAATGTGGTACTGAACAAGAATATAGCAGGAGGTAGTTCAGTACTTGAAATTTCCAAAAAGCTCATGTTGTCGTTTTTGTACAATGTGTGCAAGGTGCAATGGCCAGGGGAGGGGGAGGTTCAAGTTTACTATGGGGATACAGATTCTCTGCTGTTAAAGGTAAAAACCAAGGATTTATTGGGAGATTTAGAAAATGGGGAACACATCAGCTCGCGGATGGATTTCACCAACTGGAATCCGTCCCTCTACCCCGAGTTGGTGAAACGTCAAGCCCCCAACCAACTACTAATGTTAAAATCAGAGACGGGGAGTGATTTGATATCCAGGGGGTGTTCCCGGGTCCTAAAGTTTATTGCGTAGAAACTCATAATGGGGATGTAAAGCAGGCGTGTAAAGGGGTGCCTAAACATTTTGTAAAGAGCAATTTCAACATGAGCGTTTACAGAGACTGTGTAGAAAGTAGCCTAGTGCCGAGAGCACAAGTGCTTGCAATTCGCTCTCTAGAGTATAAAAATTATACTGTAAGAGAGGAAAAAAATGCAATGTCGTGTATATCCGACAAAGTCTATGTGCTCAAGAATGGTGAAAGTGTACTGCCACATGGCCACTACCTTATTTCAGACCGAGTTGAATGCATAGACTATCGCAATCAACTTGGTCTGGATAAATTAACCTGAATTTGACTCTAACCTAACCTAACCCAACCACTAACCTTTCATAAATTAACTAACCACTAACCATTCATAAATTAACTAGCCTAACCCAACCCAACCACCTTAACCCAACCTAACCTGCAGCAGTGACGACAACTATTGTACTGTTTCGCCCCCGCGGCCGGTTTTCGGCCCCCGCGGCTCCCGGGGGTGGACGGTCCCACCCGCGGCCGGCCTTCCGCCCCGCGGCCCCAGAGGTAAGGAGGGGGGTCCCCCATTAAATTCATAATGTTCAACTGTGCTGCTATTTTAAAGTTCATGTTCCAAGTGTTTTTTGTTGTTTTCAAGTGTTGTACAAATAGTGTGTGTTTACTAATGCACATAAAGTGTTCTTGCTGGACAAAAAGTGTTTTTTAAGACAATAAGTGTTGTTGTTGCTCTTGCTGTTCATGTTTGAACAAAAGTGTTTTTTTATAATAAATGTTGTACATAAAGTGTCATTTTTATGTTGTTGTTGTTCATGTTGAACAAATAGAATTTTCATGTTGAATAAATGACCATGAAATATTGTTTTTGTCAGGTTCTTGCTGAACAAGTATTATTCTTATCTTGTTGTTGTTCATGTTGAACAAATAGAGTTTTCATATCAAATAAATGACCATGAAAATATGTTTTTGTTGTTCTTGTTAACGACGTACTAGATAGATCTATGGGAAAATTACTACTACTTATTCACTGGACACGTATGATTTACAGTTAGTTGTAGTCCGACTGTTGTCAACAACAGCAGCATCAGCATGTATCAATTTAAAACACCCTTCAGATCGTTTCTGTGTGGTCCCTCAATGTCGGGGAAAACAACACTTTTAGCTAAAATAATTCAAAATTGTCAGAAAATGTTTGTGGAAAAACCAAAAAAAATTATTATTGCTATAGTATTTGGCAGGAGTCCTACGATCAAATAAAAGCTATTGCCACAACCATACCAATACAATTCATACGGGGACTTGATGTTTTCAATAGTATTGAACCGAACTCGTGGTTGATTATTTATGATTTGGCTGAAACCATTGAACAGTTTTCACAGGAAATGCTACAGCTGTTCACCGTTCGCTCCCACCATGAACAGATTTCCATAACCCTAGTTCTACACAATCTGTTTCATCAGAGCAAATGTATGCGAACCCTTGCATTGAATTGCACTATCTATATTATCTATCGAGTTGTTCGTGATTTTAGCTCGCTAATAGCTCTCATTAAACAGATATACCCCGGCGCCCCTAAATTTCTGCTGTCAGCGTACACTCAGGCGACTAACAAGCCCTACGTTTACATTTTGCTGGATCTTAATCAGAGCACGCCCGAGGATCTACGTGTAGTCACTGACATTTTCGACAAAGAAATCACAGTATATCTTCCGGTGAACAGTAGAAAAGGCTATTAGTTGACATTATGACACTGAAGAAACTACACGAACAACGGCATTTATTTTCCGTTTTAGCCACTTCAAAACCTCCACTCAGGAAGGCTATACTCAAACATGGTTTTGACAATGATTTCATTAATCTAATATCTGAACTTTGTTTAAATTTAACCGAGGGCAATGTTCAACTGCCAGAAGGCGTTGGACAACAGACAAAGCAACATCGTTCCACTTTACGCGCCTTGGCTTGTAAAAACAAGGGAAAAATTTTTAAAAGAAAACGTCTCCTTCAAGCTGGTGGTAGCTTTTTCACACTTTTACTGCCAATAATTGCAGGACTTGTAAACAGTTTTCTCTAGAGAATGGCTAAACCCTATAAATTGACACCATTTGAACTTGTCCTCTCGCCCGTCGAACATTTTGAAGACAATCTAAGCAAATTCATTAATGATGAGAATATTGCCGATGACAAAAAACTGCTTTTACTTCAAGATGCATTGCGACGTGTGGACAAACATAGACCATATCGTGAGAAACCCACCGCAACTATTACCGATCCCTCTAAACAGGAAACATCTCCTCAAGATTCTGCAGTGCAATCAAAGGAGAAGGAATTGAATTCAATTGTATCGAAAATTGGAAACCTATTGCCAGTGACCTATCGAGAACAGAGTAAAAGCGTATTATCATATCTCATGTTGGAAACTGATGAACATCAAGTTCAAGTCGACAGCACAGGGAAACGAATTATAATTCAGGGAAAAAGTTATAATCTAGTTGATTTAATTTGTGATATGGTGACGAATCGTAAAGGACTTTTATCATTTGACAATAACCTATACAAGTTTCTAAATGCATCAAACTTTCCCAAAAGTCTTATTGGCAATAAGCAAATTCTAAAGAAACTAAGAGAATATCGTCTTCCAACAACACCAATAGCATTTAAAAAAGAAGAAGATTCAATATTTGAAAATACTAGCAGCAGCAGCAGCAGCAATGATTTTATAACACCTGTGGCTGCTAGTCAAAAGCGAAGACGAATTGATTCACCCACCAGTGTGCAAAAGGGGAGTGGACATTACACTACATGTTTGCGTTCAAAATGGATGAAGTTCTGAAAGGTGTCTATGAAAATATTGGTGAAGCGGGAAATTTAAGGTCTCCCAAAACGCTTTCTAAAGTTGTCTCTGACAGCACATTAAAAAAAGCAAGAGAGTATCTAGAGAATGAGCCAAGTTACACACTGCATCGTAATCACAGGCTTCGTGGCAAACAATATCAACAAACTAAAGCCTTTTTCCCTCTGCATATAATGCAAACGGATCTTTTAACTTTAGACGCAATTCAACGGCGTCACAATGCACCCTACAAATATATTCTGGTGGCAATCAGTGTCTTTAGTCGCTATGCCTTTGCCATTCCATTACGGTCAAAGAGAGGTGTTGAAGTTGCTCAGGCCATTGAAAGTATTCTTGAACAGGATTGCTAAAGAAAAATTCAATCGGATCGAGGTAGCGAATTTGTTAATCCCCATGTGCAAAAGGTTCTATTGGAATATAATACATCACTTTATCATAGTCACAGCCCGATAAAGGCAGCATTGGATGAACGATTAATAAGAACGATTCGTCTATTAATTTCAAGATATTGTACACTGAAAAATACATCTGCTTTTATTCATGATTTAGATAAAATCATGCGGATATAAAACCATCGACCTCATCGATCTCTGTCCAACTCAAGCCCTCGGGAGTTCATTACAGTGAAAATACATTTGATGCTTTTCTAAAGCAATACTCCAATAGTGAAAAAGAAAAAAAAATGTGAAGAAGAAATTCAATGTTGGTGATACTGTTCGAATTAATAGAACCACCAATATTTATGAAAAGGGGAATTATTTATGGAGCACCGAACTTTTTAAAGTGTCCAAAATCCTGGACACCGAACCCACGACATAGCGACTGCGAGACACCAAAGATGATGAGATTCTCGGCGGTTTTTATGAATATGAACTGCAAAAAGTTAGAAACACTAGTGAAATTTATCAAATTGAAAAGATATTAAAGAGTCGTACTCGTAGGGGCAAGAGACAGTTGCTTGTTCCATGGCTAGGATACAACTCTAATTTTGATTCTTGGGTCAGTGCTGAAGATATTAACAATGCCCAACGATTTCTATGTGATTTTCATGTCCAATGTTTCTGATCCTCTCTACAATGACTTGAATAGAACAAGTGATTTTTGGACAAAACTCTCTCCCACCATCAAATTCGAGGGCGCGTATGAAGTGGCTCTTGTCGACTGTATTCTCAAAAATACCTACGACATCCTGAGAAAAGATCGTAAATATGATATAAAAATTAGACCCTATGATTGGCCGCCACCACCCTCAGGTGATCAAGAACAAATTCAAAAAATCAATTGGATGAATTATCCATATATTGAATTACCCTACGAGGAACTCACCTGTATGAATGATTTATGTCGTTCTATTAATAAAAGAATTTCCGCTCACAAAAAAGGAGCTTTTCATTTCAACTATTCAAAGGAGGAGGGTAAGATCTTTATTAGTTCACCTATTGCCGATGAAAAGGTTATTCTCAATGATAACCTAAAGGATGTTCTTGGCTTTAAGCTCAATATAATCAATGGTAAAAGTGCCGGAAACACTAATTTCATTTTTGCTGACTACCCGCCTGCCTTCTCCACGGACACTTGTATATTTCTCTACGCCTCATTCGTGGAAACATCTTGGGTTGGTAATTCAAATGTTCCCCTCCTACGAGTTCTTGAACGAAAAACCAATCAAGAACATATTCACCACTACAATATAAAGCATCTTCAATATATTCCCGTAAACACTTCCTATTTGGAACTCTGTCAGTTAACACTACGAACAGAATTGGGTGACCCTCTAGCAATTTCAAAAGGTTTGGCTGTGATTACATGCCATTTTCGGCCCATCGCTCAACAACAACAAGATGTCTAATAGAAAAGTGGTATTCATTTGTCCTAATATTGACTGCTATGTTAATACTCTTGGCCCAAGACAACAGGGCAATGGAATGAACTATTACAAAGGTCGCTCGTCAATATCTGGCTACGGTCTTGGCAGTTGGTTTGCTAAGCTCTCTCGCTCTGCACTACCTCTGGCTAGAAAATATCTTGTACCGGCTGCGACAGATTTTGCATCCTCTACACTATACGATTGGGGCTCTGGCAAGGATTTTAAAAAAAGTGCTTCGGAAAATCTCAGGTCCAAGGCGCGAACCCTTGGCGAGAGATTAAAACAAAATGGAAAAGGTTTAAAAAGGTCGAGAAACACTGCATCACTCATCAGTCTCCACTCAGGTCAGAAAGGAAATACATCACCACTCTTGTCAAAGAAAAGCAGGAAAAAGCCGACACGTAGTGTAAACAGAAGAAGAAGCCCCAGGAAGAGAATTGTTAGATCGAAACTAGATTTATTTTCCTAAGATGTCCTACCTACCGCATTAGGATTCTCAACCTTCAATCACCTCATCATTGAATCTATTCAATGCAGAAAATGTTGATGTGAGTGTCAAGCATGGATACTATGAGCAATTTTATCCACAACAACCCCTCTCTGATAATATCCACTTTCAAATTTATTCCAATGAAGACTCCTTTATGGACATGTCTTCAACATTTATAGATTTACAAATGAAAGTCCGAAAATCCGATAATACAATGCCAATTCGGGCCGATGGAATATTCTATGAAAATTGTATATTACATAATTTATTTCGTCAAATCAGTGTCTACATCAATGGCACGCTGGTGAGCACAAGCAACAATCTCTCAAATTATACAAGCTATATGCAATTCATGTTGATGACACCCAAGTCATACAAGGAATTGAGAGGCACCTCTAATGGATATGAATATATTACTAATACTGATAGTACAGATGCACTTAAAAATGCTACAACTAGCGAATTACATCTAGTTGGAAAAATATATCATGAAATATTTAATATATCCCAATGGCTGCCGCCCAATGTTAAAGTGGATATAAAACTGGCCAACCCTTCTATCTTGCATGGAAGGCTCAGCACTTGACGGAGACAGTTGAGGAGAGTGCACTGACACTTGACGGGGAGCTGATAGCTCAGATATTGCGTGAGAAGGAGCCGATGTTTGGCCTATGGCTTGTCTTGAAGGTCCAGGCATTGCAGATTGCACGGAAGGCCCCGTAGCTAGACTGGGGCTTGAAGGGTGCGCATTTTTGGATTGTAATAGGACCAAAGGAGGCCCCGCAGCATAACAAGGGTTCAAGGGGGCAGCATTTTGTCCGTGTAGGGCGGGGATAGTCACATTCTCACCTTGCTCATGGAGTGCAGATGGACCTGTATTCCTCCTGCTTTGTTCTGGGGTCGTGTAAGGGCCAGAAAACTTAATAATTGATGGTCTCACGGGGGCTGCCTCGTCCTCTCTTGCTCTCTTCGATGGAGGCGGGCTAATACATTCTTCATAATTGGCCTTAAAAGAAGAGAAAAAAATTAGTATTGAAATAATTTCCCCCTTTTTCACAGAATAAAAAAAAAAATTAGTACTCCCCCTGGCCATAATTTTGTCTAGAAAGCATTTATCACTAAGAAGCCTCCTCTCCCTAAGCCAAAAGCAATGCAAAAAGCAAAATTTACGAGAAATGTGCCTATTTTTGCCTTGTTGAGATTTTTTTTAATGTTCCCGTCTATAGGCTTTAAAATAGAAAAAAGATTGTTAACCCAATAGCTTATAGGCCTTAAATTTACGATCTTGGATGTAAATGATATTCAATTTACACATAATAAAGCTATCTTTTTCTTAAACCTCTCCCCTTACTTTTCACGCAAAGAAACAGTTTTGTTTTTTTCACTTTACAATGATGGCGATAGAATTGAGGCTGCCCCCCCCCTTTTTACATAATGTCCTAAAAAATATTGTTAGCAATTATTTTGGAAAATAACTCGTTTTCACTCTTCCATACAGGTTGCGAACCCACAAGCTTAATTAACAGTAATCTCTTTCTGCGTGAAACTGTTTTTAATTTGACGGGAAAAACAATCCCTTTGGCTAGGCCGCTATCGTAAACAAACAGGAAAAGGGTGACAAACTAATTATAACCTTGCGCGGAGCTTTATGTCAAAACAGAGCGGCTTAAAGACAACAGAGCAACGGATGTTACGATGGTTAGGTTTAGGTGGTAAAAAGAACATATTTTACGTTTTCTAGCGAGTATAAAGATAGCATAGTGGAGTGGTAAAAAGAACATATTTTACGCTTTCTAGCGAGTATAAAGATATCATAGTAGAGTTTGTGTTAGAGTGGTAGGGGGATTCACCTGAATATGCTGGAGGGTGACCAAGGAAAATAATTTTATTTTGAAAATAAAAATGAAAATGTACTAAAACAGAACTCACATGGTAAATTGAGGTTGCCAAGGCTTCTAACTCATCAATAATATTCTTTGTTGTATCCATTGTGTCACAATACTTTCTGATAATTTAATCACAATGCATGTCCGTTATATATGAAATCTCAAGGGCGAATTGCGATGTAATGGGGGAAACCATATGCAAGTGGCCCTCTGATTGGCTTAGAATGAGATGTAATCTACTCTTTGATTGGTTTAGAAGGAGACACGTGTTCCTGTTTCCTATTCCTGGATCATAACATTCTCCCTAGCGTACAACTGGACGAACAACAAAAACAACAAATCAATTGATCCTGAAAGAGGTGTTATTGACCCTGTCCCCGTTAGACTCAATAATCCAGCAATTGTTGATGTGAACTCTTGTTGACATCCAAGAAAACAACAAATAAATTGACTAACACTCATAACCGTCCACGAAACATCCATCAAAGTGAGAAAAATCCTGTTTTTTCATTCTCAGTGAAATAAACCATCTCCCTAGGGACTCTATGCCCATATATGGTGTGGGATCGGACTGACAGCACAGGTGTTCTCCCTAGGGACCCTATGCCCATATATGGTGTGGGCGTGGGAGATATTAGGTCATTCCTACTTACCCTACCTAATTAAAAATCAAAGCTATGTTCGGAATTTCAATATGTATTATTGGAGGGTCTTCATTGGGACCCTCAGACCCATGCCTCCTGTCCCATCACCCTATCCCCAGTTTAATTTGAATAGGGTTTTTTCTGCGTAGTATGTTTCAAAGTATTTTTATTCAAATAAATCTTGAATATTGGACAGAAAATGTTTGCTAGAAGTAAGTAACTGGTAATATCAGTAATTGGTAATGTGGTAATATCTGATAAGTATGATCTGGTAAGTATACACTATGAGTAAGAAGAGAAGTTTAAAAGTTATAACGTTTAGTGAATTGGTAAGAAATGCTGAACAGTTGTCTATCAATCAAATTGTTAGAATATAAAACAGCGTTTTAAAGTCGTTTTAGTTACAAACAATGTGGTTTTCTAGTTAAACTAACGACTGTAAATTGTTTTTCAGGCTGCTGAAAAGTAAGATACAGCGATCTACTATCCCTCAGATAAGTACCCCTCAACTGCTGATAAGAGAGAGGCATTTTGTGGAAATATCTAAGAGACGTTTGTTGACCGCAAAAGCTACAAATATTCAAAACTCTGTGCTCACTGTCATGGCACCATCTAAGTCCTCAAAGCTACAACTAAGCAATCTAAAAAAATATTCCAGCCAACCTTGTACCCCTGTTGGAACACCAGGATCGCCTCCAAAGTCCCCACGCACTCCACCAGGAGAAAACCAAGATCAGAATTATATTGTTGGAGTATTTGTCAAATCTACTAACTGCTGGAATGTAGCCAAGCTAACAAGAAAATTTAGTAAATTATTTACGGGTCATGACCCAAGTTTTTCATCACTGCCCGACATTCCAAATTCAACTTCTCCTGCGAGATTAAATCGTTTAGCTCGGTCACCATCTAGTGATAGTTTAGAAGGGTTGACAGAAGTACATTTATGCCCAACTGCACAGCAAGAAGTTACGCAGGTTTCTGAATCGTCGGATGGCTTGGATCCTTTGGATATAGTTTAAAGCCTCATAACCCTTTTTTGTATAAGAAAGAAAGGGGATGGATTTGACTAAGGAAGACAACTTTTCTCGTCCAATATATAATCAAAAACCACAAAATTTTCAACAATTTTGTATAGTACACACTGGGGTTCTTTTTTCACCAAACTTGCTCCTGGTAGCAATGTTACTACCGCTTCTTTTTTTTCTTTTCTTTTTCTTCCACTAGCCATACGAATGAAAGAAACCGAATGGAGTCTGGAATTGAACCATTTAATCCACCAAAAATTTATCAGAGATTTATCAAGATGACACGAACTAATCTTGCGATGGGCCAAGTTGCACATTTGAGTACCATTCCAGTTTTTTGAAGAAGTACACTTGTCAATGAAGTGTCTTGTCCAAGAAAGTAGGAATCGAAATTTCAGCTCATTCCTTTTAAATGGTCAATTAAAATTCGTCATACGAAAGCAGCTGATTTGATTGAAAACAAAACGAAATTTAATGTCCTTTTTGTCGAGAAACGTGCCAGTCAAAAGGGTTAGCACTACAGGGAACTCCCAAAGCTGCCGAATTTCTCAAATGATGTTTATTTTGAGCTGATTCCTAGTCGTTTTCCTAGAAAATAAGCTAGACAATTTTCCTGAACTTTAAAAAAAAGTTCTGAACTTTGAAAGAAACTTCTAAACACAAAATTCACATTTATTGATGATGTAACCTTCATTAAACTTGAATGTCTCTATCTCTGGGACAAAAGGGAAGAAGTTGAATTGTTTTTCTTTAATTTCTGGGAAATTCGATGTCGGCTTTTAGTTTTCTATGCTCTTATTTAAGATCTATAGGTTTTGGTAACACCGCTCAATCAATTATAAATGGTTTATCGTAATAAACTAAAAAAGTTTAAAATGGACGAGATAGAGGGTAATCCTTTAAGATACCGCATCACCTTAAGCAGTTGATCATTATTATTATATAGAATTATTTAATTGGATCTGAGACCCTTATCAGGGAATAGTTATATTCTAGGATTTTATTTCATTTAAACATTGATCATACCGCCAAAACATTCAAAATTTTAAGCTTAGTTCTTAGTTTTGGAAAATAGAGATCAAGTCGATTTGAAATAAGCTTAGATTTTATTAATAAAAACAAGAAATTAGAAACATAACATCCAAAATCAAACATGCTTGATGACTGCTGGTGTCGTGCTATATTTTATTTTTATAATATCTGGTATCTAATTACGTAATAAATGCAAAGTCAAGGCAAATAGCTATAAAGCATGAAGCAACATTTTTCTCTGTATGATATTGCCAAATCAAAAAGGTGTTTTTCATATCCTTATATTCCACACATCCAAAATCTTATTTTACACGAACAATTAAAAAACAGGAATATACGAAAAAAATTTCTTAAATGTGGCCTCGCAATAAGATCTATGCCTGTATATATAGGGGGCAAAACAGGCACTGAGAAATGTACATGTAGGTGCTATAAAACTAAATCAACACGTTAAAAAAAACAAAAAAACATTCAAATATAAAACTGTTGCCCATCATTCAAAATTAAGCCATGAGAGATGCTGCGCACAAGGCAAACACCACTTCCAACAAAAAGAAAGTCCAACCCACCCCAGAGACCTACATCCCATGATAATAATAATAATAATAATAATAATAATAATAATAATAATAATAATAACAGTAATAATAATAATAAGGAAAATATAATTCATCTAGACATTAAAAAATGTTAAAAAAAATTGAAGCTACCAAATGAGTAACATTCTCGTGCCGACTCAGCAAGGTCGGCTCGTATTTCACACAATAGGAAAAGTGGTTAGCAATCTTATTTAGCAACTAGCGTCTAAGAAGAAACCTAGAGAGTATATCAAAAGGTGATAAATACTCAATTTTGATTAATTGCATCAATTGTCTGAGCAAGAAAGCTTTTAAATAAATCAGGATGATTCTCGAGTTGGGAAGTCTAAAACTTTTTTGGTCGAACAGTTCATTACAGATTCATTTTATTTACTACTGATTTAATATTCATTTTATTATTTTATTTTATTATTTTATTCATTTTATTTTATTCATTTTATTATTTTATTATTTTATTATTTTTTTATTTTATACATCGATTCATTTTATTTACTACTGATTTAATATTTATTTTATTATTTTATTTTATTATTTTATTCATCTTATTTTATTCATTTTATTATTTTATTATTTTTTTTTATTCATTTATTTTATTCATTTTATTATTTTATACACCAATTCATTTTATTTACTACTGGTGAATATGTATTTTAGCCTTAAAAACTATAAAAATTGAACTGATATGCAATTTCGCAACAAATTACGTTTTTATCTATATGTTTGTGATATCTTGCATTGTTCCATGGTCTATTGCAATAATCGTGTAGCATTTTGTTTATTAGACTTTGTATATTATATTTCAGTTTAATTGAATTGTTCTTTTTTGTCGACTTTTTAGGTGCTAATACAATCGGCTAAATCTCACTTTCTGAAATAAATTCTTCCAGAATGTTATATTCTTCTGCTCTGCCGTCTTTAGAATGGAAAAATTATTAATATTATTAATGTAATTATTATCAAAAATTCTATATATTGTAGGAATATCGCAGTTAGTTTAACTTTACCTTTAGCTGTATCGAACTGTATCTTGCCATAACAATTCCACAAAATTATGGTATCTTTGTTTATTATGCTTGAGATATTGCCAATAATTCACCAAAAACGTGTTTTTGCTTTTATAGCACCTAATCGTTTGTGGTAACGAATTGCAAATAAAAAGCCATCTAGGCTAATAGTACCCTGTTATATCTGTAGACTACCAGTGGTATCACTATTATATCTGGGACCAACACTGGCACACCTATTTGTTTTCCAACGCCATACCAACACCACTGGCAGTTTCGTTAGGGTTTGGTTACGCGACTGAACAATCAAAAAGGGCCATGGTTGCCACAACCTGTGTCATCACTAATATCTCTAGCTATCTTTTGGGAGGGTAAACGGACCCCCTTCCCCTGTCAATATACTAATGACGGTATTTCTCGTGAACTCTTTTCCTATCCTGCCTGGGTTCGGGAAAAATAATCTTACATATTTGTAGAAAATAACTCACTTGCATTTGCCGAAAGGTCACTCCAACAAAACATAAATCTATAATCTCTGAACAAAGACTTTGCAGTCAAGGAACAAACTACACAAACTCTGAAAACTGACTAAAACCAAAATCACCATTTCTGTACAAATAACTTTGTGTAGGGGTAGACCCTAGATTGAACCTGACTAATCCTATAAATGAGAGCTTCAAAATCAAACACTTTTTTAATACCATTAACTATAAATGGCCAAGTCAGGGAAGACAGAAATATATTTTAGCCCGAAAGTTTACTTATTGCAACACCACTGGCTTACCAATGGGACTTTGATTTGTAAGTGAAATGTATATTATAGGCAAATCTAAGCAAATATAATGACGAAAATAGAAACAGGTCATTTACCTGAAAAAAGAAAAAAAGGGGCAGGAGGCCCCAACCCCTCCCTCCGTAGGATAAATGACCACCCATGTGCCAAGCTGTTCCACCCTTACAAACATAAACAATGAACTCCAACTTTACAATATGCATTTGACGTCTTTCTTCACCAGCGTCTGTACTATTGCTTCCACAGCTTGGCTCAGGATCTGTCACCATCCACCCCTTTCTACTGAAGTACAACCATGGTCTAGATCGTATGGGCATCCGCATGAGGTTTGGAAAACTGAAGTCCACAAGATTAGCAGAAAATAATCGTGCTTAGCGTGATTAAATAAAAATTGAATCGCTTTCACGAATTTACATTTGAGAGAAGCATAGAATCAGGCTCTGGCCCTGTGGATGATACCAGTCATCAAGAAAAATTGGCTGAACTAGCCTCTTAATCTCCATCGGTGTAATTACCCCTTGGCATAATTTGAAATAAAGTATGGCCGAAAATACAAAGGAGTGTGGAAATCATAAAGATACAGGGAAATCAAGTAGAAATCCCAAAAAACCATGCATCAATTTCTTCTGGGTCCCCTCCCCTGGGATGGTCGAGTGAAGAACACTCTTTAAAGCCAGCTGAAGATGAAATTTGAATACGTAACTCAAGGAATAAGGTTTGCAGGAAATTATTGTTTATTTCCATGAAGAGTTAAAACCGTGAGTAAGGTTGTCGGACAAAGGTTTGGGTAAAATATGAAGCTACTGGGAGAGAGTCTTCCCCAAGGACTCAGGATCAGAGTGGCAGAATCTCCGTAACAGGGTCATAACGGGCCAACCAGTTGTCCGTTGAGCGAACCGTTCATCATTCATGGCTCTCCAAAGGGGCTCCTCTCCCCCAAAAGAGACAAAGTCTTCCTTAGAGTTGATAGGACTAGTCTCAGATTCCTTCACAAGCTTTTCCAATCCAACCCGAAATTCAATATCGCCCAATCTTTCTGTAACCCGTTGTAGTCCATTCAATTTTATTTTATGATTATCTGCAGTTTTCTTAATAGTTCATGGACCTTCTCCTCCCTCCTAAGATTTTTGTCTTACTGTAGTTTTGTAATTTCCCACTGGGTCTTGGACCTCTTTGTCCCCCCCCCCCTGAGCTATTTTTTTTCTTCTCGTAATTTTGTGATTCTCCCATTTTTTTATTTTCCGACACTGCAGGTTGAATCTGCAAATTTTGTCTCTTTTTTGTATTTCTTTTGTCTTTTTCACTTTTCTCAACTTTGTCAATCATACCAAATAAACATTCATTAAATCTAAATTTGGCTCCAGTGTCCATTATCTTTGACTGCATTACTATATTGTAGTTCCGTTTAATATTCATTTTCGTCTTTTTATTTTTCTTGTCTTTTTTCACAATATTAAATAAATCGTCATGAAATAGGAATTGGATCCCGACATTCGGTTTTTCATATTGGACCAGAACTTTACGAGGAAAAGCGCAGTACAATTAATTTCTTCTCATTTTCTCTAGCACAATGAGTGTTTCACCTTGATATTAACTTGTCAGCGTCTCATATTCGGTAAAAGTGTTCTGAAGTTTTCTGTTTTCTGACAATTTTCTTTTCTGTCTTCCTCCTCTTTTCGTTCTCTGGCTATTCTTACAGCCTCCTCCTTTTTCTCTGGCTATTCTATCAGCCTCCTTCTTTTCTCTCAGTTTCCTTTCTCTCTCTCTTTCTTTTCTATCTTCCTCCTCTTTTCGTTCTCTGGCTTTTATTTCAGCACCCATGAAATTTAATATATGTTGTGTCATATATACATGACTACTTTTTCGTTACCCTTTGCTGGACATGGAGTTCCTACTACTCCTGGTACTCGGTCCACTTTGATTCATTCCATCGTTGTAATCTCTCAATTCATTTCTGAATCTGTTCGTTGCCTATTCCTAGGTTCCGTATCTTTATTATCGAGGGGCTAATAACTGACCGTCGCAGGTGTCCCTTCCTTCGTGCCTCCGGCTGTGCCTCCGTGCCTCTGGCCTGCCTCCGTGCCTCCGAGACACCCGGCCTCGTTGCTTGTTCAAAAATTAGGGATTTTTTTATACTTAACAGGGAATTCGCACCAGAAGCTGGCAACACTGATTCTCGCCGTTGTTTGAAATTATTCTGATGTAATTTTGCTGATATGGAGGGCCCAGATCAAGAGGAACCAAATTTTAGGTAAGCCAAGCATAGGTATAGAGTTAGGGCAAGTGATAGTTTTTTTTGTGTGGGGGTGGGGGGGTCCAGCCTGCTTAAATAATAGGCTATACCATGCTGTGTAAATATAGGCTAAGCCTAGAGGAAGGGTATCTAAATAAAGGGTGATTCTGGTGCTCCAGCTGTTTGTTATTACCAAATAACACTTTCTTGAAAAAAAAAAATGGGCATAGTCTAGCGATATATCTTGGAATTAGGAGAGAGGGAGTTATACTGAATGAACTCCCATTAGGTAGAAACTTTTTGAGCGTAAAGATATTTTTTTTTATTATAATGTTCAGTTCGGATAAGAAATCTTTCAACAAATTGCCGAAATTAGCGATACCAACCACTGGCGAAAATAGAAGATGAAAATCATCACAATAAACCTGAAAAATCGAAATTTGTCTCAACTTTATACGAGAAACTTAATATTGTGGCCTACGTCATGGATGCCGGCAAGGAAGGGCAGGGGAGGGCATTACCCCCTAGAAATTTGGGACTATAAAGTAATTATAAGGAAAGCAAAGGAAAAGCAGAATAGGTAAAAACCATGGAAAAAATGTTTGTTGCCCCATTGTTGGATGCCTGCCAGTGGATTCTGACCCACAATAAGGAAAATGTAAGTTCTAATTTGTGACTGAGTAACTCCTAACCAGTTTTCCACAAAGGTTTTTTCTATATGATTTGGTTGGAACAAAAAAAAACAAAAAAAACATTCTCCATAGTAATGAATGGTAAGTAAATAACGATCCTTGTCAATAACGAAAGTATAAGAGCCTAACTATTGATAACATTCAGTCTAAGAATCAGCTTTTTATGGAGATCTTAAATATGTTTTTGTTTATTAGCAATTAGTGCAATTGTTAGAACACAAGAAAGTTTGTATAATTATAGAAAACACAAGGAAAATAACTTAATAAGGGGTAATTTTGACAAGAATATGCTGTCAACGTTTGCTTGCATTTGAAGATTTGCCAGTGATTGCTCACTGTGTGAAACACCAATTTGAGAAAAATTGGGTTAGTGAGCCTGTGACGAACATAAACAATTCTAGGTTTTGTCTTGTCAAGACTTCTGACGGCTCCATAACACCAATAAAAAAATCCACGCTGTTGTGGCTTCTGAGGGAAAGCTCTGAGAAGCTGAGTAGTGACCGATTAAAACGGGTGATGGTCCAGTGCCGACGAGCAGGACTACGTGAGTCGCCACAAACCAATGCAGAGGTCAGTGTGAAATCGGAATTGCGTATCGGTGAATGGTGTGTTTACAGACCGGTTGGCAGGGGAAAAAGAGTAATAGTTGGGTGGGTCAAACAGTTTGGCTACTAATCTGGGCGAAGATGCCACTCTGTTGACACGCAGAATATGGAGATGCCGTTCCCTGACGACATAGGAATTCTGTGCCAGGGGTTCCGACTGAATGCTGATCTCACATTAACTGCCGCATTTGTAGACCAGGGTTACTGTGACTCCAGCCTGTATATCATGCATTCAGCAGAACCCGTTTCTATGGAAATCGGCACCAACGTTGTCTTTTGCTTTGACTCAGACGTCTTCACAAAGCTGAATTCATTTATCCAGAAGAAAGGGTTCCACTTTTTTGATGTCTCGTCAGCATCGCAATCATCATGTTAAAAATGGCACCTAAACCCAAAACTGACCTCAAGACCATAACCACCACCATCACCGTGTTCAGTGTGTCAAGAGAAGGAATTTTGTTTAACATTTATCAGAGGTAGTTTTTTTTTCCCTCCCCTCCTCCTCTGCACTCGGTGATATTTTAATACAAAAACATATAAATCTTGCAACTTTATACATTATCATATCACCTATACTTAAAAAAAAAAATTATTATATACCAGTCAATGTATTAGTGGACATGAAGGCCCACTACCATTTAACTTTTTTCTTGCCAAATATCGATCGCTCCCCCCGTTCCAGGGTGTCCTTCCCCCTCTAGGAGACGCTTTTCTGGTGGCGTTTTTACTTCAATTTCTTCAAATTCATATCCTTCAATTTTTACCAATACGAATTCAAATTTTAAAGGTGGTCTTCCAAAAGGCTTACTCTTACAACTTTAAAATTTTTTAACACAAAAAAATCATTTGCTCTCCCGTAGACTGGGTGTCCTCCATCCACAAGAAACCCATTCTTGCGGTGGCACTTTTTTCCTTCTTTTTTTTCTTTTTTTTCAGCCCTTTTTACGACCAACCTTAATCAAATAAAAAACCAAAATACAACCAACCCATCAACAAAAAAACCAAAAATAACCCACGTGCATGAGGGCACAGAACTGAACAGAATCTTGAACCATGTCTCCTACGGACGAGGAGGCCACCCACGGCTGGGCTGGTCCTTCAAGCTCAAGTGCGTGTGCCCCTCGTCCCCCATTTGCTTGAGTTCTTGATATAATTTTATGAGTCTCAAATGCATTCCAAGATCTATGGCAGCGGAAGCGATGAATACCATCAGAAAACTTGTTATGCTCAGTAGAAGACTTAGTAGTAGAAGACTTAGTGTTTATACTTCTGCTAACCGAGCTTAGTTTGATTTACTGAAGCTCATTTGTCCAGTTTCTTAGGGTTGTCATTTGAGCTGTGATTATCGAGATGATTACTGAAACGTACCAATAAATATCTGAGAAACTAGTTATATTTTTTAGTTGGTTGCTTTACTTAGCGCTTTTTACTAATAACTCGGTAGTAACAGTTTTTCTGACTGTTGCTTTACAGTTTTCTCTTCAAATACCCAAAGGCCTGTGTTTAATACCAAGAAAGTCGGATTCTAAGTACATTCGGGAAAAAGGGATCTGTGTGTCTTCCAGATTCTTTCGTGAGTAGAAGGGGAGGTGCTACTCGTGACAGGACATAATTTATGCATGTTTTAATGGTTTTTGTCAGTGAGAATTTGAAAAACAGGAATTTTGTCACATTTATGGATGGTTTTATGGATTTTGTCAGTGAGAATGAAAAAACAGGAACTTTGTCACATTTATGTCTGTTTTCATGGATGGTTATGTGTGTTGGTCAATTTATTTGATGTTTTTATGGTCTTTGTCAGTGAGAATGGAAAAACAGGAACTTTGTCACTTTCATGGACTATAGAGTCATTAGGGAGAAGACGTGGTTAATGGGGTCAATGTTATTGTTGTTGTTTTGGGCACGCGATAGAGTCATTAGGGAGAACACGTGGTTAATGGGGTCAATGTTGTTGTTGTTGTTTTGGGCACGCGATAGAGTCATTAGGGGGAACACGTGGTTAATGGGGTCAATGTTGTTGTCGTTCGAGGCAAAGTTAATGACACTTCCTTCCTGTTGTTGTTCGATGCAGATGTTATGAGTTTCCGGGAAACAGTTAATGTCACTCCCTTCTTATTGCTGTTCGATGCAGATTTTATGAGTTCCCGGGAGATCGCGTGTTTCCAGTATTTGTTGTTCAAGCCGAATGTTATGAGTTTCCGGGAAACAGTATTTGTTATTGTTGTTCAAGCCAAATGTTATGAGTTTCCAAGGTAACAGTTAGATCCCCCTTCTCAACCAATCAGAGAGCTTGCTTACATATTAGCGGCGGAGGGAGTATAAGGAGAGGATTTTTGCTATAGTTTTATCAATCTGTGAATAGAATTCACTAAGTTTTTAGTTAGCAGTGTAATAACATGAGTGAACAAGTAGAGTTAGAAATATCCTTTTATTGCAACTGTTCTATTTGTAAGGGCCATTTTCATGATTTTGAACATTCTCATGAACCTACTGAATGTTTAGACTGCATAGAGGCAGAGACAGATGAGAAGAATCTGGAGGAAACGAGAAGAAAAATTATATGTGACATGGAGAGAAATTTATATCGATTGCAAGTAAGCTCAGATAAAAGAAGGATTGATATGTTAGAAAAGGAGGACCAAAAGAAGAGACTAGTAAAAGAGGGCTTTCTCTATAGTGTAAAAGACAGCAGTGAAAACCTAAAGAAAAATGTATATAGTGCAAGATATAACTCGGATTATTATGATGATTATGCTCTAAGAGAAGAGAAAAAGTGGCCCTTTAAGAGACAACATAAGAGGTCATTCTACGAAAAGGATTTTAAACAACGGAAACCATGGTGGAAGAGTTCCCATATATGATTTACCGTTAAATCTAATTATCGATATGTATAATGAGTTTTATATTGTAATCGTACAATAAATTTGTTTGTACTATTTTAATTTTCATATACCAGATATATAAAGAGTGAGGATACCAGCAGAGACTTCTGTACATGAATTGTTCAGTTTGATTAAATCACCCCATAGAGTATTATCAGTCCATAACCAAGTCTTCTATCAAAGATAACAAAAAATAATTCATTCTTTCTAATCTTTATTCTCTTGAAATATCGATATTTATAACAGTTTTTAAATAAACTACATCTGGTTCAATTATCAGAATATCTATGTCTTCATCCTCCACTACCACTATGTCTACCAGAGGGGTGGTATACATTCAATTTCAACCTCAGGTTCATCATTTATTGATATATCAATCAATGGAGTGGGCCTGTATTCAAATAAATCGCCGCGTACTCCTATTGTAGGCAAACTAGGAGCCAACCGCTCGTCATCCTCTATACAAAGACGACCTGAAGGCCCCCGTCGTACCAGATCTTCTGATGTATATGGAAGACCATCTTCAGTATAATGTACTTCTAGCACATCATCAGTACCTTCGAAGGCTGTACTAGTACAAAGAAGGACCTCCTCATCAAGTGAGAGATCCCAACCAAGCCATACATCCTAAAAGATTGATAGCGCTATGATCAAAAACTAGAGTTTCCTGCGGAAAACCTATATTAGCTCAGATTTTACGGGGATAGTTTATTTTCGAACTAATATATCTACCAAAGGTTCAATACCTGAGTTAAATTAAGAGGTTTCAACTTCAGGAAAAAATTACATTTTGACAACATTTGACAATTTACTAAATTTATAGTTTTGTATAGTTTCAAAAATGTTTTCTGTCACTCATCATCTTTTAATCATTCACAAACAATACTAAAGAAAACCACTCTCCACGCTTTATCGATTTTAAATTATTAAGAAGGATATTATTTCTTTGAAATATGCATTTTACATTTTTAATTTTCATGCTTTTGATAAGTATCTTGTCCTTTTGGTGTAAATTGCAGCTGAAGGCTTATCGCAAAATCGCAGTTTCAAGTTTTTTCATATACTAAAATTGAAGGAAGCTAGAAAATGTGAAAAATTCTTTTTACCCGAATATTCTTCAGAGCCCAACCTAACTACGATCTGAAAACAATAATATAACTTATAGTTGAACAATTTTTTTTTAAATATCTCTTTTCTGACATCATTTGGAACTTGCAAATTATTATAAGTAGTAACTAATTACTTAATTTTTAATGAACTTATAATTAATTGAACCAACAATCCAAATTTTTTGATACCACAACAATAAATGGCAAACGAAAAAGAATATAAAAAACTACAACATTTTAAAAAGTACAGAGTTTGGCTCATGAAATTGAATAGAACAACGGACTATGACAAATAGCTTCAGAATCAAAATCTAACCGAGTCAAATAAAGGTCCATCCGTTATTTTTGGTTATTCATCCCCCCACCAAACAAGCAGTGCAGTTAAAACCTACTTAGAATCTATACTTAGACCGTGAAAATAGAAGAAACTAAATTTTCTGTAAAGTTATGTCTAGAGATAGACTTATTAGAGTGACAGAAACTTTTTTTCCACAACCCACAAGAGGATATTTTTCAAGTAAAAAGTAAAGAGCTGCTACACTAAATCAACGATGAACAGAAATAATGTCGAATAATTTGTCAAACGTAAACCTATATCCAATGATATATTTAATAGAGTGACAAAAACTTTTTCCACAAGAGGTTATTTTTCAATTAAAAGTAAAGAGCTGCTACACTAAATCAAAGATGAACAGAAATAATGTCGGATAATTGTTCAATTATGCCTAATGATATATTTAATAGAGTAGTAAGTCTAGCTTTGACAAGTGTGTTAGAACATCTAGAAAGAAGGTATCATATCTAAAAATTAGTATTTTTTTTACCCCCCCCCCCAAAAAAAACACTTTACAGTCATTTCTTGTTAAAAAAATCTTTAGTCATTAAGAAATTTCAACGACCATCCTGTTGCAGAATTCCTATCAAGTCAAACAATAAAGCAAAAACGAAAACACCTAAAAAAACCCTAATTTTAAACGGTTTCTGGGAAACAAGGTGAAAGTAAAGTGCAATTGGTCCGAAAGTAACCATAATTCTAAAAAACAGAATTTTAGTAATTATAGATACATGAAAATGATTGGCTTTATACGCTGATTCCAAATACATAAATTTCCTTAGCTTTAATGTTATCCGTCAAAAGCTAAAACCTTGAGAATGTTAGCCTCGACATGTGATTGGTTGCAATTCCATTTTTTTAGCCAAGCCTTGACCCCCCTAATTAAAGGATATGAATTAGAACCAAGGGAAGGTAATTTCGTCATATTTTGCGTATTTTCGTTGGAAAAACACTGAAAAGCCATATTAAGAGCTATATTTGTGAGTTTTTCACTGAAAATTCCATTTTTCGTGCCAAGCCTTGACATTCCTAATTAAAGGATACGAATTAGAACCATGGGAAGGTAATTTCATCATAGTTTGCGTATTATCGTTGGAAAAAACACTGAAAAGCCATATTAAGGGCTATATTTGTGAGTTCTTCACTGAAAATTCCTTTTTTTCGCCAAGCCTTGACATTCCTAATTAAAGGATATGAATTAGAACCAAGGGAACGTAATTTCATCGTATTTTGCGCATTTTCGTTGGAAAAAACACTGAAAAGCCATATTAAGACCTATATTTGTGAGTTTTTCACTGAAAATTCTTTTTTTCGCCAAGCTGTGACCTCCCTAATTAAAGGATACGAATTAGATTCATGGAAACGTAATTTCATCGTATTTTGCGCATATCCGTTGGAAAAAAAAAACACTGAAAAGCCATATTAAGAGCTATATTTGTGAGTTTTTCACTGAAAATTCCTTTTTTTGCCAAGCCCTGACATTCCTAATTAAAGGATATGAATTTAGAACCAAGGAAACGTAATTTCATCATATTTTGCGTATTATCGTTGGAAAAAACACAGAAAAGCCATATTAAGGGCTATATTTGTGAGTTTTTCACTGAAAATTCTTTTTTCTGCCAAGCCTTGACATTCCTAATTAAAGGATATGAATTAGAACCAAGGGAACGTAATTTCATCGTATTTTGCGCATATCCGTTGGAAAAAACACTGAAAAGCCATATTAAGACCTATATTTGTGAGTTCTTCACTGAAAATTCCATTTTTTCGCCAAGCCTTGACATTCCTAATTAAAGGATATGAATTAGAACCAAGGAAACGTAATTTCATCGTATTTTGCGCATTTTCGTTGGAAAAAAACATTGAAAAGCCATATTAAGAGCTATATTTGTGAGTTTTTCACTGAAAATTCTTTTTTCTGCCAAGCTGTGACCTCCCTAATTAAAGGATACGAATTAGATTCATGGAAACGTAATTTCATCGTATTTTGCGCATATCCGTTGGAAAAAAACACTGAAAAGCCATATTAAGAGCTATATTTGTGAGTTTTTCACTGAAAATTCCTTTTTTTGCCAAGCCCTGACATTCCTAATTAAAGGATATGAATTTAGAACCAAGGAAACGTAATTTCATCGTATTTTGCGTATTATCGTTGGAAAAAACACTGAAAAGCCGTATTAAGGGCTATATTTGTGAGTTTTTCACTGAAAATTCTTTTTTTTGCCAAGCCCTGACATTCCTAATTAAAGGATATGAATTTAGAACCAAGGGAACGTAATTTCATCGTATTTTGCGCATATCCGTTGGAAAAAACACTGAAAAGCCATATTAAGACCTATATTTGTGAGTTTTTCACTGGAAATCCTTTTTTCTGCCAAGCCTTGACATTCCTAATTAAAGGATATGAATTAGAACCAAGGGAACGTAATTTCATCGTATTTTGCAAATATCCGTTGGAAAAAACACTGAAAAGCCATATTAAGACCTATATTTGTGAGTTCTTCACTGAAAATTCCTTTTTTTCGCCAAGCCTTGACATTCCTAATTAAAGGATATGAATTAGAACCAAGGAAACGTAATTTCATCGTATTTTGCGCATTTTCGTTGGAAAAAAAACATTGAAAAGCCATATTAAGAGCTATATTTGTGAGTTTTTCACTGAAAATTCTTTTTTCTGCCAAGCTGTGACCTCCCTAATTAAAGGATACGAATTAGATTCATGGAAACGTAATTTCATCGTATTTTGCGCATATCCGTTGGAAAAAAACACTGAAAAGCCATATTAAGAGCTATATTTGTGAGTTTTTCACTGAAAATTCCTTTTTTTGCCAAGCCCTGACATTCCTAATTAAAGGATATGAATTTAGAACCAAGGAAACGTAATTTCATCATATTTTGCGTATTATCGTTGGAAAAAACACAGAAAAGCCATATTAAGGGCTATATTTGTGAGTTTTTCACTGAAAATTCTTTTTTCTGCCAAGCCTTGACATTCCTAATTAAAGGATATGAATTAGAACCAAGGGAACGTAATTTCATCGTATTTTGCGCATATCCGTTGGAAAAAACACTGAAAAGCCATATTAAGACCTATATTTGTGAGTTTTTCACTGAAAATTCCTTTTTTTTCGCCAAGCCTTGACATTCCTAATTAAAGGATATGAATTAGAACCAAGGAAACGTAATTTCATCGTATTTTGCGCATTTTCGTTGGAAAAAAACATTGAAAAGCCATATTAAGAGCTATATTTGTGAGTTTTTCACTGAAAATTCTTTTTTCTGCCAAGCTGTGACCTCCCTAATTAAAGGATACGAATTAGATTCATGGAAACGTAATTTCATCGTATTTTGCGCATATCCGTTGGAAAAAACACTGAAAAGCCATATTAAGAGCTATATTTGTGAGTTTTTCACTGAAAATTCCTTTTTTTTGCCAAGCCCTGACATTCCTAATTAAAGGATATGAATTTAGAACCAAGGAAACGTAATTTCATCGTATTTTGCGTATTATCGTTGGAAAAAACACTGAAAAGCCGTATTAAGGGCTATATTTGTGAGTTTTTCACTGAAAATTCTTTTTTTTTGCCAAGCCCTGACATTCCTAATTAAAGGATATGAATTTAGAACCAAGGGAACGTAATTTCATCGTATTTTGCGCATATCCGTTGGAAAAAACACTGAAAAGCCATATTAAGACCTATATTTGTGAGTTTTTCACTGGAAATCCTTTTTTCTGCCAAGCCTTGACATTCCTAATTAAAGGATATGAATTAGAACCAAGGGAACGTAATTTCATCGTATTTTGCACATATCCGTTGGAAAAAAACACTGAAAAGCCATATTAAGAGCTATATTTGTGAGTTTTTCACTGAAAATTCCTTTTTTTGCCAAGCCTTGACATTCCTAATTAAAGGATATGAATTAGAACCAAGGAAACGTAATTTCATCGTATTTTGCGCATTTTCGTTGGAAAAAAAACATTGAAAAGCCATATTAAGAGCTATATTTGTGAGTTTTTCACTGAAAATTCTTTTTTCTGCCAAGCTGTGACCTCCCTAATTAAAGGATACGAATTAGATTCATGGAAACGTAATTTCATCGTATTTTGCGCATATCCGTTGGAAAAAAACACTGAAAAGCCATATTAAGAGCTATATTTGTGAGTTTTTCACTGAAAATTCCTTTTTTTGCCAAGCCCTGACATTCCTAATTAAAGGATATGAATTTAGAACCAAGGAAACGTAATTTCATCATATTTTGCGTATTATCGTTGGAAAAAACACTGAAAAGCCATATTAAGGGCTATATTTGTGAGTTTTTCACTGAAAATTCTTTTTTCTTCCAAGCCTTGACATTCCTAATTAAAGGATATGAATTAGAACCAAGGAAACGTAATTTCATCGTATTTTGCGCATTTTCGTTGGAAAAAAAACATTGAAAAGCCATATTAAGAGCTATATTTGTGAGTTTTTCACTGAAAATTCTTTTTTCTGCCAAGCTGTGACCTCCCTAATTAAAGGATACGAATTAGATTCATGGAAACGTAATTTCATCGTATTTTGCGCATATCCGTTGGAAAAAAACACTGAAAAGCCATATTAAGAGCTATATTTGTGAGTTTTTCACTGAAAATTCCTTTTTTTGCCAAGCCCTGACATTCCTAATTAAAGGATATGAATTTAGAACCAAGGAAACGTAATTTCATCATATTTTGCGTATTATCGTTGGAAAAAACACTGAAAAGCCATATTAAGGGCTATATTTGTGAGTTTTTAACTGAAAATTCCTTTTTTTGCCAAGCCTTGACCTCCCTAATTAAAGGATATGAATTAGAACCAAGGGAACGTAATTTCATCGTATTTTGCGTATTTCCGTTGGAAAAAACACTGAAAAGCCATATTAAGGGCTAATTTGTGAGTTTTTCACCAACAATTCCTTTTAGCCAGGCTTTTATAATCAATGGAACATAGTTCATTATATTTTACATATTTTTGATTTGAAAACACACCGAAAGGTCATATTATTTGAACTTACATCAAACGTTGGAGAGCTTACATTTGAAGAACTATCCATTATTTGCATATATTGTTCAATATTTCAACCTATACTGATTTCTAAAACTTCAAAACCCAGAAATATACACACTTAACGATTATCTATTCGCGAAAATCGTACTAGGTCACGCTATTAGAACAATAATTACCTCTCTATCTATCGCTCACAGGGAACAGATTCAAAACAATACTTCCTACACCATTTGGTCTAATTGCGACAAACGTGGCATGTCCAATGCAGATTAAAACCAGAAAAGACCAGAAACACATAAAAATAAGAAAAAAGGGAATTGCAATCAATCTTGTGTCGAAGCGCTAGCGCTGTCTAAGTAAAGAATGATGTGGGACATAACATGTTGTTTAGGTTTTTCTACATAGCCGGACACTTCATATAGAAGGTGTTGTCGTAGAAACTTCAAAACAGGCTCATTTGATTTGAAATTAAAGTGGATAATGCCCAATTCACAGGAGGGGTATGAAAACTATGGTTTTTAACAACGATATGCAAGACTAGAAAGAAAAGTCCTTAGGAGTTACCCCCCCCCCCTTCCACCTCAACCTTCGCTCTTGAAATCACCACACCCCCATACCCCCAAAACTCAAATTTTCCAGAGGATTTTAAAATCCTCCCCCCCCCAAACACAAAATTTCTAGGAACGTATCTTCATCATATTTAAATATTTTCGCTGGAAAACCTGCTTACCGAAGCGCTAGTGCTACCTAAGTTAAGAACTATGTGACTACAATATGTTGTTTTCGGTTTTTTCATCATAGCCAGGGCACTTTGTATAGAAGGAGTCATCGCAAAACTTTGAAAAGGACTCATTTGATTTGAAATTAAAGTGGATAGTGACCAATTCACAGGAGGGGGGCGTGAAAACTATGGTTTTTAACTATGATATGCAAGACTAGAAAGAAAAGTCTTTAGGAGTGGGGCTGCCCATCACCTCAACCCTCGCTCTTGAAATCCCCCCTAAAGTTGAAATCTAATCTAAACTAGCATAACCACAAAATTACACAATATTGCATAGAAATACCAAAACCATAGGTTAGGCTATGTTAGGTTAGGTTAGAAGTTAGCTTTCTCCACGTTTAAGTTAGGTTAGATTAGGTTAGCTTATCATGAGCGCTCATGATAAGCTAACCTAATCTAACCAAACTTAAACGTGGAGAAAGCTAACTTCTAACCTAACCTAACATAGCCTAACCTATGGTTTTGGTATTTCTATGCAATATTGTGTAATTTTGTGGTTATGCTAGTTTAGATTAGATTTCAACTTTAGGGGGGGGGGATTTCAAGAGCGAGGGTTGAGGTGATGGGCAGCCCCACTCCTAAAGACTTTTCTTTCTAGTCTTGCATATCATAGTTAAAAACCATAGTTTTCACGCCCCCCTCCTGTGAATTGGTCACTATCCACTTTAATTTCAAATCAAATGAGTCCTTTTCAAAGTTTTGCGATGACTCCTTCTATACAAAGTGCCCTGGCTATGATGAAAAAACCGAAAACAACATATTGTAGTCACATAGTTCTTAACTTAGGTAGCACTAGGGCTTCGGTAAGCAGGTTTTCCAGCGAAAATATTTAAATATGATGAAGATACGTTCCTAGAAATTTTGTGTTTGGGGGGGGGAGGATTTTAAAATCCTCTGGAAAATTTGAGTTTTGGGGGTATGGGGGTGTGGTGATTTCAAGAGCGAAGGTTGAGGTGGAAGGGGGGGGGGTAACTCCGAAGGACTTTTCTTTCTAGTCTTGCATATCGTTGTTAAAAACCATAGTTTTCATACCCCTCCTGTGAATTGGGCATTATCCACTTTAATTTCAAATCAAATGAGCCTGTTTTGAAGTTTCTACGACAACACCTTCTATATGAAGTGTCCGGCTATGTAGAAAAACCTAAACAACATGTTATGTCCCACATCATTCTTTACTTAGACAGCGCTAGCGCTTCGACACAAGATTGATTGCAATTCCCTTTTTTCTTATTTTTATGTGTTTCTGGTCTTTTCTGGTTTTAATCTGCATTGGACATGCCACGTTTGTCGCAATTAGACCAAATGATGTAGGAAGTATTGTTTTGAATCTGTTCCCTGTGAGCGATAGATAGAGAGGTAATTATTGTTCTAATAGCGTGACCTAGTACGATTTTCGCGAATAGATAATCGTTAAGTGTGTATATTTCTGGGTTTTGAAGTTTTAGAAATCAGTATAGGTTGAAATATTGAACAATATATGCAAATAATGGATAGTTCTTCAAATGTAAGCTCTCCAACGTTTGATGTAAGTTCAAATGATATGACCTTTCGGTGTGTTTTCAAATCAAAAATATGTAAAATATAATGAACTATGTTCCATTGATTATAAAAGCCTGGCTAAAAGGAATTGTTGGTGAAAAACTCACAAATTAGCCCTTAATATGGCTTTTCAGTGTTTTTTCCAACGGAAATACGCAAAATACGATGAAATTACGTTCCCTTGGTTCTAATTCATATCCTTTAATTAGGGAGGTCAAGGCTTGGCAAAAAAAAGAATTTTCAGTGAAAAACTCACAAATATAGCCCTTAATATGGCTTTTCAGTGTTTTTTCCAACGAAAATGCGCAAAATATGATGAAATTACGTTTCCTTGGTTCTAAATTCATATCCTTTAATTAGGAATGTCAGGGCTTGGCAAAAAAAGGAATTTTCAGTGAAAAACTCACAAATATAGCTCTTAATAAGGCTTTTCAGTGTTTTTTTCCAACGGATATGCGCAAAATACGATGAAATTACGTTTCCATGAATCTAATTCGTATCCTTTAATTAGGGAGGTAACAGCTTGGCAGAAAAAAGAATTTTCAGTGAAAAACTCACAAATATAGCTCTTAATATGGCTTTTCAATGTTTTTTTCCAACGAAAATGCGCAAAATATGATGAAATTACGTTTCCTTGGTTCTAATTCATATCCTTTAATTAGGAATGTCAAGGCTTGGCGAAAAAAAGGAATTTTCAGTGAAGAACTCACAAATATAGGTCTTAATATGGCTTTTCAGTGTTTTTTTCCAACGGATATGCGCAAAATACGATGAAATTACGTTTCCTTGGTTCTAATTCATATCCTTTAATTAGGAATGTCAAGGCTTGGAAGAAAAAAGAATTTTCAGTGAAAAACTCACAAATATAGCCCTTAATATGGCTTTTCAGTGTTTTTTCCAACGATAATACGCAAAATATGATGAAATTACGTTTCCTTGGTTCTAAATTCATATCCTTTAATTAGGAATGTCAGGGCTTGGCAAAAAAAGGAATTTTCAGTGAAAAACTCACAAATATAGCTCTTAATATGGCTTTTCAGTGTTTTTTTCCAACGGATATGCGCAAAATACGATGAAATTACGTTTCCATGAATCTAATTCGTATCCTTTAATTAGGGAGGTCACAGCTTGGCAGAAAAAAGAATTTTCAGTGAAAAACTCACAAATATAGCTCTTAATATGGCTTTTCAATGTTTTTTTTTCCAACGAAAATGCGCAAAATACGATGAAATTACGTTTCCTTGGTTCTAATTCATATCCTTTAATTAGGAATGTCAAGGCTTGGCGAAAAAAAGGAATTTTCAGTGAAGAACTCACAAATATAGGTCTTAATATGGCTTTTCAGTGTTTTTTCCAACGGATATTTGCAAAATACGATGAAATTACGTTCCCTTGGTTCTAAATTCATATCCTTTAATTAGGAATGTCAGGGCTTGGCAAAAAAAAGAATTTTCAGTGAAAAACTCACAAATATAGCTCTTAATATGGCTTTTCAGTGTTTTTTCCAACGGATATGCGCAAAATACGATGAAATTACGTTCCCTTGGTTCTAAATTCATATCCTTTAATTAGGAATGTCAGGGATTGGCAAAAAAAAGAATTTTCAGTGAAAAACTCACAAATATAGCCCTTAATACGGCTTTTCAGTGTTTTTTCCAACGATAATACGCAAAATACGATGAAATTACGTTTCCTTCGTTCTAAATTCATATCCTTTAATTAGGAATGTCAGGGCTTGGCAAAAAAAGGAATTTTCAGTGAAAAACTCACAAATATAGCTCTTAATATGGCTTTTCAGTGTTTTTTTCCAACGGATATGCGCAAAATACGATGAAATTACGTTTCCATGAATCTAATTCGTATCCTTTAATTAGGGAGGTCACAGCTTGGCAGAAAAAAGAATTTTCAGTGAAAAACTCACAAATATAGCTCTTAATATGGCTTTTCAATGTTTTTTTCCAACGAAAATGCGCAAAATACGATGAAATTACGTTTCCTTGGTTCTAATTCATATCCTTTAATTAGGAATGTCAAGGCTTGGCGAAAAAAAGGAATTTTCAGTGAAGAACTCACAAATATAGGTCTTAATATGGCTTTTCAGTGTTTTTTCCAACGGATATGCGCAAAATACGATGAAATTACGTTCCCTTGGTTCTAATTCATATCCTTTAATTAGGAATGTCAAGGCTTGGCAGAAAAAAGAATTTTCAGTGAAAAACTCACAAATATAGCCCTTAATATGGCTTTTCAGTGTTTTTTCCAACGATAATACGTAAAATATGATGAAATTACGTTTCCTTGGTTCTAAATTCATATCCTTTAATTAGGAATGTCAGGGCTTGGCAAAAAAAGGAATTTTCAGTGAAAAACTCACAAATATAGCTCTTAATATGGCTTTTCAGTGTTTTTTTTCCAACGGATATGCGCAAAATACGATGAAATTACGTTTCCATGAATCTAATTCGTATCCTTTAATTAGGGAGGTCACAGCTTGGCGAAAAAAAGAATTTTCAGTGAAAAACTCACAAATATAGGTCTTAATATGGCTTTTCAGTGTTTTTTTCCAACGGAAATGCGCAAAATACGATGAAATTACGTTCCCTTGGTTCTAATTCATATCCTTTAATTAGGAATGTCAAGGCTTGGCGAAAAAAAGGAATTTTCAGTGAAGAACTCACAAATATAGCCCTTAATATGGCTTTTCAGTGTTTTTTCCAACGAAAATACGCAAAATATGATGAAATTACCTTCCCATGGTTCTAATTCGTATCCTTTAATTAGGAATGTCAAGGCTTGGCACGAAAAATGGAATTTTCAGTGAAAAACTCACAAATATAGCTCTTAATATGGCTTTTCAGTGTTTTTCCAACGAAAATACGCAAAATATGACGAAATTACCTTCCCTTGGTTCTAATTCATATCCTTTAATTAGGGGGGTCAAGGCTTGGCTAAAAAAATGGAATTGCAACCAATCACATGTCGAGGCTAACATTCTCAAGGTTTTAGCTTTTGACGGATAACATTAAAGCTAAGGAAATTTATGTATTTGGAATCAGCGTATAAAGCCAATCATTTTCATGTATCTATAATTACTAAAATTCTGTTTTTTAGAATTATGGTTACTTTCGGACCAATTGCACTTTACTTTCACCTTGTTTCCCAGAAACCGTTTAAAATTAGGGTTTTTTTAGGTGTTTTCGTTTTTGCTTTATTGTTTGACTTGATAGGAATTCTGCAACAGGATGGTCGTTGAAATTTCTTAATGACTAAAGATTTTTTTAACAAGAAATGACTGTAAAGTGTTTTTTTTTTGGGGGGGGGGTAAAAAAAAAATACTAATTTTTAGATATGATACCTTCTTTCTAGATGTTCTAACACACTTGTCAAAGCTAGACTTACTACTCTATTAAATATATCATTAGGCATAAGTTTACGTTTGAACAATTATCCGACATTATTTCTGTTCATCTTTGATTTAGTGTAGCAGCTCTTTACTTTTAATTGAAAAATAACCTCTTGTGGAAAAAGTTTTTGTCACTCTATTAAATATATCATTGGATATAGGTTTACGTTTGACAAATTATTCGACATTATTTCTGTTCATCGTTGATTTAGTGTAGCAGCTCTTTACTTTTTACTTGAAAAATATCCTCTTGTGGGTTGTGGAAAAAAAGTTTCTGTCACTCTAATAAGTCTATCTCTAGACATAACTTTACAGAAAGTTTAGTTTCTTCTAGTTTCACGGTCTAAGTATAGATTCTAAGTAGGTTTTAACTGCACTGCTTGTTTGGTGGGGGGATGAATAACCAAAAATAACGGATGGACCTTTATTTGACTCGGTTAGATTTTGATTCTGAAGCTATTTGTCATAGTCCGTTGTTCTATTCAATTTCATGAGCCAAACTCTGTACTTTTTAAAATGTTGTAGTTTTTTATATTCTTTTTCGTTTGCCATTTATTGTTGTGGTATCAAAAAATTTGGATTGTTGGTTCAATTAATTATAAGTTCATTAAAAATTAAGTAATTAGTTACTACTTATAATAATTTGCAAGTTCCAAATGATGTCAGAAAAGAGATATTTAAAAAAAAATTTGTTCAACTATAAGTTATATTATTGTTTTCAGATCGTAGTTAGGTTGGGCTCTGAAGAATATTCGGGTAAAAAGAATTTTTCACATTTTCTAGCTTCCTTCAATTTTAGTATATGAAAAAACTTGAAACTGCGATTTTGCGATAAGCCTTCAGCTGCAATTTACACCAAAAGGACAAGATACTTATCAAAAGCATGAAAATTAAAAATGTAAAATGCATAATTCAAAGAAATAATATCCTTCTTAATAATTTAAAATCGATAAAGCGTGGAAAGTGGTTTTCTTTAGTATTGTTTGTGAATGATTAAAAGATGATGAGTGACAGAAAACATTTTTGAAACTATACAAAACTTTAAATTTAGTAAATTGTCAAATGTTGTCAAAATGTAATTTTTTCCTGAAGTTGAAACCTCTTAATTTAACTCAGGTATTGAACCTTTGGTAGATATATTAGTTCGAAAATAAACTATCCCCGTAAAATCTGAGCTAATATAGGTTTTCCGCAGGAAACTCTAGTTTTTGATCATAGCGCTATCAATCTTTTAGGATGTATGGCTTGGTTGGGATCTCTCACTTGATGAGGAGGTCCTTCTTTGTACTAGTACAGCCTTCGAAGGTACTGATGATGTGCTAGAAGTACATTATACTGAAGATGGTCTTTCATATACATCAGGAGATCTGGTACGGTGGGGGCCTTCAGGTCGTCTTTGTATAGAGGATGACGAGCGGTTGGCTCCTAGTTTGCCTACAATAGGAGTACGCGGCGATTTATTTGAATACAGGCCCACTCCATTGATTGATATATCAATAAATGATGAACCTGAGGTTGAAATTGAATGTATACCACCCCCTCTGGTAGACATAGTGGTAGTGGAGGATGAAGACATAGATATTCTGATAATTGAACCAGATATAGTTTATTTAAAAACTGTTATAAATATCGATATTTCAAGAGAATAAAGATTAGAAAGAATGAATTATTTTTTGTTATCTTTGATAGAAGACTTGGTTATGGACTGATAATACTCTATGGGGTGATTTAATCAAACTGAACAATTCATGTACAGAAGTCTCTGCTGGTATCCTCACTCTATATATATCTGGTATATGAAAATTAAAATAGTACAAACAAATTTATTGTACGATTACAATATAAAACTCATTATACATATCGATAATTAGATTTAACGGTAAATCATATATGGGAACTCTTCCACCATGGCTTCCGTTGTTTAAAATCCTTTTCGTAGAATGACCTCTTATGTTGTCTCTTAAAGGGCCACTTTTTCTCTTCTCTTAGAGCATAATCATCATAATAATCCGAGTTATATCTTGCACTATATACATTTTTCTTTGGGTTTTCACTGCTGTCTTTTACACTATAGAGAAAGCCCTCTTTTACTAGTCTCTTCTTTTGGTCCTCCTTTTCTAACATATCAATCCTTCTTTTATCTGAGCTTACTTGCAATCGATATAAATTTCTCTCCATGTCACATATAATTTTTCTTCTCGTTTCCTCCAGATTCTTCTCATCTGTCTCTGCCTCTATGCAGTCTAAACATTCAGTAGGTTAACCCCATTAACCACGTGTTCTCTCTAATGACTCTATCGCGTGCCCAAAACAACAACAACAACATTGACCCCATTAACCACGTGTTCTCCCTAATGACTCTATCGCGTGCCCAAAACAACAACAATAACATTGACCCCATTAACCACGTCTTCTCCCTAATGACTCTATAGTCCATGAAAGTGACAAAGTTCCTGTTTTTCCATTCTCACTGACAAAGACCATAAAAACATCAAATAAATTGACCAACACACATAACCATCCATGAAAACAGACATAAATGTGACAAAGTTCCTGTTTTTTCATTCTCACTGACAAAATCCATAAAACCATCCATAAATGTGACAAAATTCCTGTTTTTCAAATTCTCACTGACAAAAACCATAAAAACATGCATAAATTATGTCCTGTCACGAGTAGCACCTCCCCTTCTACTTTCGTGTCAAAGGAGCAGATTCCTTGTTTTTTAGTACAATTAAGAATCCGAGATCCAAGGGTGCGTCTTGGCACAGCCACTAAACAGAAAAGCAGGTATGATAAAAGGGAAAGGGACGTGTGAAGACGTGATAAAAGGCAACTTTTACCGCTGGTCAAGTCATATTGAATAGGGCTGCGAAGCGTAACGTCAATTCTTGGGCGGGAAATTCAAATAAGGATGAAACGTGGATGCGTAGACACGTTTTTTCGAAACTTTTCCGAATTGTTTTGGCCTAAAATATTTGACGTAGATCCTATTAATCCACCAGAAAGTTTTCACGTCGAAATAATACTAGGAATACTGACAATCAGTTGTTAGTTACAACTAAAAACCAAGTTTCACGGTACTTTGAATTTCGCACCTTGCTTTTTACGTCATCACCGCGCAGCCCTATGTTGTATAACTTAAAAACCGTGTTCCGGGATTTTTTTTGAAAATTTCGGGATTTTTTCTGAAGAAAAATCGGAATTTTATTTTTGAGCCGGTGGCAGCGCTGCATGTCTAATAGGAAAAAGTGACACCATCAGTGCCATCGTAGGGTTACCTAGTTTTTGCATGAATATCAACAACTTGCAGTCCTCCGTTCTTCTTCTTTAGGTACATATCAGTTGTTTTCAGTCTTGGGGGTTCTTTTCCTTGCCAAATAAACCCGTAAATGATTTTTTCCAAGTTTTAAAAGATCGCTTTTGAAGGTGCTGAAATATTCGACAGATACCGAATAACAGGCAAGCTGTATATTTTTAAATGTTGCGCCCTTTGGAATATGCGTCCGGCGTGCCTCCGTGCCTCATGCCTCCAGGTGTCCCTCAAAATGCCCAGTTGTTACCCCTCGTTTATTATCTCTGACCAATATTATCTCAAAATTCAGCTAACAACTATTATTTCAATTCACATGAAAACACTTTCTCGAATGTCAAACTTCCGGTCTTCTCCCGAAAATATGATATGTCTCCATTTTCCAATTATTTTCGTAAGCTAATTAGATGGGTGATATATTTACTCGTAAAATTTCGCTTTATTCTAACTAGGCTACGACCATTCAGACTTTCTTAATATTTTAATTGATTCCGTCTTTTTCCCGCAATTTTTTATATATATGTACAATAGCCTACTGCTATAGGCTAGTTAATTCGTATCTTCGGAAAACGCAGATTCTTTTAGCTATCTCCTGATAGCTTTCCTTAACTGGCTGCCACCACCGTTATATATGGGACCACCGCTGGTACCACTATTATATCTGGGACCAGCTATGGCACCACTATTTGTTCTCCAACACCGCACCAGTGCTGCTGGCGGTTTTGTTAGGGTATGGTAACGTGACCGAACGATCAAAAAGGACCACAGGGTGCCACAACCGGTGTCACCAGTAATATCCCTAGCTATCTCTTTGTAGGGTAGCTATACCAAAATCACCAATCAAACAGTTAAGGGGTAACGAACTGTAAGTAAGGAGCGACCCGGCTCAATAGCAACCGAAACTCTAAAAACCAGAATTTTGATACCCATAGATACATCAATAGAATCAGATTTTAATGCTGATTTCAAATACATAAGTTTCATTAAGTTTAGTTTTACCCATCAAAAGTTACTAGCCTGAGAAAATTTGTCTTATTTTCGAAAAAAGGGGGAAACACTCCCAAAAAGTCATAGAACTCTAATGAAAATCACACCATCGGACTCAGCGTATCAGAAAACCCCACTGCGGAAGTTTCAAGCTCCTATCTTTAAAAATGTGGAATTTTGTATTTTTTGTCAGAAGAAAGATCAAAGATGCGTGTTTATTTGTTTTTTTTTATTTCTTCATGGGGTGATCGTATCGATCCAGTAGTCCTAGAATATCGTAAGAGGGCTCATTTGAACGAAATTAAAAGTTCTAGTGCCCTTTTTAAGTGACCAAAAAATTGGAGGGCGACTTGGTCCCCTCCCACGCTCATTTTTTCCCAAAGTAACCCAATAAAAATTTTGAGATAGCCATTTTGTTCAGCATAGTCGAAAATTTAATAAATATGTCTTTGAGCATGACTTAATCCCCCACAGTTCCCAAGGGAAGGGCTGGAAGTTATGAACTTTGCCCATTGTTTACATATGGTATTGGTTAATGGGAAGTATAAAGACGTTTCAGGAGGGATTTTCTTGTGATAGGGGGGGGGGTTGGAGGAGGGGGTAACGGGGGAGAATCCTTCCATGGAGAATGTTTCCTTGGGGGAAGTAAGGGGGTGCCATTTCTATGAAGGGGGTGCCGGATTTCCCAGCATTATTTAAAAAACGATCAGAAATTAAATAAAAAAACTAGTTTTTTCAACTGAAAGTAAAGAGCAACATTAAAACTTATAAGAAACAGAAATTATTACGTATATGAGGGGGTTTTCCCCCTAGTTAATACCTCACCCTTTTCGCTAAAGTTTTTTTTAGTAATTTTTTTTAATTAACCAGCCATTGTAATTCAGGGGTTTGTGATTCGAACAAAATTCGAACTTAAGCGTAAAGAGCAAGTAATTCTGTACAAAGAACTTTGTGTATGGATGAACTCTAGATTGACCCTGCCAAGCTTCAAAATCCAACACTTTTTGAATATCATTAACTATCAATGGCCAAGTCCAGGAAGACAGAAATGTAGTTTAGGCCGAAAGTTTACTTATTGCCACACCACTGGCTTAGCAACGGAACTATGACTTCTAATTAAAAATTAAATTAAAAAAAAAACAAGTTTTTTTAACTGAAAATAAGGAGCGACATTAAAACTTAAAACAAACAAAAATTATTCCGTATATGAAAGTCGCTGTCCCCTCCTCAATACCTCGCTCTTTACACTAAAGTTTTTTATTGTTTTAAAAAATAAAGTTGTGTGACAGATTCAAACTTTAGCGTAAAGAGTGAGGTATTCAGGAGGGGACAGCCCCTTTCATATACGGAATAATTTTTGTTTGTTTTAAGTTTTAATCTCGCTCCTTACTTTCAGTTATAAAAACTTTGTTTTATTTAATTTCTGAACGTTTTGAATTAATGCAGCATTGATTTCGGCTCACCGTACATGAATAATTAAAACGAAATTTGCATATTAATTTTACTTTTTTGGCTAAATGGCTTTCTCGAAATTTGGTTCTGACGTAACTTACGAATTAACTTACGTAACTAACTTCTATATTCGTATGTTTTATTGCGTATATTAGGGAGTTTGCCCCCTAGTCGATACCTTGCTCTTTACGCTAAAGTTCGAATTTTGTTCGAATCACAAGCTTCTGAATCACAAAAGCTGGTTAATTAGAATAGATAGCTCTTTTGAAAGTACTAAAAAAAACTTTAGCGAAAAGGTCGAGGTATTGACTAGGGGGTGAACCCCCTCATATACGTAATAATTTCTGTTTGTTTTAAGTTTTAATGTTGCTCCTTACTTTCAGTTTAAAATACTATTTTTTTTTATTTAATTTCTGATCGTTTTTTAAATAATGCTGGGAAATCTGGCACCCCCTTCATAGAAATGTCCCTTCTCCCAAGGAAACATCCTCCATGGAAGGATCCTCCCCCGTAACCCCCTTCTCTGACACACCCCCCATCAGAAAAAAATCGTTCCTGAAACGTCTTTATACTTCCCATTAACCAATACTATATGTAAACAATGGGCAAAGTTCATCACTTCCAGCCCTTCCCCCGGGAACTGTTGGGGATTAAGTCATCCTCAAAGACATATTTATTAGCTTTTCGACTATGTTGAACAAAATGGCTATCTCAAAATTTTTATTGGGTGACTTTGGGAAAAAATGAGCGTAGGAGGGGGCCACGCTGCCCTCCAATTTTTTGGGTCACTTAAAAAGGGCACTAGAAATTTTTATATCCGTTCAAATGAGCCCTCTTACGATATTCTAGGACAACTGGATCGATACGATCACCCCTGGAAAAAAAAATAAATAAATAAATAAACACGCATCCGTGATCTTTCTTCTGACAAAAAATACAAAATTCCACATTTTTGCAGATAGGAGCTTGAAACTTCCGCATCAAGGTTTTCTGATATGCTGAATCCGATGGTGTGATTTTCATTAAAGTTCTATGACTTTTGGGGGTTTCCCCCCTATTGATGTATCTATGGGTATCAAAATTCCGGTTTTTAGAGCTTCGGTTACTATTGAGCCGGGTCGCTCCTTACTTACAGTTACCAGGAACTGTTTGATTATATTATAGGAAAATCTAAGCAAATTTAATAACGAAAAAGAATACGGGTCATTTTTCTAAAAAAAAAAGAAGAAGAGGGGCAGGAAGCCACAACCAACCCACAAACTCAAAAAAAAATATCTTGACGGTAATTCAAAATAATAAAATCAAAAAAAGTTTAAGGCTATTATTAAAAAATATTAGTCATAGAAAATTTGAACAATTTAAGATATTTAATAAGTAGAAGGGGGTAATAATAGAAGAAAAGGAGAATATAACAATAATAATAATGAATAATAACAGAACACGTTAATAGCTCGTCTGAAAGAGGACTGACAGTTGTTTTTTAAGATTTTTTAATTTTTAGCTCTTGGGTCCAGGGTCTTAGTAAAGAGGAGAAAACAGGACCAAAGTGTTTTTTCGATCAACAAGGAGTCTTATATCTTTTTTTAAGAAAAAGGAAAAGAAAATCATTTTAAAAGATCGTTTAGTTACAAATTTCCACTGCACCAAAGCAAGCTCAATCTCAAAAATCTATATTTATGAAACAGTTCGGTAGGCAAAATTTATATATTCAGAGTCAGTGCATCTTATTTTAAAGTTAAGTCAAAAATATTTTCCTAACAATAAGTTTTTTTTAAAGTAAAGAACTATATTGAAACTTAAATCAAGCAAAACTAAATTAATCAAACAGTTCGTGGTAATGAACTGTAAGTAAGGAGCGACTCGGCTCATTAGTAACCGAAACTCTAAAAAACGGAATTTTGATACTAATAGATACATCAAAAGAATCAGATTCTTATACTAATTTCAAATATATAATTTTCATCAAGTTTAGTCCTACTTGACAAAAGTTACGCGCCTGAGAAAATTTGCCTTATTTTCGAAAAAAGTGGAAACAACCCATAAAAGTCATAGAACTTTAATGAAAATCGCACCATCAGATTCAGTGTATCAGAGAACCCTATTATCGAAGTTTCAAGCTCCTATCTTCAAAAATGTAGAATTTTTGTATTTTTTGCCAGAAGAAAGATCACGGATGCGTGTTTATTTGTTTTTTGCTTTGTTTTTTATTTTCCCAGGGGTATTTCCCAGAATATCATAAGAGGGCTAACTTGAACGGAAATTAAAAATTCTAGTGCCATTTTTAAGTGACCAAAAAAATTGGAGGGCAGCTTGGCCCCTTCCCATGCTCATTTTTTTCCCGAAGTCACCCAATCAAAATTTTGAGATACCCATTTTGTGCAGCTTAGTCAAGAATCTAATTAATATGTCTTTGAGGATTACTTAATCCCCCACAGTTCCCGGAGGAAGGGCTGCAAGTTATAAACTATGCCCATTGTTTACATATAATAATGGTTATTGGGAAGTATACAGGCTTTTTCAGGGGGAATTTTTTCTGGTGTGTGTGTGGGGGGGGGGGCTCGGAGTAGGGGTTACGGGGGATAATCTTTCCATAGAGGGTATTTCCTTGGGAGACGGGATATTTCTATGGAGGGGCGCCGGATTTCCCAGCATTATTTAAAAAACGATCATAAATTAAATAAAAAAACAAATTTTTTTCAACTGAAAGTAAGGAGCAACATTAAAACTTAAAACGAACAGAAAAGAATACGTATATGAGGGGGTTCGCCCCCTATTCAATACCTCTCTCTTTACGCTAATGTTTTTTTAGTACTTTCAAAAGAGCTATCTATTCTAATTAACCGGCCTTTGTGATTCAGGGGTTCGTGATTCAAACAAAATTCGAAGTTTAGCGCAAATAGCGAGGTATTCACTAGGGGGCGAACTCCCTAATATACGTAATAAAAACATTCGAATATAGAAATTCGTTACGTAAGTTAATTCTTAAGCTACGTCAGAACAAAATTTCGAGAAAGCCATTTAGCCAAAAAAGGAAAACTAACATACGAATTTCGCTTTAATTATTCATGTACGGTGAACCAAAATCAAAGCTGCATTAATTCAAAAACGTTCAGGAATTAAATAAAAAAACAAGTTTTTGTAACTGAAAGTGAGGAGCGATATTGAAACTTAAAACGAACAGAAACTATGCCGTATATGAAAGGGGCTCTCTCCTCCTAAACGCCTCGCTCTTTACGCTAAAGTTTAACTCTGTCTCACAACTTTATTTTTTAAAACGATAAAAAAAAACTTTAGCGTGAAGAGCGAGGCGTTGAAGAGGGGACAGTCCTATTCATATACGGAATAATTTCTGTTCGTTTTAAGTTGGTCTGACAACGTCGCAAAAAGAGTTAGGAGGACCTTGCAACATAGCATAAGTAGATACAGGGTGGCTCCAAACGCATTGCGTTGGAGAATAGACACTCTTCATGGCATTTTCTCCGAGTAAAATTCATATGGGCAAACCAAGCTCTAATTTTTCCTGGGAATACAAGCAGAGTATTATTTTACCCCATCCAGACAGTTCTTTTCTAACCTTTTTAATACATTCGTCTGGATAGGAGAGATAACTATTTCAGTGACCTTGTTTGCGAGTACTTAGACCTTAGACCCCCTGCAAACACATTGCTTATGAGTTTGTAAAATATCCCCCATAGACCCTTTATTTTCATAAACATTCCTAGAAAAACCTAATTTAAAATAAAATGATTGTTTTATAGTTAGAGAGGGAGAGATATACCTCCAAGGGAGGATTTTAATTCCAAAACATCCAAGCTCTCATTGAGCCACGAGATAAATACAGAATTAGTTCTAAGGGTCTCTAAGGGAGAGACGAGGGGAGGATGGAGGTAAAAATTGAGGTATAAATTTGTGTGTGTATATGGCTCTTGGGCTTTTGAAATACACGATCTATCTATCTATCTATCTATTGCAGGTAATTTTAAATTCGAGCAAGACTAGCGTCTTTTAGTTTGCTCTGATATATGTTTTGTTTTAAGAACAAAAAAGTGAGTTTCACTACAGAAACTCAAAAAGTTTTGGAACTCAAAACTCAAAAAACTACAGAAACAACTACAGAAAACTACAAAAAACTACAAAAACTACAGAAACTCAAAAAGTAAACGATACATATGACTTCCTAGCTGATTGGACAACTAATACCAAATATGACCGCCTTTTCTACAAGAACCTGTCTGTAAAAAAATGGGCAATTTAAATAATTTAAAGTCATTGTCCCTGTGGACATGAGAGTGATGTTGACCCTTGAGGCATGTCTATAAGATGCTTCTGTACAGAATGACTAACTTGAAGTTTTGATCTGATATCATGTAGGCTAAGCGGGGCCGGGTAGCAGAAAAAGGCAAAGGAGAGAGGCCAGTTGCTCTACAATCACTTTTGGTCCTTAAAAAGGACTAGTTTCCTGTTTCAAATGTACTTAGCCACTCCCAATTTTTATTTACCACCGATTCCAAAATGCCGTGGCCCGTAAAATTCTTTTGGCTTTTTTTTGTGTTTTTTTTGGCCCAGTTTTGAGAGGCATCGTTTTTTTTGCATTTTTGCGTCTGCACTGAGGTCTCATTTTCAGTTCAGTTCAGTTCAATATGGGTTTTAATTCAAAAAAATATATATAAAAATACACTTAACTTAGTTCCTTGTGCATTGATGCACGCTTGGGCCCGTAATAATTGCACACTCTAAATACAGCGTGGCCTCCTGTCCTCTTCAATTTCCACCCCGAACCGCCATCAAATAACAATAAATTTAACACAACTTCTCCTCCGCTCACACCCCTTGAAGTATCAAACTAAAATATGATAATTAATAATAATATCGAAAAATTCTAAACATAATAATAATAAAATAAATCTAGTAAAAAAATAGTTAATCTTTTAGATATTTTTTCACATTCTTTTTAAAGGAGCCGAGAGACCTATATGACCTCAGCTCTTGCGGAAGTGCATTCCACTCTCTAGCACACGCAATTCTAGGAGAAAATTCCGACCTAGCTGTCGGTGTCGGGGGTATGTAAATATCTGATGAAGATCGTGCATTTAAACTATGGATTTGTGATGCTAGTGTGAATAAGCCTCTAAATAGTGATGGGAGTGTTCCTGAAAAATATTTAAAACAAAAAACGGTGCAAGATAGTCTGTAAAGTGATGCCATTGATAGTCTGTTCGGTGCTGGGCCTAAACTTTGAAGTGCTTTATTGTGAACTGAGTTTAGTCTCTGTAAATGTGTCTTGAAATTAGATTGCCAAACCGTAGAACAATATTGAATGTGAGGCTTGATAACTGCATTGTAAATCAGGATCAGTTATTTTTTAGGGAAATGGTGACTGAGTTTTCTCAAGATTCCAAGGTTCCTTGAAAGCTTCGTCTCGACACTTGCTATGTGGTGTCTGAACGAGGGTTTTCGTCGATCAAAACCCCTAGGTAACGAACGTGTCCTTTTTCTGGTCTCTTGATAAGTCCACGAGAGGTTTCAATACCAATCACATCAGGAGCCAGCGAATCTATACGTGAAAAAATAAAACACTCGATTTGTCAATGTTGATGACTAGACGATTTGCGTCCATCCAGAGGTACGTTTCTTCAAGAATGTCTTGTAGCTTCGTTTTGAGAGACTTGATGTTCCATTCTGAGCTTGCCATAAGTGAATCATCCGCAAGTGCCGTTAGTTCGTCCTCGGCTTCTACTATAGACCCCGGCGTCGTTTGTGGGTGACATAGTTTGCAGCAATAAGGGCTACGACTTGCAGGAGTCAGTACTTGCTGAAGATCATTTACGTGAACAAGAAACAATACCGGTCCCAATTTAGAGCCCTGTGGCACCCCGCAATTAACTACGACATCATTTGTATGGTCATTTCCTGTGTAAATTCGACGATTTTCCAGGTAAGACTTAAACCAATCTAGGACTTGGCCACGAACTCCAATATGATCCAGCTTTCCTAGTAATATTTCGTGGTGCATGCTATCAAACGCTTTCTTAATATCTAGAAGCACTGCTGCAGGTAAAGCACCCGAATCTAGGATTCTGTTTACGAATAAACTTAGTGAAGTAAGGGCGTCTTCGGTTGAATGGCCAGCCCTAAACCCGAATTGGCGGCTGTTAAAAAAGCCTTTGGCCTCTAAATATTGGTAAAGCTGGTTTTTCATTGGCGTTTCAAAGACTTTCGAGAAAACTGATAAGATTGAGATTGGTCTATAATTTTCTGTGTCTGTATGACTTCCACCTTTGTGAAGAGGTATTATCTTTGCCTTTTTTAACATTTCAGGAAAAACCCCTTTATCTAATGAAAGATTTACAAGGTAAGTTAGCGGCTCAGCAATGGTCGTCACTACTGCTTTCAGTGCCTTTGTGTGGACCAGGTCGAAACCTGAAGCAGAAGAGCCCTTCAAATTTTTTACGAGTAATTCGAGCTCACCTGGTGTTACAGGACTCACTGCCATTGATTTCATACACTTCGGGCCAAGGTATTCTTTGTATGACTTAGATGCTATCCCGACGGAATTTGCTGTGGTATCGCCAATATTTGCGAAAAATGTACTCAGCGATGCGGCAACCTGTGTAGGTTCTGTAATTTCTTCATCATTCACGACCAATTTCGCTGGTAATGTGGAAGACTTAGTGGTTGGCCGTAGAACCGAGTTGATAATTTGCCAAACTTTTCGACCATCCTTCCCGCTTTCCGTCAGCTTTTGCTGCAGGTAGCCACGCTTTGCTCTTCGTAACACAGTCCGAAGGACTTTTCTGTATTGCTCATACTCCTCTAGCCGCGCTAAGCTCGGAAAGCGTCTATACTCTCCCCAAAGGTGGTTTTTCTTATTCACACAGGCCAGAAGACCATCCGTCATCCAGGGGCTAATTGGCTGGTCTTTTTTTCGTTTATTAGTTCTCGGGTTTCTCACGCAACACCTACTGTATACATCCATGAACGTCGAGTGAAATGACCCAAATGCTTCGTTTACATCTTGAATCTCCATTACGTTATCCCAGTTTAATTGCTCTAGTTCCTGTTTTAAATTCTTCAAGTTTTCCTCTGTTAAACATATAATCGGTAACATAGGGTTGATTCGGGACCTTATCTTAGCTGGTTCTGAAAGGGCGAGTGTTGCATGAATGGGGAAGTGGTCTGATGTGTCGCTGACGAGGACTGCCACCGACTCTGGGAGCAAGGAGCTGAATATGTTGTCGATAAGTGAATGCGTACTCTCAGTAACCCGTGTCGGAATCGTAACAGCAGGATATAGGCCTGAACCTGCCATATTATTTAGCAAATCTGCTGCTTCGGCCGTTAGCGGAATACTGAGGTTAATGTTGAAATCTCCCATGAGAATAAGCTCATTTTTTTACACTGGGCTAGCTCCAGAACTTGAGCCATATGTTCCATAAACTGAGACGTTGACCCTGACGGAGAACGATAAATTTCACCCACAATAAATTTTTTATTTGGGGACAGCCATACTTCTAAGAACAACGACTCGAAAATTCCTTCAGTATTTCGTGTAAGGTCTTGCCTAATTTGAACCGTGTGTGTGTCGCGGATATAAATTGCTATACCACCCCTTTTCATCTGTTTTCTGTGGAGAAAATGGCTAGTGTAACCTGGAATATCCAAAAGGCTTTCGGTTTGTTGTGTAATAAATGTTTCACATAGACCTATACAATCTGGTCTAAGCTCCCGACATGTCGACTCTAGATCAGAAAATGAGGAATACAGTCCTTGGCAATTCAAATGAAATACCGAAAGTTGAGAATCGGAAGACCTCCCAGTAATTAAATTAGAAATTACATATTTACTTTTAGGAAAATTTTTATCATCAAACAAATGGAAATCATTTTCTTGACCAATTTCTTGATCAAAAATAAGCTTGAGATTTAAATAAGACTCTTCTAAATTTTTTAATCTATCTATATCAAAATCTCTGATACCTCTCGGGGATGAAGCTGAAGAAAAAGTCATCACTTACCAACTGCAATCGGCGGTCCGTCGTGAAAATTCCAGAAGAGCAAGGAGTAAAAAACAATGAACATACCCAATTGAACTTCTTTATGGAACACTGAAAGGAAACAAAAATAAACTAGATACCTTGAATTTTGGGAACATGAAAAAAGAGAAAAGAAAATTGAACAAATATGAAACAAAAAAAGAAGAAAACAAAATTTTCGCTTTACATCCTTCACTGCCATACAACTTAAAACAGAATTACTGTGCGGCTTCAACAATAATTCAAAAAACTTCTCACGATATCACGTACATAAAAATTAAATATCGGAGAAAAAAAAATGACAAAACTACTGGTCGGAAACAACCTCCTCTGGGTCATTTTTGGCAAACAGTTTTAGCGGATCGAAACAGTCATCATCGTATTTAACCCACTGCTGTGAGCTTTTTGACTTTTTTGTCTCCAGCCAGAGTTTTACGTTACGCTGGACCACACGAGTCTCACTGACCTTCTCTGCTCCCTTTGCATTTTTTAGCTTGTAACCGAGAGCCAATAATTCCTTTCTTCGCTTTCCTAATTCAGCAGGTAAGTCAGTTGACACGCTGTAGCCCGTTTTCTTTAGTTTACCACATTCTTTAAGAATCAATGAGCGATCATAATTCTTGAGCTGCACGAAAATAGGCTCAACTGTTTTTTTCCTACCACTCTGCAGACTAGGACCAACACCATCATCAGACGCGGTGGATTTTTTGACCCTACTGATACCTATTTGATCAGGATCTGCAATCCCGAGTTTTTTTCCGAAGAAATTTTTTACTGTATCACGAAGATTTTCAGATTCATTTGGCGTATCGATCCCGTGAAGCAGAATATTTTTTCTCCGTGTATGTAAATCCACTCGAAGTGCAGACGATTTCACCTTAATCAGTTCCAATTTTAACAGCTTATTTTCAGTCTTCAACACCTTATTTTCTTGTTGTAGCATCGAAATCGTAGCAGTTAACTCATCCATTCGCTGGTCAAAATGCTCTTTTGTTAGTGATGTAGCCATCTCTTATTTTTTCAACAATAATGCCGCACAATTTAAAAAATCCTTAAAAAGTCATGAAAGGAAACTTACTCGCAAGGGCCCGTAATTTTTAATATCCAGATATTACTTAGGGCCCACTTTTAGCAATCGCAATCAGTCAAAACTTATTATCCAAATTGTTTATCCAAGCAGCGTCCTTTGGGCAAGTGACGTAGCTAATCCAAATTCATTTCACACTAGGAGACCTTCACTGTCTGAATGCTAACAGGTAACTGGCTTTTTTTTGTGTTTTTTTTGGCCCAGTTCTGAAAGGCATCTTTTTTTTGCATTTTTGCGTCTGCACTGAGGTCTCATTAGCACAAGGACTCAAAATACCAGGGATAGTAAGGATTGATGGTAGAAGAAAAAGGCAAAGGAAAGAGGCCAGTTGCTCGACAATCACATTTGGTCCTTAAAAAGGACTAGTTTCTAGTTTAAAATGTACCTAGCCACTCCCAATTTTTTTTTACCACCAATTCCAATATGATGTGGCCAGTAAAATTCTTCTGGCCCTTTTCTTTTTTTGTTTGTTCCAGCTCTGAAAGGCATCATTTTTTTGTAATTTTGCGTCTGCACTGAGTTCCCATTAGCACAAGGACTCAAAATACCAAGGATAGTAAGGATAGATGGTAGAAGAAAAAGGCAAAGAAGAGAGGCCAGTTGCTCTACAATCACATTGTGTCCTTAAAAAGGACTAGTGTCCAGTCTCAAATGTACTTAGCCACTCCCAATTTTTTTTTCACCAATTCCAATATGCCGTGGCCAGTAAAATTCTTCTGGCCCTTTTCGTTTTTTGCTTGGCCCAGCTTTGAGAGGCATCATTTTTTTTTGTATTTTTGCGTCTGCACTGAGTTCCCATTAGCACAAGGACTTAAAATACCAAGGATAGTAAGGATAGATGGTAGAAGAAAAAGACAAAGGAGAGAGGCCAGTTGCTCTACAATCACATTTGGTCCTTAAAAAGGACTAGTTTCCAGTTTCAAATGTACTTAGCCACTCCCAATTTTTTTTTACTACCAATTTGAATATGCCGTGGCCAGTAAAAACTTTCTGGCCCTTTTCTTGTTTTTGTTTGGCCCAGCTTTGAAAGGCATCATTTTTTTTGGTATTTTTGCGTCTGCACTGAGGTCCCATTAGCACATGGACTCAAAATACCAAGGATAGTAAGGATAGATGGTAGAAGAAAAAGGCAAAGGAGAGAGGCCAGTTGCTCTACAATCACATTTGGTCCTTAAAAAGGACTAGTTTCCAGTTTCAAATGTACTTAGCAACTCCCAATTTTTTTTTACCACCAATTCCAATATGCCGTGGCCAGTACAATCCTTCTGGCCTTTTCCTTGTTTTTGTTTGGCCCAGCTTTGAGAGGCATCATTTTTTTTGTATATGTTTGCGTCTGCACTGACGTCCCATTAGCACAAGGACTCAAAATACCAAGGATAGTAAGGATAGATGGTAGAAGAAAAAGGCAAAGGAGAGAGGCCAGCTGCTCTACAATCACATTTGGCCCTTAAAAAGGACTAGTTTCCAGTTTCAAATGTACTTAGCCACTCCCAATTTTTTTTACCACCAATTCCAATATGCCGTGGCCAGTAAAATTCTTCTGGCCCTTATCTTGTTTTTGTTTGGCCCAGCTTTGAGAGGCATCATTTTTTTGGTATTTTTGCGTCTGCACTGAGGTCCCATTAGCACAAGGACTCAAAATACCAAGGATAGTAAGGATAGATGGTAGAAGAAAAAGGCAAAGGAGAGAGGCCAGTTGCTCTACAATCACATTTGGTCCTTAAAAAGGACTAGTTTCCAGTTTCAAATGTACTTAGCCACTCCCAATTTTTTTTTACCACCAATTCCAATATGCCGTGGCCAGTAAAATTCTTCTGGCCCTTTTCTTTTTTTGTTTGGCCCAGCTTTGAGAGGCATCATTTTTTTTGTATTTTTGCGTCTGCACTGAGTTCCCATTAGCACAAGGACTCAAAATACCAAGGATAGTAAGGATAGATGGTAGAAGAAAAAGGCAAAGGAGAGAGGCCAGTTGCTCTACAATCACATTTGGTCCTTAAAAAGGACTAGTTTCCAGTTTCAAATGTACTTAGCCACTCCCAATTTTTTTTACCACCAATTCCAATATGCCGTGGCCAGTAAAATTCTTCTGGCCCTTTTCTTGTTTTTGTTTGGCCCAGCTTTGAGAGGCATCATTTTTTTGTATTTTTGCGTCTGCACTGAGGTCCCACTAGCACAATGACTCAAAATACCAAGGATATTAAGGATAGATGGTAGAAGAAAAAGGCAAAGGAGAGAGGCCAGTTGCTCTACAATCACATTTGGTCCTTAAAAAGGACTAGTTTCCAGTTTCAAATGTACTTAGCCACTCCCAATTTTTTTTTACCACCAATTCCAATATGCCGTGGCCAGTAAAATTCTTCTGGCCCTTTTCTTGTTTTTGTTTGGCGCAGCTTTGAGAGGCATCATTTTTTTGTATTTTTGCGTCTGCACTGAGTTCCCATTAGCAAAGGACTCAAAATACCAAGGATAGTAAGGATAGATGGTAGAAGAAAAAGGCAAAGGAGAGAGGCCAGTTGCTCTACAATCACATTTGGTCCTCAAAAAGGACTAGTTTTCAGTTTCAAATGTACTTAGCCACTCCCAATGTTTTTTTACTACCAATTTCAATATGCCGTGGCCAGTAAAATTCTTCTGGCACTTTTCTTGTTTTTGTTTGGCCCAGCTTCGAGAGGCATCTTTTTTTTGTATTTTTGCGTCTGCACTGAGTTCCCATTAGCACAAGGACTCAAAATACCAAGGATAGTAAGGATAGATGGTAGAAGAAAAAGGCAAAGGAGAGAGGCCAGTTGCTCTACAATCACATTTGGTCCTTAAAAAGGACTAGTTTCCAGTTTCAAATGTACTTAGCCACTCCCAATTTTTTTTACCGCCAATTCCAATATGCCGTGGCCAGTAAAATTCTTCTGTCCCTTTTCTTGTTTTTGTTTGGCCCAGCTTTGAGAAGGCATCATCTTTTTTGTATTTTTGCGTCTGCACTGAGGTCCCATTAGCACAAGGACTCAAAATACCAAGGATATTAAGGATAGATGGTAGAAGAAAAAGGCAAAGGAGAGAGGCCAGTTGCTCTAAAATCACATTTAGTCCTTAAAAAGGACTAGTTTCCAGTTTCAAATGTACTTAGCCACTCCTAATTTTTTTTACCACCGATTCCAATATGCCGTGGCCAGTAAAATTCTTCTGGCCCTTTTCTTGTTTTTGTTTGGCCCAGCTTAGAGAGGAATCATTTTTTTTTGTATTTTTGCGTCTGCACTGAGTTCCCATTAGCACAAGGACTCAAAATACCAAGGATAGTAAGGATAGATGGTAGAAGAAAAAGGCAAAGGAGAGAGGCCAGTTGCTCTACAATCACATTTGGTCCTTAAAAAGGACTAGTTTCCAGTTTCAAATGTACTTAGCCACTCCCAATTTTTTTTACCACCAATTCCAATATGCTGTGGCCAGTAAAATTTTTCTGGCCCTTTTCTTTTTTTTGTTTGGCCCAGCTTTGAGAGGCATCATTTTTTTGGTATTTTTGCGTCTGCACTGAGTTCCCATTAGCACAAGGACTCAAAATACCAAGGATAGTAAGGATAGATGGTAGAAGAAAAAGGCAAAGGAGAGAGGCCAGTTGCTCTACAATCACATTTGGTCCTTAAAAAGGACTAGTTTCCAGTTTCAAATGTACTTAGCCACTCCCAATTTTTTTTACCACCATTTCCAATATGCTGTGGCCAGTAAAATTTATCTGGCCCTTTTCTTTTTTTTGTTTGGTCCAGCTTTGAAAGGCATCATTTTTTTTGTAATTTTGCGTCTGCACTGAGTTCCCATTAGCACAAGGACTCAAAATACCAAGGATAGTAAGGATAGATGGTAGAAGAAAAAGGCAAAGAAGAGAGGCCAGTTGCTCTACAATCACATTTGGTCCTTAAAAAGGACTAGTTTCCAGTTTCAAATGTACTTAGCCACTCCCAATTTTTTTTACCACCAATTCCAATATGCCGTGGCCAGTAAAATTCTTCTGGCCCTTTTCTTTTTTTTGTTTGGCCCAGCTTTGAGAGGCATCATTTTTTTGGTATTTTTGCGTCTGCACTGAGTTCCCATTAGCACAAGGACTCAAAATACCAAGGATAGTAAGGATAGATGGTAGAAGAAAAAGGCAAAGGAGAGAGGCCAGTTGCTCTACAATCACATTTGGTCCTTAAAAAGGACTAGTTTCCAGTTTCAAATGTACTTAGCCACTCCTAATTTTTTTACCACCAATTTCAATATGCCGTGGCCAGTACAATTCTTCTGGCCCTTTTTTTGTTTTTGTTTGGCCCAGCTTTGAGAGGCATCATCTTTTTTGTATTTTTGCGTCTGCACTAAGGTCCCACTAGCACAATGACTCAAAATACCAAGGATATTAAGGATAGATGGTAGAAGAAAAAGGCAAAGGAGAGAGGCCAGTTGCTCTACAATCACATTTGGTCCTTAAAAAGGACTAGTTTCCAGTTTCAAATGTACTTAGCCACTCCCAATTTTTTTTACCACCAATTCCAATATGCTGTGGCCAGTTAAATTTTTCTGGCCCTTTTCTTTTTTTGTTTGGCCCAGCTTTGAGAGTCATCATTTTTTTGGTATTTTTGCGTCTGCACTGAGTTCCCATTAGCACAAGGACTCAAAATACCAAGGATAGTAAGGATAGATGGTAGAAGAAAAAGGCAAAGGAGAGAGGCCAGTTGCTCTACAATCACATTTGGTCCTTAAAAAGGACTAGTTTCCAGTTTCAAATGTACTTAGCCACTCCCAATCTTTTTACCACCAATTTCAATATGCCGTGGCCGTAGCACAAGGACTCAAAATACCAAGGATAGTAAGGATAGATGGTAGAAGAAAGAGGCAAAGGCGAGAGGCCAGTTTCTCTACAATCATATTTGGTCCTTAAAAAGGACTAGTTTCCAGTTTCAAATGTACTTAGTCACTCCCAATTTTTTTTTTACCATCAATTCCAATATGCCGTGGCCAGTAAAATTCTTCTGGCCCTTTTCTTGTTTTTGTTTGGCCCAGCTTCGAGAGGCATCTTTTTTTTGTATTTTTGCGTCTGCACTGAGTTCCCATTAGCACAAGGGCTCAAAATACCAAGGATAGTAAGGATAGATGGTAGAAGAAAAAGGCAAAGAAGAGAGGCCAGTTGCTCTACAATCACATATGGTCCTTAAAAAGGACTAGTTTCCAGTTTCAAATGTACTTAGCCACTCCCAATTTTTTTTACCGCCAATTCCAATAATCCGTGACCAGTAAAATTCTTCTGGCCCTTTTTTGTTTTTGTTTGGCCCAGCTTTGAGAGGCATCATCTTTTTTGTATTTTTGCGTCTGCACTGAGGTCCCATTAGCACAATGACTCAAAATACCAAGGATATTAAGGATAGATGGTAGAAGAAAAAGGCAAAGGAGAGAGGCCAGTTGCTCTACAATCACATATGGTCCTTAAAAAAGACTAGTTTCCAGTTTCAAATGTACTTAGCCACTCCCAATTTTTTTTACCACCAATTCCAATATGCCGTGGCCAGTAAAATTCTTCTAGTATTTTTCTTGTTTATGTTTGGCGCAGCTTTGAAAGGCATCATTTTTTTGTATTTTTGCGTCTGTACTGAGTTCCCATTAGCGAAAGGACTCAAAATACCAAGGATAGTAAGGATAGATGGTAGAAGAAAAAGGCAAAGGAGAGAGGCCAGTTGCTCTACAATCACATTTGGTCCTATAAAAGGACTAGTTTTCAGTTTCAAATGTACTTAGCCACTCCCAATGTTTTTATTACTACCAATTTCAATATGCCGTGGCCAGTAAAATTCTTCTGGCCCTTTTCTTGTTTTTGTTTGGCCCAGCTTCGAGAGGCATCTTTTTTTTGTATTTTTGCGTCTGCACTGAGTTCCCATTAGCACAAGGGCTCAAAATACCAAGGATAGTAAGGATAGATGGTAGAAGAAAAAGGCAAAGAAGAGTGGCCAGTTGCTCTACAATCACATTTGGTCCTTAAAAAGGACTAGTTTCCAGTTTCAAATGTACTTAGCCACTCCCAATTTTTTTTACCGCCAATTCCAATAATCCGTGACCAGTAAAATTCTTCTGGCCCTTTTTTTGTTTTTGTTTGGCCCAGCTTTGAGAAGCATCATCTTTTTTGTATTTTTGCGTCTGCACTGAGGTCCCATTAGCACAATGACTCAAAATAACAGGGATATTAAGGATAGATGGTAGAAGAAAAAGGCAAAGAAGAAAGGCCAGTTGCTCTAAAATCACATTTGGTCCTTAAAAAGGACTAGTTTCCAGTTTCAAATGTACTTAGCCACTCCTAATTTTTTTTACCACCAATTCCAATATGCCGTGGCCAGTAAAATTCTTCTAGCCCTTTTCTTGTTTATGTTTGGCCCAGCTTAGAGAGGCATCATTTTTTTTTGTATTTTTGCGTCTGTACTGAGTTCCCATTAGCACAAGGGCTCAAAATACCAAGGATAGTAAGGATAGATGGTAGAAGAAAAAGGCAAAGAAGAGAGGCCAGTTGCTCTACAATCACATTTGGTCCTTAAAAAGGACTAGTTTCCAGTTTCAAATGTACTTAGCCACTCCCAATTTTTTTTACCACCAATTCCAATATGCTGTGGCCAGTAAAATTTTTCTGGCCCTTTTCTTTTTTTTTGTTTGGCCCAGCTTTGAGAGGCATCATTTTTTTGGTATTTTTGCGTCTGCACTGAGTTCCCATTAGCACAAGGGCTCAAAATACCAAGGATAGTAAGGATAGATGGTAGAAGAAAAAGGCAAAGAGAGAGGCCAGTTGCTCTACAATCACATTTGGTCCTTAAAAAGGACTAGTTTCCAGTTTCAAATGTACTTAGCCACTCCCAATTGTTTTACCACCAATTCCAATATGCTGTGGCCAGTAAAATTTTTCTGGCCCTTTTCTTTTTTTTGTTTGGCCCAGCTTTGAGAGGCATCATTTTTTTTGTATTTTTGCGTCTGCACTGAGTTCCCATTAGCACAAGGGCTCAAAATACCAAGGATAGTAAGGATAGATGGTAGAAGAAAAAGGCAAAGGAGAGAGGCCAGTTGCTCTACAATCACATTTGGTCCTTAAAAAGGACTAGTTTCCAGTTTCAAATGTACTTAGCCACTCCCAATTTTTTTACCACCAATTTCAATATGCCGTGGTCAGTAAAATTCTTCTGGCCCTTTTTTTGTTTTTGTTTGGCCCAGCTTTGAGAGGCATCATCTATTTTGTATTTTTGCGTCTGCACTGAGGTCCCATTAGCACAATGACTCAAAATACCAAGGATATTAAGGTTAATAGGGTAGAAGAAAAAGGCAAAGGAGAGAGGCCAGTTGCTCTACAATCACATTTGGTCCTTAAAAAGGACTAGTTTCCAGTTTCAAATGTACTTAGCCACTCCCAATTTTTTTTACCACCAATTCCAATATGCCGTGGCCAGTAAAATTCTTCTAGCCCTTTCCTTGTTTATGTTTGGCCCAGCTTTGAAAGGTATCATTTTTTTGTATTTTTGCGTCTGTACTGAGTTTCCATTAGCACAAGGACTCAAAATACCAAGGATAATAAGTATAGATGGTAGAAGAAAAAGGCAAAGGAGAGAGGCCAGTTGCTCTACAATCACATTTGGTCCTTAAAAAGGACTAGTTTTCAGTTTCAAATGTACTTAGCCACTCTCAATTTTTTTTTTACCACCAATTTCAATATGCCGTGGCCAGTAAAATTCTTCTGGCCCTTTTCTTGTTTTTGTTTGGCAAAGCTTAGAGAGGTATCATTTTTTTTGGTATTTTTGCGTCTGCACTGAGGTCCCATTAGCAAAAGGACTCAAAATACCAAGGATAGTAAGGATAGATGGTAGAAGAAAAAGGCAGAGGAGAGAGGCCAGTTGCTCTACAATAACATTTGGTCCTTAAAAAGTACTAGTTTCCAGTTTCAAATGTACTTAGCCACTCCCAATTTTTTTTACCACCAATTCCAATATGCTGTGGCCAGTAAAATTTTTCTGGCCTTTTTCTTTTTTTTGTTTAGCCCAGCTTTGAGAGGCATCATTTTTTTTGGTATTTTTGCGTCTGCACTGAGGTCCCATTAGCACAAGGACTCAAAATACCAAGGATAGTAAGGATAGATGGTAGAAGAAAAAGGCAAAGGAAAGAGGCCAGCTGCTCTACAATCACATTTGGTCCTTAAAAAGGACTAGTTTCCAGTTTCAAATGTACTTAGCCACTCCCAATTTTTTTTACCACCATTTCCAATATGCTGTGGCCAGTAAAATTCTTCTGGCCCTTTTCTTTTTTTTGTTTAGTCCAGCTTTGAAAGGCATCATTTTTTTGTAATTTTGCGTCTGCACTGAGTTCTCATTAGCACAAGGACTCAAAATACCAAGGATAGTAAGGATAGATGGTAGAAGAAAAAGGCAAAGGAGAGAGGCCAGTTGCTCTACAATCACATTGTGTCCTTAAAAAGGACTAGTGTCCAGTTTCAAATGTACATAGCCACTCCCAATTTTTTTTCCCCCAATTCCAATATGCCGTGGCAAGTAAAATTCTTCTGGCCCTTTTATTTTTTTGTTTTGCCCAGCTTTAAGAGGCATATTTTTTTTGTATTTTTGCGTCTGCACTGAGTTCCCATTAGCACAAGGACTCAAAATACAAAGGTTAATAAGGACAGATGGTAGAAGAAAAAGGCAAAGGAGAGAGGCCAGTTGCTCTACAATCACATTTGGTCCTTAGAAAGGACTAGTTTCCAGTTTCAAATGTACTTAGCAACTCCCAATTTTTTTTTACCACCAATTCAAATATGCCGTGGCCAGTGAAATTCTTCTGGCCCTTTTCTTGTTTTTTTTTTGCCCAGCTTTGAGAGGCATCATTTTTTTGGTATTTTTGCGTCTGCACTGAGGTCCCATTAGCACAAGGACTCAAAATACCAAGGATAGTAAGGATAGATGGTAGAAGAAAAAGGCAAAGGAAAGAGGCCAGCTGCTCTACAATCACATTTGGTCCTTAAAAAGGACTAGTTTCCAGTTTCAAATGTACTTAGCCACTCCCAATTTTTTTTTTCACCAATTCCAATATGCCGTGGCAAGTAAAATTCTTCTGGCCCTTTTCTTTTTTTGTTTTGCCCTGCTTTGAGAGGCATCATTTTTTTGTATTTTTGCGTCTGCACTGAGTTCCCATTAGCACAAGGACTCAAAATACAAAGGTTAATAAGGACAGATGGTAGAAGAAAAAGGCAAAGGAGAGAGGCCAGTTTCTCTACAATCACATTTGGTCCTTAAAAAGGACTAATTGTGAAATTTTTTTCACATTTTTTACCACCAATTTCAATATGTTTCTTTACCACCAATTTCAATATGCTGTGGCCAGTAAAATTCTTCTGGCCCTTTTCTTTTTTTGTTTGGTCCAGCTTTGAAAAGCATCATTTTTTTGTAATTTTGCTTCTGCACTGAGTTCCCATTAGCACAAGGACTCAAAATACCAAGGATAGTAAGGATAGATGGTAGAAGAAAAAGGCAAAGAAGAGAGGTCAGTTGCTCTACAATCACATTGTGTCCTTAAAAAGGACTAGTGTCCAGTCTCAAATGTACTTAGCCACTCCCAATTTTTTTTTCACCAATTCCAATATGCCGTGGCCAGTAAAATTCTTCTGGCCCTTTTCTTTTTTTGTTTGGCCCAGCTTTGAGAGGCATCATTTTTTTTGTATTTTTGCGTCTGCACTGAGTTCCCATTAGCACAAGGACTCGAAATACCAAGGATAGTACGGACAGATGGTAGAAGAAAAATGCAAAGGAGAGAGGCCAGTTGCTCTACAATAACAATTGGTCCTTAAAAAGGACTAGTTTCCAGTTTCAAATGTACTTAGCCACTCCCAATTTTTTTTACCACCAATTCCAATATGCCGTGGCCAGTAAAATTCTTCTGGCCCTTTTCTTGTTTGTGTTTGGCCCAGCTTTGAGAGGCATCATTTTTTGGTATTTTTGCGTCTGCACTGAGGTCTCATTAGCACAAAGACTCTAAATACCAAGGATAGTAAGGATAGATGGTAGAAGAAAAAGGCAAAGGAGAGAGGCCAGTTGCTCTACAATCACATTTGGTCCTTAAAAAGGACTAGTTTCCAGTTTCAAATGTACTTAGCCACTCCCAATTTTTTTTACCACCAATTCCAATATGCCGTGGCCAGTAAAATTCTTCTGGCCTTTTTCTTGTTTTTGTTTGGCCCAGCTTTGAGAGGCATCATTTTTTTTGGTATTTTTGCGTCTGCACTGAGGTCCCCTTAGCAAAAGGACTCAAAATACCAAGGATAGTAAGGATAGATGGTAGAAGAAAAAGGCAAAGGAGAGAGGCCAGTTGCTCTACAATCACATTGTGTCCTTAAAAAGGACTAGTGTCCAGTTTCAAATGTACATAGCCACTCCCAATTTTTTTTCCCCCAATTCCAATATGCCGTGGCAAGTAAAATTCTTCTAGCCCTTTTATTTTTTTGTTTTGCCCAGCTTTGAGAGGCATCATTTTTTTGTATTTTTGCGTCTGCACTGAGTTCCCATTAGCACAAGGACTCAAAATACAAAGGATATAAGGACAGATGGTAGAAGAAAAAGGCAAAGGAGAGAGGCCAGTTGCTCTACAATCACATTTGGTCCTTAAAAAGGACTAGTTTCCAGTTTCAAATGTACTTAGCCACTCCCAATTTTTTTTTACCACCAATTCAATATGCCGTGGCCAGCGAAATTCTTCTGGCCCTTTTCTTGTTTTTGTTTTTCCCAGCTTTGAGAGGCATCATTTTTTTTGGTATTTTTGCGTCTGCACTGAGGTCCCATTAGCACAAAGACTCTAAATACCAAGGATAGTAAGGATAGATGGTAGAAGAAAAAGGCAAAGGAGAGAGGCCAGTTGCTCTACAATCACATTTGGTCCTTAAAAAGGACTAGTTTCCAGTTTCAAATGTACTTAGCCACTCCCAATTTTTTTTACCACCAATTCCAATATGCTCTGGCCAGTAAAATTCTTCTGGCCCTTTTCTTTTTTTTTGTTTGGTCCAGCTTTGAAAGGCATCATTTTTTTGTAATTTTGCGTCTGCAATAAGTTCCCATTAGCACATGGACTCAAAATACCAAGGATAGTAAGGATAGATGGTAGAAAAAAAGGCAAAGGAGAGAGGCAAGTTGCTCTACAATCACATTGTGTCCTTAAAAAGGACTAGTGTCCAGTTTCAAATGTACTTAGCCACTCCCAATTTTTTTTTCACCAATTCCAATATGCCGTGGCAAGTAAAATTCTTCTAGCCCTTTTATTTTTTTGTTTGCCCAGCTTTGAGAGGCATCATTTTTTTGTATTTTTGCGTCTGCACTGAGTTCCCGTTAGCACAAGGACTCAAAATACAAAGGATAATAAGGACAGATGGTAGAAGAAAAAGGCAAAGGAGAGAGGCCAGTTGCTCTACAATCACATTTGGTCCTTAAAAAGGACTAGTTTCCAGTTTCAAATGTACTTAGCCACTCCCAATTTTTTTTACCACCAATTCCAATATGCCGTGGCCAGTGAAATTCTTCTGGCCCTTTTCTTGTTTTTGTTTTGCCCAGCTTTGAGAGGCATCATTTTTTTTGGTATTTTTGCGTCTGCACTGAGGTCCCATTAGCACAAGGCCTCAAAATACCAAGGATAGTAAGGATAGATGGTAGAAGAAAAACGCAAAGGAGAGAGGCCAGTTGCTCTACAATCACATTTCGTCCTTAAAAAGGACTAGTTTCCAGTTTCAAATGTACTTAGCCACTCCCAATTTTTTTTTTCACCAATTCCAATATGCCGTGGCAAGTAAAATTCTTCTGGCCCTTTTCTTTTTTTCTTTTGCCCAGCTTTGAGAGGCATCATTTTTTTGTATTTTTGCGTCTGCACTGAGTTCCCATTAGCACAAGGACTCAAAATACAAGGGATAATAAGGACAGATGGTAGAAGGAAAAGGCAAAGAAGAGAGGCCAGTTGCTCTACAATCACATTGGGTCTCTAACAAGGACTAGTTTCCAGTTTCAAATGCACTTAGCCACTCCCAATTTTTTTTTACCACCAATTCAAATATGCCGTGGCCAGTGAAATTCTTCTGGCCCTTTTCTTGTTTTTGTTTTGCCCAGCTTTGAGAGGCATCATTTTTTTGTATTTTTGCGTCTGCACTGAGGTCCCATTAGCACAAGGACTCAAAATACAAAGGATAGTAAGGATAGATGGTAGAAGAAAAAGGCAAAGGAGAGAGGTCAGTTGCTCTACAATCACATTGGTCTCTAACAAGGACTAGTTTCCAGTTTCAAATGTACTTAGCCACTCCCAATTTTTATTTACCACCGATTCCAAAATGTCATGGCCCGTAAAATTCTTTTGGCTTTTTTTTGTGTTTTTTTTGCCAAGCTTTGAGAGGCATCGTTTTTTTTTTGCATTTTTGCGTCTGCACTGAGGTCTCATTAGCACAAGGACCCAAAATACCAAGAATAGTAAGGATACATGGTAGAAGAAAAAGGCAAAGGAGAGAGGCCAGTTGCTCTACAATCACATTTGGTCCTTAAAAAGGACTAGTTTCCAGTTTCAAATGTACTTAGCCACTCCCAATTTTTTTTACCACCAATTCCAATATGCCGTGGCCAGTAAAATTCTTCTGGCCCTTTTCTTTTTTTGTTTGGTCCAGCTTTGAGAGGCATCATTTTTTTGTATTTTTGCGTCTGCACTGAGTTCCCATTAGCACAAGGACTCAAAATACCAAGGATAGTAAGGATAGATGGTAGAAGAAAAAGGCAAAGGAGAGAGGCCAGTTGCTCTACAATCACATTGTGTCCTTAAAAAGGACTAGTGTCCAGTTTCAAATGTACTTAGCCACTCCCAATTTTTTTTACCACCAATTCCAATATGCCGTGGCCAGTAAAATTCTTCTGGCCCTTTTCTTTTTTTGTTTGGCCCAGCTTTGAGAGGCATCATTTTTTTTGTATTTTTGCGTCTGCACTGAGTTCCCATTAGCACAAGGACTCAAAATACCAAGGATAGTAAGGATAGATGGTAGAAGAAAAAGGCAAAGGAGAGAGGCCAGTTGCTCTACAATCACATTTGGTCCTTAAAAAGGACTAGTTTCCAGTTTCAAATGTACTTAGCCACTCCCAATTTTTTTTACCACCAATTCCAATATGCCGTGGCCAGTAAAATTCTTCTGGCCCTTTTCTTGTTTTTGTTTGGCCCAGCTTTGAGAGGCATCATTTTTTTGGTATTTTTGCGTCTGCACTAAGGTCCCATTAGCACAAGGACTCAAAATACCAAGGATAGTAAGGATAGATGGTAGAAGAAAAAGGCAAAGGAGAGAGGCCAGTTGCTCTACAATCACATTTGGTCCTTAAAAAGGACTAGTTTCCAGTTTCAAATGTACTTAGCCACTCCCAATTTTTTTTACCACCAATTCCAATATGCCGTGGCCAGTAAAATTCTTCTGGCCCTTTTCTTGTTTTTGTTTGGCCCAGCTTTGAGAGGCATCATTTTTTTGTATTTTTGCGTCTGCACTGAGGTCCCATTAGCACAAGGACTCAAAATACCAAGGATAGTAAGGATAGATGGTAGAAGAAAAAGGCAAAGGAGAGAGGCCAGTTGCTCTACAATCACATTTGGTCCTTAAAAAGGACTAGTTTCCAGTTTCAAATGTACTTAGCCACTCCCAATTTTTTTTTTACCACCAATTCCAATATGCCGTGGCCAGTAAAATTCTTCTGGCCCTTTTCTTTTTTTTGTTTGGCACAGCTTTGAGAGGCATCATTTTTTTTGTATTTTTGCGTCTGCACTGAGTTCCCATTAGCACAAGGACTCAAAATACCAAGGATAGTAAGGATAGATGGTAGAAGAAAAAGGCAAAGGAGAGAGGCCAGTTGCTCTACAATCACATTTGGTCCTTAAAAAGGACTAGTTTCCAGTTTCAAATGTACTTAGCCACTCCCAATTTTTTTTTACCACCAATTCCAATATGCCGTGGCCAGTAAAATTCTTCTGGCCCTTTTCTTGTTTTTGTTTGGCCCAGCTTTGAGAGGCATCATTTTTTTGGTATTTTTGCGTCTGCACTGAGGTCCCATTAGCACAAGGACTCAAAATACCAAGGATAGTAAGGATAGATGGTAGAAGAAAAAGGCAAAGGAGAGAGGCCAGTTGCTCTACAATCACATTTGGTCCTTAAAAAGGACTAGTTTCCAGTTTCAAATGTACTTAGCCACTCCCAATTTTTTTTTACCACCAATTCCAATATGCCGTGGCCAGTAAAATTCTTCTGGCCCTTTTCTTGTTTTTGTTTGGCCCAGCTTTGAGAGGCATCATTTTTTTGTATTTTTGCGTCTGCACTGAGGTCCCATTAGCACAAGGACTCAAAATACCAAGGATATTAAGGATAGATGGTAGAAGAAAAAGGCAAAGGAGAGAGGCCAGTTGCTCTACAATCACATTTGGTCCTTAAAAAGGACTAGTTTCCAGTTTCAAATGTACTTAGCCACTCCCAATTTTTTTTACCACCAATTCCAATATGCCGTGGCCAGTAAAATTCTTCTGGCCCTTTTCTTGTTTTTGTTTGGCCCAGCTTTGAGAGGCATCATTTTTTTGTATTTTTGCGTCTGCACTGAGTTCCCATTAGCACAAGGACTCAAAATACCAAGGATAGTAAGGATAGATGGTAGAAGAAAAAGGCAAAGGAGAGAGGCCAGTTGCTCTACAATCACATTTGGTCCTTAAAAAGGACTAGTTTCCAGTTTCAAATGTACTTAGCCACTCCCAATTTTTTTTACCACCAATTCCAATATGCCGTGGCCAGTAAAATTCTTCTGGCCCTTTTCTTGTTTTTGTTTGGCCCAGCTTTGAGAGGCATCATTTTTTTTGTATTTTTGCGTCTGCACTGAGGTCCCATTAGCACAAGGACTCAAAATACCAAGGATAGTAAGGATAGATGGTAGAAGAAAAAGGCAAAGGAGAGAGGCCAGTTGCTCTACAATCACATTTGGTCCTTAAAAAGGACTAGTTTCCAGTTTCAAATGTACTTAGCCACTCCCAATTTTTTTTTACCACCAATTCCAATATGCCGTGGCCAGTAAAATTCTTCTGGCCCTTTTCTTTTTTTGTTTGGCCCAGCTTTGAGAGGCATCATTTTTTTGGTATTTTTGCGTCTGCACTGAGGTCCCATTAGCACAAGGACTCAAAATACCAAGGATAGTAAGGATAGATGGTAGAAGAAAAAGGCAAAGGAGAGAGGCCAGTTGCTCTACAATCACATTTGGTCCTTAAAAAGGACTAGTTTCCAGTTTCAAATGTACTTAGCCACTCCCAATTTTTTTTTACCACCAATTCCAATATGCCGTGGCCAGTAAAATTCTTCTGGCCCTTTTCTTGTTTTTGTTTGGCCAGCTTTGAGAGGCATCATTTTTTTGTATTTTTGCGTCTGCACTGAGTCCCATTAGCACAAGGACTCAAAATACCAGGGATAGTAAGGATATATGGTAGAAGAAAAAGGCAAAGGAGAGAGGCCAGTTGCTCTACAATCACATTTGGTCCTTAAAAAGGACTAGTTTCCAGTTTCAAATGTACTTAGCCACTCCCAATTTTTTTTTACCACCAATTCCAATATGCCGTGGCCAGTAAAATTCTTCTGGCCCTTTTCTTGTTTTTGTTTGGCCCAGCTTTGAGAGGCATCATTTTTTTTGTATTTTTGCGTCTGCACTGAGTTCCCATTAGCACAAGGACTCAAAATACCAAGGATAGTAAGGATAGATGGTAGAAGAAAAAGGCAAAGGAGAGAGGCCAGTTGCTCTACAATCACATTTGGTCCTTAAAAAGGACTAGTTTCCAGTTTCAAATGTACTTAGCCACTCCCAATTTTTTTTTACCACCAATTCCAATATGCCGTGGCCAGTAAAATTCTTCTGGCCCTTTTCTTGTTTTTGTTTGGCCCAGCTTTGAGAGGCATCATTTTTTTTGTATTTTTGCGTCTGCACTGAGTTCCCATTAGCACAAGGACTCAAAATACCAAGGATAGTAAGGATAGATGGTAGAAGAAAAAGGCAAAGGAGAGAGGCCAGTTGCTCTACAATCACATTTGGTCCTTAAAAAGGACTAGTTTCCAGTTTCAAATGTACTTAGCCACTCCCAATTTTTTTTTTACCACCAATTCCAATATGCCGTGGCCAGTAAAATTCTTCTGGCCCTTTTCTTCTTTTTTGTTTGGCACAGCTTTGAGAGGCATCATTTTTTTTGTATTTTTGCGTCTGCACTGAGTTCCCATTAGCACAAGGACTCAAAATACCAAGGATAGTAAGGATAGATGGTAGAAGAAAAAGGCAAAGGAGAGAGGCCAGTTGCTCTACAATCACATTTGGTCCTTAAAAAGGACTAGTTTCCAGTTTCAAATGTACTTAGCCACTCCCAATTTTTTTTACCACCAATTCCAATATGCCGTGGCCAGTAAAATTCTTCTGGCCCTTTTCTTGTTTTTGTTTGGCCCAGCTTTGAGAGGCATCCTTTTTTTGTATTTTTGCGTCTGCACTGAGTTCCCATTAGCACAAGGACTCAAAATACAAGGATAGTAAGGATAGATGGTAGAAGAAAAAGGCAAAGGAGAGAGGCCAGTTGCTCTACAATCACATTTGGTCCTGAAAAAGGACTAGTTTCCAGTTTCAAATGTACTTAGCCACTCCCAATTTTTTTTTACCACCAATTCCAATATGCCGTGGCCAGTAAAATTCTTCTGGCCCTTTTCTTTTTTTTGTTTGGCAGAGCTTTGAGAGGCATCATTTTTTTTGTATTTTTGCGTCTGCACTGAGTTCCCATTAGCACAAGGACTCAAAATACCAAGGATAGTAAGGATAGATGGTAGAAGAAAAGGCAAAGGAGAGAGGCCAGTTGCTCTACAATCACATTTGGTCCTTAAAAAGGACTAGTTTCCAGTTTCAAATGTACTTAGCCACTCCCAATTTTTTTTACCACCAATTCCAATATGCCGTGGCCAGTAAAATTCTTCTGGCCCTTTTCTTGTTTTTGTTTGGCCCAGCTTTGAGAGGCATCATTTTTTTGGTATTTTTGCGTCTGCACTGAGTTCCCATTAGCACAAGGACTCAAAATACCAAGGATAGTAAGGATAGATGGTAGAGAAAAAGGCAAAGGAGAGAGGCCAGTTGCTCTACAATCACATTTGGTCCTAAAAAGGACTAGTTTCCAGTTTCAAATGTACTTAGCCACTCCCATTTTTTTTTACCACCAATTCCAATATGCCGTGGCCAGTAAAATTCTTCTGGCCCTTTTCTTTTTTTGTTTTGCACAGCTTTGAGAGGCATCATTTTTTTGTATTTTTGCGTCTGCACTGAGTTCCCATTAGCACAAGGACTCAAAATACCAAGGATAGTAAGGATAGATGGTAGAAGAAAAAGGCAAAGGAGAGAGGCCAGTTGCTCTACAATCACATTTGGTCCTTAAAAAGGACTAGTTTCCAGTTTCAAATGTACTTAGCCACTCCCAATTTTTTTTACCACCAATTCCAATATGCCGTGGCCAGTAAAATTCTTCTGGCCCTTTTCTTGTTTTTGTTTGGCCCAGCTTTGAGAGGCATCATTTTTTTGGTATTTTTGCGTCTGCACTGAGGTCCCATTAGCACAAGGACTCAAAATACCAAGGATAGTAAGGATAGATGGTAGAAGAAAAAGGCAAAGGAGAGAGGCCAGTTGCTCTACAATCACATTTGGTCCTTAAAAAGGACTAGTTTCCAGTTTCAAATGTACTTAGCCACTCCCAATTTTTTTTTTACCACCAATTCAAATATGCCGTGGCCAGTAAAATTCTTCTGGCCCTTATCTTGTTTTTGTTTGGCCCAGCTTTGAGAGGAATCATTTTTTTGGTATTTTTGCGTCTGCACTAAGGTCCCATTAGCACAAGGACTCAAAATACCAAGGATAGTAAGGATAAATGGTAGAAGAAAAAGGCAAAGGAGAGAGGCCAGTTGCTCTACAATCACATTTGGTCCTTAAAAAGGACTAGTTTCCAGTTTCAAATGTACTTAGCCACTCCCAATTTTTTTTTTACCACCAATTCCAATATGCCGTGGCCAGTAAAATTCTTCTGGCCCTTTTCTTTTTTTTTGTTTGGCCCAGCTTTGAGAGGCATCATTTTTTTTGTATTTTTGCGTCTGCACTGAGTTCCCATTAGCACAAGGACTCAAAATACCAAGGATAGTAAGGATAGATGGTAGAAGAAAAAGGCAAAGGAGAGAGGCCAGTTGCTCTACAATCACATTTGGTCCTTAAAAGGACTAGTTTCCAGTTTCAAATGTACTTAGCCACTTCCAATTTTTTTTACCACCAATTCCAATATGCCGTGGCCAGTAAAATTCTTCTGGCCCTTTTCTTTTTTTTGTTTAGTTCAGCTTTGAAGGCATCATTTTTTTGTATTTTTGCGTCTGCACTGAGGTCCCATTAGCACAAGGACTCAAAATACCAAGGATAGTAAGGATAGATGGTAGAAGAAAAAGGCAAAGGAGAGAGGCCAGTTGCTCTACAATCACATTTGGTCCTTAAAAAGGACTAGTTTCCAGTTTCAAATGTACTTAGCCACTCCCAATTTTTTTTTACCACCAATTCAAATATGCCGTGGCCAGTAAAATTCTTCTGGCCCTTTTCTTGTTTTTGTTTGGCCCAGCTTTAAGAGGCATCATTTTTTTAGTATTTTTGCGTCTGCATTAAGGTCCCATTAGCATAAGGACTCAAAATACCAAGGATAGTAAGAATAAATGGTAGAAGAAAAAGGCAAAGGAGAGAGGCCAGTTGCTCTACAATCACATTTGGTCCTTAAAAAGGACTAGTTTCCAGTTTCAAATGTACTTAGCCACTCCCAATTTTTTTTTACCACCAATTCCAATATGCCATGGCCAGTAAAATTCTTCTGGCCCTTTCTTTTTTTTGTTTGGCCCAGCTTTGAGAGGCATCATTTTTTTGTATTTTTGCGTCTGCACTGAGGTCCCATTAGCACAAGGACTCAAAATACCAAGGATAGTAAGGATAGATGGTAGAAGAAAAAGGCAAAGGAGAGAGGCCAGTTGCTCTACAATCACATTTGGTCCTTAAAAAGGACTAGTTTCCAGTTTCAAATGTACTTAGCCACTCCCAATTTTTTTTTTTACCCCCAATTCCAATATGCCGTGGCCAGTAAAATTCTTCGGGCCTTTTTCTTGTTTTTGTTTTGCCCAGCTTTGAGAGGCATGATTTTTTTTGTACATGTTTGCGTCTGCACTGAGTTCCCATTAGCACAAGGACTCAAAATACCAAGGATAGTAAGGATAGATGGTAGAAGAAAAAGGCAAAGGAGAGAGGCCAGTTGCTCTAAAATCACATTTAATCCTCAAAAAGCACTAGTTTTCAGTTTCAGATTTACTTAGCCGCTCCCAATGTTTTTTTTACTACCAATTTCAATATGCCGTGGCCAGTAAAATTCTTTTGGCACTTTTTCTTGTTTTTGTTTGGTCCAGCTTAGAGAGGCATCATTTTTTTTTTTTTGTATTTTTGCATCTGCACTGAGTTCCCATTAGCACAAGGACTCAAAATACGAAGGATAGTAAGGATAGATGGTAGAAGAAAAAGTTAAAGGAGAGAGGTCAGTTGCTCTACAATCACATTTGGTCCTTAAAAAGGACTAGTTTCCAGTTTCAAATGCACTTAGCCACTCCCAATCTTTTTTACCACCAATTCCAATATACCGTGGCCATTAAAATTCTTCTGGCCCTTTTCTTGTTTTTGTTTGGCCCAGCTTTGAGAGGCATCTTTATTTTGTATTTTTGCGTCTGCACTGAGTTCCCATTAGCACAAGGACTCAAAATACCAAGGATAGTAAGGATAGATGGTAGAAGAAAAAGGCAAAGGAGAGAGGCCAGTTGCTCTACAATCACATTTGGTCCTTAAAAAGGACTAGTTTCCAGTTTCAAATGTACTTAGCCACTCCCAATTTTTTTTTTACTACCAATTCCAATATACCGTGGCCAGTAAAACTCTTATGGCCCTTTTCTTGTTTTTGTTTGGCCCAGCTTGAGAGGCATCTTTTTTTTGTATTTTTGCGTCTGCACTGAGTTCCCATTAGCTCAAGGACTCAAAATACCAAGGATAGTAAGGATAGATGGTAGAAGAAAAGGGCAAGGAGAGAGGCCAGTTGCTCTACAATCACATTTGGTCCTTAAAAAGTACTAGTTTCCAGTTTCAAATGTACTTAGCCACTCCCAATTTTTTTTACCACCAATTCCAATATGACGTGGGCAGTAAAATTCTTCTGGCCCTTTTCTTGTTTTTGTTTGGCCCAGCTTTGAGAGGCATCATTTTTTTGGTATTTTTGCGTCTGCACTGAGTTCCCATTAGCTCAATGACTCAAAATACCAAGGATAGTAAGGATAGATGGTAGGAGAAAAAGGCAAAGGAGAGAGGCCAGTTGCTCTACAATCACATTTGGTCCCTAAAAAGGACTAGTTTCCAGTTTCAAATGCACTTAGCCACTCCCAATTTTTTTACCACCAATTCCAATATGCTGTGCCCAGTAACATTGTTCTGGCCCTTTTCTTTTTTTCGTTTGGTCCAGCTTTGAGAGGCATCATTTTTTTTGTATTTTTGCATCTGCACTGAGTTCCCATTAGCACAAGGACTCAAAATACCAAGGATAGTAAGGATAGATGGTTGAAGAAAAAGGCAAAGGAGAAAGGCCAGTTGCTCTACAATCACATTTGGTCCTTAAAAAGGACTAGTTTCCAGTTTCAAATGTACTTAGCCAATTCCAATTTTTTTTACCACCAATTCCAATATGCCGTAGCCAGTAAAATTTTTCTGGCCCTTTTCTTTTTTTTGTTTGGTCCAGCTTTCAAAGGCATCATTTTTTTGTAATTTTGCGTCTGCACTGAGGTCCCATTAGCACAAGGACTCAAAATACCAAGGATAGTAAGGATAGATGGTAGAAGAAAAAGGCAAAGGAGAGAGGCCAGTTGCTCTAAAATCACATTTGGTCCTTAAAAAGGACTAGTTTCCAGTTTCAAATGTACTTAGCCACTCCCAATTTTTTTTTACCGCCAATTCAAATATGCCGTGGCCAGTAAAATTCTTCTGGCCCTTATCTTGTTTTTGTTTGGCCCAGCTTTAAGAGGAATCATTTTTTTTAGTATTTTTGCGTCTGCATTAAGGTCCCATTAGCATAAGGAATCAAAATACCAAGGATAGTAAGAATAAATGGTAGAAGAAAAAGGCAAAGGAGAGAGGCCAGTTGCTCTACAATCACATTTGGTCCTTAAAAAGGACTAGTTTCCAATTTCAAATGTACTTAGCCACTCCCAATTTTTTTTTTACCACCAATTCCAATATGCCATGGCCAGTAAAATTCTTCTGGCCCTTTCCTTTTTTTTTGTTTGGCCCAGCTTTGAGAGGCATCATTTTTTTGTATTTTTGCGTCTACACTGAGGTCCCATTAGCACAAGGACTCAAAATACCAAGGATAGTAAGGATAGATGGTAGAAGAAAAAGGCAAAGGAGAGAGGCCAGTTGCTCTACAATCACATTTGGTCCTTAAAAAGGACTAGTTTCCAGTTTCAAATGTACTTAGCCACTCCCAATTTTTTTTTACCCCCAATTCCAATATGCCGTGGCCAGTAAAATTCTTCGGGCCTTTTTCTTGTTTTTGTTTTGCCCAGCTTTGAGAGGCATGATTTTTTTTGTACATGTTTGCGTCTGCACTGAGTTCCCATTAGCACAAGGACTCAAAATACCAAGGATAGTAAGGATAGAAGGTAGAAGAAAAAGGCAAAGGAGAGAGGCCAGTTGCTCTAAAATCACATTTAATCCTCAAAAAGCACTAGTTTTCAGTTTCAGATTTACTTAGCCGCTCCCAATGTTTTTTTACTACCAATTTCAATATGCCGTGGCCAGTAAAATTCTTTTGGCACTTTTCTTGTTTTTGTTTGGTCCAGCTTAGAGAGGCATCATTTTTTTTTTTTTTGTATTTTTGCATCTGCACTGAGTTCCCATTAGCATAAGGACTCAAAATACGAAGGATAGTAAGGATAGATGGTAGAAGAAAAAGTTAAAGGAGAGAGGTCAGTTGCTCTACAATCACATTTGGTCCTTAAAAAGGACTAGTTTCCAGTTTCAAATGCACTTAGCCACTCCCAATTTTTTTTACCACCAATTCCAATATACCGTGGCCAGTAAAACTCTTATGGCCCTTTTCTTGTTTTTGTTTGGCCCAGCTTTGAGAGGCATCTTTTTTTTGTATTTTTGCGTCTGCACTGAGTTCCCATTAGCACAAGGACTCAAAATACCAAGGATAGTAAGGATAGATGGTAGAAGAAAAGGGCAAAGGAGAGAGGCCAGTTGCTCTACAATCACATTTGGTCCTGAAAAAGGACTAGTGTCCAGTTTCAAATGTACTTAGCCACTCCCAATTTTTTTTTACTACCAATTCCAATATACCGTGGCCAGTAAAACTCTTATGGCCCTTTTCTTGTTTTTGTTTGGCCCAGCTTGAGAGGCATCTTTTTTTTGGTATTTTTGCGTCTGCACTGAGTTCCCATTAGCTCAATGACTCAAAATACCAAGGATAGTAAGGATAGATGGTAGAAGAAAAGGGCCAAGGAGAGAGGCCAGTTGCTCTACAATCACATTTGGTCCTTAAAAAGTACTAGTTTCCAGTTTCAAATGTACTTAGCCACTCCCAATTTTTTTTACCACCAATTCCAATATGCCGTGGGCAGTAAAATTCTTCTGGCCCTTTTCTTGTTTTTGTTTGGCCCAGCTTTGAGAGGCATCTTTTTTTTGTATTTTTGCGTCTGCACTGAGTTCCCATTAGCTCAATGACTCAAAATACCAAGGATAGTAAGGATAGATGGTAGGAGAAAAAGGCAAAGGAGAGAGGCCAGTTGCTCTACAATCACATTTGGTCCCTAAAAAGGACTAGTTTCCAGTTTCAAATGCACTTAGCCACTCCCAATTTTTTTACCACCAATTCCAATATGCTGTGCCCAGTAACATTCTTCTGGCCCTTTTCTTTTTTTCGTTTGGTCCAGCTTTGAAAGGCATCATTTTTTTGTAATTTTGTGTCTGCACTGAGTTCCCATTAGCACAAGGACTCAAAATACCAAGGATAGTAAGGATAGATGGTAGAAGAAAAAGGCAAAGGAGAGAGGCCAGTTGCTCTACAATCACATTTTGTCCTTAAAAAGGACTAGTTTCCAGTTTCAAATGTACTTAGCCACTCCCAATTTTTTTTACCACCAATTCTAATATGCCGTAGCCAGTAAAATTCTTCTGGCTCTTCTCTTGTTTTTGTTTGGCCCAGCTTTGAGAGGCATTATTTTTTTGGTATTTTTGCGTCTGCACTGAGGTCCCATTAGCACAAGGACTCAAAATACCAAGGATAGTAAGGATAGATGGTAGAAGAAAAAGGCAAAGGAGAGAGGCCAGTTGCTCTACAATCACATTTGGTCCTTAAAAAGGACTAGTTTCCAGTTTCAAATGTACTTAGCCACTCCCAATTTTTTTTTAACGCCAATTCAAATATGCCGTGGCCAGGAAAATTCTTCTGGCCCTTATTTTGCTTTTGTTTGCCCCAGCTTTGAGAGGAATCATTTTTTTAGTATTTTTGCGTCTGCATTAAGGTCCCATTAGCATAAGGACTCAAAATACCAAGGATAGTAAAATAAATGGTAGAAGAAAAAGGCAAAGGAGAGAGGCCAGTTGCTCTACAATCACATTTGGTCCTTAAAAAGGACTAGTTTCCAATTTCAAATGTACTTAGCCACTCCTAATTTTTTTTTACCACCAATTCCAATATGCCGTGGCCAGTAAAATTCTTCTGGCCCTTTTCTTTTTTTTTGTTTGGCCCAGCTTTGAGAGGCATCATTTTTTTTGTATTTTTGCATCTGCACTGAGTTCCCATTAGCACAAGCACTCAAAATACCAAGGATAGTAAGGATACATGGTAGAAGAAAAAGGCAAAGGAGAGAGGCCAGTTGCTCTACAATCACATTTGGTCCTTAAAAAGGACTAGTTTCCAGTTTCAAATGTACTTAGCCACTCCCAATTTTTTTTACCACCAATTCTAATATGCCGTAGCCAGTAAAATTTTTCTGGCCCTTTTTTTTTTGTTTGGTCCAGCTTTCAAAGGCATCATTTTTTTGTAATTTTGCGTCTGCACTGAGGTCCCATTAGCACAAGGACTCAAAATACCAAGGATAGTAAGGATAGATGGTAGAAGAAAAAGGCAAAGGAGAGAGGCCAGTTGCTCTACAATCACATTTGGTCCTTAAAAAGGACTAGTTTCCTGTTTCAAATGTACTGAGCCACTCCCAATTTTTTTGCCACCAATTCCAATTTGCCGTGGCCAGTAAAATTCTTCTTGCTCTTTTCTTGTTTTGTTTAGCCCAGGTTTGAGAGGAATCATTTTTTTGGTATTTTTGCGTCTGCACTGAGGTCCCATTAGCAAAAGGACTCAAAATACCAGGGATAGTAAGGATAGATGGTAGAAGAAAAAGGCAAAGAAGAGAGGCCAGTTACTCTACAATCACATTTGGTCCTTAAAAAGGACTAGTTTCCTGTTTCAAATGTACTGAGCCACTCCCAATTTTTTTTTACCACCAATTCCAATATGCCGTGGCCAGTAAAATTCTTCTGGCCCTTTTCTTGTTTTTGTTTGGCCCAGCTTCGAGAGGCATCATTTTTTTGTATTTTTGCGTCTGCACTGAGGTCCCATTAGCACAAGGACTCAAAATACCAAGGATAGTAAGGATAGATGGTAGAAGAAAAAGGCAAAGGAGAGAGGCCAGCTTCTCTACAATCACATTCCGTCCTTAAAAAGGACTAGTTTCCAGTTTTAAATGTACTTAGCGCAAGGACTCAAAATATCAAGGATAGTAAGGATAGACGGTAGAAGAAAAGGGCAAAGGAGAAAGGCCAGTTGCTCTACAATCACATTTTTTCCTTAAATAGGGCTAGCTTCCAGTTTCAAATGTACTTAGCCACTCTAATTTTTTTGCCACCAATTCCAATATGCCATGGCCAGTAAAATTCTTCTGGCCCTTTTCTTGTTTTTGTTTGGCCCAGCTTCGAGAGGCATCATTTTTTTGTTATTTTGCGTCTGCTTTGAGTTCCTATTAGCACAAGGACTCAAAATATCAAGGATAGTAAGGATAGACGGTAGAAGAAAAGGGCAAAGGAGAAAGGCCAGTTGCTCTACAATCACATTTCGTCCTTAAATAGGACTAGTTTCCAGTTTCAAATGTACTTAGCCACTCCCAATTTTTTTGCCACCAATTCCAATATGCCGTGGCCAGTAAAATTCTTCTGGCCCTTTTCTTGTTTTTGTTTGGCCCAGCTTCGAGAGGCATCATTTTTTTGTTATTTTGTGTCTGCACTGAGGTTCCATTAGCATAAGGACTCAAAATACCAAGGATAATAAGGATAGATAGTAAAAGAATAAGGCAAAGGAGAGAGGCCAGTTGATCTACAATCACATTTGGTCCTTAAAAAGGACTAGTTTCCAGTTTCAAATGTACTTAGCCACTCCCAATTTTTCTTACCACCAATTCCAATATGCCGTGGCCAGTAAAATTCTTCTGGCCCTTTTCTTGTTTTTGTTTGGCCCAGCTTTGAGAGGTATCATTTTTTTGTATTTTTGCGTCTGCACTGAGTTCCCATTAGCACAAGGACTTGAAATACCAAGGATAGTAAGGATAGATGGTAGAAGAAAAAGGCAAAGGAGAGAGGCCAGTTGCACCACAATCATATTTGGTCCTCAAAAATGACTAGTTTTCAGTTTCAAATGTACTTAGCCACTCCCAATTTTTTTTTACCGCCAATTCCAATATGCCGTGACTAGTAAAATTCTTCTGGCCCTTTTCTTGTTTTTGTTTGGTCCAGTTTTGAGAGGCATCATTTTTTTGTATTTTTACGTCTGCACTGAGCTCCTATTAGTACAAGGACTCAAAATACCAAGGATAGTAAGGATAGATGGCAGAAGAAAAAGGCAAAGGAGAGAGGCCAGTTGCTCTACAATCACATTTGGTCCTTAAAAAGGACTAGTTTCCAGTTTCAAATGCACTTAGCCACTCCCAATTTTTTTTTTACTACCAATTCCAATATGCCGTGGCCAGTAAAATTCTTCTGGCCCTTTTCTTGTTTTTGTTTGGCCCAGCTTCGAGAGGCATCATCTTTTTTTGTATTTTCGCGTCTGCACTGAGGACCCATTAGCACAAGGACTCAAAATACCAAGGATAGTAAGGATAGATGGTAGAAGAAAAAGGCAAAGGAGAGAGGCCAGTTGCTCTACAATCACATTTGGTCCTTAAAAAGGACTAGTTTCCAGTTTCAAATGCACTTAGCCACTCCCAATTTTTTTTTACTACCAATTCCAATATGCCGTGGCCAGTAAAATTCTTCTAGCCGTTTTCATGTTTTTGTTCGGCCCAGCTTTGAGATGCATCATGTTTTTTTGTATTTTTGCGTCTGCATTGAGGTCCCATTAGCACAAGGACGCAAAATACCAAGTATAGTAATATTGAAATCATATTCTTTAAACTGTTTAAGAGGAAACTCACACAGCCATATACGTCTTAAATAAAAAGTAGGGAAACCCAGGAACTCAATTTTTTATGAAAAAGACACCCATACACAGTGATTTAGTTTTAACACCTAGCAGACGTCAAGCTTGAAAATAAAGAATGGGAGTGAAAAATCAGCAGAAAATGCGCAAAAAATTAATACCATTATGGAGCTCCGAAAAGTGTCACTTTCCTGATTGCTGCAGGAAAAGACAAACACTGCCATTAATTGGCAGTAAACTGGTTAAAAAGAACAGTGATTGGACAAATTAAGATAATATAAGAGTTTAACCCTAACTTTTTGTTTCCAGATAGAGAATGAAAATAAATGTATATATTATTGAACAGCTAAAAATTGAACAGCTAAGCCATGGACTGTTAAATTTATTCGAGATTAAACACTTCAGATTTTTAGTTGGTTGACTTAAGTAGGGATGCATATTTACATACTAAACTTACAAGATCATTGACCTCCAATGAGCTAGAATACTGTCATTACAAGATCACAGGGGTAACCATTTCTAAACTTACAAGATGACAGCAAATCAGAGGCCTACAATCCGTGTACGAACAAGATCACGTGCCTATTTCTAGACCAATCAGGGAGTCAGAAATACTAACGGGAAGTGACGCAGCAAATATAAGGAGGGATTTTCAGTATAGTTGATATTAGTGTGAGAATAGAATTCGAGAAGAGAATAGTTATACTATACTCCTATATTTATTCATTGAGATATATTTACAATAATGAGTGGAATGTTCACACTATTGGAAGTTGCTAGTGGGGTTGGTAGCAGCAGCAATGATACAAGAGCACCAAGTATTGAGGTTCAAATTACGAGAGGATCACGGCTTTGTCTTAAATGGGATGAAGTATATGCAAGATATGTGTTATCTTTGAGTAAATTTAAATTGGAGGACCAATTATGCTTCGCTGCAAAAGTTGATATAGCAAATGTGAATAGACCTCAAAGTGCTGTAAATGCAATAGTGAAGTATGTAGAGGACAATAAGTTATATCGGTAATTGTGTATGTGTAATAAATGTTATTGTTGTAATTAGAGACACACAATAAAATTGTTTCGAAATCAAAAATGTTCCCTTTCTTTTTGTTAGATTTTTTAAGGTTATCGAATATTCTTGAAGTAGAACGAATCGTGGTGTGTCTAGAGTCAGCAGTGAGAGTGTTAGGATTGAAAATGAATAGATATGAGAAAAAGAGAATTAGGTCGAATCTTGTGATTATGGAAAAAAATTTGATTCTGGATAACGATTTTCTCGAGTTATCTCTTCAACGGAAGATATTTTCTCAGGGAAAACTTGACAATATAATGGAAACTGATTCTCCCCCATTGGAATTTTGTATGAAGCTTTTACGACTTGATTCAAAGGCTTTTACTCAATTTATTGATATACTAATTGAAACAAAGCAGAATAACATCGTTTATATAGTCTTGAAAATATTGCCGTAGATTCTATGTAGATGGCCCTCTCTTCGAAACAGGTTTTGTGTTACATAACTTGTTACACAGAATTACTCCTCTCCTATCCCCCTCTGAATTTATCGAACGCGGATCAATTTCTATTTAGCTGTGAGGGAGTTGACATCGGAAACCAAAAACGTTCTATACATGTCCACTATATATGTACACTCTTGGCAGTTGGTCATCATGTGAGAATTGTACAATTATTGATGAATAAAATTAAAAGCGCAAATTATGCAATCCCTGTGAATTACATAGAGGATATGCAGTACAAATTAAAGGCTGTAATTCATGTCTTGAAGAGATTTGTGACTCTCACCCTAGAGGGCAACTATGCTCCAATTTCCATTATGACAAATGTGATCAGTTGGGGAATACTTATCCTGGTATGATTGGAAAGAACCCTAAACGTGATTTTAGTTTATTTCTAAGAGATTGGTATCGTCATGGTTTTAAATTATTTTGGGAAGAAGAATCAGGTCAACGATTCAACTGTTGGGGTAACAAGACAATTTGGTTTCAATTTGGTCATCGTTATGACAACACTGCCTAGTATGACTATAAACTTAGTGATTTTTATTTGGCAGTTACCGAGTGTGATTCACAACTTGAAAACACTGTATGTGATATTGCTTCTAATAGACAGATTGAAACACGTGAATTTCACAGTATGAATGCAAATAGTATCATTGACTATACAAAGAGATATGACAAGAGTGAACTACATGGTACTGTAGAAAATATGACCCTGACTTTGCAGCCAATCAAGATCAATATACTGTGAATTCAAATGACCTACCAGCATTAGTGATTTTCAAAAGTTGCCTACACACCGAAGAAGAAGAAAATCTAAAGTGTAGAATAAAGACATTGTTGTTGTGTATATACATTTATTTATTAATAAACAAATTCACATTTTTAAGCACTTTACTCGTAGGGCACTAAAATCAATATTATACAGGTCTGAGAGGATATTCTCAACCATAAAGTTGGTCAGACGTGGATTGTCTACGTAAATGTTGAGAAACTGCTTGAAAGTATAGCCACGGCATCGGAACACGAAATATAGTAGCGCATGGAAACCGCAACTATTAGTCATCAGATCCTTCACTCTCTTCCGATTTTGAATAAAAGTTTTACCACTGCTTTCAATATAGTTGTTGATGTGGGGAGTGTAGAATGTATAGGGTAGGCCGAGAGGAACAAAAATTCAATCGTCTTCATTGTTTGAAAGATGCACAACCAATGGCCAGGATTCACACTCGACGGACTGCTATTAACAATGATTAGGGTATTGTTTGCAATTTGAATTTTTCCAAGGAAGTCCAAGGGTAGACAAAAGGATCTTTATATGGACATTTAGGGGTCCATATTAAATAAATTGATTATTTTACTGGTGTTCATGGTGCAAGGTCTAGTAGAACACTGCATTCGGGAGTAATTTCCAAATAGGTTTCAAATTGATTTAATGATATTAGTTTGATACTCTCAGGTAATGGCTCGGAAAAATGTACACTCTAAAGGCACACTCCCCGTTTGTACTGCACTCATATCTTAAGTGCCAGACAGGTCTAGTACAATGATACCATGTGTTTTAGCGAACATTTCTTCGGTTATATCATTTTCAAATACTTGAGAATCATGATCTAGGGTTTGCATTGTCAACTCATACAATGTCCTATAGGATTTTTCAAAAGATAGATTGTAGAGTGGGATTCCAGTTACTTTGCAGACAAGAGATTAAAGACAAACATCTCAAATTTATGTGGGCAGCCAGTCCACGACCCTATTGCACTAGCGCTTTTTAAAATCGCTAATGCCAATTTTGATGAAATTTCACCATTTATAAAGGATGAGTCAGTGAATGAACGCGAGCCTGTGGCAATATGACGTTGATTGTATGAGGAACAAGTAGTTTAATATTATATCCACTGGCTCTCGTTTTTTCCAATGCCAAAGCAAAAGAACTCATAACCAGCTGTTTTCATACATGTAGTATTGTCGAGGTGAGAGAGAGAGTTACATCAGGATTGGCAGGAAGTTCCTTTCGTAAAATAAAATTGGATGGAGCAAGCGTCAATTTTATATCCAGTTTAATATTTGGTGCTAGCCATTGGTGTATATTAAATATCTCATGATATATTCTTCCAACTAGATGTAATTCACTAGTTTTAAGTAGCATTTTTAAGTGCATCTGTACTGTTAGTATCAGTAATATATTCATTTCCATTGGAGGTATCTCTCAATTCCTTGTATGACTGGGTGTCATCAGCATAAACTGCATATAGCTTGTATAATTTGAGATATTTTTGCTTGTGCTCACCAATGTTCCATTTAGGTAGACACTGATTTGACGAAATAAATTATCTAATATAAAATTTTCATAGGATATTCCATGAGCTCGAATTGGCATTATATTGTCGGATTTCTTGACTGTCATATGTAAATCTATAAATGTCGAAGACGTGTCCATAAGGTAGTCTTTATTGGAATAAATTTGAAAGTGGATACTATCGGAGAGCGTTGTTGTGGATAAAATTGTTCATAGTATCCATTTTTTACAGTCACATCAACATTTTCTGCATTGAATAGATTTAAAGATGAAGTGATTAAAGGTTGGGAATTCTTATGCGGTAGATATGCCATTGTTCAGTCTATAAAAAGAAATCCAGTTTCGATCTAACAATTTCTTCTTCTGTTTATTGTACGTATCGTCTTTTCCATCTTTTTGGACAGGGATGATGTCTTTCGTTTCTATCCCGAGTAGAGACTGATGAGTGGTGCACTTTTTCTCAACCTTTTTAAACCTTTTCCATTTTGTTGAGATTTCAATTGTTCACCAAGGGTTCGTGCACTGGACCTAAGATTTTCCGAAGCACTTTTTTTAAATCCTTGCCAGAGCTCCAATCGTATAGTGTAGATGATACAAAATCTGTCGCAGCCGGTACAATATATTTTCTAGCTAGAGGTAGTGCAGAGCGAAACAGCTTAGCCAACCAACTACCAAGACCATAGCCAGACACTTATGAACGACCTTTGTAATAATCCATTCCATTGCCCAGTTGTCTTGGGCCAAGAGTATTAACATAGCAGTCAATATCAGGAAAAATGAATGCCACTTTTCTATTAGACATCTTGTTTGTTTTGAACACCGACAACGATGGGTCAAAAATGGCATGTAATCACAGCCAAACCTTTTGATATTGCTAGGGGATCTTCTAATTCAGTTCTTAGTGTTTCAGTTCAGTTCTTACTGGCAGAGTTCCAAATAGGAAGTGATTACGTGGATATACTGAAGATGCTTTATATTGCAATGATGAATGTTATCTTGATTGGTGTTTTGTTCAAGAACTCGTAGGAGGGGGACATTGCTATTGCCATTTCTGGATGTTTCAACAAATGAAGCATAGGGAAATATACAAGTGTCCGTGGAGAAGGCTGGCGGGTAGTCAGCAAAAATAACATTAGTGTTTCCGGCACTTTTACCATTGATTATATTGAGTTAAAAGTCAAGAACATCTTTTAGATTATCATTGAGAATAACCTTTTCACCAGCAATGGGTGAACTAATGTAGATCTTGCCCTCTTCCTTTGAATAGTTGAAATGAAAGGCTCCTTTTTTACGAGTGGAAATTCTTTTATTGATAGAACGACATAAATCATTCATACAAGTGAGTCCTTCATATGGTAATTCAACATATGGATACTCCATCCAATTGATCATTTGAATTTTATGCTGTTTGCTATCGGGTGGTGGCGGCCAATCATATGGTTTAATTTTTATATCATATTTGCGATCTTTTCTCCGGATATCATAGGTATTTTTGAGAATACAGTCGACAAGAGCCACTTCATATGCGCCATTGAATTTGATAGTGGGAGAGAGTTTCGTCCAAAAATCACTTGTTTTATTCAAATCATTGTAGAGAGGGTCGGAGACATTGGACATGAACTTCACATAGAAATCATTGGGCACTGTTAATATCTTCAACTGCAACCCAAGAATCAAAATCAGAGTTGTATCCTAGCCAAAGAACAAGCAACTGTCTCTTGCCCCTGCAAGTACGGCTCTTTAATATCTTCTCAATTTGATCAATTTCATTACTGTTTCTAACTTTTTGTAGTTCATATTCATAAAAACCACCGAGGATCTCATCGTCTTTGGTGTCTCGAAACCAATATTTCGTGGGTTCGGTTTCTAGGATTTTGGACATTTTAAAATGGTTAGTGCTCCATAGATAATTCCCTTTTCGAAAATATTGGTGGTTCTATTAATTCGGACAGTATCGCCAACATTGAATTTTTTCTTCACAATTTTTTTTTCACTGGAATATTGTTTAAGAAAAGTGTCAAATGTATTTTCACTGTAATGAGCTTCCTGAGGGCTAAAACTGGACAGATATCGATTTGGTCGTTGGTTATATATTTGCATGATTTTGTCTAAATCATGAATAAAAGCAGCAGTATTTTTCAGCGTGTAATATCTCGAAATTAATAGACGAATCGTTCTTATCAATCGTTCAGCCAATGCAGCCTTTATCGGACTGTGACTGTGATAGAGTTTTGTATTATATTTCAACAGAACCTTTTGCACATGAGGACTAACAAATTCGCTACCACGGTCACTTTGAATTTTTCTATAAGAATCTTGTTCAAGAATACTTTTTAAAGCCTGAGCAACTTCAACACCTCTCTTTGATCGCAATGGAATGGCATATGCATAGCGACTAAAGACACTGATTGCCACTAGAATATATGTGTAGGGTGTATAGTACTGTCTTTGAATCACATCTAGAGTTAAAAGATCTGTTTGCATTATATGTTTACTGAAAAGGGCTTTAGTTTGTCGATATTGTTTGCCACGAAGCCTACGATTCCGATGCAGAGTGTAACTCGGTTCCTTTTCTAGGTACTCTTTTTCATTTTTTAAAGTGCTGCTGCCTACGTCAGAGGTAACTTTGGAAAGTGTTGTGGGGGAACTTAGACTTCCCATGTCACTAATATTTTCATAGACATGTAGTAAAACTTCATCCATTTTGAACGCAAACACGTAGTGTAATGTCCACTCCCCTTTTACACACTGGATTGTGGTGCTTGTGACGGTGAGTTGATATCAATACGTCTTCGCTTTTGTCTAGCCGTCATCATTGGTGCTGTCAGATCATTGCTGCTGTTGCTACTAGGAATGCTAGCATTTTCGGAGATTGATTTAAAATCTTCTTCTTCTTTTTTAAATGGTGTTGTTAGAGGGCTGACATCTCTACTATATTCCCTTAATTTCTTTAGAATTTGCTTATTGTCAATAAGACTTTTGGGGAAGTTTGATGTATTTAGAAAGCTGTATAGATAATTGTCAAATGATAAAAGTCCTTTACGATTTGTAACCATATCACAAATTAAATCGAGTATTTTTGAACTTTTTCCCTGAATTATAATTCGTTTCCCAGTGCTATCGACTTGAACTTGATCATCATTACCCATTTCCAACATGAGATATGTTAATACTCTTTTACTTTGTTCCTGATAGTTCAATGGCAATAGGTTTCCAATTGATTTCACTATTGTATTCAATTCCTTCTCCTTTGATTGTGCTATTGCTGCAGAATCTTGAAGAGATGTTTTCTGGTTTTTTTTTTGGGGGGGGGGGGATCAGTGACGGCAATGGAGGTGGTCTCTCATATTATGGTCTATGTTTGTCCACACGACGCCGTGTATCTTGAAGTAAAACTAGCTTTTTATCATCGGCAATATTTTTATCATTAATGAATTTGCTTAGATTGTCCTCAAAGTGTTCAACTGTAGAAAGGTTAAGTTCTATTGGAGTCAATTTGTAGGGTTTAGCCATCTAGAGAAAACTGTTTACAGGTCCTGCGATTTTTGGCAGTAAAAGTGTAAAAAAGCTACCGCCCGCTTGAAGGAGACGTTTTCTTTTAAAATGTTTTACTTTTTTTGGCAAGTCAAGGCACGTAAAGTGGAACGATGTTGCTTTGTCTGTTGTCTAACACCTTCTGGAAAGTGTACATTGCCCTTAGTTAAATTTAAACAAAGTTCAGATATTAGACTAATAAATTCTTTGTCAACACCATGTTTGAGTATGGCCTTCCTGAGTGGGGGTTTTGAAGCGCTTAGACCGGAAAATAAGTGTCTATTTTCGTGCAGTTTCTTCAGTGTCATGATGGCAACTAATAACCTTTTCTACTGTTCGCCGGAAGATCTACAGTAATTTCTTTATCGAAAATATCTGTGACTACACGCAGAACCTCGGGTGTATTCTGATTAAGATCCAGCAAAATGTACCCATAGGGCTTATTTGCCGCCTGACTGTACGCTGAAAGTAGAAATTTGGGGCACCGTATTTGCTTATTGAGAGTTATTAGAGAACTTGAATCACGAACAACTCGGTAGATAATATTGATTCTGCAGTTCAAAGCAAGGGTCCTCATACACTTGCTCTGATGAAACATATTGTGTAAAACTAGGGTTATGGAAATGTGTTCATGATGAGAGTGAACAGTAAACAGTTGTAGCATTTCCTGTGAGAACTCTTCAATGGATTCAGCTAAATCATCAATAATCAGCCACGCGTTTGGCTCAACACTATTGAAAACGTCCATTCCCCGGATGAATTGTATTGGCACGGATATAGCAGTGGCAATAGCTTTGATTTGATCAAAGGACTCCTGCCAAATACTATAGCAATAGTAAATTTTCTTTGGTTTTTCCAAGAACCTTTTATTACAATTTTTAATTATTTTAGCTAAAAAGTGTCGTTTTCCCCCACATTGATGGGCCACAGAGAAACGATCTGAATTGTATTTTAAATTGTTACATACTGCTGCTGCTGTTGACAACAGTTGGACTACAACTAACTGTAAACCATACTTGGCTAATGAATAAATAATAATAATTATCCCCTAGATCTACCTAGTATGACATTCAACAAGAACAACAAAAACATATTTTTTCTTTTATTAACAACACTTTTTGTACAGCAATAGCAGCAATAACAGAACAACAAGAACAATATTTTTCATTTATTTGGCAACAACTTAAAATATAGCACGAACAGCAAAAGCAGCCGCGCAGTTGAACACATTTGTAGGCTAAATATGAGAAAACACTATTTACAACATTTAAAAGATGAGAATCCCCCCCCCAAGGGCCCCCCTCCGTGGCTGAAGGTTGGGCCGAGGCCGAAGGCTGAACACAGGCGGGACCCCCCATCCCCCCGGGGCTGAAGGCCGGCGGCCGTGGGCCGGAAAGGGTGGGCCTCAGTGGTGGGAAAAAAACAAACTGTATACAATAGCAGCTGTAAAAGTAAAATGATGACGATGACGAAGATGGCAATGGAATAAAGATTATATTGCGAAATTGTTATTGTCCCATCAAGTACTATTTTTTTATTAAAGTTAATTTAACCAGACCGAGTTGTTTTTGATAGTCCATACATTCAACTTGATCTGAAATACGGTGTTGGCCATGGAGAATACCCTTACACCATTCTTGAGTACATAGACCTTGTCGAATATGCAAGACATGGCATTTTTTCCACTCTAACAGTATAGTTTTTTATATTGTAGAGAGCGAATTGCCATTACTTTTGCTCTTGGCACTAGACAACTGTCCACACAGTTTTTGTAGACACTCATGTCGAAATTATTTTGTACAAAGTGTTTAGGCACCCCTTTGCACACTTGTTTTACATCCTTACCGTGTGTTTCCACACAGTATACTTTTGGACCGGGGAAAACCCCATTGGATATTAAATCGCTCCCCGTCTCCAACTTTTTAATAGTTGATTCGGGGCCTGGCGTTTCACCAACTAGGTGCTCTCATTCCAATTCGTGTAATCCGTCTGCGGGCCAACCTGAGCACTATTTTCCAAATAATTCAATAAATTTTCTGTTTTAACTTTTAACAACAGAGAATCTGTGTCCCCATAGTAAACTTGAACCTTCCCCTCCCTTGGCCATTGTACCGTACACACATTGTAAAATTAGGACAACATGAGTTTCTTGGAAATTTTAAGCATTGAACTCCCCCACGCTATATTCTTATTCAGAACAACATTTCTCTTTTTTCTGTGTAGCAGAACCATTTTCGGGTCTATGGTCGTGAATGTTGTAAAATTTGGGTCGGCGAAAATTCGTGCACATTTTTTGGGATAGGTTACAACGTTGCAACGCGATCTGTTTCGTACGCTTTCACACATTTTTCCAAAAGCTGAATTTAAAATGAGTTTATACATTTCTTTTTGAACTTTACTTTTTGCCTGTGAAAATTACTGACAAAAGTGTCAATAAACGTTTTCAAGTAGGGTTTCTGATCGAATTGCACGGCTCTCTGTATTTTTGTGACCCTAAAACTATTGGTCACCATCCACCGCAATAGCACGTGGTGAACAACAATATTCCTTTTAGGGTCCAAATCTGCAGTTAGTTTCTGCTTGGAGGGAGTCCAATGCATGCCCATATCCTCGACCAAAGACCGATTGTATAGACTCAAAGAAGTCCTTGGTCAACGGTCTATTTACACACGGAAAAACAAAATCTTTTACAGTGTCGTGGAGTTCAATGGTGTGTGACCGTCAATTTCAAAAAACCATCCTTGGGGACCATTTTCCTTGACAGTGTGAATGTAAGGGAAATCTAAGGCACAAGGGTTTTCAAGCCATTTGTAATTGCCACATGGTAAACTATAGTGAGACATCGCCGAGGGGTAGAATGACTTCATGTCAAGAAAAACAGCATTGGACTTTACACCATCAGCAGAGTTCTGCCCAGTTGGAACCGTTGTTAGGATGCGATTCCCGTGAAAAACATATCTCCCCTCGTAGATCTTCCAACGAATAGGTGTCGATCCACATCGGTGATCAAACCAATGTCCTCCCTACTGATTTTTAGAATTAAGTCCATGACGAGGTGCGGTGTTGAAAAATAATAGCCAATGACTAGTCCGAATTCTGAATAAAGTTAGTCTGTGTTCTTGCAGACAATGTCTAAAAGAGTTAGCACATCGCTTGCCAAGTACATTCTACAATAATCCCAACCATTTTTTCAACCACCCTTAACCAGTACCCTTTTGGCAAATTCATAGTCCTCGACGGTGCATTCAGTATTGGTAACTGAATTATAGAATGCTTCAATAGGAGGGAGTTTCTCCTCACTCAACCTTGCACCAGAGCTGTAATAGTCATCCGCATATACGCCTTTACAAGTCAGTAAGTCATATATTTCACTGTCTGGAAAGCGCTGTTTGAGCAGAGGGAAACTATCAAAATTGTCACTTTTCTGCACTTGAATTAGTTGACTGAGAGCCTTGGGGAAAAAACTATATGAATCTAAAAATAGATTTTATTCTATCACGTATGGCCATTGTCCACTGCCTGCCATTTGCATTCTAAAAACAACGGCTTCTCAGCAGATTTTGGTATAATATTGTAGGTAAATGAGTTATTTACCCATGGACTATCTGCACCCCCTCCCTGTGCATACGTGCCAAAGCCGGTAAAATAAATTTCAAATTGTAATTTGAATTGTGAATGAAAACTGGTATAAAAAACTGCTGGCTTGAATTCACATTGCACGATTGGTGTGCTACGCCACGAAAATTACTACCCCCTGATGATATTTTCTGCCACAAATGATAATGATCCCTAACTTTCCCATTCCCTCATCCCTTAGTCTTTTACCTCTAGTCCCTTTCCCCTTAGTCCCCTCTTCAAATTCTCCCTTGCATGCCCAGCATATTTTCTTATTTTTAATGGCCAGGCGATCCTCTGCTGATAGTATCATTGGTTAGTGTGTTTCTCAAACGGGAGATAGCCCCACGTGCAGTGACAAGTAATGAAGTCAATGCTTTAATCATGAAATCATTTTCGTACAACGTCTCAACAATAAATAAAAGTTCAAATAGGGATAAAATCCTTTTAATAGACAGTGATAGAAATTCACAAAAATACCAGATATTTCGGTCACATATACAGTGACCGTCATCAGTAGTAAAACTAAAACTATATATGTATATGTATATGTGACCGAAATATCTGGTATTTTTGTGAATTTCTATCACTGTCTATTAAAAGGATTTTATCCCTATTTGAACTTTTATTTATCGTCATGGAAAGGCAGTGTGGTCTCCGAAATTATCTACGTCTCAACAATTTCTAAGAGACGCATAGTGTTACTGCTGTATCTTTGTGCGTGGGCATATGAAACTGCGATGGCTTGATGTTCTTTGATACGATTTGGAAATTGTGAGTCGTTCACATCTGTGAGCTTGGCTTCACCCTCTTAACTTATTTTATCACTTTGCAGAAGTGTATTCTGAAAATTTTTAAATCGTAAAATTGCCCGGTCACCGGAAACTGTCTCCACTGATTGATAGCCGTGTCCTTTGCAATGTTTCATGTGATTTTTGTAGCTTTAATTCGGTCCAAAATCTAGACAAACACATTGTGCAGTAGTATCTTACCCCATGTGTTCTTTCCTCCCCCAAAACTCTACTAATATCCATAGTGGGATTGAAATGACCGATTGAATTAGGCTCACTAGGCGGTGTGTACAACAGCCAAACCCAGTGTCTCAAAGATTCAATAGATGGCGCCCTTACTGGAAATTTTACTCCCTTTTTATGAGAACGCACACCCCCTTCGAATTCCGTTTCGTACTGTATCACAGAAACGCAAATATTTAAATGTGGGTTGGTCCGTTCAAAAATATCTATCCCCCTCAGTGCTACAGGAAATTTTTCTGCTAAACAAGAGAAATCTACTGGGGGAAAATCAGAACCTTCTTTTCCATGCACGGCCCAGTAGTCCAAATTTTTCTTTTTAGCTTCATTTTGCAGAGGCTGGAAAACCGATAAGAGAAATGCGTACATGAAACATTTTTGACCTGTTTCGAAACAGATTCGTTGAACGCCCTTGCATCCTTCTAAATCAGGATTATATTTTAAAATTATAGCGCTCTCGCCCGCCCAACCCCCTCTTAAAATAAAATCTTTTTTAAATTTACATATATTTACACTTAAATTTTCAACAAATAAAACCACTGAACCACTACCATTCTCAGTATAATTGTCGAGATGTGAGACAGTATTGTCGACCCAATGCATAAATCCATTGTCGTAATTTTCCAAATGAGGGTGCAAGACCAACATTTCAGTGTGCACATAGTGATCATAGACCTCACCATGACTTTCATTTAAATAAAATATTTTTAAAACAATTGAGGCCTTGATGCTGTCCCGTCCCCCCCCCCCCACAGCTGAATTCGGTTTTCTAGAAGTGCCCGAATTTTTTCGCATATTCATGAATAATATCTCTGGGGTCGGTTTTAATATCCCTCGCCATCAGTGAATTAAAGGGATCGCCAAATTTCGGAGTGAAAACATCTATTGTATTCAGAATTTAATTTGTTTGCTGAAATTCAGGTAGCGGTGAGAACTGTGTATCATTACCTAAACCCCCTCTCCCTTTTATATCACTATCTAAAACCCCTCCCCCACTTTGTTCAACAATTGGGCTGGTGTGTGGAGTAAAATCTCCCAGTTCGCTTCACGTAGCTTCTAGTGCGTTAGTGCTATGTGAGTCAATCCAATCGAATTCATTTTCTTCTTCAATGAAATTTGATTGAACCGGGACTATGTTCATTAAATCTGAGGGGGAAGGATTCTCATTTAACTCACAAGTAAAATTGTCTAAGATTTGCATGGTATTCGGGCTCAACAATGGTAGATCACCCTCTGAACTAACTGCATCGCCTTGTTCAACTGTGCTATTGTCTACATCTAAAGAATTACTATCAACACGGAAATATTGTCCCAATAAATTATCCTTCCATTCCGTGTCGTTAATAATATTAGCAGGTGTACCATCTAAATTATCACTACCATCGTAACACCCCTGTAAAAATTTACCGTACCCTTTACTGATATGTGCTGGCGTTTCAACAATGTCAGGAAATTGCTCAGGTGCTTCAATTTGAATTATTTCATCAATGAGATCATATGATACGTGACTTGTTTCTTCAGGTGGGTGTGAAGGTAGCGATGAAACCGTTCTAACCTATAAAGAAAACAGCCACTTAATTTCAACGTGTATAAATCACCCTTTTTTTGAAAAAAATCAAAAATTGGATTAATAGCAAAGGAGTCAATAGTCCTTTGTTTACACATTGACGATTATGAGAGGTGACATGGCCTTTCAATCACAGCTACTAATGTATTTGAAAAGCTGCAGCTTAATCAGTCTATATTGATTCCCTAATTTGCTTACTAACTCAAGGTTGAATGGCTAAATAAAAAGTGTGAAAGAGGTATTTCAATTCCATACTATAAATAGTGTTCCCCCCTCATATCCCCTAATGCCCTCCCCCCCCCCCCAAACAAAATGCTTAAATTGTGCCCATGCTCCTTCCAACTATTGCAAAGGGGCATCTTTTTATTTTCATTATAGCGATAAAATAAAAGTGCGTATATATTAAGGTTTCATAGAATATGAAAGCCTTACTCAAAAAGTAACTTTTCTGCATCAGAACGGAAACAGTTTTCCAAGAAACTTAATTAACTGAACGACCAAAAGTGATGAAAAAATTTGTATGTCTAAAGCAAAATTGCTTAAATTGCGCCCATGCTCTTTCCCTCTATTGCAAAGGGGCGTCTTCCTATTTTCATTATAGCGATAAAATAAAAGTGCGTATGTATCAAGGATTCATAGAATAACAATCCTTGAACATAAATACTCGAAAAATGCCTTTTGTGTATCAGAACGGAAAAAATTTTATAGGTAACTTAATTACCTGAACGACCGAAAATGAGGAAAATATTTGTAAGTCTCAAGCAAAATTGAACTACCGACTTTTTAACGTCATTTTAAATTACATTTATTTTATTCCCATTGTCAAATAAATTTGAAACTATGGACTGTAAACTGATCACATTACACACACGCACACACTTGTTTACGGTTAAGGATGGAGACATCAGATCATGAAAGTTCTGAGATAATAGACAGCCTGTTTAATTCTCATCTCTCATCTTATTATCAAAATATTACATTCTCTGACTTAAACGGTCATAAGACTTTACCTCAAACAGGATATTAGAATAATAAAATGTGTGTGAACCAAGCAAGATGCATTTCCTTTTGGGAGAAAATTCATTAGTATAAATATCAATAAATTTTAAACTTACATTATTAGCTCCTTGCAATGCCATCATATTCATTGACAAATTGCTCTCACTCTCCATATATGCCGTCGCAGGTCCAATGTAGTGAATTAATGTAGAGCGTAATTGGTTCTCCTCCTCAATTTTAGCCCTTTTGATGGCAGGAGGGTTACATTCTTCAACATTATCCTTAAAAAGAAATTAAATTATAGTTCCCTTCAAAAAAATCATCTGTACAACTTTTGGGGGAGTTTTATCTTTGAAACTATCTAAAAGTTGCTAATTCTTATACCACCTCCCCTAATGTGAAAATGTATAGACCAAATTTGTTTCTTAACTATTGTAATTTTATCCTGTTTTATATCATATTAACCAAACTTGACTTCTTTCATGGGTCATATAATGCATAGTATCATGTTTCCTTCAGAAAAGCCTATAAAACAGAATGGCCCAAAAAAAAACATAATACAGCATAAAATCCTGTAAATATCTTAGAAATTATGCTTCTAAAAACCAAGGCTAATGAAAAAACATAGAAGGCTAAAACCCGGAATTATGAGGGGGAGGGGTAAATTGTCAAACTTAGATAGCTAGGTATGCTACAGACCCATAACTTTCAAAATGTTATAAGCTCTAGAAACAGAGGGGTATTTAAATATATAGGCATGAAAGCAAAGTTCCACTATAATTAGACAGAAAAAGCTCGTTAACCCAGCTTATAGGCCTAAATTTGTATCAAATGACAGTTTCAAAAGCTAGCCCAGTAGAAAATAAATACGATGCGATAAAAAAATGCTAGCTGGTTTACACTTAATATACTGGGGTGGGGTTGAGTTCATGCAACCCCATCCCCTCTAATGTGCAAATATATACCAAGAATTTGAATGTGTTGGGGTGGGGGGGGGTTCTAAAATTCGTTTCTGACAAAAAAGATTATATTCGGAATGAGCATAAAAAAAGACATTGAGTGCTATATCCACATTAGTCAATAATATGATTTGATAGAAATTTACCGTGCAAATATCTAAATTAATTATTTATAAACAGAACTTACGTTATAAATTTGCGTTGCAAAAACTTCTAAATCATCCATATTTGATGTTTGCTCCATAATGCTTTGAAACGTACTATTGCTTTAGACTCGAAACGCGAACAATATAAGCAATGTCTCAAGGTGGAATTGTTATACAACAGAAAATTACGTAAATCCATGCTAATGAGTTTTCCAGAAGTCTGCTCTGATGTCACCTTGTTATCCCAGTATTTCTAACCGGTGATTGGCCTAGAAAGGGGCACGTAATCTTGTAAGTTTAGAAATGGTTACCCCTGCGATCTTGTACTAGCAGTATTCTAGCTCATGGGAAGTCAATGATCTTGTAAGTTTAGTATGTTAAGGGTGCCCTCTTTTAAGTTTAGTTTGTAAATATGCATCCCTACTGACTTATCTACTAGTGCATATTTTTAGAAAGGCGAATTATCCTATTTATTATATCTATCCCTTCACTGTTTCAGCTATGTTTGCATATCATTAAAATCTTTATATTCTTAGAATTATGAAAATATCACTTTTTCAGTACTTAATTTTTACATTGTAAAACACAATTATTAAATTCAATTGTTTGCTTCAGACACCACGATACAAATCTCCCACGCTGCATTTCCAGTGATATAATAGCACATATCACAAATAAATGCTAACCTTGGGGGTATTAACCCCCTTTGGCTCCATCTCTTAATAATATAACAAGAAATGGATCCGGCCAATATTTGGTAGGCTAAATAGGATAGGAAATTTGATTAGCAAAGTAGGGATCAACTGATTGTCTATGTTTGAGTTTATACAACCGCAAAGCATTGTCAAATTGAACGAATTTTAGTTTAGGCTAGTTTTTCACAGTTTCAGTGCGACAACAATGGTGAAACTTCGCATAAGATGTGTAATTCTTATAACTTTGTAACAGCCAAAGAAAAATCGTACAAAAACTCGTTCTTCAGGTATGAATAAACCTAAGATTGAGCCAAGGGCAAAATATATTTTCATTTTGATGTCCTTGGTACTTTAAGGATATAATTTTTTGCTTTGTCGAGAAAACAGTTTCTTGGCTCTTTATTGGGTTACATTTTTTTTTGGGAAGGCCTTGCCTTGTGGCCCACGCGGTTAAGGCTGAATGTCTCAAACTGACTGGGGAAAAACAATTCTAGCCCCTTCCCAAGTCTCTTGAGCTCTCTCCCTCCCAAAACAAGATTTATGATCTTTCTAAGCCATAGAATGATTGTGAAAATTTTTAAAGAATTGACGCACAACATTTTATAGATCCTCTTCTCCATCATAATATATGTCCGTAGGCAATTGTCAATTTGCATGTTTTTCAATCCTTGACCCATAGGCTGTTGTAGGTCATGTCCTTCCGGCAGCATTTTTACTGCACCTTTTGACTATTCAAAGAAAAATTACCATCCGAAAATTTGTATCGGATGTCTTATGACGGAGAGGCGGGCAGAAAAGAAGGGCACAGAAGAGAGTTGGTTCCCCTCCCTGATCGTTCAACTCTTAAAAAACTTCAAATGAGCACCCCCCAAGTTTCTACAGCCACCGCTTCCATGTAAAGTAGGTGTAAAAAAACAGCAATTAAACAAAAACATGGAAAACGCACGGCTTGTTGCTTATGCAGCGCTACAGGACAAACTCTGACTGGCAGTGGACTGGTTAGTCTTCCAATTTGTTCCGGGTCAAAATATTCTCTGACTGGACTACTAGCTATTCGGCTTTCTCAAAAAAGCAAAAGACCCCCTGAAATATTTCTTTTTTGTGACGCTGTCAAAATAATAAGCTAGCGGTGAGTATTGCGAAAAAGAAAATCCGTTGGAATCCGTCCAAACGATGTACAATCTAAAATATCGGAAAATAACGAGTTAAAGCTAAGCAAAAGCTTGAAAATGCTTATCTCTTGAAGATAAATGTTTGACTCTTCAAAGTCCTTTAACAACATTACGTCCAATCTTTTCTGAAATCGTCCAATTCAATGGAAAAGTCTTGAGCACCTCTTCTGAAAATGTTTTAGTCTCATTCTAGGCAAGAAAAGATTAATGGTCACAGATCTATAATAAAAAGAATCCAAAAGTAACAAAGGCTTTTCTGTCTTCTATTGACTCTCAATTAAACAGCTTTAGATTTATCTGAATAGGCTTCATTTATAAAATGAATATTTTCATGAAGGGGAAAAATGAGAATTTCGCTCGAATAATTTCTTTTTTTGAATTTTCTTGTTCAATCAAATCTATGAAGATAGCTTTAGGCGGCTAGCGCATGAACTGGTATATCAAAGCCAATCAGAACTTTTAATCTCATTACTCTACTTTCCACCTTTGAAATGTTCAGTGTTTTTGTTTATTAATTTAAAAACATTGTCCACAAAAAAAAATTTTCAAAGAAAAGTAAAGAACTCCCTTAAAAAAAAATGAGCAAAACTAAAATCAAATAATCTACCAAGCGTGAAACTACCAAAAATAAGCATCGATAAATTAGTGAAACCAAAAACGAACAGAAATTACAATAATTAACCGAGTCAAACTCAAAACAAGCAGAAATTAACGTAAGTTGGGCGCAAAACCCCTATGCCTTCCCAAGGCCAGAACAAAATTTGCACTTTAGTGAAAAAATATAAATGATTTTACTTTTATAACTTTAATAAATCAAATAATATTAACATTTTGATTACTAAATATCAGTATATGTTTATTAAACTGACAATGCACATTCATTTGTATTTTTTCAGTAAAGTGCAAATTTTGTTCTGGCCTTGGGAAGGCATTAAGGTTTTTAGGGCCTTATGCTGAATTTTAGGGCCTTTTTAGGGCCTTATGCTGAACAGCCCTCCTTGTATACACTTATACATTATACAAAAGTTAACTTTAAGTCTTGTTTTTTTTCCATCTTTATACAGCCCTTCTTAGCCATCGCTATGCACTTATAATTTTCAAAAAAGTTAACTTGTGTCATGTTTCTTAGTTATCCCTATACACTCCTTGTACATGCCTATAATCACCTGAACAGGATTCTGGGTATTTCAGCGGTTTCTTACTTCAAGAATCGAACTCCAGGAATTTGGATCCCGTATTACAAAGCGGAGATCAATCCACTGCATCCCCGCAGGTGTGACCCGTTTCTAGTTCATTAGGCCCAGGTTTTTAGTGTCCTGGCAACATCAATGTTGTGATCAAAGGCAGCGCGCTAGCACTGCCTAAGTAAAGAAAAATGTGGGCACAATGTGTTTTTTTTTCTCCATAACCGGGCACTTCGTATCAAAGGAGTTGTCGTAGAAACTTCAAAAAGGACTCATTCGATTGGAAATTCATTCCCCATCATTCCCCCAAACACATCTAATCAAAATTTTGAGATAGCCATTTTGTTCAGCGTTATTAACTTCCAGATATAAAATATGTTTTAAGGAGGTCACTCCCCAACAACCCTCGGGGCAAGGGTTTTAAGTTATGCCCTGAGGGCATCTAAGAACGATGTTGACACTATGTACTATTTATTATTTTTTTCCTTTGGAGCAGGGCACTTCATATGGAAGGGGTTGTCATAGAAACTTCAAAAGGGGCTCGTTCGATTGGAAATTGAGAGTTCTAGTGCCCCTTTTCATAGTCGAAAGTTAATTGGAGGGCAACCAGCCCCTCCCCCCCCACGCCTATCATTCTCCCAAACACATCCAATCAAAATTTTGAAATAGATATTTTGTTCCGCGTAGTTTATTTCCAGATAAAAAATATGTTTTTGAGGAGGACACTCCCCCACAACCCTCAGGGCAAGGGTTTTAAGTTATGCCCTGGGGGCATATAAGGTTTTTTTTAGAAGGCGTTGTCGTAGAAACTTCAAAACATGCTCATTCGATTGAAAATTTGAAGGGATAGTTCCCTTTTTAATTGTCGAAAGTGATTGGAGGGCAACTAGCCCCCCCGCCCCCACGCCCATCATTCCCCAACCACATCCAATCAAAATTTTAAGGTAGTTATTTTGTTCAGCGTAGTTATTTTCCAGATAGAAAATATGTTTTTGAGGAGGACCCTCCCCCATAACCCTCAGGGCAAGGGTAATATGTTATAACCTGGGGGCATATAAGGTTTTTATAGAAGGTGTTGTCACAGATACTTCAAAAAGGCTCATTCGATTGGAAATTCAAAGGGCTAGTGCCCTTTTTAATAGTCGAAAATGATTGGAGGGCAACTAGCTTCCCCACGCCCATCATTTCCCCAAACACATCCAATCAAAATTTTGAGATAGCCATTTTGTTCAGCGTAGTTGATTTCCAGATGGAAAATATGTTTTTGAGGGAAACACTCCCCCATATCCCTCAGGGCAAGGGTTTTAAGTTATGCCCTGGGGGTATATAAGGTTATTATAGAAGGCGTTGTCGTAGATACTTCAAAAAAGGTTCATTCACTTGGAAATTCAAAGGGCTAGTGCCCTTTTTAAAAGTCGAAAGTGATTGGAGGGCAGCTATCCCCCCCACGCGGATCATTCCCCCAAGCACATCAAATAAAAATTTTGAGATAGCCATTTTGTTTAGCGTAGTTGATTTCCAGATAGAAAATATATTTTTGAGTAGGACACTCCCCTACAACCCTCAGGGCAAGGATTATAAGTTATGCCCTGGGGGCATATAAGGTTCTGATTGAAATCTTTGTCATAGAAACTCGAAAAGGGGCTCATTCGATTTGAAATTCAAAGTGCTAGTACCTTTTTTAATAGTCGAAAGCGATTTGAGGGCAACTAACCCCCTCTCAAACCCACCTTTCCCCCAAACACATCCAATAAAGATTTATAGATAGCCATTTTATTCAACGTAGTTGATAGTTTTGGAAATTAGGTCTTTAAGGATGACAACCTCTCCCCCCATAGCCCTCAGGGCAAGGGTTGTAAGTTATGTCCTGGGGGCATATAAAGTTTTTATTGAAAGCGTTGTCGTAGAAACTTCAAAAGGGCTCATTCCATTGGAAATTGAAAGGGCTAGTGCCTTTTTTAATAGTGGAAAGTGAATGGATAGCGACTAAAGCCCCTCTCAAGCCCACCATTTTCCCCAAAACATCGAATTAAAATTTTGAGATTTCCATTTTGTTCAATGTAGTTGAAATTTCTGGAAATTAGGTCTTTTAGGATTATAACCCCCCTCAGAGCCCTCAGTGCAAGGGTTGTAAGTTATGCCCTGGGGCATATAAAGTTTTTATTGAAAGCGTTGTCGTAGAAACTTCAAAAGGGCTCATTCCATTGGAAATTGAAAGGGCTAGTGCCTTTTTTAATAGTTGAAACTGATTGGATAACGACTAACGACCCTCTCACGCCCACCATTTTCCAAAACACATCCAATCAAAATTTTTAGATATCTATTTTGTTCTACGTAGTTGAACGTTCTGGAAACTAGGTCTTTTAGGATGACAACTCCCTCAGAGCCCTCAGTGCAAGGGTTGTAAGTTATGCCCTGGGGGCATATAAGGTTTATAAAGAAAGTTTTTGCATAAATAATAGGCAGCACGATCGCGCTGCATAAGCAAAGAACGAGGAAACTCGACAACGAGACAAGAAACGGGGACTAAGTAAACAGGAGGACACTCCACAACAACCCTCAGGGCAAGGGTTTTAAGTTATGTTTAAGGATGTAAGGGTTTTAAGTATTATTTAAATTTGTTTCCTTTAAAGCAGGGCACTTCGTATCGAAGAAGTTGTCGTAGAAACTTCGAAAAGCGCTCATTCAAATGGAAATTGGAGTGGCTTGTGCCATTTTTAATAGTCGAAAGTGATTGGAAGGGGACTAACACCCCTTCCACGCCCACCATTTCCCGAAACAAATCCAATCAAAATTTTGATATAGCCATTTTGTTCAGCGTAGTGGATTTCCAGGTAGAAATTATGTTTCTGAAGACAGTCCCCCACAGCCCTTAGGGCAAGGGTTGTAAGCTATGCCCTTGGGGCATATAAGTTTTTTTTTTTTATAGAAGGTGTTGTCATAGAAACTTTAAAAAAGGCTCATTCGATTGGAAATTAAAAGGGCTAGTGCCCTTTTCAATGGTCAAAAGTGATTAGAAGACAACTAACCCGCCTCTCACGCCCACCTTTTCCCCAAACACTTCTAATCAAAACTTTGCGATAGCCATTTTATTCAACGTAGTTTTAAGTTCTGAAAATTAGGTCTTTGAGGATTAAAACCCCCCACAGCCCTCAGGGCAAGGGTTGTAAATTATACCCAGGGGGCATATAAGGTTTTTATATAACGTGTTGTCGTAGAAACTTCAAAAAGGGCTCATTCGATTGGAAATTGAAATGGCTAGTGCCCTTTTCCATAGTAGAAACTGATTGGAAAGCAACTAACACCCCTTCCTTGCCCACCATTTCCCCAAACACATCCAATAAAGATTTTGAGATAGCCATTTTGTTCCCCGCAGTTCAAAGTTCAGGAAATTATACCTATGAGCAGGACACTCCCCCCTGAGTCTTCAGGGCAAGGGTTATAAGTTATTCCCTGGGGGCATATAAGGTTTTTATTGAAATCTTTGTCGTAGAAACTGGAAAAGGGCTCATTCGATTGTAAATTCAAAGGGCTAGTTTCCTTTTTAATAGTCGAAAGTGATTGTAAGGCTTGACATTTTTATAGTAAATATCGAAGTGGGTATAATGTATCATTTTTGTTTTTGTTGTTGTTTAGACCAGGGCACTTCGTATCGAAGAAGTTGTCGTGGGAACTTCGAAAAGGGCTCGTACAATTGGAAATTGGAGTGGCTTGTGCCCCTTTTAATAGTCGACAGTGATTTGAGGGCAACTAATCCTCCTTCCAATCCCACCCTCCCACGCCCACCCACCCATGCCAACCCTCCCATTTCTGCTCTTAAAATTTAACCAGATCAAAATAGCGTAAGTGTATCCAAGCTATCAAAGAAAGTAAAGAGAATTTTTTGCGAATGGTATCAAGTTTTCCATTTCAGGTAAACTAGGGAAGGTATGAAACTAAATTAAACAGTACTATTTGTGTCCAGATTTTTAAAAGGAAGTATGTTGTTAAAAATTGCTGAAAGTTTTTTCCAGCATACAAATAGCAGGCCAAACTATAAAGTCTTAAAAAACGAAAATATTTAAAGTATTATTTTCTTTTTCCCTGGAAAGACTATGTCAATATAAAACGAACAGAAATTAATTTAAAAAACTTTTACCACAAAATAAGTTTTTCAAAGAAAAGTAACGAACTCCATTAAAAAAAAATGAGCAAAAGTAAAATCAAATAATCTACCAAGCGTGAAACTACCACATATCAGCATCGATAAATAAATGAAACCCAAAACGAACAGAAATTACAATAATTAACTTTTTTATTTTGGGGTAATTTCACTTGATCCTTCGTTTGGGAACACAACTATCTAAAAAATAGGATTTTGATCATCTTTTTGGATGTGTAAAAATCATTAGGTTGAAAGGTACCCACTAAAAGTGATGCCCCTGAGACAATTTGCTCTATTTTCAAATGGGGGAGAACCCCATAAGCGTAAGTGATCTTAATGAAAATTACATCATCAAATGCAACATATCGGGAGATTATTGTCAAGCACTTATCTATATAAATGTGAACTCCGGATTTTTTTTTATGAGATAGATAGATGTTACTATTATTCTCCATGACCACACTGCCTTTTTTATGACGAAATCAATAAGAATTCCAATAGGGATAGGTCCTTTTATTAGACAGTGAAACGAAAATACAAAACAAAGACTCTAAATATTTCGATGACACAGTCGGTCATCATCATCAGTAGAGTTACTTCTACTGATGATGATGACCGACTGTGTCATCGAAATATTTAGAGTCTTTGTTTTGTATTTTCGTTTCACTGTCTAATAAAAGGACCTATCCCTATTTGGAATTCTTATTGATTTCGTAATAGATAAATAGATTTTATTTCACACAAATATAAACAAACACAAATAATTGAATAAAGCCAATAGGGAGCTAAGCTCGAAAAGAAGGGTATCAATTATTAGTTTAATTTCAACACACCAAAACTAAAGGTAAAAAAGATAAAACAAAGAGCATCATAACATATAGAAGGAGAAGGACAAAGGAAGCTACTCCAGCATGAGAAATTCCAAAAATAATACTAAAAAAACAAATTACCAAGTAGAATCACCCCGTTATCAAAGGTTAATAATAATATGAGAAGAAATATCACGGATGCTTGTTTATTTGTTTGCTTGTTTTGTTCTTAGGGGCTATTGCAGCGAACCAATGAACCTAGGAAATGGGAAAAAGTCTCATTAAATTTGAAATTAAGGTCTAGTTCCCTTTTTGAGCAATAAAAAGACTATGGCAGACACAATAACATCTTCTGGCATTTTGCCAACACAAAACAAACAGTTTTTCTCCAATGGGTGCAAAAAAGTGATCGATTAAAAGTTCTGAGATAAATGTACCAAAAAAAAAATATTAAATTTTCCAGTTTCAGAGGCAATAATGCCGACCGGTGGCACATTAGTCACTAAAAATGTACAAAGTCCATACAAAACAAAAGGTTAATATTTATATTTATTTTAAAAGTTTCATTTAGCTAAGTTTGTCTATTGAAGCTTAGTCGTATTATGTACAGCAGTGTATAATTCCCCATCAGCCATTATAAATAGGGCCTTGTGTAGGTGGGGATGTGTGCTTGAATCTCAAAAAGTTCGTTTTCATTCAAAAATTCCTGCTTGTTCGCTGATAGCTCACCCTGTTGGTGGCACGCTTGACCTTAAAGATGTACGAAGTCTATACAAAATAAAAGGTTCATTTAGATATTTATTTTAAAAGCTTCATTTTTTATTCATTTGAAGCTTGGTAATATTATGTACAACGGTGTGTAATTCGACATCAGCTATTATAAAGAAAAGCCAGTGGATCTTTGTGTAGATGGGGGAGTGTGCTTGAATCCCAAAAAATGCATTTCTATGCACAGGTTCTTACTTCTCCACTAGTAGCTCACCTTACCAGTGATTATTTATCCTTTAGTATAATTACCTGAAAATATTTTGAATGAACTTACTTATGCAGACATCTTGAGCACCTTAACCTAATTAATCCGGTAATTCTTTCTAGGTAGTCTATATTCTGCTTACACACGCATATGCCTGCTTGTTTCGAACTTAAGAGGGCGCATATAGCTAAACCAGGTGGCAAAACTAGTATATGTTTAAAAACCCACAGTTTCTCTCTATCTGAAACGTTGGTACAAAAGAAAAATATTGAGAAATATAAATAACAATAAGAAAGACTTTCTTTTTTATTTACCCAACCATCAAAATTCCACTAGAATCCTGGTTTGAAATCGAGAGTCAGGTCCGAGTTTCTAAGAGTACTGGTTCCGCTACCTATTTTTGAAAATTATGGTCGGAAAATAAGACAAGAAATAACAGTCATGATAGTTGTGAACCATATTCACCTTCAGCTACTGTATCAGCTAGAGTATCCGATCTAAGCCCCCTCCCCCCTTAAAGACGAAGCTCACGGTTTTCTTGGCTCTTCTGTTGTCCCATAGAATTGAGATACAATAAATCCTTCTGATGGATGTGGATCACAAGAGTTAAGTAGATTTATCATGGAGCTCCAACCGAGCAAAAACATAAGAAAACTTACCTGCATCTGTTGTCCAGGTTTGTTTGAATTTTGCCGATCCAACTAGATAATAGGCTGGTGACAAGAAATTTGGATACCCTTTATTACCCTTCTCCCTCTAATTAGAGAATAGATCATGCTGCTTATAAAGTGTAATTGGGTTTTGAGCTGTTAATTCTGACTAAATTTGGTTGAGACCTGAAAATATCTTTTGGTGGATAGCCTGTTGACAAGAAAACAAGAGCCTCGTCCTCACTTTGAAGAATTTTCATTGGTCCCAGGACTCTTTATGTCTCCCATAAGCCTCGTATAGTGTCAGATAAAGATTTTGAAAAAGCCATTTTACACACAATGATCAAAAGTTTCATAGGGAACATCATCCTCGCTATCCCAGAGAAAAGGGACTAACTCTACAAATGACATATTCTTCACAGACATATTTTGTTTTAGTAGACAAATTGAATCATTTCCTAACTGAAGTAATGAAAGAAATCCAAATATTTATGACTGGAGGCGCAAACCAAGTCTCCGACTCTCCACCACGCCCTTTTTAGCAGCAGTGTGGGCAAGCTGTACCTTACCTAAAATTGAATCCTACAAGGATTTTGTTGTGTTTACACGATCAATTGCTAAATTCCAAAGCCAAATATTTTCAAGGCTAAAGGCCCAACTGGGTTCCAGCAGGGTGCGAATTCTAGCCAATAGTAATAAAAAATTCAAAAACACATTTTGAAAAAAAAACTGTTCAGTTGAAGCTGATTCAGCTGATTCAGGAATAGAAAATAAAGCTGATTCAGGAATAGTAATTATTATTCCTATCAATTGTAATGGTAAAAGTTTATTGCAAAAACGAAATTTACGAGAACTTCCCAAAAATTCCTTAAATCTAAATAAAGGTGTCGAATCGAAATAAAACTGGACCATTGGAATCAGTTGTAACTGAAAACTCTTTATAGTAAAATAACAGTCCCCTATCTTGAACAACAATAAAAAATCACTTTTTTGCATGGGAGTCAGTAACGTGTCTTCTTTTTTCATTCTTATCTTTCATTTCTTCGTCGCTAGTGGGGCACTAAAACATCATAGAAAAATATTAAAGGGCTCATTTGAAAGGTATTTTTTATGTCTACGTGCTTTTGTAAATAATAAAGAATAATATCAAAATAAAATGCAATTTTTGACAGGAACTCCATCTTTACATAAAATATAATATAACCAATATCTTTTGACAAGAAATATAACACACATATCTTTTGAAAATTACTTTAAACAGTGGCTTTGGTAAAATTGATGATGATCTGGATCTTTCGTCACTTTTCCTTTTTGCGAGGGCGTCCCGAGGCTTCTTTTATTCGGGGGGCGATCTTCGTAAATTTTACCGAATCGCTACCTGATTTATGCCGAATTTTCTGCGGAAATCAAGGATTTTTGCTAAATTGGATTTTGACAAAAAAAAGGGATTTTGCTAAGAAGGATTTTGCCAAAAACTCGGGGGGCCCCCTCTCCACCCCCTATCGGGATGCCCCTGCCTGTGTATATATATATATATATATATATATATATATATATATATATATATATATATATATATATATATATATATATATATATATATATATATATATATATATATATATATATATATATATATATATATATATATATATATATATATATATATATATTATATATATATATATATATATATATATATATATATATATATATATATATATATATATATATATATATATACATATATATGTTTTTGTTTTTAACTGTATGTTTGTTTTTAACTGTGTATATATTTTTTTTGTCGTAACTGTATGTTAGGAGTTTAAAAATGGTATTCAGTGTCTTGTGATGAGTCTCTAGTTAAACTGAATTACAATAACTTTTAAAGTTTTCACAAGAAATACCAACGACTTTTCAAAACATTCTAGGAAGGAAGTTGTATCTCTTTCATCATTATGCTCATTATTTCTGTAAAAAAAAAAATGCAAAAAAAATAAAAATAGCATAATGAACTGACGCAATTAAATCCATAACAACAACTAAACAGTTATTTTGTGACATTCACTTTTATTGTCAGGCAAGATAGCATGTTTTGAATCAAGTCCTTTTGAAAACGTCTTGTTCAATTTTTAATGATTTTGAAAACTAAGATACTTTAAAAGCTATTAAAAATTTTCAAAGTTATTTCAATAGAAATTTATTAACATAAATTCAGCGTGGAAAGAAGATAGATGCTTATTGTCACTCATTATTTGGTATTTCCTGGTACACTGCGGAAAGAAAACACCTACAATGTTTCCCTACAGTGGAGACGGGAATTGCCATTTCAGGTTGGCCAATTTAAAGGCAAGGAAATCGAAGATTGTTAATCTAAAAAGCTGGCAAAAATGTAACCGTGAAGACTAATAGAAGATGCAGAAGAACATTTATTCATTTATTGGAGGCCCTTCCCTAGTATAGGGAAGGGCCTCCATGCTTGATGTGTAGACAGACAACCTCATCAATACTGGAAGACAAGTTTATTTTCATTCAGCTTTTCTCTCTCTTTCTCTCTCTCTCTCACTCACTCCCCCTCTTTCTCTCCCCTCCCCTCTCTCTCTCTCTCTCTTTCTCTCTCTCGCTCTCTCTCTTTCCCGCTATCTCTACTATGATTTTCCTTGAGTGCATCTAAAAACTTTTGCAAAATATATGTGATTTGCCATTTTCAGACCAGCATTCTACGAGTGTTTCTAACTTGTCTAATCCAGCTGATAAAATCTGATTACCTGTCCCACTGTTTTGTATACTTCTCACCACATATGTTCTTTTGTTGTTTTGAACTACCTAAAATACTAAAAAGAAAAAATGATTTAAAGACAGAAATCTATCTTTCTCCTTAAGTAGAAAAGTTGAAAAATATTTTCTACTTGCTAAATAGATAGAACAGCCGTCGAGATCATGGGCGCCCCCAAGAGCTGGCCTCAACGAAATATACCGGAGACAGTCAGTGTTTTGGTGGCCGGCGTATACCCCCCCCCCACGATTACCCCCTGGAAAATCCACAGAAAATACCTCCCGTGAGAAATATCCCCCCCACGCGGAAAATATCCTCCAGAAAATATTCCCCCGGAAAATACTCCCGTGGAAAATATCACCCTTGGAAAAAATCCACCCGGAAAATACCCCCTGCAGAAAATACTCTCGGTAAATACCCCCCCTCCCTGTGGAAAATAAGGCCTTCCAAATTTGACAATTTTTATTTGAGTTGTATTTTCTTAATTTCCGTAGGGGGAAGGAATTTTGGTACTTGTGAATTATGCGCCACTCATTGTTTACGCCGCTCAAAGTTTACGCTGTGTAAAATATGAGAACACACTGTTTTTTCGTTAGTTTCTTCGTTACTTTAGAAATAAAAATGGGCTATAGATTTGCACATTAGGGGGGGGGGGAATTATAGCGGGTCTGCATGTAAAATGTGTTTGGTACAATTATTCTTTATACTAGATAGATAGATAGATAATTGTATTTTAAAGCCAAATATACGGCCGTGAACACAGTCAAATAACATAAATGAAAGGCAAAAATAACATAAACTTTGGTCAGCGATCATCATACAACACTTAAATGAAACACTAAATGAACCAAATAATAGTAATTAATACTTGGAAAACGGTCATTGAAAAAAAAAACACTTAACACTTGGAAAAAACACTTTAATGAAACATTACATTTACTATATACTGGGATTTTTTTTTTTTTATTTTAGCTAACAAAATTTCCACATACTTCGCTATTCTTTGGTAATTTTTTAGTGGCCATATACCTGGAAAGAGTTTTTTCTGACTTCAGACTGTCCAAAACCTTTACCCCCCTCCCTAATGTGCAGATATATAGCCTAAATTATATATTTCCCATATATTCTGTCACTTGTCAGTAGTAAAAGGGTATGCAATCCAGGGGGAACACAATTATGGGAGACAATTGGAGTCCAGCCAGAGAAGCACCCTATGCTCCGACCATGAATACATTTTTACAGGTGAATGGGACTCCAAATAAGGAGTCACTAAGAATATTCTCTTCCAAAGTGTTAGATGCACTGTGACAGAAATTCTATTTTTAATACATTTTCCTTTGAATTCGACGGCATAAATACAGCGTACATCTGAGTCTGGTGTATCAGTTCTAATTCATTTGTTGATTGAACAATATATAGTTGACATTATGGAGAATCAAAATGGCTTTAACCAATTCTTCGATGTAAGTTTATTTTATATAATTAAATAGTTTCTAAATAATGAATTAAGATATTTCTCCGTTTAATTAGTTTTGATAGATTTTGTATCTCAAAAATCTAAGAGCTATATTTGTACACAAAATTTATAAAGAAATAAAGCACATACAAACACGATAATTTAACGGGGAAAAACTAATGAAATTAATTATATTTCAACTTACTTCCGTTTAGGTTAATATACGATAGTATCTTAATGACTTCTTTCAACTTTGACAACAAACCATTATTATAAAAAAAATTGTATTTCACATAATCGGAGAATTTTAAAAACCTCCCAAATGGAGGTTTCCTTTATTTAAGGAAATTTCTGAAGCAAAACATATGGCCAAACGGCCAAAATTATCGACTTCCGATCAAATGGTAACATCATCAGCACTCACAAGACCATCTGTTATAGAATATGCGGCCCCTAGCAGAAATGAACTTCTCAGTACTTCTGTGATGACCCCAAATGACAATAATATCCAGAATGATGTTCCATACTATGAACCGTCAATGCAAAGGGTAAAAAAATTATATTTTACCGTTTCCTTGATTATATTTTCTAATATAAAGAAAAATTAAATTTCATTGAATAATGTATGAAAATGATTAGTATTGGATTCTTTTTCTTATAATTCAATTTAAAGATGATTTAAGATTCTTCTTGAAAACGGAGAATATATCGGGTATAATGGAGATTATATCTAACAATAACGAGTATAATGATGACCCTGGGTGGACGGATAACTTTTTAAAACAATGTTTTTGTGATAGCAATTTTATTATTTCATATAATATCCCACCTAGTGCATTTGAACAGGACTTACAAGTTAGTTTTGCCCAACCAGATGCATTTAAAGATCAAGGTGTGTCAGAGGGAGACTTTGGTTGGGTAGATCAGATAATTCGTAACACCTGTAGAATTTTCGATAATTTTTCCAGAGAGTTAAATGACAACCCTCCCCCCAATGATTTAATGAACATTGCCCCTGTTCAACCAAGTATAATTGAAAAACAAAATAAATTTGCTTTGGCATTTTCTTGCAGCCCAAATACACCCGAGGCTATGTTGAGTGAACTAGGGTATTTTACTCCACGTACCAACCCTTAAGTTGAGGTTGAACAGAGTGGTGAGGGTAGTGGGTATATTCAAATCTCTCCACCACTGCCGGAATTTTATTTAACAAATTCTTTCCTGCATACAATAGATGTTTATGCGGCGATATTTGGGGATCCATATAACTGGCTAATAGTAGGGGATATTATAACACATCCAAAAAATATTGTCCTTACGTATGCGGGCAAGATTTGAGCTCTTCTTGAACGACATTTTCGGGTTTGGGGAGGTCGGGACAGCATAAAAGCATCAATAGCATTCTTTCATTTAATAATTTCCCCTTTCATTTAATAATTTATTTAAATGAAAGTGCCGTTGATGTTTACTCAACTTCTCTGCCCACTGAAATGTAAGTCCTTCCTCCGCATTTGGAAAATTACGAGGGTACATTTGTGTATTGGATAAACAGTATTGTTACATAACTGGATAACTATAATGAGAAGGGTAGTGGGTGAGTGGTTTTATTTATTGAAAATTTATGTAAAATAAAAAAGATTATATTTTAAGAGGTGATGGGGAGAGGTCTATAGTTTTAAAATATAATCCAGATTTAGAAGGATATAAGGGAGTACAACGAATCTGTTTTGAAACAGGGCAACAGTGTTTCATGTACGCATTTCTTATAGAGGTATCCCGACCTCTGAAATATAATGCTACTAAGACAAATTTGGACAAATGGGTAGCTAACGGGGGTATGGAGAGGTTATAGGCTATGGTCTTGGCAGTTGGTTTGCTAAGCTGTTTCGCTCTGCACTACCCTTGGCTAAAAAATATATTATACCGGCTGCGACAGACTTTGCATCCTCTAAACTACATGATTAGGCTCTGCCAAGGATTTTAAGAAAAGTGTTTCAGAAAATCTTAGGTCCAGTGCACGAACCTTAGGCGAGAAATTGAAATCTCGGCAAAATGGAAAAGGTTTAAAAATGTTGAGAAACCGTGCATCACTCATCAGTTTCTACTCAGGTCAGAAACGAAAGACATCACTCTTGTCAAAGAAAAACAAGAAGAAGAAGAAACCAAGGAAGAGAATTCTTAGATCAAAACAGAATTTCTTTTCCTAGACTTAACAATGGCATATCTACCTCACAAGGATTCCCATCCGTCAACTACTTCATTTTAAAATCTATTAAATGCAGAAAATGTTGATGTGAGTGTAAAACATGGCTACTGTGAACAATTCTATCCGCAACAACCGCTCTCTGATAATATCCACTTTCAATTTTATTCCAGTGAAGACGGCTTTATGGATATGTCTTCGACATTTATAAATTTAGATGTGATAGTCAAGATATCCGACAATACAATGCCAATTCTTGCCGATGGAATATCCTATGAAAATTGTATATTGCATAATTTATTTCAAAAGTCAGTGTCTACATAAATTGGACATCGTTGAGCACTAGCAACAATCTCTCAAATTTTACAAGCTATATGCAGTTCATGTTAATGACACCAAAGACATACAAGCAATTGAGGGGTTTCTCCAATGGCTATGAATATATTACAGATACTGATAGTACAGATGCACTTAAAAATGCTACAACTAGTGAATTACATCTAGTTGGAAAAATAAATCATGAGATATTTAATATACCCCAATGGCTACCACCAAATATTAAAGTGGATATAAAATTTACGCTTGGTCCATCCAATTTCATTTTCTGAAAGGAACTTCCTGCCAATCCTGATGTAACACTCTATCTCTCTCTCTCTCTCTCACCTCGGCAATAGTTCAAGTACGAAAGCAGCAGGTTATGAGTTCTGTTGTTTTGGCAGTGGAAAAACAGAGAGCTAGTGGAAATAATATTATACTACTTGTTTCTCATACAATCACCAATCAACGTCTTATTGCCACGGGCTCAAGAACCTTTACCGATTCATCACTTATCAATTGTGAGACTCCATCAATAATAGCATTGGCATTTGTAAAAAGTGCTAGCGCAATAGGATAGTGGACAGGTTGCCCACATAAATTTTGAAATGTTTGGACTTTCATTTCTTGTGTGCAAAGTAAATGGAATCCCACTCTACAATTTACCTTTTGATAAATCCTATAGGACAGTGTATGAGTTGACAATGCAATCCCTAGATCGAGATTCATAACTATTTGAAAATGGTTTAACCGAAGAAATATTTGCTAAAACGCATAGTATCATTGTACTGGACTTGTTTGACACTCAAGATATGAGTATTGTACGAACGGGGAGTGTAAGTTTAGAGTGCACATTTGCCGAGCCATTAGCTGAGAGTGTTGCACTAATCTGGTTAAACCATTTTGAAGCCTATTGGGAAATCACTCTCGTAGACAGTGTTCTACTAGACCCTGCACCATGAACACGAGTCAAATAATCAGCGTATTAAATATTGATCCATATATGTCCAAATACAAATCCTATTGCATACCATCGGACTTACTTGAAAAAATTCGAAGTTCAAACAATACTATTATGATTGTTAATAGCAGTCCATCGAGTGTAAAAACAGGTCATTGGCTGTGCATCTTTCAAATATCGAAAAATATAGAATTTATTTATCCTCTTGGCCCATCATATACATTCTACACTCCGAATATCAACCACTTTATTGAAAGCAGTGGGAAAACCATTATTTAAAACCAAAAGAGAGTGCAGGATATAACGACTATAAGCTGTGGTTTTCATGCACTACTATATTTCGTTTTCAGATGTCGTGGTTATGATTACAATCAGTTTCTCAACATTTACGTAGACAATCCTCGCCTGAATGACTTTATGGCGGATAATATACTCTCATACCTGTATAATATCAATTTTAGTACCCTAAGAATTAAATTTTTGATAAATGTATGTAAATTTGTTTATTAATAAGAAAATAAAGTATATACATAACAATGACTTTTTTCTACTCTTTAGATTTCTTTTTCAATTTTTTATAGGCAAGTGTTGAGAACAACTAACGATGGTAGATCATTTGAATTCACTGTATATTGATCTTGATTGGCTGCAAAGTCAGGGTCACACTTTCTACAGTACAATGTAACTTTACTCTTATTGTATCTCTTTGTATAGTCAATGACACTATTTTCATTCATATTATAAAATCCACGTGTTTCAGCTTGCCTATTTGAAGCAATATCACATACAGTGTTTTCAAAAGTTGAATCACATTTTGCAACAGCTAAATAAAAATTAGTAGTTTTATAGTCATAGTAGCCAGTGTCTTCACAACGATGAAGCAGAAATCAAATTGTCTTCTTACCTCAACAGTTGAAACCTAGACCGGATTTTTCCTCCTAAAATAATTTAAAACCACGACGATACCAGTATCGTAGACATAAACTAAAATCTCGTTTAGGGTTCATTCCAATCATACCAGGATTGGTATTCTCCCACTGATCTTATTTATCATAGTGACAATTGGAGCATAAATGTCCTCTAGCGTGAGAGTCAAAAGTCTTTCCAAGACATGAATTACAGTCTTTAATTTGTAGTGCATATCCTCTATGTAATTTACATGGATTGTATAAACTACACTTTTCATCATACTTGTCAATAATTGTACAATTCTCACATCATGACCAGCTGCCAATGGTATTTTCAAACTAGAAAGAGAGAATTCTGTTGAATCTTGTGATTATGGAGAAATGTTTGATTCTAGATGACGATTTTCTGGAGTTATCTCTTCAAAAGAAAATAGTTTCTCAAAGAATACTTGACCATATAATGAGAAATGATTGTCCATCATTGGACTATATTATGCAACTTTTACGATGTGACTCAAATGCATTTACTCAATTTATTGATATATTAATTGAAACAAAGCAAAATTGTACTGTGGAATTACTTTTGAATACACTGCCTTAGAAGTTTAATATTCTATCTAGGTGATAGAACAATAGATCGAGAAGATCCTGTCCAATCAGGTTTTGTGACGTCACACAATTACTCCTCTCTCTCCCTCAATTTATCGATCGTAGATCAGTTTCATTTTAGCTGTGTGAGAGTTAACACTGGAAAAACGTTCTATACATGTCCACTATGTATGTATACCCTTGGCAGCTGGTCAAAACGCCTAGAACTCAGTATTTTATGACACCGCCATTGTTGCACTACATGTACAAATTCCTGTTTAGCATGATTTTAAAAATAGCTTTGTTTTGATACAAATTGTCTTAAGCAATATGATATTTTTTCCCTATATTTCTGCAGAAAAGGTAAAATGAATCAGGGCTAATTCCCTGAAGCAAGCAACTTCGATTGACCCTGGGCTCCCATATATACGATTATTTGCATGCAAAAACCTTAATACGGCCAGATATGTGAATATCACAGCTGTGTGCAAATTTTGGTTTAAATCTATCCGATGTTTCATGAAGTTCATAAATCTCAACTTTTTCATTAATTTTGGTGAATAAATCACATTAAGTCAATAGGCTGGGAAAGATGAAAATGGATATTCAAAAATTGATTTTGTCAGTTACAACATTATGGCAAACTATACTCTAAAGCTTATAAAGACCATAAGAATAGGCTACTTGTAATCAAAGCAATAGAATAAAGTCTCAGAAGAATTTGGGGCTGAAGATAAGATTAGAAGGCCAATTTCGATGGCTAGGCCTAATTTGAAAAATATAGGCCAGTTTGAGTCGTTTTGTGCAGTATACCCTGGGTTCTGCACAAAAAGATCTTCATCGGGCATAGCAGCTAAATATCTAGACTAGCATGGGATAAGTTGATTCTAGCATTGGTACTTTTGAGTAGTTCATTTGTTTTTAAGCTAGAAGAGAAGTCAAAAATAAAAAAATGGAATGGTCCATTTCGTTTTCACTTTCAGCTATTTTTAAATCAGCATTACTGACATTTTTGATGGATCCCAGTCCCTTACCCTAACCTGACAAGAATGATATGTTGTTTTTTTTCAAAATAGGACACAAAATCGGACGTCTAGTGGGGCCCCCATAATAATTATTGAGTTAACATGCGAATCGCTAAAAAAAAAAAAATGATCGTATATGTGAGAACCTAGGGTGAAAAGCACTAATAATTGCGAAAATTTACCCAGAGTTATTTTAGACTCTCCATAGGATAACTTAATATTACATTCAGCTAGCCATCTCAGGATATTTTCATTTCCAGTGGTGTATTTTGGTAAGATATTTGCATTTTTATCGTACATAATTTACAATAGTACTAATCATATCTATGGTTTTATGGTTCAGCCAAAATAATGACAAAAAATGTTGCGCCAATTCAGACACTCCAAATCGAACTGTACGTCGACTAAAGCTGTCGTTCAAGTACTCTGTTCTCAACTTGCCAGCTTCAAGATAATTGGACCTAGCTTTGTGCCTTAGTGTCTGTCTTGTTGGTTGGGTAATTGGAGGCACAACACCAGAAATCTCTAAGGAAGGAGGTGAATTTAAGAACCTTAAGAAAACAGCCATCGACGCTACATCAAACCTCTCAATAACAGACTGGAGAGAGTCATGAGGAACGACTGATTTTGCTCTTTTAGTTCTATTTTGGATCTTTTGGAGTCGTGCCAGCATCGTTTTTGGAGCATCAGCGTACAGCAAAATTCCATTCTCAACAGTCGGTCTGATGCAAGACTTAAAAAGTAGGATAATCGATGTGAGCGCTAGAAGATTTTGCAGCAGAGGCTTATCCTAAGCTTTCTTGCGCAGGAGGTTCTCACTAGATCAAGGTGGGTGTTCCAAGAAATATCTTTGGAGAGTTTACTTCAATGAGAGGAAACTCGTCGGCTTTCTTTATAGCTTTGTTCAAAAAGATGAAGCTAGGATGTAAGCGTGTTACCTTTGATATAAAGATTATCTGCTCTTTTGTTTGATGCATTGAATCTGTCCAATCTGGTGGCAGACCCCTTTTCAATTTCCAAAAGATCTTTCTGTAGTGGTAGGGAGGCTTTAATTGGATCATCATGTTTTGGGATGATTAAATTTGTTGCGGTGTCATCGGCAAAGTGACGCAGAGGCCTCGCAAGGTTATTTTCCATGTCATTTATATAAAGAATGAAAAGCTGTAGGTCCCAATATGCTACCCTTGGGTGTATAAGCCAATATATGGGATATTACAGGGGGCTGAACCAGCCAAGAACAGTTCGCAGTTAACAATCAGAAAGAAAGCCTTCAATATCCTTTAGCAGACGTGCTTTGACAGCATAAGTTTTCAACTTCTTTAGTAGGCCGCAATACCACAATTTTTTGACTAACTTTAGCAATGTAGAATGACAATAACCTTATGTGTTAGCCATTACCAATAAGTTTGATCAATTCCTTTTGTTGGGCCATTAAGCAGTCAAGCGTTGAACACTTAAATAGAATCCATGCTGTTGATCATCTAAAAGTTCATTTGACTCTAGGTACTGATTTAAACGAATGATTTGAATACCTTACGTAAAATTTCCCAATGCAGGAGAGGAGGCTGAAAGATCTATAAGAGGCCACGCTCATTGGGTCCTCTTCTTTTTTAGGTTTAGGTATGGCATAGGTAGATTTCCGTATGCGTGGAAAGGTTCAATGGGAAAAAAACAACCAGAAATACGATGATAAAGGCTCTGCCAATTTGGCACTGCATGTCTTCAAGACAGTGTTCCGTATATTTTCAGGACCCTTGGATTTAGTCGCATCAAGAATCTGTAGAATGCGAAGGAGATTATGAGTGTGATGGTTCACATGGATAAGGACAGCATCGGTTCGACCAGGTAAAGTAGGAAGTCTTTACCGTCGTCTTCCAGATCTGAGAATTGGCAAATGCCTTGGCAAGAGCTTCATTCTTTTCCTACGGGTCTTAGACAATAAACATGTTGCTAGTTTTTATGTAAGGAATTTAAATTCCTTTAAATTACGCTAAGGCCTCTTTTACAACTCTTCACAAGCTCTTAGTGGAGTTGAAGCTTAGAAGTGAATTTCATTTTGTACTGAAAATGTGATTACCATATCGTGCAAACTGTGTCTTTACAGGCTTTTTGTAAAATCAAGTTTATTCTTTTCGTTCTTTGAGAGTAGCTATCGCTTGATTACCTTTTGTCTTTCACGGATAGCTTTCACAGTACACGTTGAACCAAGGTTTGTCCTTACTGGATACCTTGATCCACTTCGATGGGATGTACCTAGCAATACACTCAACTATTGCCATCTGGTACTTTTATGCAGCTTTCTCGAGCCCTTCAAGTAAGAAAGCTCTCCTTTGCTGAAAAACAAGTGCGTTTCTTAGGTCATCCCATTCTCCTCTTTTGTACTTCCAGGTATGTCACTCCTGCTTTACAGGGAGAGGAATATTAATACTCCTACGTGCAGTGACGGTAACGTAGTCACATATGAAGGCTTGAGTGTCAACTTTAAAGGAATATGGGTGATCCGTAAGAAATAGATCAAGACAAGATAAACCATTTGGGCCTTGGTGCCTATAAAATCTAATCAGTTCTCCAGCCCATGCGAAAGAGAAAGATCCCACAAGTCTGAAATCCTCCATATCAGTTCTTTTTTCCTACGAAGCTATGCGCTATGATGGATTTTGAATTGTCAATGTAGGATGTTGGCCGGCTTGGCGTATTTATCCTGAGTGTAATCAAGAAAAGTTTCAAGGTAGCTGTTGATCGGGCATGTTGGAGGATTATATACAGTCCAAATGATCATAGATTTATTTGGGGGATCACCCTAACCCAGAAAGCTTCTTCGCCTGCTGAGTTTGGGAAATTCAGACACGAGTATGATATTTGGCTCAGTATATAAACGGAACACTTCTCTTCCATGTTTTGTATCGTGAATGCGTGCTTGGTTTGATTTCGTCTGAGAAGCGTATTCTCCTGTATGGTAACCTTACCACTCGCTTGTTCATGGTTGAGATTGGTCTCGGTAAAGCACATAATAGATGGTTTGATAGAGCTCACCAGATACAGGAATTGGTTAAATTTAGTTCTGAGACCTCACAAATTGCAGTGGGCTAGCGTAAATAAGCTCAAATGGATTGCCTGTGGGCTTGTGAAAGGTCCTCGCCGAGATTCAGCTTAGCCTGAGGCCTATTTCGATGAATTGTAACCAGGTAAAACGCACCTTCTCGGATGGTTAGCCCAGCTAAGGCAAATAGATCCAAACGCCGCTGCATTCCTTGGATGGGGAATGATGACAAAACATCTTTTATCCATCCTCAGAAATGGGTGTGGTGCCCCAACACAAGTTCGAACTACGGCGGGTTTGGAGCAGATCATTTTTATGACACCTCTCACCCTTCAAATTGTGGACTAAGATTAGTACAAGCAGGGACACCACGAGCAGGTTGTTCAACACCACCTCTTAACTGTATATGGCATTCTGGTGTAATGGGATGCTTTGACACTTTTCTGGACGGACTTAGGAGCCGGGGACTTTTCTCAAAGTAATGATTATGTTTTGTTGCGGTAAGAAATCCATATCAAAGAATTTTAATGGGATCAATTGAATTTGTTCTCGTCGCACTTAATAAATTTAATACGCTTCTTTAAAGTGAATCATTTTTTTTTTTTTTTTTGGCCTACAAAAAAAATTGAATCAGTATTGACGATTTTCCACATAAAACTATTCACTAGTTTCTATACAAGAAGCCTAGAGATGGGGGCTGATGTTACCAATGAAGAAATTATCATGTCGTGAAACAAATTTATCAAGGTATCAAGGGTTGTCAAGGTATCAAGTGTATCAAGGTATCAAATTAGCATGTCAGTGGAACAAGTGTATCAAGGTTTTGAACAAAAAAAAAATGACCTTTATGATATGAAATGCATCCCTAGTTCTTTGACAACATCAAAAAGTAAAAACATAGTCAGAAAATCCAACAAAGAATTATCAAAGGAATTCAAAAGTATCTCTTTAAAAAGTGAACTTTAGAAATTATTTAAAACATGATGTTTAATATATTGCTAAGTATAGAACATTCATGGGATGAAGAAAAATTGAAAATTTTTGTAAATAGTTCTCACATAGCTTAGCTAGCGTCCAATCTGATCTAATTCTATTAGATTTGTATCCTGGTTTTATATATTAAAGCTGTATGCCTAAAAAAAATCTTTTGTCAAGCGTCGTAAATTTGGATTTTACCCCAATTTCCGAATTCGTTATTATTTGTTGACGGTATAATGCTGGGATCAGAATTTGGGTAAAAAGAATTATGTTACCTCGTCAGACACAAAAAGATAATGTTTGTTGTTAGTAAAGTTTCAGTCATGTGTATCCCTTTTCGTCTGTCATCACGGCCAGAAGTCCATGGTAATGAAAGACTTGAGAAGAACTAAAATAATTCTACTCTCTAAGGTATTTATTTAGCAAGGACGAAGCTTCAGAAAGAACAGCATGAAGCCACTGCATTCTTATTTCCTTAGAAAAATGATTTTAAGCAATGTATTTTCTACTTGTTTTGAAACCATTTTTACTCCTATTCTACTCCCTTTTTTGCCTAATCTAATTCTTTTTGGACTGTGCCACGTGGAAACACTCCTCGATAGCAACAAGTTTCCTTTGGTTCCCATTGATGCAATTTTTTAACGCAAAACAGCTCGCGGATGGCAGATGTCAGGATAACGCAAAAATGTTCACACAGAAACGGTTCACTGCAGCCGATGAACCGCAAAAAAATATGATTTTCAAAAATATGAGATAAATATGATTTGTTTGTTAGTTACTTGCAATTTTTAGTTCTACAAAGTTTTCAATGAAAAATAACGGATGCGATTTTCAACGCTCAGTAGAAATATTTCAACGCAGCCATTGAACCGTTATGACGCATAAACTTGCTGCAAAAAACGGAAGAAATTTGACGGATCACGCAAAAATTACCACTTTTGCGTGAAATTCAAAGAGTTCATAAATAATATACAAAAGAATTTATATTTTATATCTCTATGGTGAAATCGCATCAGTGGGAACCCAGGGTTTCAGCTCGGTTTTTCTGGAACTTTCGCAAAATATGCGTCACAGCTTGTTCCAAATCAAACGTAAACAAGAAGAAACAAAACAAAACTAGTGACGCAAACTTTCTAATTTTCTCTACTTCGCAAATTTACTTCGTAAGATATTTTTGTTTTGTAATTTCTACTTCATGCCTAGTGAATGTAGATCCATTCTTGAAATTGTCATTCATCGAAGCTTGGTTTTGAGAAGAGTTCCCGTACCTAGTCCCATTAAGTAAGGAGGGGGGGGGGTGGCAATTAACAGTGGTTGACCACATTTATTGGAATTCGGAAAAGAAGTGATTATAAAGTAGGTTAAAGGTCAATTAAGGGTAAGTTTTTACCAAATCATATTATTGACTTATGAATAGGCCTAAAGTAAACATACCACCTGATGCCTTTTTTTATGCTCTTTCCAAATATAGGCCTAATAATCATTTTTTTTGGAAATGAATTTTACTCCCACCCCTATTTATACCAATTCAGGGTATATATTTGCACATTAGGGGGGGGGAGGGTAAATTTTATTTCTGATGTAAATGAGAGGTAAGATTAAACTTTCCCCCCACCCCCCTAATGTGTGAAATATACCCTGAATTGGTATACATAGGGGTGGGGGCTAAAATTCATTTCTGACAAAAATGATTATTATATTTGTAAAGAGCATGAAAAAAGGCATCAAGTGGTATATTCACTTTAGGCTATTTGTAAGTCAATAATATGATAAGTAAAAATTTACCAAATTTTATTTCAGATATAAATGAGAGGTCAGATTAAACTTTCTCCCCACCCCCCTAATGTGTGAAATATACCCTGAATTGGTATACATAGGGGTGGGGGCTAAAATTCATTTCTGACAAAAATGATTATTATATTTATAAAGAGCATAAAAAAGGCATTGAGTGGTATATTCACTTTATTTGTAAGTCAATAATATGATCTGGTAAAAATTTACCCAATTAAGAAGTAGACATGTTAAGAAAACAATTCTTACTTCAAAATATAAAGAATAGGCTACCACATTTTGACTTTAGCTGCACTATACTTTACACACACCCTCCCAGAGCCTTTAAAGAAGGACATGAGAAACTAGGACAGCTGCCCTGGGTGTTATGACTGGGGGTTGTCCACTTAGATAAAAAATTTTGCCTGGATTTGGCTTGTTTTGCTTATGTTTCAGTCAGGAGAGGGGCACTGCAATTAAGTTTGCCCTGGGAAACCACCAACCCTAGGAACAGTTCTTGGTAAATTTTTGGCAGTTCATATTATTGACTTACAAATAAAGTAAACATAAGCCTACTACTCAATGTCTGTTTTTATGCTCTTTACAGATATAATAATCATTTTTGTCAGAAATGAATTTTACCCCCACCCCTATATATACCAATTCAGGGTATATATTTGCACATTAGGGGGGTGGGGGTATAAGTTTAAACTTACTTCTCATTTGCATCAGAAATAAACTTCACCCCCCCCCCCTCCTAATGTTCAAACTTATACCCTGAATTGGTATATATATAGGGGTGGGGGTAAAATTCATTTTCAACAAAAATGAGTATTATATTTGGAAAGAGCATCAAAAAAGGCATCAAGTAGTATGTTTACTTTATTTGTAAGTCAATGATATGAACTATTAAAATTTACCCAGCTCTCCTCATTCCCTAATTTTACAAATATATAGTCCAAATTATATATTTTCTATGCATTCTGCCAATGCCTGTTGTTTCAACCTGTGTAGGCCTACCCATAAATTGATTCAACTGTGACCATGAACCAGAAAAACAATAGTGACAGGCAGTAAAAATGTGTATATTTATTTTGTATGTATATAT